>CM070642.1:34563325-35163325 GCA_036346575.1 Dendrocalamus sinicus
TTTTTCTTAAATGGTGGCATGTTTGAAGCATACTTCTTTTCATTCGAGCATGTTTTGTGCCTTTCTTTTGTTTAACCATGGCATGTTTGAAGCATACATCTTTTCCATCTTTTTTCACATCATTTTTCAATAACATGCCTAACTAAGTGTATGTAAAAAGATTGCAACAAGAAACATACTAGCCTCATAGCCAAGATTTAAAATAAGTCTCACAGTCAAACTAATCCTTTTATATGAACATCGCAAAGTACTATCTATAGTCAATCTAGTCAAAGTATTTCGCCATGTCATATTTTAGTTCAAGTATAGCAATTTCATTACTACCAGTCATGATCAAAACTATATAGCATTTGGGTAAATATGATAAAGACATTTCTACTGCTCATTTGATTTCAATGACTTGGATTGATGTATTATTTGATAAGTATAATAAATAGAGCTCCTAAAATATTTAAACAACAAGTTCTCCCTTAGAATAATCTCAAAGAAAGCAACACACTCAACTCACTTCTCAACCGAGCACAAAGATAATAATTAAGCGATTAAGAGAAAACGAGCACTCTGAAAATGAACTCAACTCAGTGAAATCTCTTTTCCAACATGGTCTAACTAGAAGGTGAAATCTCTTGGACGCCATCAAAGAAAGTGAAGAACCATCAAGTATTCCAGTCAAGCAATGATGTAAAAGACTGGATTCCAATTAAGCACATGTTCTTCATCCCGTGTTAGCTGGTCTTACATCATAGAAAACATCAGTCTCATGGTACTTAGGTTAGTGAGATAAGTTTTAGGAATCCAGTACTGAGACATGGCGAACAGGAGCAATAGCAGGCAACGATAATAATTTAAGTGAAGTATTAGCCTCTGTCAAATTCCGACCAGCTGGTCATTGAAAAGTAGGTTCGAATCAAGCAATAAAAGCTGGTCTAAAATGATCTAACCCCTTACGTAAGGCCGGTCTAACTATCGACTGGTCTAAACAAGCAGAGAATGTTGGTCGATAGTCTCTTGAGAAGCTGATCCAACCACGGAAAACAACTGGTCAAAAATCTTGTTTGACCACTCTAGCCTGACCATAAGAAATAGCTGGTCTGATCGCCCAAGATCGATCTGACTGCATCTTGAGAAGCTGGTCTAACCTTCGACCAGTCTAAGCGAGTAGAAGACACTGGTCGAAACACTAGTCATTGAAATGATAGTCGTAATGTTGATCTGACCACGGTGTTCCAACCAGTTGCAAAGAGTTTTCAAATTTTTCTATGTTAAAAAACTTTACTCTGTGTATGTCAAGGGAATGCAATTACAAAGAGTTTTTGAATTTTTTATTATTTAATCCTTTTTATTAATATTTTAAAGTTAATCCCTCGGTAACTTTATATCCAATTATGACCCTTTTGGCCATACCACCTCCCGTGGCGTGGCGAAAACGTTCTATCACACCACGGGTGGTGGCTTGGCCAAAGTTGCCCGCAAGCCCTAGGCCTCGTGCTGTGCCAGCATGGATGGCTTGCATGGCCTTTGTCATGCCATACATAATTGTCAGGCTATGAGACTTGGTGTGACAGGAGTGACTTAAGTGCGACCGCCGCTCTAATTTCCATTTTTCATCGCATTTTCTTCATCTGCCCCACCGGCCGTTGTCATCGCTAGCTCCCACCTCCATCGCCACCACCCACATCCTGCCCTACTACGCCCCTGCATCGCCACCACCCGCCTCCTACCTCGGCGCCCGCCTCCTACCCCGCCACCCCCATCCATCATCACTGCTCGCCTCCAGCCCCATCGCTCGCCTCCTGCCCCGTCGCCCGCCTTGAGCCCTGGTACCCGCTTCTTGCCTCGACGCCTACCTCCATCGTTGCTACCCGCCTCCAGCCTCGGCAACCGCCTCCATCGTCGCTGCCCACCTCCAGCCCTGGCGCTCGCCTCTATCATCACCGCCTGCCTCTAGCCCCACTGCTCACCTCCAGCCCTCCAGCCCCGCCACTCGCCTCCCTCGCCGCTGATAGCCTCCAGCCCCATCGCCCCTGTATCCAGCCTCGCCACCTGTCGACAGCCTCCATCCCCGCCGCCCGCCACCTCCAGCCCCGCCACTCGTCACCATTCCCTCCTTTGCCGACTGGCTGCAGTCCCAGCACCCTCACTGCCTGCCTCAAGTTCTAGTGGCCTCCTTTGTGCATGTAGCAGCCTCCTCCTGCGCCGGCAGCCTCCCCGCTTGCATCTTTAGACTGGTGGAGGTAATAATCGATGACCATTTCATCACCATCTCTCTCCAGTGCGATATTTCTAATTTCTACTGAGAAATGTTTCGTTCTATATTGATGTGTAATTGTAATTCCAGTTTAGCATTGGTACAAATGGATATAGAATTGTATTGAATTTGGCTTAAAATTGTAGGGAGTATAGAAATTATTTTGTGCGCATGACAATGTCCATGTAAATACTTGTACATATGTGGTGCTATATTCACGTTAACACTGATACCGTTGGTTTTGGCCTTGGTGGGATGGATGGAAGTAGAGGCAGAGTAATTTATGCTTGGAGAAATGGTAGGCTTAGTGAGTGGAGGGTTTATATCTATTTCGGAGAAGTGTTGCTTAGCTTGACTGGCAGGCTAGGTTATGTTTAGGAGTGGATGCTTTGGTGAGCTGGGGGTGTTGAGAGCTATGGGTTTGGTCATAGAGGATAGAGGGATGACGGGATATAGATGGAGCGTGTGATACAAAGGATCAGTAATATGAATGTACATGTAGGGGAAATGAAAAAGGGAGAGGTGCATAGCGAGGATATTTGTGTTGGATGGTAGGCCTTAATAGGTTTCATCTCTCTATTTGTAACTAGTGCACTCCAGTAAAGAATGATTGATTTGTCTTTGTCATACTAAAACTTTATAAACTTTGACCTTCACTATTTAAAAGTAAATAGCTGCTATATGAAATTATGATTGCAGTAACGTATAGTAAATTTGTTACCAATAAGTTTTCTAGTACCAACCATGTGCCGTAGTAGTCTACTAGGCTTGTTGTATGTACGTATGATGAAGTAACATTCTGAATTTTATCATACTTTGTAGTATGGTCATACTATCATACTAGGTTTGCGGTACTGGCTTTGCAATATTTTGTTGCATGTAGATGGATAAAGTTGTACGTGTATTTACCGGTGGGCCGATTAGTGAAATGGGGAGTAATGTCGACTTTGGTGGCATGGAAGTGATCGTTCTTTTGTTTCATGAATCACTGGACTTTTGAACTCTTGTGACTAGGATTAAGTCGACCTTTGGATGGGATGAGTCCGAGGTAGTTGTGAGACTGCAAGGGCGATATGATGCTGGTGTGGGTTGTAAGGTGCATGCCTGTTTGGTGCCAATCTTGTCTGACAATGATTGGGACATGTACAAGGATGTTGTGCTCACATCTCAGGTCCAGTCATTGGAAGTGCCGGTGTAGAGGAGAATTATTGTAGAGGATGTGGCAAACAATTTGGATGTGGTGAATGGGAACACGGATGAACTAGAATCCGCTCTCCATCTTTTGCAAGGCCCCCTAATGGAGGAGCAACCTTCCAAAGAGTTCGTTGGCATCAGTTGTAACAATAATGCCCCCCCCCCCCGTTGGTGGATCTGTCACATGTGCATGTTCGTTCACTGCAACATGTTAGTGACCCTGTGACCACTGGTATTCAATGGCGACGGCAATTGCCACACTAGTTTTCCTAACGTGACAGTAAGTGATGTCACGCCAAGAACTCTGGCGCGGCAAAACCAAGCACTGGAAGCCACAAGTAGTACCCTGGTATGTTGGCATCGGAAAAAATGTCATCCACCATCGAACGGGGTGTCCAGGACCTACACAACCGTGTCCTTCCTCCGCGTTTACTATTGTATGTTACTGTACGACGGAGAAGTTTGGTCTTCTTATGGTTCACAGGCATGCTCCTTAAGCTTTTTAAACTTCTTACATGCAAATTGGTGTGCATGCTGAAATGGTTGACAAATATATCTTTTGGATGAAATAGATATCTTGTTATTCTATAATTCTTGAATTTTTAGCCTTAAAGATGCAACTACGTATCTTCTAGTTTTTTTAGCTATGTTGTTCGGTATTTTTCTGAATAACTTGGTACTGGTGCTCTGCGACCACAAGAAGTGGGTGCCCCCACCCATACATGAAGATTCCATACAGACCCAATCTCATGAAGCAGGAATGTTGTTTCCCTAGCCACGCTCATGAAATGATGACCGGATGCAAAAATGCATCAACGAAATTACACTTCATCCTTGCACGATGCAGTCATCCATTCACAGACAAAAACAAGTTACTATGACACAAAAACATTGAATTAGTAACAACATGCATTACACATACATATGTCATACAAAGCACTGTAGGTAGCAACACGAATGAAAACAACACTTCGAGCACTACACCTTCACGATAAAAATAAACACAAGAAAGGAAATAGTACGCTACATTAAGTTAATCATGCTCTCTAGTCTATTAGAACGATGCATGCGTACTGGTAGAAGGTACCTCGCGCAACCCACATGGACTATTGCAGAGGGGGCTGCCTCGGACGTGGCTATCCTTCATTGTAGTGGCACGCACATATGCAGTTAGGGTTCACGCAACAGCACGTGGGACCATACGAACTTCCTATGCTGACGACCTCCTCGTTGTCCCTCTCGCATTACATCTATTAGTGAATATCATCGTTATCCTCGTTGAGACTGTCGATTTGTGCCTCCAACTCTAAGATTCACTCCCACAATGCATCCACTACCTCACAGCATACCTTTCATGGGGAGAATCGATCCAGTAGACGAAGTCGCATTTCGCTATCTGTTAGGAAGGACGGTTAACATGGAAGCTCTATTAGCAGTAAGGGAAAGTAAATTATTAGTAAATTGTACCCTAGAGTGTGGGCATCGGAAGAAACATCAGCTGCCATCGAAATGGCCTTCCGCGACATGCACGACTGTGTCCTTCCTGTGTCTGCATTTCGGCCATACCGGTTGAGCACGCTTGTTTGGCATCAAGCGGTAGTTAGGGTCAAAGTTCTCCCTCATTTCTAGAGGAAGGTCTTCCTTTGGCGACCCTACTCCGACTAGCCCCTTGGCATCTGCCATGGTATGTTACTGTATGACGGAGAAGGTAGTTTTTCGTATGGTTCTCAGGGTCGAGTGCTCCTACTTTCATGGGGTGGGCCGTGCATTACATAGAAAATTGGAAAACTTTGTGCAGTGACAAGACCAGAAGGGTGCAGCTTTGCGCAGTGACAAGACCAAAGGGGAAGTTTTGCACGGTGACAGGACTAGACGGGACATTTTTGCATAGTGATAGGACCAAATGGGGTAGCTTGTGCAGCGATAAGACCAAAGGGGTAGCTTTGCGCAGTGCTAACACTCTGCCTCGCCAGGTACTTTGCATAAAGACAAGGCAATATTGTGTCACAGGTTAGTCAGATGAAGTTATCTACACCATGCCAACCCTTTGGCTTACAAAATGTGGTCAAATAGATCTGCGAGAGAATACTACATAACCAAACCCAACACTACACCAAAGCTTGCTTCACCACGTTGGGATGGACAGGAGGCAAAAGAAGCAATGGGACAAGACTCGCGACCTAGCAAGGTCTGCTACAGCCCACGATAAACAAGCAAGGGCTACCACAGCCCGGACAAAACAAGCACAGCGTACCACGAGGTCACACCCCTGTAATGATGCCCCCCGTAGAAGCATATTTGTCCTAAATGTTCCAACCGAGCATTCATCGCAACACCCGCCCGAGGGAGAGACGCCGCCCCTCTGTTGGTGCAGGGTTCCATGCAAGTTCTTCAAGTCTAAACAGTGGCTTAGTCTGGGCATGTGTTATTGGGGTTGTTCAAACTACTTCTGTGACTATCCTGACCGCCGTTGGGACACGTGCAACGATCAGTAGCCGATAAGGACAAGTTACAATGTGTTTCCCTACTATTGATCTTTCAAGTATGCACTAACAACCTCTCTCAGCTACACGTAGTCCCCGGAACTGCTATGTGGCTACCGCAAGTGGATCGACCAAGAGATCCACCTATATGATCAGTGGACTCTCGACTACGAGGAGTGGCATGCGAAAAGGGCCTGCGAGATCTGGGAGGAGGAACACCTCAACGACGAGCAAACTGAACACATATGTTAGGAGACGAAAGCTCATCTCGAGGCGTGCATGCGCAGGGAGCGTGAGGCTCGCGAGAGGGAGCACGAGAAAAGAGGGAAATGATGGCCAAGGCCACCAAGGAGTTCAATGTCGAGCTTGCAAGGAAGGAAAAGTGGTCCTGATCCACGCAGTAGGTTAGGCCATTTCGAACTAGTCCCCCAAAGGTCGAATTTATTTTCATTCGAAAAAGGCGCATATGTATCTAAGAGTACTTCGGTTTGCTGCATCGTGCATGATGCTGTTTGTTATGCATTTAATGAAACGTTGTGCGCTCTGTTATTCCCAGCTTTATTACAAAGCATATTTTAATTCCCGCTTCGTACTTTATATTAATTACTATTTTACTGTGTACTTTCTACCCGTGCTCCCCGACCACAAGAAGTGGGTGGCTCTCTCCCGCTTCGCTAGCCATGCACACGAAATGATGGCCACATGCATGGAATGACATAACGATACATCCTTGGGCCCGCTGCTCGGCAAATGCAAAATTACACCAACCTGACGGGGTAGTTTTGTGTAGTGATAATACTAAATAAAACATCCTTGTGTAGTGACAAGACTAAAGGGGGCACTAAAACTAGCTAAGCAGATACATGACAAAAATAGTCAAATGGAAATCTCAAATGAAATGTAGACCCTCAATTTTTTTTTAAACACACACAGTGATTAATCAACAAGGGAAATCAACTCGTGAACATAAAAACCCATGCGGCCGGGGAGTGCATGTTAACACAATGATTTATGCTTTGCCAAGAGACTTGCTGCGGGCATTCTAAGCAAACAGAGTAAATAAACAATTAAATCTCAATCTCACTGATTTGGGGAATGAGTAATGACAAACGACGCGTCAAGACAAAGAGGACATGGGAAAATGGCAATTGCAGCGGCGGTCGCACGCAAGTTGCTCCCTGCCACGCCAAGTCTAGTGGCGTGACAATCTCAACCTATCACGCCAAGTATGACGGCATGACAAGGTTTTGTCACGCCAGAAGTTACGATATGACAGATACCATGCAAGCCTCCACGCTGGCACGGCGCATGACAGAGGGTTTGAGTATCAGTTTCGTCCATGTCTCTATGGGTGGTGTGATAGAACATTTTGGTCATGGCATGGGAGATAGCATGATCAAAGAAGTTAGAATTAGAAATAAAGATATCGAGTGATTAACTTACAAATATTAATAAAAAAGATTAAATAATAAAAAAATCAGAGTTTTCAGGTCTAGTGTGTCTAGCCTGCAGCTTGACGACACGTGTTGCGTTCATGTTGGAAAGGATCGATCTGTGAGATCTTCTTCTGACATGTTCACGTTATGGATCCGCTGGTTGCATGTTAGCTATGCATGCATGCAAAGTAAGGCTGCTATTTTGACCAGTCAAGAACTAGATGTGATAAAGCAAGGCTACTATTTTGACCACAAGCGCTACATGTGATGACACATCTCTTTTGGCTTAAAAGAATAGTTTATGACTAAATTTTCACTATAACTAATAGTATTTTATTTGATGTAATTAAAATTTTAAAAATGAAAAATAGAAGAAAAAAATAGGTTAGTCAACCACGGACAATACAAATGAATACGGAAAAATGAACAAACAAAAAAGCTCAAAAAAACCAAAAAAGAAGAAAAGGAAAAAATTAGGAATAGTGAAAAATAAACCAGAAGCCAGAAGTTCAAGCCGAAATGAGCGGACTCTTAGTTATATAGCAAATAGATCTGATAAATTATATTGATTGATAGAAGTTAAAACCAAAAAATAGTATGAAAAAGGAAAAAGGACGAGACCAATGATATATACGAGTATAGTGCGCAACGGATGCATGCTTGACCAGCTGCATTCGCATGTAAAGGTATGGACTAATTAAAATTATGGATTTGCAATATATCAGCAGACTAATTTTTAAAAAGTCAAATTTTTAATATTTGGATCTGCTTGGAGATTCATGCTCACACAAATTCAACCCTTTCTTCCTTGGTGCCGCCACCACCAGGTTAGGGATCAAATTGATCGAGCATTGGATTTAGAGGGAGGGAAATGCGATGGAGGCATGGCAGTGGGCGGCAATGGTGCCACCGGTCACGGGTTGGATGCGGATGGTGGGCAGGGGCAATGAAAACTAACGAGGGAGGTGGTCAACAGGTGGCTTTGGCAGCGGTGGCACTGTCAAGGCTAGGGAGAGAGGAAGGCGAGCAGGTGGCGGTGTGGACCGGTGGTGGTGGAGGAAGCAGGCCGCGTCGGCATTGCCTTCGGTGTTGGTGGCCACATAGAGAGACGGTGGTGGAAGCTGGTGGGCCACACCAGCGAGGCAGAGAATGGCGGTGCGTGAGGTGTGAGGGTTGACTGCAGCCGGAGAGGGCAGGGATGGGAGAAGTTAATGTTAGGGTGGGTAAGAGCAAGTACAATAGTATAGCCAACTAGTGGCTATAACACTTGTCCATTTTATCTATAGCCTTCAAAAAAATAGTTCATGCAATAAGGTAGCTATTACAATAACTATTTGGCCCCACGTGTAAGAGAGTGAAATGCATATTTTTACGTGCTATAGCTAGCTGTAATTTAGTAGCCAGCTTCCTTCTCTCTCTTCCTTTCTCTCTCTGCCACGTAAGATTTTGTTGATATTATATTTGCTATAGCCTGCTGACTAAGCTTTATTGTACCTGCTCTTACAGTGGGAGGGAAGAGATTAGATTTAGATAACGATTGAAAAAAAATATATAGACACAAACAAATTCGATCGACGCATGTCGGGCTCCAATTGATTGATCGTTGTGTATGTTTTGCTATAGCCAATGCAGTCTAATAATTGCGTAAGGCCATTCAATGCATGGCCATGCTGTCGTCCTAGGAGGCTTTTGCCACGGTTTGACCGCATAATAGTAAAAATGATATTTATTACGATGAATTTATAGAAAAAGCATCTTCATCGAATAATCATCGTGTGGGATAGCCGGCGAGCACCGCCGCATGGCTACCGTGTAGACTAGCCAAAACTACAAGGTGATTGTGCTGTGAGCACTGTAGTAGCACTATCAATTTTTCAGAAAAATCTATTTAAGTATACTTTTTGTAGGAATTTTTAAATATATAAAATGAGCTTCAAAAATTATAAATTTTATTGTGGAGCCTCCTGACATATTCTACTTGTTTCTGTAGTATTTCCACAATTTTTTCCATTCTAAATTTTTCTCAAAATTTTATTTAAGTATACTGCTGTAGAAAATTTTTAATATAGAAAATGAGGTCCAAATATTATGAAATTGTTTTTGAAGGCTCCTTGCATAGTATACTTGATTCTATAATTTTCTAGAATTTTATATGTTCTGAAATTATCACAAAAATTAAGGATGTATATCTCAAAAATTAGGATTTTAGGTTTTGAAAATTAGGGTTTCATGATTCTATGCGACTTGGAATGTGGGAAGTTTAATACCATATGACTACTCTATATAGGAGACACTTTTATCCTGAGAAGGATCTTCCATCCTGAGAATTCCATCTGGTGCCCTTCACATCCCATCCCGGGAATGGAAGTTTCTTCTAAGGAACAGCAGCGGCAGAGCGACAGATGCACAGAGGAGGGAGGCCGGGCAGTGGTCTAAACCCGTAATGGGTGTCTTTTAAAAGTCTCTTACATAGAATAGTCATGTGGTACTAAACTTTTCACATTCCAAGTCACATGAAATCATGAAACCCTAATTTTTGAAACATAAAATACTACTTTTTGAGACCTAAACCCTTAATTTTTGAGATAATTTCAGTGCATATAAAATTATGGAAAAATTACGTAATCAAGTACACTGTGTAAGGAGCTTTCAAAAAAATTCATAATGTTTTGACCTCATTTTGTATATTAAAAAATTCCTACAAACAGTATATTTAAACAAATTTTTGAGAAAAAAATCAAAATGGATAAAATTATAGAAAAATTATGCAAACAAGTACACTACGTTGGAAGGCTCCATAAAAAATAATTTTTGAAACTCATTTGTTATATTTAAAAATTCTTACAAAAAATATACTTAAATAGTTTTTTCTGAAAATTTACTACAGTACTCACCGCATAGTGACCATGCGGTTTTGGGCATTACAATGCTCTATCGCACAGTCACCGTGTGGTTTTGGCTAATCCGCACGGCAGCCGTGTGGCAGCGGGTACGTGTCGGCTCATCGGCCATCCCACACGGTTATCGTACGGTGCAGACGCTATTTCTATAAATTTACTGTAATAAATGCTATTTTTACTATTACATGGACAAGCAGTGCCAATTCGGCAAAAAAAATTCATGACGCCAAAAGTACGACGTTAGCCCCGTCCATATTGTCGTGACGGGCACTGGCTCCTGATCACCACCACATCTGACATTGCCAAAAGCCTAATTTGTTTTCTCCTCCAATCCACCGTATCAAATTGCTAGCTAGCTACTGTGTGTACTATGTGCTAGCTGCGTGCAACAGCAGCTAATTTGGAGGCTTGCCTTGCAGTGTGTCACATAGGCGTGTAATCGGAGTGGATACGAATAGATATCGCTTATCATGTATTCTATTCCATATTTTTTCCTCAGAGTCGGAGTCGGACACGAATAATACCGGATATCTATTTCTCTATTCTGTATCCATTCTATTATCTTTTGGACTGTCGGTCGGACGGAAATTATCCGCTTCTTTGCACAAAACATTGGACAGTATGGTATAATCCGTGCGAACATAAAGAGACTAATTACTGAGATGTTGAAGGAAGAACACTCAGTACTCCCGCCTATTTAGATATGACAATCTGTCTATATGTTATCTTGTTCCTAGGTGAAGTCACAACAGACTTCCTCATATCACTTGACATACGGATATATACAGACGGATATCACTTATCCCGTAACCTATTCCATATTTTTTCCTCAGAGTCGGAGTCGGAAAATATAAAAATAAAAAAATCCAATCAACCAAACCCATCCCCCTCTCCCCGTCTCCCGCTTCCCTCTCTCTTTTCCTCCCATGGCTACACCGCCACCACTGGTGATTCCAACTAATACAACCATCCCTTTCACCACCAAAGAGTTATGCTTGCTTATCTCCATCCCCTCTACTGATTCCTCTCACCGGATTGCCCCGCCACTGCGTATATCAGTGTCACTAGCAAACCCTAACTGTCACCTCATCATCATCATCCCGATCAATCTAGCGGTGGATGGGCCTCCATTCGATGTCGAGGGCCTCGAGTGAGGGTGGCAAACCTCAATCCAGTGATGATGACCTTGATCTAGGCAAGGCACATGGCGATAGTGGTGATGACCTCGATCCATCCACGCTGAGGAGATCCCAATAGTGGCATCCTGGCAATGCGGCCGTCCCTATCCATGTCATGGCCGCTTCCGATGAGAGCATCAGCAGCTGGCCGGGTAGAAGACAATCCAGGTGGCCGGTCATCCCCATCCATCGGCGTTGATAGGTGGGTAACATGTTTTTTTGTTGAATTGGCATCAATATACGTACATGCTCCGGTGCTAGATTTTGGATGGGTTCTTTTGAGCTGTGACTTATGGCTTTTGGCTTAAATTTTTGAATTCTGGCTGTTTGTGTGTGAGAGAGAGAGTACGGAGAGATACTCGCGTGCAATTTTGACTAATATAGATAAAGTCAGAATAGTATCTATTACAATCAGTTTGTAGACCTTGTCTTGAAAAACACTCCGTTTGAAAGTTAGTTACTATAAAAGCCAATCCATAAGCCCAAAAGAAGAGAGCCTTTTTGTGCTAGCACCTTCTCCTGTAGTGTGTGAACCGGTGCTAGTAGGAGTGCAATCAGTTCGAATATTTCCCGACCGACCGACCGCCCGACCCAGTTAGTTCGGTTGGTATTTTGGAAAAAATAGTTAGTAACCGGATGGTTTTACCAGATATGGTATCGGAATCGGATAGTGATTGTTGGAATCGGAATCGGAATCAGGAGAGTAGTTTTCGACGGATAGGAGAATATCCGGATATATAATCGGTAATATTCGGTGCTAGTTATTCGGTAATACCTGAGTTGGCAAAGAATTTAAATTTTTATTTTGGGTTTTGATTTTCAGAAAAGCCCAAAAATTAAAATAAAAGCTAGAAAATAGCAGAAAACTCCAAATAAATCCTAGAAAATTCCCATAAATTCAAAAAAAGTAAGGAACCTACATAAAATAAGTTCAACTTATTTTAGGCACAATTACTCAACTAAATTAATAACTTGCTCTCTAGGCTTTAATTAAAGGATTTAAGAAAAAGGAAATTAATTTCTAGAGAAAGTCCAATTAAACCAATTAAATAAATAAGTAAGTAAAAAAACCAAAATTTTGGGATGCCACAGTAATACTCCTCAGGAAGTGGTTCCAAATGACTATTTTGTTCATTATTGTTGGTATGTATACAAGTTGCTCTCTATACTCAACTTTCAAATGCATGATATCTATATTATATTTAATTATTTATCCTGATATGCATGATCTATATTTAATTATTTAGGATCTTTGTTTTTGCGTGTTATTCGATGAAATATAGTTACCGTATCGAATCCGCTTCGTATTTGTTCTGTATTCGTGACCGATACTATCCGCGTTCGTATTCGTATCCGGCACTATCCGTGTCCGTCTCCGACTCCAAGAAAAAAATGGTATAGGATACAAAATGAGCAATTACTGACCATATCCGCTTCGATTGCACCCCTAGGTGCTAGAACACTTACTCTCATGTTCTGGCATGTGGATGGCCTTATGTGCATGTATCACAGTATCAGTGCAAGTAATAGTGTGTGCCACGTACGTGCGTGAGCAGGGTAGAAAAAGGGTCCATTTATATTGACTTTTGGCTTTGGCTTATAAATACTATCAACTTGTAGAGAAGCTTTTGGTCAGACACTCGCGTGCGATTTTGATCAATGTAAATGAAGTCAATACAGTGTGTGCAACAACCGACTAGTAGACCTCACTTTGAAAATGCACCCCGTTTGAAAGCTAGGTACCGTAAAAAGCCATTTATAATAGAAAATTAGCTTTTAGAAGCCAATACGAATCGGGCCGAAGCTAGCTAGTTCTAGCATTTGCTAAGCCCATGATCGTGTGGCCCATGCATGTGTTGTTAAGTTTTGTTCCCTTGAACAACGTGCTAGTATGCATGCCTAGTGGTAATAGCATATCCCGATGAAGGTCTGGTCGCCCGTGGCGTACACACATGCACACACAATATTATCCATACTTTTGGGAGTACATCCTTCTACATCTAATATATCACGTAACAAACGTGTTGTACTTATTTATCGCTCTCAGTATACTTAAATACTAATTCTAAGATACTCCAATACGATGTGATTGAAAAATTCATTGTTGTACTTTATTTTTGCTATATATACCCTTTTTTTATATAAAAAGAGTATATACACAAATTATGCTATAAAATGTGGACTTCGATTAAATTTTTCATAGAACTCACTTTAGAGTATCATATAATCATTATTGGAGTATGTTCAAAATGATAAAGTTGTATAACTTAATTGTTTAAACAGTATTTGATAAGTGAGAGTACGTACTCGCAGAAGTATGGAACCATTTCCCTAAGCCTTTTCCGTACTCACAGGAGTACATACTTCCACTTTCTAATATACCACTTAAACAAATATGTTATACCTCTTTATCACTTCGGTATACTTAAATATTAATTCTAAGATACTCCAATGTGACATAGTTGAAATTTTTTCATCGAAGCCATTTCTTTTTGCTCGTTTTATACCTAAAATATACGGATACCACATATACAAAAATACATAGATATCGATCACAAATATATCACAATTACACAAAGTTACAGATTAACTAGTAAGATGTCCATGCGTTACAATGGTGTCTCAAGAGGGTGATACATACCATCAAATATGATCATAAACCATACTACAGATTATGCAACTGACAAATATTAGTAACATTGTTCCACCTAAGACTAATATGGTAATTGAACAAAGACATGGCAGTTTTGCAGTGGTGAGGGCGTAGGGGAAAGGACTGGCCTAGCCACCGAAGCTGTAGAGGGTGCGGCCCTGGTGCTTGAGCGTGTAGATGACGTCCATGGTGGTGACAATTATGTGGCGGGCGTGCTCGGTGTAGGTGACGGCGTCACGGATGATGTTCTTCAGGAAGATCTTGAGCACACCGTAGGTCTCCTCATAGATGAGCCCGGAGATGCACTTCACACCGCCCCTTCTCGCTAGCCATCGAACTGTCGGCTTGGTGATGCCCTAGAAGTTGTCACGTAGGAACTTCCGGTGGTGCTTCACGCCGCCCTTGTTGAGCCCCTTCCCTCTCTTGCCATGCCCTGACATGGGTACTAATGGATCTCTTCTTGAGGCTACATGGGAGGAGTGAATAGAATTCGAGGAGAGGTATACGGTGATGGTGCTGGTTCTTGAAGTGAAATTGGGAGAAAGGGAGAGGGGGAGTAATAAGGGGTGAGAGGTGGGAGGAGACCGGTGCCTGTTATTCGATGCGGAGAGTATGGACGGGTGAGATCGAGATCCTAGGGGAGATGCCATGGATCAGTGATGTGGAGAGTATTAATTCGTGTTTCTTTAGGTGAAGTAAATAAATTAGAATGATTAACAGTGAGTGTACGAGGATAAAATATCATGAATGTTTTCACACTACATAAGTTATGAGGATATCCGGATCCGACTGAATTGAGTAGATATTCGATTCGAATTCATATTTATTACAATATTCGATTTGTATTCATATTCGAGAATATTCGGATTCGTTTATAAATACGAATATGAATGTGGTTTGGGCACTATCCGATCTGTATCCGATTCATTTTCACTTCTAGAGAAGGCGATTGGCCCCAGAGACGTCACTAGCGGTGGCCTCCTCCAGTCCTCGGCCAGGGCTTGGGTTGATGTAAAAGACTCACCTCACGATGATGAAGGCACAACCCTTGTAAAGCATCTGGTTGGGATCGGAGAGGATGACTCACCTCATGAGTGATTGTATAAGGTTGCGAGTTCAAACCCAAAAATTACCACTATTTTTTGTTTTTATATTTTCCCTCAAAATTCAGATTGATTTGAATTTTTTTTTCGAAATTCGGATTTATCAGTGGGAGGCGATTTTTTTTCCTGAAAATGTTTTCCCTGGATACAAGAACATAGAGATGATATACAATAATTGTGATAGTTATATCTATATCATTTGCCTACAATGTTATCATAAATTGCATCCGCATAAGAAAATTGCTCTTAAACAGATATATGATAGTGCTGCCATATATCAACAAGCTATCACTAAGAGCACTATCAAAGTCCAGTGGAGAAACGTTTTGGCAACAACGTTGTCGGAAAAGAAGTCTAATCTCCGACAAAACAACGACTGAGAGGGATTGCCCACGGTGGGCTGTTGGTGAAATAGATACTCGACAGTTTCAGCCTAATTTAATTTGTGAGTTTTGGGCTGTTGTTGATTTCATCTGTTGTAGTAGCTACTTAAGAATATATATACAATGGCACTATTGTTTTTCTCTGCCTTTTTTGGGTCTGAATTTGTTTAAGTACACACGTACGGCTGCCGCCGAAGAACCAAAAAAAAATCATCTCAGAGTCCAAAACGACATGGGGCTGCATGACCTATGTGACGGCCACGAATTAATCAAAAACCCGAGACGACGACATCGAATTGATGTGGCGTGGCGATGGTAGTTGCTGTCCTCGACAGCTACCCGACTCATACAGCGCTCATGATGTGACCCCCTGGTTCGTTAAATCCGTTTACTTGCTAATAATCGCCAGTGTAACGTCCATTTCATCCCCAAAACAAAACAAAAATTATGGGCTCTTGTGTCCGGTGGATGCATCATTGTATATATATAGTTGTCAAAACGCATACATCGATCGTTTCAGTTTCACTGCGTGTTCATGCTGCTGACTTCGATCGTCAATTTGCTGATATTGTATTCTTTTTATATAGATTGATCAAGAGATTTTGACTTGATCTATATTTTGTTTATGGGTTTTGTTAAATATCATCCGGACATTTTTTCCTAACTATCATCTAGATTTAGAACTGATTAGAAATCCAATGAATTCTCTCCCCTCCCCTTGAATTCTACCCCTTTCATATTGTAAGATCAAGGGGAGGCGCTACGTTTCGGATCGATGTTTATTTATCTTGTTTTCATACTTCTAGAAACCCAAGCGTTGCTTTTAATTTTTAACTCTAGAACCAAGCATTTGTTACAAATTGGAGTAGTTCAACAAGAATATATTGCTTTAGTTTTGTTAAGTATTTGTAGATACACTCATTGACACATGTACATGATTTTTGCAAACTGATCTAAGCCAATGGACATTCGGATATTAACTTTGCGTAGTTTATATGCTTACACTAACAAAGCAGGCCATGTCATGTTTTAGATGGACACATCTTTAGTTTGTCCAATTTTAGTTAATTTTCAGGTCAATTAATATTACATTACTCCCTCCGTTGATAAATATATGATGTATTTTGACTTTACACTAGGATTAAGTTGGCAGGGAAATTGGGAAAGTATGAGAGAACATGACTTAGATACCCTCGTAATTGTCTTGAAAGATGAGAAAGAATACTTTGTGTGGGTAGTAATGAATAAATGCTTATAGTTGAGAGAGAATAATAGAGATATTTTAGGAAACACCTCATTAAATCTACATATAAGCCTTATAATTTTTAACAAGTTCATTCAAATTATAGATCTGATGTTTTTCAACGAAGGAAGTAACCAGATTACTATAAAGAGGGTCATCCTAAATGCCTTATCACAGAAGGTTCAATACAAACTGTCAATGATAAAGTTATTACAGACGGTTTTACAAGATGGACCGTCTAAGTTCACCGCGATAGAAAGAATCGTTTGTGATAACCTACTTATCACAGACGGTTCAGAATAAAAACCGTCTGTGATGTCTGTAGTTATCACAGACGGTTTTTGTTACGAACCGTATGTGATATTATCACAGATGGTTAGGATTAAAAACTGTATGTGATGTTAGCATACATCACAGACGTTTTTTAATCCGAATCATTTGTGATAATGCTACATCATTGATCCGTGGCATCTCTCTTAGGATTTTTGATCTCACATGTCCATTCTCTTCGCATCGAACGGCAAGCACCGGCCTCCTCCCACCTCTCGCCTCTTATTACTCCCCCGCTCTCTTTTTCCTAATTTCACTCTAAGAACTAACATTTCCTGATGCTCCTAGTTCATCCACTCCTTACTTCTGCTTTCTCCCCCAAACTAAAGCGCCCCATCTCCTCGACGACATCGACTACCGCCGTGAACTCCTCTGCCTCCAGCTGTGACGCCACGGTTCACTACACAAGACATTTTTGTCCTAAGTATCGTAAGAGTATCTTGGGCAGTGTCACCGTCCTGACACAACGGTGATGCTGCCGCCGTTCCTCCTTCATCGCTGGTGATATATCCCCCATCCGAAATTTTTGGATGGCTAGGGTTTCGACTATGTAAATCTTGATTCATGTGCACATGAAAATTAATTGTTGATACCTTAGTTCTTGTGATGATTGATAGATGGCTAGGGTTTCGACCCTTGTTGAAATTCATGTTTTATTGTAGGATGAAGACATGACGATAAAGTTTATTGCACGATGATCTTATTCTCATAAATATGTCTGCTTTGGTTCATCTGCATTATGTGATTACGCTGTTTTGTAGAGCAATTAGAGAATATTGATGAACTGAAAGAGGTCTATTTATGAGGATGCTAGAACATAATCACATACGGTTCTTAACTAGAACCGTTCGTGATAATAGACTATCACAAACGTTCTTAACTAAAACCGTCTGTGTTGTATATTATCACAGACGGTTCGAGAGTTGTCTGTAATAGCCATTTGTTATCACAGACATATAAATTTAGATGGTTCAGAAACCGTCTGTGATAACGGTTTTGAACCGTTTATGATGGCTCTTTTTTTTTGTAATAGTGTAGCTAGATGATCATTCCCATCCACAGTTTTCCGGGTCCTCAAGATGTTGACCATTTTTATATTCTGATGCAGGCAAGAACAAAGTTGCCATGATTTACTGTGGATCTATAGGCCGGGTTGTGATTGATTTGAAGACGTTGATTGTTGTTCTCATGCTCGATCATAGCATTAGCTGTACCCAAAAAAGACCTTGATAATAACATTTGCATTCAGCAGTACCGCTACTTTCGTGTTGATATTGTTGCAATGCATCGAAATTAATTATGTTCGAGATAATCATAGTGGCCCGGTTTGATTAAACTACTGTGTTTGTTTTTTTGTAAGAAAACTATTGTGGTTTTAAGACCAGGCCGGGCCTACGTACTACTGCTGGGAAGAGATGTATTGCAACAATATCAACACGAAACATCAAACATCAACAACTAGAGTTATTTTGTCTACTATAGTGTCTTATAGCTACGCTGTTGCAATACTGTGGATCGAGGTAATGTAGCTGAAACCTGAGCACTTCAGATCTGTAGATATTTTTAACTGCACGCCACTATATATAGCTTGGCTGTATTCATATTTTGAAGGGTTGCATATCCGATCCCTTTCAGGTTTCTACATGGAATCTAACCAAAAACATCGATCAGCAATGTCGTTGTTGATCGCTCACATTCGGAGGCAATTACATCAGTGGCGATCGGGAATGTCGTTGTTGATCACTCACATTCAGAGGCAAATTACACCAGAGATGGAAGGAAAGTGTAGTGAGTCTAACCAAACAACCCTGCCGGTACACTCATTTGAGCATTTTGTCGAATGAGATTGATGCAGAGTTAGGAATATTCTCTCATTTTGTCGAATGAGATTGATGCATAGTACTATTCTTTCTTTCCGAATCATTGCATTTAA
Organism: Dendrocalamus sinicus; assembly: GCA_036346575.1. Lineage (NCBI taxonomy): Eukaryota > Viridiplantae > Streptophyta > Magnoliopsida > Poales > Poaceae > Dendrocalamus > Dendrocalamus sinicus. Next base: position 34,582,410 of record CM070642.1, read on the forward strand.
TTTGTGTGGTAGAGGTGAGGGAACGAATGAGTTTTTTCCCCCAAGAGGCAAAAGTCGATTTTAGTTTGTTAACTATATATAGGGGGTGTTTGGGACTGCTCCACTCCACGTTTTTCAGCTCCGTTTCACGTTTTTTAGCCAAACAGGTTCAGCTCCACGCACTCTGTTCGAGGAAAAAAAGGTGGAGTTGTGAGAGCACATAAAGGGGTACTCCACAAACTCCAGATTTTTTGTGGAGCTGCTCCACGGTAGAGTTTATGGAGTAGAGTTTGTGGAGCAGTCCCAAACACCCCCATAAGATCGCTAAGCCTGTGAATTATTTGATTATTAGAACGGCGTCCAATTTCATTAAGGATATTGCTAACTAGTACTCTGGTGTTTTTCAAGCTGAGATTACTTGAATTACTTACCTTTGGATCTTCACCAAGATTCGTGCTCCACCTTTATCTCCCGTGCCAGCTTTCTGATGGGTTATGGTTTGGGCTCACTTAATTTAGGGTTTAAATTCACCGTTGCCTAGGGGATGGAGGGAGGAGGGAGGTGGGGGCAGACTGGGTGTGGCGGCGAGGAGGTGAGATATCAGTGACACTGCCAACTGCAGGCACAAAGGAGGATGGTGGTAGTGGAGGTCGACGGGGGCAATATGTTTGAGTGGTTAAGAGGTGGTGGTGAGAGAGAGAGGTGGCGTTAGCGGCTCACCAGTGACAGAACAGTGATGGTGCGGCGGTGCTGGCTAGGTTTTTGGGGAGGGGGAAATTTATATGGTTTAGGAGAGTAGGGTGAGATCTTTAAAATCTAGATACAATAATGACTGACATTTCGAGCACTCTCTGGAAAAAAATACTCACATAATCTAGATGCCTCCTTTGGTTAATTTGTCTTAAGCTAGCACCAAACCAAATGAGACAGAATCACAAAACGCTAGCTTCCAGCTGCTAGGGAGTGCATCGGTATACATGTCAACATGTGCATACAAAGACAGGCCGAAGAAGAGAGATGCATGCCCTAGCTGATCCTATGCGCTGGACCATCCGGCGTCAAACGAGAGACAATTAAGGAGATTGGCGCCGCAAAATATCTGCGTGTGTATGTATGAGGTGTGCACGGATCGATCGATCATACATCCAGGACGCGCACGCGCGTGAGAGAGATGATAAGCTCTTGCTTGCTTAATCGTGACATTTAGATCCACGCGTTACTGTAGTCATAGAAATAGGTAACGTGATGGACCGATCGTGATGATCTAGGTGCCGCTCAGTTAGACTAAAATAAATTGATCTATGGTTAAAATTATTCTGTAGCTAACTGAAATTACACTATAACTGATAGTGATTTATTTGACGTAACTAAAATTAAAAATTTTAAAAATAGAAAAAACAGGTTAGCTCATCATGGACAATGCAAACGAATATGAAAAAAAGAACCAACAAAAAAGCTCAAAAAAAAGCCAAAAGCCAGAAAAAAGACAAATTTTAGGAATAGTAAAAATAAACTAGAAAGTCAGAAGTTCAACCCGAAATGAACGGAACCTAAGGTCAAAAGGCCTCTACAGTGTGACTGGGTCTGGATAATGATCCGTAGCACAACTAAGTATATGGTCTTTTGACTCCTCTCTCTATACCTACCACCAGGGTTCGGTTTCCCGGCGGTTACCAGCTGGTAACCGCCGATAACCGGAAAACCTGGTTGGGTCCGGGATTAAAAAACCGGCCAAAATTTGAAACTCACGCATTCACACATGCCAACCATTCAAAACGTTGCTTGCATTGATTACTTAGTCAAGCATGCAGCAGCTGAAACGTTGCATTGATCTCATGCAAAAAAACTCACGCATTCACACATGCCAACCATTCAAAACGTTGTTTGCATTGATTACTTAGTCAAGCATGCAGCAGCTGAAATGTTGCATTGCTCTCATGCAAAAAAAACTCACACATTCACACATGCCAACCATTCAAAAAGTTGTTTGCATTGATTACTTCAGTCAAGCATGCAGCAGCTGAAACGTTGCATTGATCTCATGCAAAAAAAAAAGTCACGCATTCACACATGCCAACCATTCAAAACGTTGCTTGCATTGATTACTTCAGTCAAGCATGCAGCAGCTGAAACGTTGCATTGATCTCATGCAAAAAAAAACTCACGCATTCACACATGCCAACCATTCAAAACGTTGTTTGCATTGATTACTTTAATCAAGCATGCAGCAGCTAAAACGTTGCAATGATCTCATGCAAAAAAACTCATGCATTCACACATGCCAACCGGTTTTTCCACCGGTTTTTCCGGTTTCCGACCGGTTACTGGTCCCCTCCTGCTTCCCCCAAAATTTTCATTTGCCAAAATTTAACCGGTTTTTAACCGGGTTTTCCGGTAACCGGCCGGTTACCGGTACCGCCTCACGGCCGGGATTTGGCCCGGTTCCGGTTTTTCGATCCTTGCCTACCACTCCCTCTACACACACGGCTATGCTATTCTACTTCCGTGCGCACTATGCACATCAGAAAGTTACTTCCGCGCATGAGTGAAGTTACTGTCAAATATATGTAGATTTAGTACCAATTATGTGGTGTTACAACTGACAGTAACTCTACATGCATTTGGAAGTAAATTCACTCACACACGGCAGTAACACGCGCGTGTGTGTGTATATAATTACTAACCAGTGGCTACGTGTAGAATAAGCGCGCGCCCCTGACTGACCCAACCAGCCAATCATTCCACGATCCCACCCATAGACAGTTAGTAATGTTTGTTAATTATGGTAAAGTTACTATCATATATACATCAAGTTATTATCTCTAATTCATGAAGTTATTTACAATTACCATTTGTAATTCATGAAGTTATTACCGTGTGTGAGTGAAGTTACTGCCAAGTGCCAACATGCATGCATTGAGAGGAGAGAGAAACATGCATGTCAATAGCAAATAACTTGTATGGAAAGTTTTTGCCATGTGTGAGTGAAGTTATTAACAAACACATGTAGAGTTACTATCCTTTTATCAGATGCAAGATTACCGGTCTTTGTAACACTATAAAACTGAACTCTACATGTATTTGACAGTAACTTCACTCATACATGACAGTAACTTTATATGAGACGAATTTTGCAATATCGAAACATATTCAACATAGATCTTATTCTGTTAAGCTCGTAATTTCGAACACAATGTTACAAATGGATCACATATCAGACTTTCAAAGAAAGGGTTATTTTATTTTTTTTAGTTTGTAAATAAGATAAAAAAAATCACACATCAAGTGCACTTATTCTCTTCTCTCTCCTATTGTATGCATGCATGTGTCACGAAGTTACTATCTCATACACAAGAAATTATCATCTATAATTCACGAAGCTCCTTATAGTTCTCACGTGATAACTTTCACATTGAAATACTACAAAAAGTTATTATCTTTTGAATATAAAGTTAACATCGGTAATTTATCAAGTTACTTACATTTGTAAAGTTACTATCTCATGCATTAACTGAGTTATGCACCAACCACCAGGGGCGGATGCACATTCACAGATGTAGGGGCACAGGCTTCTGCACTGATTTTAATTTTTGTTGCTTATAATCCAAGATTACACAGTGTGTGCCCCCACATATCAAAAACTAGTGCCCCGTAAGTTAAGAACTACATCTATCTAAAAGAAAGAAGGCTTAAATACGTTGACAAATAGAGGGAGAAAAGAAAAAAACACGCAAGATGTTGAGAAAGCAAGACACTCCAAAAAAATGTGTGTAATAGTAGGTTCTCAGATTCATCCTAGATCATTCACTAATGGTAAGTTTCTTGATTTTTAATATGTTGTCTGACAAATAGTTATTTACCATTGAACTTTGTCATAAAGTTAGTTAATGTTACAAAATTTAGAATGCATTACTATCTACTATATGATTGATGGATATAGAGGTGCAAACAGAGCAGACAATTTTCATCCGACCGGTCGACCAAAGGTTTGCGGAATGAATACGCAAGGGGTAAATGGGTATCCGGTACTATCCATGTCCGACTCTGTGGAAAAATATGAAATAAGATACGGAATGAGTGATATTCGTCCGTATATATCTGTATGTCAAGTGATACGAGGAAGTCTGTTGTGACTTCACTTAGGAACAAGATAACATATAGGCAGATTGTTACATCTAAACATGTAGAAAATATTGAGTGCTCTTCCTTTGATATCTCGGCAATTAGTCTCTCTGTGCTCGCTCTGATTACACCCTATTGTCCAATTGCCTGTGTAAGAAACAGATAATTTCCATTCAACCAGTCATCCAAACACTTACAGAACGAACACGGAACAGAGAAATAGGTATCCAATATTATTCGTGTTCGACTCCAACTCCAAGAAAAATATGAAACAGGATACAGGATGAGTTATATCCATCCGTATCCGCTCTGATTACACCCCTAGATGGATACGTTGATAAGTACATATATAAAGCATGAGGCCCCCACATCATTTTTGTTCTAGATTTACCACTGCCAACCGCACCAGGAATCTAGCCAGCAACCCATGCATAGTGGCGGAGCCAGGATTTTAACCTTGGGTATTCCCACTCTCACATAAAAAAAATCCAATCCATAGATTTAAAATATAGTTCAGAGTAGTACGTTATCGATAATTAAAGTCACAAAAATAGTCAAATAACAAATTGTTCAGCTCTAAGATATGCATGAAACAAACTAATAAATAATAAAGAGAACTTACAAAATACTATAATGTTGCTGCTCTATCCCACAAAGTCCTCAAATCAACCGATTTGTTTTTGTTCTTCATTTTGCAAACCAATACTAATAGCGTTGTAATTGTACATGACTCTAAATCAGTAAATCATCAACCAATAGTGCGTTGTGCGTACAAGTCAATACTCAATACTCAACAACTCACCTTGCAAATTTGTTATCCTCTCGACAGGGACAGCTCACAGTGCGGCTGCAGAGGCAGAGCGCTGCTGGCCTGGCGGCCTATCGGCCTCGTAGGCGAGAGAGTTCACGGCGTCCTCGCGCTGGCGCTGGTAGTGGTGGATCTCGTTCAGCAGCTTTGTCAGGCGCCGAACGGCCGCAGGAATCGGAACGGCCCGCAGCTAGGGTTTGGGAATTGGGATTCAGGAATCGGGAGGCAGCCGCCGCAGCTCGGAGAGGATGGGAGCCAGGCCAATAGGCTGTTTTTTGGGCCGCTGTGGGCTAGAATAGCGAAAATATACATCATTATACATTTATATATAAGTATACATACATATATACTAAAGATTACACCAAAAAAGTTGGGTATTCCCGGGAATACCCAGGAATACCATTGAATCCGCCCATGGCTATGTATATGTATATATGTGTATAGGAAAATGGTTTAGTGCTTCTAGGAGTACATACCGCTGCTGATGTGTTTGATGTTAGTTCATTACGATCTGCTACCAGGTTTCCTTGCGAAGACCCATTTTCAATCAGTGTTGTAAGAAATTCCATTTTATAGTATCTGACATTAGGGGTAGATAAGGTTAGGCCTTCTTCGCATTGGGTTTTTCGTGCATGAGTCTCACCCAGAAGGTTCAGTCTGTAGCGCCGAGGTTCTCCAGGCGTCTCACTGGTGGGATCCCTCCTCCTCCGCGCGTGAGTCCCTAGCTCAATCCCTCCTCACGTGAGTCCCACCGGCGGCCTTCTTCACACCGAGTTGTTCAGTGACGCAAGAGTAGATCTGAGGTGCTCTGCGCATAAGTCCCACACTGGCGGTGCATTCTGTAGTGCCGAGGTGCTCTATGCATGAGTCCCATTGGCATAGTCTATAGAGTAGATCGATCACGGTGGTGCTGTGCATGCAATCTCATCCAGCAGCGACAAGCTAAGTAGTCTGCACCATAGGATTTCAGCGGTGCACCTATTGCTTGTCAATTTTTGATGGAGACGCACGTAGGCTAGCTCCTCGCATTCACTTGATGGTAGTGGTTGCACCTCCAATCCATCCCCAATCAGCGATGAACGGCGACCAACCTCATCCCGATTCTTGCTCTATAGACCATAATTTGAGTATCATCTCACACTCACCCCAGGTATGCCTTTAAAATCTGCTATATACTTTTTATTAAGATATATGCTTCATTCTTTTCATGTACTCCTTTCTTAAATGCATACTCCGCGAAAGGGTCTCTAGCCCAATGGTTAGAGGCTTGAGTAGCACCCCCCAGGTCCTGGGTTTGACTCCCAGTGGGAGCGAATTTCAGGCTTGGGGAAAAAAATCCCCTCGCCTGCTACCACACCAAAGCACAGGTCTAAGGCCCCGCCAAGGCGTTGATCCAAAGGATCCGCCGGTAGTCTCACAAGGTCGGGCGATGGTGCCGCTGTGTAAGGGTGGAGCAGGGGTTCGGGGGTTTTCTCGGTCTGCGTGAGAAGACCTTCTTCTTAAAAAGCAATGCCCGGGGGATTCTTCCCCCCCGCAGGTCGAGTTTTTTTTTAAATGCATACTCCTATGCTCCCATGGTTCATATGCATGTAATATATCAACTTGTTCAATAAATTATAACTGCTGGGCATTGTTCTACTTAGAATACTTCTATGTTGATTTTGAGGCAGATACTTATTTTGTTGCACAAGATACTTCAACAACAGTGGCGGTTCCAGAGTAATTCAAGGGTATTTAGTCGAATACCTAAAATTTTTACCAAAAAATCTATTATATACAAGATATTATATATATATATATATATATATATATATATATATATATATATATATATATATATATATATATAGTAGTTATACCAAATTCATCTTGTTGATACCCAGTCAGCCTAAATTATTGTTAGATTCTTTTGGCCTATTTCCCTCTCCTAAGCCCAGGAGCTTCTGGTCTTAAAGGAGCACTGGAGCGGCCGTTTCGTAACGCAAGTCACCTTGCCATCGTCGCTCGCCAATACGGTGCAGCCGCATAGGTTCACCCTCCCTAACCTAGTGACCCCATGGCGTCATGGCCCCATATCCCTAATCCGATAATCCCTCTGTTTCCTACTCCCTTAGCGATCTCTGATTGGAAGCAAAATTATGTGTCTAAATAAAGACGTGAGTTGTATTTTACTTACAGAAGTGAGGTATCTATAATGATTCTAAAGTTTTTGCATAGTAGTTAATTATATTTTAATGACTTATGTATCAATTATTTAAGAAAATATGTAAGTGTTTTCAAGTTTGTCATGTAACTTGATGTGTTGGACACTTGGATGATTTGATCCCCTTTGATGTCTGACTGTCTGATCTATATTTTGTTTAGCATACTACTTAAGTTGTTTAGTTAGAAACCGTTCAACAAAGTATGTTCACGATAAAAGCACTTTTGAATTTCCTCTTGGGAATACAAAAATCTAACAAAGAGAATTGTCTTTTAACTTGATTAAAGCATCTCGTTGTGATTGTACAACTCTATTATAGAATCATTCCGATTTGAACTTTGACTCAAGTTAGTAGTTCCAGGGAAACAGTTCATCTCTAATTCCAATCATCATGGTTAAAACCATTAGTCTTTGAGTTCTGTTTTTCACTCCTTACTAAAGTTGCTTCCTTTTTGTGTGTTTGTCTGCATGACATTATATCTCGTTTCCAAAGCATGAAGCATCATCGTGTTAATTTTTGATTATTTTAGAATTCCTTTATATTATTTGATATGTTGTCTCTAATATAAATAATTGTACTTTAATTTTCGCTACTGTGGACCTTTATGTTTTCAATTGAACAATATTTTATAATTTCGAATACCCATTTTAAAATTTCTGGGTCCACCACTGTTAAACAACTACGAACAGCACTTTAATTTTGCATTCAGCAATACCATGTCGTATTCAAACTGATGCATGCATGCAATTCATAACGGTTTTCACCTTGTAAATCGTAAATCATCTTTATTCTTGTGACTAGCAGTGAGGACCTTATACCTTGTAAATCGTAAATCATCTTTATTCTGTCACGTCATTTGCAGTTGGAGGGTCTGTTTGGCGACAGTTGCAGCTTATAGCTTTTGGCTGAAATTTTTAAATTTTGGTTGTTTACGGTACAGATTACGGAGAGAGAGATACTCACTTGTGATTTTGGATGGTACAGATGTTGGGCTTTTAATATGTACATCGTTTAACTTGTAGACTCTGTCTTGAGAAAATACTCTGTTTGAAAGTTAGGTACTATAGCAAAAACCAAAAGTCACCAGTTTCAGAGGAAAAGAATCGATCGGGTCACCACGACTACAGTGATCTCAACGAGCCTCACGTTTCCCAGCTAGTTGTATCAAAGCCATGCATGGTGCACCCGCTCACCGTTGCCGCCAGCCGCAACATTGTGAATGGATGGAGAGACATCAAGGTATATATATATATGAGAAATTTCAATCCAATTTTCTTGTACTGCTGATTTCGAATGATCCAATATTGCTTATTCATAGATGCTAGAATGAGCAGATGGAAACCCTTTCCCTGAGGCTGCACGGCATCGTGGGCATTCGTGATGCAGCGTGAGTCGTGTTTGAGCAAAAGATATCATGGAGACGATGATGCCGCACCGCGCGATGGCGAAGTATTGCAGTCATCGTCTGACACATACGAAGTCGTTTTCTGCCCAGAATTGATTCCATTTTTGACGTACTTGATACTCCTTAGCATTATATACGTATTTTTTTCCTTGCTGCATCAAGGTTGCATACTTGTTGCTAGCTAGTTCCTATAGAAACAGCTTTTTCCTTCATGGAGTTTCATCATGTCCTTTACTAGCACATTCTTGCTTGACCTAAAATTTACCTGCTTCATTATCTTACCTTTTCATTCGTCTAATTTCCCTTGTACCTTTTTTTGGTGATGTTAATGGTCATACTCCCATTTATGGTATACTTTTTTATAATCTAAATGCCTCCATGTATGGTAGGTGCTTGAAAAATTACATCTGGGCTTATGGAAGGTGTGACCGGTGATGCTATGCTTTCTAGTTGCCATGCAGCCAATGTCGATCATTGAGCAAACATTTCTGTGGCAACCACCTCGGCAGGAGCTTAGGCCAGTCTCAGTGGAGATTTCATATTCCAGTTTTTAATATATCCATATTTTGGAAACAGTGCAGAAGAGTTTCATCCCCATGAAACTCTCTCTACTCCCATGAAACTTTTATCATCTCTCTCTTCATCAATATAGTGTCATGTCAGCGTATTTAATGCCCATGAAACTCTATGAAACTCCCACTGAGACTGGCCTTAAAGGTCACGTTCTTTTCAGTTTCTAAAAGCTGCTTTTCGACTTTTCTACAGTAATTAACTTTTAAACGGAATATCTTTTCAAGATAGGGTCTACTAGTTAATTGTAGTGCATACTTTACCGACTTTATTTATATTGTCAAAAACCGCACGTGAGTTTCTGTTACTCTATAATCTCTTGTACAAATAGTCTAAAAACCGCAAGCCATAACTAAAAATCATAAACCGCAATTAAAAAGAACATGCCCCAAATTCTCTCACCGGATGGCATCTCATCGGCAGCAGCGGCCCGTGGCATCATTACCGCCGTTGTACAAATCCAGCATCTGCATTATCTTCAACTATTTAGATGGAGATACTTCTCTTTTTTTGCCCTTATATATGCTCTGTCATTTAGATGGAGATACTTTTTGAGAGAGCAGCATATATGTACTCCTTTTGTTTTTTTCTTGGAGATCAGTATATAAACTCCTATTGGGTCCTTTGTAGATACAAGTATATAGTATATACCGGTTTTCCAAGTCGTCATTCGCATATGAACCACTTAATTTTTGCTTTATGAACATTCTTCATATAAAAAAAGATATACTCCCTCAACTCTCAAGTGCATGTACGGATACTCCTTTAAGTATACATGCTTCCTCTTTGCCAAAAAAAAAAAAAGGTATACATACTTCCACACCTTTCTAGCCGATGTGGTATACACTACAATCAAGAAACAGGATAATAAGTATCACATGGGATAGAAAAAAGAAGTGTATGCTACTCTGCAGATTGAAGTATGTCCTTCATTCGTCCATGGAAGAAAAATATACTTCATATGAGATTAAAAAAAGAAGCATCATAGGGGATAATTAAACATATGATTATTACCTTCGGCAAGGAGTTTGTAATTCAAATTTTGAAAGCATGCAGTATGATGCACGCATACCTCATTTTTAGGAGGTGGCTCCACGCATGCAGCTTGCCTGCATGCCTAACCTATTTGTATTACTAATGGAGGTATCCAACAACCAGGGGCGGAACTAGAACAAAAATGACCAGGGTTCACTATTATACTAAATAGTTATCTGTTCGATAATTTTTAGCATCAATAAGTTAACATAACCAATGGCATTATAGCAATGTACAATAATAAAGAAGTTGCGATCAGAATACTTACCAAAATAAATAAAACCATTAATATTAATGGGTAATTGCAGTGAAGTGAAGAAAATAAGAGTGAAATCCCGGACAAAAGATGGTCAACATTGACAAAATACGTCATCCGGCTTCAATGGACTATAAAAAAAGAATAAATTGAATTAAAAATTTTGAGAAAAATAGTAAAACGATCAAATAAAGGTAAATGTATTACCTTTTAGAATTTACGTTCTTTCAAGTTCATGAAGCGATGAACCACTGCATCATTGGTAACTTTCTTCATTTCTTCTTTCTCCACATAGCAAATTAGACTATCACTCATGAAATTATCACCGATGCGATTGCGTAAATATGTTTTCACAATTTTCATAGCTGAAAAGCATCTCTCAAGCAGTAGCAAAGATGGCAACAGCAATACTAATACTAGTTTCAAAAGTCGATAAACCAAAGGATAGGTAAGATGTTTCCTTGTCTCTACCATTTTTTGAGAAAGCTGACCAAGAGTCTGTATGTTGGAGAATCTATCATCTACTCGCACATCAGCAATGTAGAGGCAAAGATGATGATTAAGATCTCTCAATTCCCCATAATCAAAATCATTGGGATAAAGTTTAGCTAGATTCATCAAATTCTCTAAACTAAAATCACGAAATGAGTCTCTTGGACTCAAAGCGGCTGACCAAACAAGCAAGTTAGAGGTTGTCTCATTGAAGCGACTATCAAGCTCTTGAAGTAACCAATCAAGAACATCATTAAAACAATCCACTTCGTAATGATGCTTATTGCTAATTCCAGTTCTTTGTCGTTTCTTCTTTGGATTAACGTAAGGTTCTTCCATTTCCAACTTGGGAATATCATGTTTCTCACAAAAAGTATACACTTCACCTATGAGAGTTTCCCACCCATCTCTTCTAAGCTCATCCAAATGCAATCTTGTTGACTTCACACATTTAATAGCATTCACAATATCTTGATCCTTCCATTGTAGTGCTAACGACAAGGTGTTTGTGATTATTAAGATAGTCAACATGAGATGCAAATAAAAGACAAAATCAAATGACTGAAAGTACACTAGAAGACCCAATGCTTGATCTCTATTTGTTCTGTCCTTGTCATCTTCTTCAACAAATTCTAGCACTTTAACAATTGTTGGGAATAAGTCAACCAAACTCTTAAGAGTTTTATAATGAGAACTCCAACGAGTATCTCCAGGTCTCTGAAGACATTGCTCTTGATTTAACCCTGTCCCAGTTTGAAGTAGCCCACAACCTAAGGCCTTATGCACTTGTTCATGATTGATATCTCGAACCATATCCCTTCTCTTCGAAGATCCACCCACCACATTCAACAAGAGAGAAATCATACTAAAGAAATTACTAATGCCTTTATGCTTTCTTACAACAGCCACAACTACTAATTGACGTTGGTGAGCAAAACAATGGACATAATATGCTGTACTATTTTCTCTCATGATCAATGATTGCAAGCCATTGAACTCACCTCGCATATTGCTAGCGCCATCATATCCTTGGCCTCTAACTTGCTTCAAGCTTATCTTATATTCTGCAAATAGAGAATCAATAGAAGACTTGAGATAGGAAGAAGTTGTCTCTTTCACATGAACAAGACCAACAAATCTCTCTTTTACAATTCCACAATTATCAACATATCGCAAGACCACTGCCATTTGTTCTTTGCAAGAGACATCCCTGGACTCATCAACCAGCAAGCAAAATACATCATGTCCAATTTCTTTGAGAATAGAATGCAATATTTCCTTTGCGAAACAATGAGCAATCTCCTTTTGGATGGGAGGAGACACCATAAGGCTATTACCTGCAGCATTTTTACCCACCACCTTGCCTACAGCTGGATTATTCTCTGCATACCATTCATGAATTTCCAAGAAGTTTCCTTTGTTATAAGACTCCTTTGACTCATCATGACCTCGAAAAGGCAATCCTTGCTTTAATAATAGTCTAGCAACATCAATTGAGGCCCTTAGTCGAGTAAAATAAGCAATCTTAGCAGCTTCACTTTGTGTATGAATAGCAACATCAATGTGTTGTTCTCTTTTTAACAAATCATCACAATTTTTCAGAGCTTGGTTGTGGACGCTATTCACTCAACCCACATGCTCTTCTAGTCTGCCTTTTTTGTTCCAACTAGACCAACCATTTACAACAAATGCATCATATCCAGCTTCTTTTTTATTGCGGTCCCTGAATAAAAAGCCGAATTTTTTGTATTTTAGCCCTTTTTTTTGAAAAATATTCACATTTAGACCCCTGATAGTTTTAATTCCGTTTTTGGACCCAGAGCTCGGCGCCGTGGGTCACGGCGCCGAGGTAACACGTCTCGGCGCCGTGGACCACGGCGCCGAGGTGCAGCCCCGCGCCAACAGAGCGGCGTGGCGGCGCCGACGTGGCGTGCGGCTCGGCGCGTGACTCGTGGCGCCAAGCTCGGCGCCGTGGTCCACGGCGCCGAGGTGCCTACCACGTGGCACCACGGCTGTTTAGGGTTTGCTGTAACATCCTGATTTTCAGAGCCTTTTTGAAGCTTTTAAAATAAAATTCACCATTTGGATTTTTTTTGGATTTAATTAAAGCTTAAATGGAATTTTTATGAATTAAAAGGATTTAATATGATTAAGTTAAATATTAACATTTGCCAAAGTTATTTTCTTTGAGTTCCTTGTGTCTCAGGGAATTTATTGGAATTTTTATGGATTTTTCTGGAGTTATTTGCTATTTTCTAGAGCTCAAAATAGTTTATTTGAATTTCTGGAAAAGAAAAAAAAACCAAAAACCCCGGCCCGGTCCGACCGCCGGCCCAGCCCGCACCCCGCCTTGCCACGCGGCGGGCATCCGCCGCGCCGTGCGCCTTCCTCGCCCGATCGCGACGCGTGTCGCGCATCCGCCATTACCTGCTGCGCTCGCATCCGCGCCGTCCGCTCTCCGTGCGGCGGCAGGTGGGGCCCACTGTCGGCGTCGTTCGGGCGGACTCGTCTCGAATCCGGCTCGCGTCGCGCCGCCGCCGCCTTCCTTATCCGCCGCCGCCGTGCTACCGTGGACTCCTCGTGGCCGGTATAAAAGGCGCCCGACCGAGGCTTTCACCGCCACCTCGGTCGCCGCCGGTTAAACTCCGCCGCCCGCCGCGCCGGCCAGCCGCGCCGCTACCCCTCCCGCGGCCAGATCCGCGCCCGCGCTCGCGCCGCCATGCGGACACGCCGCGCCTCGCCGCGCCGCGTCGCCTCGGTCCCCACGCCGCCACGCCGGCGCCGGTGGAGCCGCGCCCGCGTCCTTTCGCCTTCCGTGCGCCCGGTCCATGTGAGCCGTGCGTTGCCATGTGGGTCCCGCCCGTCGGCCCGAGCCGTGAGACCCGTGAGCGATCTGGGCGGCGGCCGGATCGTCCACGCGGCGCACCACGCCGTCCGACGCCGGCGCCGCTGCACCGAGCGCCACGCAAGCGTGCCACGTCGACCCTAGTGCTTGCGTGTGCGCCACGCCGGTGCCACCTCGAGCCCTAGTCGCCGCGTCGGCAAGCGGCCGCCCCGCACTGTTCTGTGCGCCGCGTTCACCGTAGACCCAGTCTCCCGTGCGCCCGGTCCACAAAGACGATGCCATTTTCTATTTTTCCCGATTTTCTGTAAATCCAATTTTCCAAGAGCCCGTTCTCCCTCGTCCTAGCTCCGATTGACCCCGTTCTTTTTTCTAAATTCATATAAAATTGAGCTCTATCTTTTGGTTCAGGTTTGAAAGTTTTTGGAGTTCATTTGAATTTTATTTGAATTTATTTGTCTTTGGTTTCGTTTTCTCTCGTTAGATCGCGCGTTCGAGGGAGCCGCCGTCAGATTTGAAGATCAAGAATTCCTAACTGAGCAAGGTCAAGGCAAGTCGTGTCCTTTGATCATGTTGAACCCAGTTTGCAATCTATTATTTAATTATTTTGTTTTAAATTATCTTGCATTGCTACTTTATTATAAAACCCTTGTATTGGTAGTTATCGTCCCAATTGGTTACTTCCCTCCTTAATATTTTGGAATACCTTGATGCCATTGTCACCTTAGGTTGGAAATTTAATTAGTGATGCTATGTTATTTGTCACATTGGGTTGGTACGATTAGAATGCTTAGCCTTGCTTATTTTGCGAAAGGTTTCATCATCATATGTGATTAATTAATTTGACCTAATGAGATATTGAATCGTGGTTGGTGCCACTATTATAAAATTTGTGCCGTGACGTTGGTGCGTCATTGGCGGTGGTTATACAAAATTGGTTTTCACTCGGGCGAATGATCGTGCAGTAAAGGGGGAAGTGTTGGAGCACTTCGAGGGATGTGGTAGTCTCTCCCGAGAACACTTAAGGACTTAACTTTGTGCGCCATTGATCTGAGTCTTACCGTGCAAACCACATGTCTGGTATGGGACAGACCTGGCTGATTAATTTGTGATGTTTCAATTCTGGTTCCGCCATTGGGATGTCAGTGGGTGTCGTATACATTCCACGGGGCGCAAGGGGGGGTGTGATGCGAAACCCTAGCGGGCGGGATTGGGCTGGAATTGAACATTGTAAAGGCCTTGTTGTGATTTCCTTAGCGCGAGGCTAATCACATCGTGTGGGTACAGTTGTGCAACCTCTGCAGAGTGTAAAACTATTCGAATAGCCGCGTCCTCGGTCATGGACAATGCTCGGTGATTTCACACGAGGTATAGTTATTTCTAAAAAGTTTTGGACAGTGGATGGTTAATTCACTTTGTTGGTTTAACTTGTGGATGGGAGGTCCATAAGTGGTTGGTTAGCTTATGGATGGGAGATCCATAAGTGGTTACTTCAATTCCTTTGATTATTATTTATTATTGTTTTACTTCAAATGTGCCTTCAATCTATTTATTGTATTTTCAAATGCTGTTTTATGCAAATTAACCTTTCAGCCATCCATTAGTAAGCCTTGCATACTATATTGCATTCTTTGTTACAAGCGACTTGCTTGAGTACTCTATGTACTCACGGCTTTATGCCCTGTTGCTCGATTGAGGAGGAGGAGTAACGCCACAGAGGTTCCGAAGAGAGTACTTGACGTCTTCGCGGATTAGGCTTCGTTCTCCACTCGATAGCCTGTGGGTGTGTCGATTGGATGCTGCGCTTTCTTTTGGATTTCCGCTGCTAGTTTTTGTTAAGCCCTTCAGGCTAATAATTGTAAGCTTGGCCATAAGGTCGTACTCTGATGATTATTAATAATAGTTGAGTTTTTTCATAGTAAATCGTGATATGTTCGATATTTCATCTTTGTTTTTACTGTGTGCACTAGCGTGATCCTGGACTAGTGCAGAATACACAGGAGAGTCCGGATTTGCATATTCGGGTCTCTACAGAGATGGTATCAGAGCCATATCGACTGTAGGACGAAGCCCTAGTTAGAATGGTCGAATTAGTAAAGTTTTCAAAATTATTTTCTAAATCAAATCAACCAAATGATTATCTAGTAATTCTTTATTCTTACCTCATTCTTAGGATTCTTACTCTTTGCCTCCTCTGAAATATTGTTTTCGAAATTCAATTTGACTTCTTATCTCAATAAAGTCTATAGATGTCTCGAGTGTCCTCGATCAAAGTGAAAGCTGGCATGGAATTCTTCAAGCTGTGATGTGAAGTTTGGATCAAGGAAGTTCCCAATATGTCAAGAAAAGATTGAAGACTTTCGTGAAGATTAGGAGCCATTAGATTTGAACCCTGTTATAGTTTTAGCATCGTATAGATCGTCTTGCTTCTTATTTGCCGATGGTTGGGATGTGAGCTGCAGTTTTGCTTCTAGCATTATGATGCAGTCATGTCAAAATCTTTTTGTGGAGTTTATCGCTTCTTTTGTTAGCCTTACCGGCTAAGTGTCTGCTTAGTTTAGGATGCCATTAGTTATTCCCCTTAGACGAGTTTACCTCTCATCTATGCTTTTCCCACTTATCTTTAAAACCCGGTCAGAGTTTTGGAAGTGTCAGAGCAACTAACCCGGAATAAAGTTGTCCAAGTTCAACCTCAAGTCTTACCTATGCTTTTCCCCCTTACCTTTTACGCTGGAGCGATCAAGAGTGTTTTTCTTGAGCGCGCAGAAGATGGTTGGACCCAGAACCCGCGAAGCATCGAGCAATCTCGCCCATTCCTTTCAAACTTGGGAGTGCACCTGCCAAGACCTTTTCTCCAGGAGCAAGCCGTGGAACATCGTCAAGTCAGGGAGCCCAGATACCTCAGAACGTTGCAAGGGGAAGCTTGAACCACGTCGTCTCCAACGTCGCACCTGGTAACCTATTCTTTTAGTAAGCCTGAATCTCGGGGTCGAGATTCCGTTTAAGGGGGGGAGGTTTGTAACATCCTGATTTTCAGAGCCTTTTTGAAGCTTTTAAAATAAAATTCACCATTTGGATTTTTTTTGGATTTAATTAAAGCTTAAATGGAATTTTTATGAATTAAAAGGATTTAATATGATTAAGTTAAATATTAACATTTGCCAAAGTTATTTTCTTTGAGTTCCTTGTGTCTCGGGAATTTATTGGAATTTTATGGATTTTTCTCGAGTTATTTGCTATTTTCTAGAGCTCAAAATAGTTTATTTGAATTTCGGAAAAGAAAAAAAACCAAAACCCCGCCCGGTCCGATCACGCCCAGCCCGCACCCGCGCTTGCCACGCGGCGGGCATCCGCCCGCGCGCGTGCCGCCTTCCTCCGCCGATGCGCGGCGCGTGTCGCGCATCCGCCACGCCGCTGCGCTCGCATCCGCGGCCGTCCGCTCTCCGTGCGGCGACAGGTGGGGCCCACTGTCGGCGTCGTTCGGGCGGACTCGTCTCGAAGTCCGGCTCGCGTCGCCGCCGCCGCCGCCTTCCTTATCCGCGCGCCGTGCTACCGTGGACTCTCGTGGCCGGGGTATAAAGGCGCCCGACCGAGGCTTTCACCGCCACCTCGGTCGCCGCCGGTTAAACTCGCCGCCGCCGCGCCCGGCCGCCGCGCCGCTACCCTCCCGCCGGCCAGATCTCGCCGCCAAGCGCTCGCGCGCCATGGACACGCCGCGCCTCGGCGCGCCGCGCCGCCTCGGTCCCGCGCCACGCGCCAGCCGGTGGAGCGCGCCGCGTCCCTTTGCCTTCCGTGCGCCGGTCCATGTGAGCCGTGCCGCGCCATGTGGGTCCCGCCGTCGGCCCGAGCCGTGACCCGTGAGCGATCTGGGCGACGGCCGGATCGTCCACGCGCCGCACCACGCCCGTCCGTCGCCCGCGCCGCTGCACCGAGCCGCCACGCAAGCCGTGCCACGTCAGCCCTAGTGCTTGCGTGTCTGCCACGCCAGCTGCCACCTCAGCCCTAGTCGCCCGCGTCAGCAAGCCGGCCGCCCGCACGCGCTCAGCGCGCGTTCACCGTGACCCAGTCTCCGTGCGCCGGTCCCACAAAGATGCCATTTTCTATTTTTCCGATTTTCTGTAAATCCAATTTTCCAAGAGCCCGTTCTCCCTCGTCCTAGCTCCGATTGACCCCGTTCTTTTTTCTAAATTCATATAAAATTGAGCTCTATCTTTTGGTTCAGGTTTGAAAGTTTTTGGAGTTCATTTGAATTTTATTTGAATTTATTTGTCTTTGGTTTCGTTTTCTCTCTCTCGTTAGATCGCGCGCTCGAGGAGCCGCCGTCGATTTGAAGATCAAGAATTCCTAACTGAGCAAGGTCAAGGCAAGTCGTGTCCTTTGATCATGTTGAACCCAGTTTGCAATCTATTATTTAATTATTTTGTTTTAAATTATCTTGCATTGCTACTTTATTATAAAACCCTTGTATTGGTAGTTATCGTCCCAATTGGTTACTTCCCTCCTTAATATTTTGGAATACCTTGATGCCATTGTCACCTTAGGTTGGAAATTTAATTAGTGATGCTATGTTATTTGTCACATTGGGTTGGTACGATTAGAATGCTTAGCCTTGCTTATTTTGCGAAAGGTTTCATCATCATATGTGATTAATTAATTTGACCTAATGAGATATTGAATCGTGGTTGGTGCCATCGTTATAAAATTTGTGCCGTGACGTTGGTGCGTCATTGGCGGTGGTTATACAAAATTGGTTTTCACTCGGCGAATGATCGTGCGAGAAAGGGGAAGTGTTGGAGCACTTCGAGGATGTGGTAGTCTCTCCGAGAACACTTAAGGACTTAACTTTGTGCGCCATTGATCCGAGTCTTACTGCAAACCACATGTCCGGTATGGGACGCACTGGCTGATTAATTTGTGATGTTTCAATTCGGTTCCGCCATTGGGATGTCAGTGGGTGTCGTATACATTCCACGGGGCGCAAGGGGGGGTGTGATGCGAAACCCTAGCGGGCGGGATTGGGTTGGAATTGAACATTGTAAAGGCCTTGTTGTGATTTCCTTAGCGCGAGGCTAATCACATCGTGTGGGTACAGCTTGTGCAACCTCTGCAGAGTGTAAAACTATTCGAATAGCCGCGTCCTCGGTCATGGACAATGCTCGGTGATTTCACACGAGGTATAGTTATTTCTAAAAGTTTTGGACAAGTGGATGGTTAATTCACTTTGTTGGTTTAACTTGTGGATGGGAGGTCCATAAGTGGTTGGTTAGCTTATGGATGGGAGATCCATAAGTGGTTACTTCAATTCCTTTGATTATTATTTATTATTGTTTTACTTCAAATGTGCCTTCAATCTATTTATTGTATTTTCAAATGCTGTTTTATGCAAATTAACCTTTCAGCCATCCATTGGTAAGCCTTGCATACTATATTGCATTCTTTGTTACAAACGACTTGCTGAGTACTCTATGTACTCACGGCTTTATGCCCCTGTTGCTCAGTTGAGGAGGAGGAGTAACGCCAGCAGGAGGTTCCAGAAGGAGAGTACTTCGACGTCTTCGCGGATTAGGCTTCGTTCTCCACTCGATAGCCTGTGGGTGTGTCGATTGGATGCTGCGCTTTCTTTTGGATTTCCGCTGCTAGTTTTTGTTAAGCCCTTCAGGCTAATAATTGTAAGCTTGGCCATAAGGTCGTACTCTGATGATTATTAATAATAGTTGAGTTTTTTCATAGTAAATCGTGATATGTTCGATATTTCATCTTTGTTTTTACTGTGTGCACTAGCGTGATCCTGGACTAGTGCAGAATACACAGGAGAGTCCGGATTTGCATATTCGGGTCTCTACATTTGCATCGATCAGTCTTTTTTTCGCAAAATGAATTAAGTTGTATTTTTTAGTTGGATTATTTAATGATAGTAATATTATGTAATATAGTTAGTTATTTATTTATAGAGAGCAAAAAATACAACGTATGTTTTGAAATATGTATTGCAGATGAAACATGTAGGAAAATTCGTGTAGATTTTTAAAAAATATTATGGTACGTTGGTAATGGTTTTTGAAAAATAAAATTCTGCAGGCCGTGACGAACGAGTTTTGTGTGAAGTTCTGGGGCCGTGAGATGCTGCAGGCAAGACAGAGGGGAGGCGACATGTGGCATACAAGCAACTCTCATCTTCCTTTTGTTCAGTTGTTACTACACACTTGGGGAAATAATTACTGGGATGATTCTGGGTCAATCCCATCCCCTCTGTTTGTGGATTGACGAACGAGTTATGTGTGAAGTAACGATTAGTGTATTTGTGATTTTTGTACAATGCTGACCGTGAAAAATATGTTGAACTGGCAATAACATTTTTCGATCATATTATGTTGTTTTATTGGAAGAATTTTTTTGAATTATTTTTTATGACAACTGTGATAGGAACAATTGGATGAAAGGAGGGGAATTGATAATAAGACACGTGGGAATCATTGCATGCGAAAAGCCGAGATAATAAGCTTATGAAGTTGGGACGAACATGGCGCGTACAATTTTATTACATGCAAGCATGATATCCGACTAATCGACCCAACTGCTCGTACGACCTCTCGTGTGGACCGGGTCTATTACATCTTGTCTACTGGGTGTAGCGTGGTTGTTTCCCCTTTTTGTCGCGCCCTGAAGATGGCTCCGCTGCATCTTTCTTCCCGTGACTCTTGGTATTGAGAGCTGCCTCACGAGCTTGAAGCTCTTCCTCCTGACGCTTGATGGCTGCTTCACGCAGACTTAACTGCTCCCGCCTCCTTTGCAGGTCATCCTCCTTGCCCTTCAGACGGATTTGGTCCACCCTCACGCGGCGCTCTTGCTCAAGCCGCATCTGTCGCTCCACCTCGCGAGCCTGATCCATCTTGACATAGTATTGTAGTTTGTTTTCCACCTCCACTGCACGGTTATTTGGCCATGCCGGCGGCACCCGATCCACCCATTCGATGAACGTGCAAGCCTATGTGTGGCGTGGTAGATGTCATGGATCAAGTTGAAAAAAGATAATGAGAAACAAATGATTTAGTTGTGGTCGTTACCACGAAGTCGGCATCCAGGTCTGGGCACTTGAAGAACCTACGGCCGTATTTGGCTCGTTGTACTCGATCCGTCCAGACTCCCAACATCGTCCTAAAGCCGCAATGGCACTTCGGGCGCTCATGCCACTCCGGCACTCCAAATGGGTCGGACTTCCAGGAAGACATTGTTGTGTGGTAGTATTGTGATGTCTTGAGGAGGAGATGTGGTATGGAAGACATATGAGGCCTTCATATAGGCAGGTTATCGGTGCAGTGGGCATAGTCCATGGAGAGGATCTTTTCGCTTTTCCTGGATTCCAGTGTAGCAATAAATGGCCCTATGTAGGCTTTTCGAGACTATAGTCTCGTAATAAATTCATAGTTCGTAGCCTTTTCAAAGACCTACACCCTATATGTGTACAGCCCTCAGGCCTACTCTGTAAAGGCTAAAGACCTGCGCCCTATATGTGTGCAGGCCTACAGGCCTACTCCAGTAAAGGCTAAAGACCTACGCCCTATATGTGTACAGGCTAAAGGCCTACTCAGTCACTTTAACAGCAAAGTGACATATGCTGCCCGCTTTGTCATGTCACCGAGCAAAATCTGAACTCTTTTGTCATGTCATCGAGCAAAACGCCTCTTTTGTCATCTCACCGAGCAAAGCTGACCTCTTGTGTCATGTCCCCGAGCAAAGTCGGGCGTGTTGTCATGTCCCTGAGCAAAAGCCTCTTTTTTTGGTGGTCACTGCATTAAGCTGCCCCGTTTTGCTATAAGTAGCACGGTTGGGGTCCCATGACATTGTGAATCGAACAAAGTAGTACCCTCTCTTTCGTGGTGAAACATACCATGTCCAGATCTTGGATTCCCCGAACGATGGCGGGCGACGTTTCTTCCGATGCTCGCGCTCCGGGGTACAAATTAGTAATGTTTCATTTTTTATTGCTTATGGACCCTCGAAGTTTACCGTACTTTTTTGTGCAGATGGCCAAATGCGACTTCTCCCGCTGGATTGACCCTCCGCATGAACGGTATGTTGATCGTTATGTGGATACATTATGGGCTCGAATATGGGACTTGGAGTACCGAATGGAGAATCTCACTGAGGAGAACAACGACCTCCGCGAACAGATGCAACACGAGAGGGGCAACGAGGAGGTCGTGAATATAGGAAGCTCTTATGATCCCACATGTTGCTGCGCGAACCCGAGCTGCATATGTGCATGCCACTACCACGACGGCCAGCCACGTCCGAGGCGGCCCCCTCAGCAATTCTCCATGTGGGTGCCACGAGGCTCGTTTGGCATTTAGGTAACGAGGGTTATGGCATTCAGCAATTCTCCATGTTGATGTGTTGATCTGTGGCGGTACGACTGTTGTGTTGAATTAAATTGTTAGGTGTACTACTTGTGATTATTGTTATCCTCAAGTTGTAGTCTTTGGAGGTTCCGCTCGTGTGTGTTGGTAATATTTTATGCTATCTTGTCGTCAAGCTATTTTGGTAATGTTTTATGCTATGTTGTCGTCAAGCTATTTTGGTAATGTTTTATGTACGGTTGTGTTTTATTTTAGTTGTTTGGTTCGTTGGTGTGTTGGTTCGTTGGTCCATCAAGCACTTGAAAAACCTCACAAAATTACAAAAGCACAATAAATATAACATAAACACATGTATACAACAACTAGCTCATTACAAACACATCTCAGTCCAACCACTTACCAAGTGCCTCCTAGCTCATTACAAAATATATACAACGACTTTTAAGCCCAACCACAAGCCTACACATAAGTATCACTGCCTCCTAGCCTTACCCTTACCCTTACCAAGGGCGTCGGTGCCTGGAGTGTAACGGCTAGGCTCGCGGCGGCGTCTGCGTCGTACGGGCTGTGTAGGCTGAGTCGAAGGAGCGTCTACGAGCTGAGACGGGCCTATCTCATCGTAAGTCTGCTCCACCTCGTTGTCGTCCTCGTCCTCACCGCCCTGGGACAGGAAAGTGTCGCTCCTCATGGGGGACGAGCTCTGTCCCGTGTACGACCCTCGCCGCGTCGGGTCTGCAAGTCGTGTCGAAGGCACGTCTACGTCCCTCGCCACGCCTGTGCTGCAACCACAACGACCAACCTCCCTACCAGGGCCGACCACGTGCCTCCGAACGAGCCGCAAGAACCATCCCCAGTTGTCTTTGTTCTCCCTCTCAACCAAAGCAAACGCCAAAGGAACCAACGCGTTGTCTGCGTCACAGGAAATGGCTATCAGAAGTGTGCCCTGATACTTGCCAAGAAGAAACGTGCCGTCAATAGCGAAGACGGGACGACAATGCCGAAAGGTCTCGATGGACTGAGCAAAGCACCAGAAAGCACGGAAGAATATCTGCATCCCATCTTGAGTCCATTCGTTTGGTTTCGGGACGTACTCATAATGCATGCCTGGATTAACCGCTTTGATTGCATTGAAGAGTCTTGCAACGCAAGTACCCATCTTCCCAGTCCCCATATATCATCTTCCAGATGTGTTGCTTTGCCCTCCATGCTTTTCCATACCTTATCTCGTATCCAAATTTCTCCTTAACAATCCCAGCAAGTGTCTTCACCTTCATATTGGGTTCTCCCTTTACTATGTGACACGGTGACTTGGCAATAATAGTAGAGGTCAATGCCGATGCTTCGCTTTGAGCTCGCCCGGCACAAGTGTGTGGGCCAACGATTCTTGTGATCTTGAACTTTCCGTGTCCTTCGTTTGCTAGCACAAACCCTCCATTCACATGTCTCCTTCTACACACAACTGTGTACCTCCGCTCCACATAAGAATGTCTCACCTTGAATGGCCTTTTACGGATCACTGAATACTCCTGCAGCCACATTTTCAATGCAGACAAGTCCTCAAACACCATGCCCTTCTCAATTGTCATGCTTGACCCGGCCTCAGGAGCATCTAGCAACTCGTCATCCCTTCCTTCGCATAAGCCCCATGAGAATGCCTAAGATCGCTGAATTCATGAACTAATGGATCCCGCGAGGCAATAACGTCGATCGACTCAATATCACTTTCGGTCAGCTCTCCAAAAGGGCGGTCATCATCAGAATCAACGGCCCTTGCGATCTCGTAAGGCTCCAGATCATCCACAATTTGAACATCCACACTGTTGGAGTCCCTGCAGACTTCTTCAACGTTGCCAGATGGAGCAACGGGAGGAACACCCACATTATCAGGAACGTTGTCTCCTGCATCATAAGCACAAAAACGATGGATTGAGACCAAAAAGGGCAATGACGGGAAAAGGCTAAAGTGTTGCTCGACACTTACTGGGATGATTCTGGGTCAATCCCATCTCCTGAGGGGCCGCCACGACATCATCAGTCCGACATTCAACTCGAATTGGTTGAGAAATCTGAACCTCGTTCGGGGCAGATAGAGCATCGGGCACCTCAGGCACTTCTTCCACATCCACCGCAAGATCCGGTAACGGAGGGTCAAAGGGTGCCTGATCACCTAGTTCTGGTGAATAACCGTGAGGGGTGGGATCAATGGACACCTTCCGCACAACAATGTCCAAACATTTTAACTCATTCCTCATAACCAATTTGACATAGTTGTCCCACTCATCCTCACAACCAATTAAGATCAACCGCCTGAGAATTGTGTCTTTCGAACCGAAGTGAAGTAACCCCTCAACTGTGATGCTCTCCTCGTTTGCATGACAATGTAGCTTCTCCCGAGCCCTAGCAACCAACTCACTAAACGACGGCCGATCACTGAATATCAGAGGCACCCTTTGCATTTCAACAAATTGAACATTTCTATAATCATCACTTGTCACACTGCCTCCATGATATAGGGTGACAAGGTTGTCCATCTAGTTCATACAGAAAACCAAACTAATAAGAACCTTTAATTGAAATCGGATACTACATAGTAACTAATAAGTACCTAATCACTAACTAAATGCTACCTTTATTCGAAATTGATGCTAATTAACTAACTAAATTGCATAGTCAATTGCATACCCAAAGATAAACATTCCTTTTGTTCGTGATTTGCTTGACTCGTTGTGGCAAACATTTCTATAGCACTAACTAAATTGCATAGTCAATTGCATAGTCAATTACATCACAAAGAACACAACACATTTCTATAGCACTAGTCCTCCGGCCGCAAAATAATCAACTTGACTTATAACGAGCCATATCGCGACTCCAATACGCCACACAATCCTTCCATTCTACGGCACCATTGCCCAAGCGATGATGATAAATAAGGGATAAACAACCTACTCGACATTCATAGCACCACACATTAGACATTCATAGCACCACACATCAGCCCACTCGACATCACACCCTCACAAACTAGCTAAAAATATCCTCGACATCACATCCGAGCGCCAAGAACGAACATTTTGGAGGAGAAGTCATCACCTTGAGGCACTTGTAGCGGTCGGCTGGGCCTCTCGGCAGGCGGCGGGAGGACGGCCGGGCGGGAAGCACGTCGGATGGGCGGGCGGCCGAGGACGCGCGCGCGGGAGGAGAGGCCGAGGCGGAGACGCGGAGGCCGGCGGCACCAGGGGCGGCGCGGAGACGGGGAGGCGGCCGAGGCCGGCGGCTCGGGGCGTGGTCGGGCGCAGACGCGGGAGGCGGGAGGCCGGCGCAGACGCGGCGGCGGAGACACGAGGAGGCGGCACCACGGGCGCGCGGCGGGAGGAGGCGGGCGGCCGCGGCGTGGAGGACGTCGGACGGGCGCCGAGGCGGTCGAGAGGGTGGCGGCGTCCCGCGGCGGGAGGACGCCCGTGCGGGAGGGGAGGCGCGCGGCGGCGCGGCGGGATGACGGCGCCGAGGCGGTCGACGAGGAGGCCGCGCCGCGGCGGGAGGACGCGAGTGCGGGAGGGGACGGGCGCGGCGGCGCGAGTTGCGAATGAACGGCCCGCGTGCTCGGTGCCGTTCGAAGCCGCATGCTCGGCGCCAAGATCCACGGCGCCGAGCTCGGCGCCACGAGTCCCGGCGCCGAGCTCCTCGCCACGTCGGCGCCACGCCGCCGCCACTGTTGGCGCTGGGCTCGCAGCTCGGCGCCGTGGTCCACGGCGCCGAGACGTGTTACCTCGGCGCCGAGCTCTGGGTCCAAAAACGGAATTAAAACTACCAGGGGTCTAAATGTGAATATTTTTCAAAAAAAGGGCTAAAATACAAAAAATTCGGAATAAAAAGCAGCAAAAGCAATAGGCTCTATCTTTGGACTCGCTATATTCAAGCCAACTCCCAAACTCATCAAACCATTTAGGATTAAATCTTCTCTTTTTATCCCCAAACTGTGTATATGGAAAATCATAAGTGCGAGGTTGACAAGGCCCATTATCCAAGTACTTTCTTCTTACCACATCTGTCTGATTAGGATGGTAATCATCTATTCCTTTCCTTTTGCCTGGATCAAACTGAATCTCCTCTTCCCAATTGATATCTTCTGGAAGTGAATTCCTAGCATTAGCAGTATTATCTGGCGCTTTCCTTTTCAGAAACTTCTCCATAAAATTATCTGCCATTTACCGTGTGTTCGAAAACTCAATTATATATTGTCATGTTCAAAAAAATAAAATAGTAAACACTCATTTAGAAGATTACTTACTTGAGATTATTGTCAAATTGTCGAATCAAATCAAAACTAGGTGAAATTTGAGCAGGGCGACAGAGATGCTTGATGAGGTATTTACATCTGCGAAAATGAAATCCCGATCATCCAATGAACTGCGAAAATGGAAATTATTAGTACCGACCGGCGGCAACTACGAACTGTGCGAAACTGCGAACTGCGAAGAAAATAAAAATTATTAGTACCGTGTCCGTACGTCCGTACCACCAGTCGTAGACGTGATCTTAACCTGGATATGGACAAGATTTAGCTGGAGAGTAACGAGGCCCAGGCTTTTAACCATTTCTGTCGAGACATGGTCCAAGCATGCTGCATGTATGCATGCAAATTAAGAATCAAGCAAGTACAAAGTAATCGAGGAAAAAAGAAAGGAAAGAAACTCGCAAAGAGGCAATTGAAAGATACGTATCGGCGTATCGCGGCCCTTCGGTACCAACCCGCTGTCTCGCCGCTCGCTGCCCGCTGGAAATCTGGAATCGCAGTCTCGCCGCTCGCTGCCCGCTGGAATCGACGAATCGCAGTCTCGCTCCGTCGCTCGCAGACGCTGAGAAGCAGAGCGGCAGAGGCCAGAGGCAGCGCTCCACAGCAAGTCAGCAACGGCAGTCGGCAGACGGACCGACGCGAACGGCGAACGGCGAACGGAACTAGAAGCCGGGAAGCGGACGAGGTGGGGCCTGAGGCCAGGACTGGAGGGAGTTGGACGGATCGAGCCATCGACGACGGCACCGCACGCGCGCGACGCGCTGCCAGCCTCTGCGACTCCGCCATGCACCCAAGTGACCAAGTTCCAAGTCCCAATGCGAATACAGATACCTGTTAGCCTGTATTTAATAATTAATGGGCTGCTTTGATGGGCCTTTTTGTTTATTTGTTGGGCACTTGGGCTGGTGCCGGGTGCATATTTTTTTGGGCTGGGGGTGCACATAACCATATATAGGATAATTAGTACTAAAATTTTTTTTGGACCCGGTGTCCTGTGACACCAGGTGGGCCTATTGGGCTCCGCCCCTGCCAACAACCACTAATCTGAGTGGCTCACATCTCAAAGCTGATCAACAATAGAAAAGGATGGGAGCACGTACTCTCAGGAGCACGAAATAGGCTTCCTATATGTATATGTGTGTATATATGTGTGTGTATATATGTGTGTGTGTGTGTATGTATGTATGTATGTATGTATGTATGTATGTATGTATGTATGTATGTATGTATGTATGTATGTATGTATGTATGTATGTATGTATGTATGTATGTATGTATGTATGTATGTATGTATGTATGTATGTATGTATGTATGTATGTATGTATGTATGTATGTATGTATGTATGTATGTATGTATGTATGTATATGTGTATATGTGTATATACATATACACGGCTACACTAATCTGCATGTGCATGCACCGTGCGCGCCAGTTTTCACGCCAGAAAGTTACTACCGCTTGTGAATAAAGTTACTATCAAATACATGTAGAGTTACTACCCAGTTGTATACTGGTAGTAACTCTATATATGTTTGACAGTAACTTCACTCACAAATAATAGTAGCTTTTCGGTGCAAATTTTACACCTATACTCATAGAACTCTAGTCTTCTACATTAGACTTCACTCCCTCCCTAATGGCCGATAGATACCGTACTAGAGGATTACCTAGGTTTTGGCCGGCAGTAGGGAGTGCTCCCACTGCAAACCCCCTCCCTGCCACCTCTCACGCCCCTGATACATGAGAGAGATATGCCCAACCATGCTAATGTGGCACGTGCAATATGCATTATATATGTTGGGGTTGCATTGCATTGCACGTATAAAAGATCACATTTAAACTAGATATCTTTACTATTATAAAAGTGTGAGTTGGTAATTGTTGGTCCGTTTTCCCTCCTTTCTTCTCAGCCATCTGATTTGATCTGGACCATTCGTCTCTCTCCTCCTCCTCTCCCTCTCTCTCAGGATACAACCACCCACCCCTTCACTTTCCCTATCTCCTCGCGTATTCTGGCCACCCTTCTCTCCCTGTCGCTTGCTCTCCAATGTTTGATGTATAAAGTTGGCCAAGTAGTAAGTTCCGTCTCATCATTTTTATGACTCCATTGCAACACACGGGTCTCTAACTAGTCTGACCAAAACATGAGCATTAAGGTGTATACACTCAGGCCATACCAGAAACCATCCTAGTATATACACTATAGTTGCAAAAGAATGTCATTTTGTGATACGTGCAATCAAACTTTCTAAATTTTGGATATTGATGCCTTTAAAAATATTTAAATTAGATATATAAAAATCATATGTGTAGATTTATCTCAAAAAGTACATTCAAAATATAATATTTTATTGGGTTTTTACAAATATATTATAATAAAAATTAGGGTTCAAAGTTGTGTTTTAGGGACTGCCCAAAATAAAGTGAATAGAGCGAGTGTGTGTTTGTACATACATACATACATACATACATACATACATACATACATACATACATACATACATACATACATATGGGAACGTATACAGTTCACTCACATCTCCCGTGCACTCATGCACTCATGCCATCCAGCCCGTCACGACGCTAACGGCTGCTCCAGATTGAGGCGGCCAGCCACCTAGTAACGTGCCTCCGATCGGGAACGGGCAGCCTAGATGCATAATGGAATCGGGTAAGGGAGGGGTTTTTTTGCAAAATGTCGGGGCATCGCCCACGATCACATCTAGGTCGTCCATTCCCGATCGGACGGTGTGTCGCTGGGTGGCCGCCCGCTTAAATCTAGAGCGTCCGTTGGCGCTGAGACAGGCTGGATGGCATGAGTGCATGAGTGCACGGGAGATGTAAGTGCACTGTATACATTCCCTATACATACATACATACATACATACATATGTG
Source organism: Dendrocalamus sinicus (assembly GCA_036346575.1). Lineage (NCBI taxonomy): Eukaryota > Viridiplantae > Streptophyta > Magnoliopsida > Poales > Poaceae > Dendrocalamus > Dendrocalamus sinicus. The sequence continues at coordinate 34,611,674 of CM070642.1, forward strand.
TGTGTATGTGTGGAAGCCTTTGCCGTACTCCTGGGAGTACATACTCTCGCTTCCAATATATCACTTAAATGAATATGTTATATCTCTTTACCACTTTCAGTATACTTACATATTAATCCTAAGATACTCCAGTGCAACTTGGTTAAAAAAATTTCATCGGAACCTTTTATTTTTGCTTTATATTCTTTTCCTTACATAAAAAGAATATATACACAAATTATGCTATAAAAATGGTTTTTATGAAATTTTTCATGGAGTTCACTTTGAAGTATATTATAATAATTATTATTATTAGAGCATACTCAAATATATAAAGAGGTATAACAACACCATGAAAGCAGTATATGAGAAGTGGGGGTATGTACTCCTAAGAGTATATAAGAATTTTCCATGTATACACACACACGGTTGAGCTAATCAGCGCGTGCATGCACACTACGCGTGGGTCACTGACTACATGCACGAATTGATGATAACCAGCTCTCATTCTCTAGGCGGAGTGGTTGTAAAATCTTCATCTTCAAATAGCAATATATCAATTTTATTCATCACTCATAGTATGCTCTTGATTTGGTTAATTTGCTATTGTTCTTGTTGATTTTGATATCCTCTCTCCCCTTCTTAATCTTGCCATGTGCCAAGGACGTACAAGTGATGGAGATGACTTATAAAGGTCAACTCTCATCCATCTAGGTATCAGGTCTTGCAAGATTTTGAAGTTGCCCAATTTTTGTTAGATTTGATCTCATCTTGATATTTCTTGATCCCAGAGTTTTTGCTTTGAATCTTTGGGAGTTTTTGCTTGCTGTGATATGCTAAAATACATCTAGAGTCATCTTGGTCATTCTCTACCCATGAGAAAGTCATACTCTGAGTTTTTTTTACCTAGTTTTAGTGCAACTTTGCATATTCTTGAGAAATTCGAATCTTTGACAAGGATTCAAGTGATCTTTAGATGGAATAGGTTCCTGAGATCCTAAGCAAGGTGCGCGCAATGTTTTATCTTATTTGGACAAGAATTTTAGGAGTTGTAGTAAAAGTAATTTGGAGTCAGACTGATTTTTTGTTCTGAGAACAAGGGAGCGGTCAGGCCGCTCCTTGGCTCGGTCGTATTGGTCATCGGCTGACCACCAGCTTACCGCCAGTTTGTTGTCGATTAGACCACGGGCATGTTGCCAGACAGACCACCCCTTAGTAGCCATTTAGACCGCTCAGGTACAAAGCCTACTCTTTTGGTTTTTGAGATTATTGCTTTGTTCTTGGCTTCTAATTCTGATCTTCATAGCTCTGTAGCTACTGAAACAAAGAGTTTCAATAATATTAATAAAATATACTCCATGCATACGGTGGCGAGGCAATATTGTTTATGGTACTATATTTGACACACACACACACACACACACACACACACACACACACACACACACACACACACACACACACACACACACACACACACACACACACACACACACACACACACACACACACACACACACACACACACACACACACACACACACACACACACATATATATATATATATATATATATATATATATATATATATATATATATATATATATATATATATATATATATATATATATATATATATATAAGTAGTGTTTAAGGAGCACTTGAGTGCTTTATTATTAAATAGTACTCAAATTTTAATTCCCCGGATCTAGATCCAACGGATGAAACTAATTTGCCTCCTTCCATCTCATTTGAGTACTATTTGTCAAGGAGTAATCAATTATTTAGACGTTGGATGCATATCCGCCTCCTTCACTAGTTTGCTCATTAGTCAATGTGATGTGATACATTAAGGAATACTCTAATACAGATTATTCTTTTGTGCATGGTCTTTTTACATCAATTATATACTAGTTTTATAAGAATCAAATTATATTAAAAAAAATGATGTGACACTTTGTAAAAAAGAGGAGCAAAACAAACTTAAGGAACACAACAAAAATCCTACTTGTTCGTTTATATTGCGGCTCATGATTACTCCCTTATCACATTATTCACCTAAAGAAAAAATCGCAGTCAAAATCATAAAGCACAATATAGGTCATAAAGCAACATTCTACTGTTTAGAGGGGTCGGGGACTGCACGATTTGCCACGTGTCGCCTCAAAAAATCGTGCGGTCAGGAGGGAGCTAAAAATGGAATTCCTGCTGTTTAGAGGCTAAATTTGAAATTCTGGTAATAAACAGTGTCATATCTATCCAAAATTCACACCTCCCTGCCTCTCTCTCTTTAGCTCAGTGAAAAACGTATCTTATGATACAAAATTAATCAAAAACCATTGGTTGTCAATGTTATTGGTAGGATCTGATAAAAATTTGTACTTTTTCATCTTTTTTTCATTCTTACATCTGACGCTTGAAAAAATCCGATAAATCTGGTAACCATCGGCTACTGGTTCTACGTCTACTGTCCAATAAAATTTGCAAATCAATAGCATTTTCACTGCTCTAGCCAATAATCGCTGTGTTAGCTGTGCTGACATTACATGTGGATCCGAGTCTGACGGCGCACATGGCTATCTCGTTAGATTCGGCGCAACATGGGTGGGCGCCGTCATAGGTGGTGATCGGTTCGGTTGAAAAGCTCATGGCTTATGGCTGAAAACACTGTAGCTGGTTGAAAAAAATATTGTAGCTGACAGAGGCTTATTTAGCTTAATTAAATTTAAAAAAATTTAAAAAATAAAAAAAAATATGTTAGACCATTACGTATAATACAAACAAATACGGGAAAAAATAACCAAAAAAAGCTCAACAAAAAGCCAAAAGTTCAGAAAAAGACGAAACTTATGAATAGTGAAAAATAAGCCAGAAGCCGAAGCCGAGTTGATCAGGGCCGACTATATGCAGCAAGGGAGGAGGAGAGATGCCAGAGAAAGAGTAGATTTTGTTGTGCAGTCAACTTCTTAAATTGTGAGTATCGATATTTAGAGATAGAAACGGATCGAATACAATTGAAGTCTCAAATACAGATATCTGAACTTTTATATATATATATATATATATATATATATATATATATATATATATATATATATATATATATGTGTGTGTGTGTGTGTGTGTGTGGGGGTGGGGGTCTTTTGATATGGTTTAAGCGTTTGCACGAACAAACCGAATACCGATAAATCGTTTCGAAAAGACGACGGAGAAACCGTTCCGTTTATTTATTGAGGGAAAACCATAAATTATAAACTCGATAGACAGAAACCATAGTTTAACAACAAAGTTGGCAGGACCTAAATACAGATTTGGGGTAAAATCAAAATCAGAGTTTTTGTTCTTTTGCCTGTGACACGTAACACTGCTCACGGGTAAGTTGCAGCCCATAGATCCTTTTGGTAGCTCTTGTAGCACGTCCTTTTCTTTTAGGAATAGAAGAATGCTTTTGTCGGCCATTTGCCTGCCGGTACCATCGTGCTGCTCTGGGCGTAACGGCTTTTGGGTACTGCCAGTAACAGATTGGTTACCGTTATTCGCGAAATAAGCACGTCAGTGTCGCTATAACTAAGTGCTGCACTTCTAGCCCTGTTGGGCATTTCTAGCCCTTCTGGGCTGAAGAATCAACTTCCAGCCCAACCCTGCAGCTTACTTAGCAGCGTTTTGCCGCAGGCGCCCGCTAATGTCTGCTGAACATAACCCCATCGTGTTCCAGAATCCACGTCAACATAACATTATCACAAGATATAGAAATAAATGCAGGAATACATCAATGGTCATTTTCAATAAAAAAATTATCAGATTTTAAGAACGCGTGCTCAGCACATTGCACATGCGAAACACCCACGGCTACCACTGATCATTAGTTGTCAGGGCAAATGGACATACAATATCTATGTCCAAGATCAGATCAACTAATTTACAACGCTGATGATCAAAAGTTGCAGAAGAAGAGGGGATAAGGCAACCCCAGTTACATCCAACTAGTACAAAGAACAAATTCATGATCCACAAAAGTTTTGAGATTATACATCTGTTTTATGCCAAAATTTTTGTTATCCAACAAAAGTGAGCGACCATGAGTTTGGGATTAAAAAGAACCAACCAGGCAACGAATTCATGATCCGCTGCTTCAAAAGAATGTCACCCCAATGATGCTGCCGGGCAACAAACCATGGCGAAGCAACTGCGATGAAAGGTTATCCTTTCACCATCTACAAGTTGACAACAAAAAGGTACAAGCCGGAACTGAGATAATCACCAGACACTGAAGAGATCTCAGCTCCCAATCTTCGAGTGAAATGCACCGAGAAGTTACTCATTGCACTCGAACATTTTCTCCTCTAGGCCTCTTGTACTCTGTGTGCACTTTGGTTAATTGGGCACTGGCTCCGGTCCTAAAAATATGTTCTGTTACGGCTGTAACCAGGCAAATACTTGTTGATGCATTACCTAATGATTAGGTTGCTCAGATCATCCACAATATCCATGGTCCCGTTCAAAGTGCATGCCTCTCCATCTTTTGTTTTCATTTGTGGGTTTGGCACAACTCCATTTTCTGGTGAATTCTCAAGACTACTGTCGACAGTATATGCAGCAGTAGCACTCTTAATGCCTTCAAAGTAGGTTGAGTATGGAAAATATTCAGCACATCGTACTTTCCACCCTGTAGAGATAGTAAGGTTAATACTAAATATATCATTAATAGACATAATCTATTGGCACAGTATACGAGTAGGTGCCATGCCTAGCAGGCATCCAGCACAGTAATCTTGTGCTGTAAGTATCAGTTTAAAAGCCAAAAGACTGTTCCATTATGATATAAATAATCCTTTTAAATACAATGACAAACAGGATATTGAAACTTACTTTTTGCAACATCCTGATCAGCAAAGACAGTCTCCAGCAATTTATGAACATCAATACAATCTTGAATGGCCCATTCTTTAACAGGACCAAGCACACCATTTCTGCATAAAGTCCAGATGTAAACATTATGCATATAGCAGGTGAATAAAATCAGAGGCTTTTTTTGCATTTTTATGTTTACCCTGGAGCTGTGTTATTTGTTGAATCTTCAATTAATTTAATAGACTCCAGCTTCTTATCTGGCTCCAAGAGGTACATCATTTCAGCTGCTGCTGCTCTGTGCATCAAAGAAGCTAGCAAAGGAAATAATTATTGAGAATTAGTAAGATTCCTGATCAAGAAAAAGCCCACAAACTAAAAATTAAGATAATTACCATTGTGCTTTTCAAGGAAACTTCTATTTACAGCAACAAGAGACTTCCCATGTAATTGCCTGCAAGAACTCACTAGTCAAATAAACTGAAGCAAGTGCATAATGATAAAGCAATCACCAGCTTAGAACCTTAGGTCCGGTCGTTCAGCTTCCAAAACGTTCCAAATTAGTTTCTCGGAATCAGTCCCTGGAGCGGGAAGGCTGTTTATCTTGTGGAAGAACCTTATCTATAAAATTCAAGATAAAGCGGTAAATAAAGCATACAGAACCAAGTTGGATGGATTTATTTTGGACAATTTGGCTCAAATATTAAAAATGCAAATGAAAAACTGAATGAAATGTATGCATTCCATGCCAACATCATTTGTAAAAATGTACAAAAAAGTGCGTTATATATTAAATATACACCCCACTGTTCCAGAAACCGGCTCCAGCAGGTAACCACATCTCAGCTGGAGACCGGGAAAAGACGTTTTTTTTCTCAGCAGGATTCATTTTTCCAAAAAAAAAAATCAAGTGTTATGACATGGAACATGTACTAGAAGCTAATATATGCCTATCTCAATAGATGATGATTGCATTTTAGGGGGTATTAGAGGTGAACTGGGGGTTGCAAAATGAATCGGAGGGGGACCAGTTCCTGTAAACCTGGTAACCCTAAGCATGGTAAGAGTGATGCTCAGAAATTATTGCGGTATTCTTGAAAAGGAGTAACACAAACAAACTAGAAGCCAAAAAGTAACAACTCTGTCAAGGTAGTGACTAGTGAGTAGTGACAATGAACTAGTCGCCCATTTCCTAGAAGGATTCCATTTCCAGTTTATGCAACAGGTCAACAAAATTACATCATTTTATATGTAGCTCCAAGTGCTCCACAAAGAATTTGAGCATTAAGACCTAGGTCCATGTCCCTGAATGCTACCGCTATACAAAGCTGGGGGGATTCCGGCCCCCCCAGCGATCCACGTCGCCCCGCCCGCGTTGCCCGGCCGGCGCGTGGCGGGGAATTTGGCGTACGGCCGGGAGAGGTGATTTCCTCAGGTTTTTTGAAAATTACGTAAAGGTCCTTTTTCCTCGCGAATAGGTCCCTGCAGGTTTTTTCCATTAAAAATTTTTTTGATGGCGCCCCGCGGTTTCCGAAATTACGTATAGGTCCTTATTTACTTACGTACAGGCCCTTACACGTCCTCGGTTTTTTGCAAAAAAACCTTTTATTTCCCCGAAATTACGTATTTGTCTTTGATTTTTTAGAAAAACTCCTCACGAATTATCGCCTCTTTTACTTTGGTACATACGGTGGCTGGCGCGGCGTGTCGCCGCGCCTTTGAGGCTAGTTTATATGAAACCTTGAAGGAAATATGAATTCCTGTAACGCAATAACAATTCCTTAATGGGCAATACTAGCACATCAATCGCAACAAATAGAGTCAAAAACTATACAGGCTTTGGCTTGTCAACTTCCATCCAAACCAAAAGAAACATGAGAACAAAAGGTACTGCAAAACTTCAAAATGCACCCAATGTGTATGGTCTGTGGCACTCCTTATAGCAAGGCCAATAAAAATCATAAAGCCCACATAGGAAAATATAAATGTGTACCCAGTTAAGAATAAATCAGAGCCAGCATATCTGAAACTGGTGTGTGTGTTTTCTTTTGAACAAAGATGTCACAGACTCATGGTGTTGATCTCAGGCCCATAGAATTTAGATAAATGTGTAAAGCCAAACCTGACCTCTAGAATCTAAATGGTTGCTACATCATACAAGTGTAATAAATAGAGACTGAAACATTTTTTATGACATCTCACATGATACATGAAAGAACAATCTAAGTGCAAGGTGTAATTTCGGATACTTACCAGACAACGGTGACTGTCTGGATTATTTTCGTCCAACTTAATGAGATGTTTGACCGCCTGAAATGAAAGATAGATTAAGAAAAATACTAGCATAATGCTGTAAAAGTTAAAAGCTCAAAGGTGCATAAAAATACTAGCATAATGCTGTAAAAGTTAAAAGCTCAAAGGTGCATATTGGGGAACATCTCAATGTCTGAAACAACTTTTTTTTTGGGAAACAAAGCACTATGTTAAACACAATTTTGTTGATGTATACTTCACGCTATTTTCATTTATCCACAATCTCACCCAAAATCAGTAAGGTATCATCAACGACCGGTCATCTATATTCAACAGCCAAAACTGGTTGGACCTACCACCGCCTTCTGCTTTCCCCAAGAGACCAAGACACATGCAGCATTTAAACAATGTAATATTTACTTAAAACATAAAAACATCTCTTGCATTATGCATTGATACATATGATCTGCTTAAAATAGTTAGGTATATATTTGGATAATGTAAATATACTTCATAAACTATTAATTGTGGATAGCCCCAATGTGCTTTGCACAGGTGAATTTACATCAATACATAAGTTGTTAGAACATTCTTACAAATTTTATCATAGAGACAGGTTGTAAGAAACACTTAAGAGGTTTTCTTAGTTATAATCAGTAGAACACTATATCTTAATGGGATAAAGCTTGTTTCCGACAAAGAAAACGACAGAACAAAAGCTTCAGATTATCCCAAAATAATTAGATGCATTGTCACAGACATACCTGAAAAGCAAGTAAAACCTTTTGCTTTCTCATGTTAAGTTCAAATGAGAGTATATGGCTTTCTAATGAGTCTGATGAGTTGTTCTGCAAAAGCTTCAAATATTTTGTGGCTTCTGAGAGTGGATCTTCAATCTGCAAATAGAAATTCATAAAAAATGTGTCAAAAGTACTTGGTTCCAAGTTCCAGCTTGCACCATTAAGACTTGCTTAAGAATTAAATGAAAAAAAAACTTGCATTGCAATGAACATCTCCAAAAACTGATAAATGAGCACAAGACTATGAGTGTACAACTGATTGCATAGAAAAAGAATACCTGAACTAATTTTTCACCATGTGGATCCAAATCAACTGGTCTTGCATTTTGTTTCTTCCCAGACTTTGAACTGTTGGATGAAGTTGTTTCGTCCTCCTGTTTCTCTTCAGCCTCCTGAAGGAATTTGAGGGCAAAATCAGAAAGATTTAACAGCTATAGATCCAAAGCTGAGCATTCAAGGTTACCCTTTTAGCACGAGCTTCCGCCTTTTTCTGCTTTTGCCTCAATTTCTTCCTCTGAGCAGGTGGCAGTTTTGACATCTCATCATTCTCCTCAGCAGATGATTTTGATGGAGAATCATGTAATTTCATATAACACCTACAGTTTGTGCCGCCAGCTTTACCAAAATTTCTAAATGGGAGTACAAAACAATCAAAAGGGAATTAGAGAAGACCAGTAGCAACCCTTTACCTGATAATTCCTGCTGCAGCCTTGTGGAAATATTCATGAGCATGCAAACGATCTTGAAACTTCAGCATAGAAACATAAGCCCTAAGTGTCATTTTCCGTAAGCAATATGAATGGAAATCAAATTGGTCTTCAGTCATATCAGCGTAATGCTTCTCAACAGCCAAAAAATTTTTGAGCGCCCTGCCAAGATCACCTTGACGATAATAACTCTCACCAGAAGCAAGCTCATACCTTCAAGAGTATAGATCATTGAGTTAGAGACAGGGTGAAAGAAAACAAGACAAATGGCAGAGGAGGGAGGAGAGCACATACCACATGCACTGCATGTCATGGAGATTATTGTGCTGGTCACCATCTTTTGTAAACAATACAGCAGTCTTCTCAGCTGGTCCAACCTTCACAAGTTGCAAAATAAGCAGTTAAACATATGAAGTTAGCAAATATGAAAGGTTTGCCAGGGAGCACAATGCAATACAAAGAAGCTTCAATGATTTTTTCAATGAAGGCTAGAGAAACTGTAAAAAAAACAAAAAGTTGTAATGTTTCTAATTAATTATACCTGGTCAGCATGAAGCATTTGCATAACACACTCGCTGTTTAAATAACGGTCAGCAAGGTCCATGGACCTAGCTTCATCCGCTAATGCTGCTGCCGCTAAGAAATTGCCAGCATGTTGCAATATATTTCCCTGAAATGAAAACATGTGCACTAGCAGAGTTATAAACAAAAAAGCTATGCCTTTGGAATTAGTATGACATGCTCAATTTAACCCAATGTGCAATGAAATAGAGTAACAAACCATCCCGAAGCTAGCAGTACTTAGATGAGGTAACAAGTGTTCGAATAACGCTTATATTCCTCATGTGGCCAAAGGACCAATATATATACATGTACAGGTGGCATATATGCAAGAAACCCCTTATACAATGGGGTAAATACACATCTAACACCCCCCCTCAAACTTATGGTGAATCAACAACATGAAGTTTGGAGAGATGAAAACTGTGCTGAGCCCTGGTTTGTGCCTTTGTGAAGAAATCTGCCAACTGAATCTCGGAAGGCACATACTGAAGAGCAACAATCTGGTCTTGCACCTGTGTCCTCATGTAGGAAGCATCAACACCAATATGCTTTGTAAGCTCATGTTTCATCAGATCTTTAGCAATGCTAATAGCACCTGTACTGTCAGACAAAAGAGGAGTCGGTGCAAAAACAGAAACACCAAAATCCTCAAGTAACCACCGTAGCCAAGTAACCTCCGCAGTCAACAAAGCCATAGCTCGCAACTTAGCCTCAGCACTCGAACGAGAAACTGTTGTCTGCTTCTTAGTCTTCCAAGCAATGAGAGAACCACCAAGAAAAACACAATAAGCAGAGAGAGACCGGCGATCAGAGGGATCATTAGCCCAGGTGGCATCAGAATATGCCTGGAGTTGTAAAGAGCTGGAGCGAGGGAAAAAAACGACGAGAGATAGTTCCACGAAGATATCGTAGAACACGAAGAAGATCACTATAGTGGAGCTGAGTGGAAGCTGAAACAAACTGACTCAAGATATGCACAGGGTACGAAATGTCAGGACGAGTGACACCAAGATAAACAAGACTCCCAACAAGTTGACGATAGTGAGTAGGATCAGCAAGAGGCTCACCATCCGTGGGACGAAGATGAACATTAAGCTCCATGGGAGTCTCAGCTGTCCGCTGATCAGTAAGAGAGGCACGATCAAGAAGATCCTGGATGTACTTTTCTTGGGACAGATAGAATCCCTCAGGAGTAGAAATAACCTCAATCCCAAGAAAGTAGCGAAGAGGACCTAGATTAGACATAAGAAACTGCTCATGAAGCCGCTCCTTGACAAAAGTGATATACTGAAGATCATCGCCAGTAATGATCATATCATCAACATACAAAAGGAGAAGCGTCCGACCACGAGATGAAGTGTGGATAAAAGAGCGGATCATGAGCACTCATTGAAAAACCACCAAAGTGACAACAGAGGAGAAACGATCAAACCAGGCACGAGGAGCTTGCTTAAGGCCATAGAGAGATCGGCGAAGACGACAAACCATACCCTCAGGAACAGAATACCCAGGGGTGGCTGCATGTAGACCTCTTCACGCAACTCGCCATTGAGAAAGGCATTCTTGACGCCCAATCGAGAGATAGACCAGCGTCGAGCGAGGCCACGCAAGAAGAGTGCGAACGGTGGTCATGTGAGCGACAGGAGCAAAAGTCTCATCATAGTCACGGCCATGCTCCTGCTGGAAACCACACGCGACAAGACGAGCCTTGTAACGCTCAAGAGAATCATCAGAGCTAGTCTTAACCTTATAGACCCACTTGCACGTGATAGGAGTAACACGCGCGGGAAGAGGAACAAGATCCCACGTGCCAGTACGCTCAAGGGCAGCGATCTCCTCCGCCATCGCATGCTGCCACTCCTGATGAACAGCATCACGATAAAAAGTCGGTTCGGCAATAGCTGCGACAGCAAAACCAAAACGCTCAGGAGGCCGAATAGACTGGCGATCGCAAAGACTATAACGAGGAGTAACCGAAGGAGATGACCCGTCAGAAGGAGAGGGCATATCAGAAGGAAACTCAACTCGCGGGCGACGAGTATAGTAGAGAGGATAAGGAACAAGATCAGGAGCAGCCTCGGGAGAGGATGTCGGTGATGAAGAAGGTGCTGACGGAGGAGGTACCGGAGAGACCAAAGGCTGTGGTGGAGTGGTGACTATAGGACTGGAAGGAAAAGTCAGAAATGAAAGCGGCTCAACGACAGATGCTGAAGTGGAGGAAGGAGACGGACGAGGATAAAAAGGACGAGACTCATGAAAAGTAACATCCCGAGAAATCCGCATCCGTCGGCCAACAAGATCCCAACAACGATATCCCTTGTGCTCGCAAGATCAGAGCCTGAAAAACACACTCAAGCGATCGGCGGTCGGTTTGGCGCTTCACGAGGTGCAAGAAAAACATAGCGCACACACTCAAAGAGGCGAAGTCTGGAATAATCAGGAGTCTGGCCACAGAGACGCTCAACTGGAATCCTACCCTGCAGAGCAGAGGAGGGCTGAACGTTGATCAAGAAAGTGGTAGTAAACGACCTCGGCCCAAAAATGTGGTGGAGCAATGAAGCAATCATGAGAGCACGAAATGTTTCAAGAAGATGACGATACTTGCGCTCAACCACACCATTCGAGCCCGAGCACTGACAAGAAAATCGAGAGAGTGCCTGCTCAAAGAAGAAAGCCACGAAGGACTCCCGACAAGTATTCTCCAGCGGAATCAACGCGAAAAACACGAATAGGAGAGTCAAACTGAGTGCGAATCATGGTGGCAAAGGTCTTGTAGATAGATAAAACCTCACTACGAGATGACATAAAATATATCCATGTATGGCGAGAAAAATCATCAATAAAAATGATATAATATCTATGACCTCCTTTCGAAACAAAAGGAGCTGGTCCCCATACATCAGAATGAACAAGGTCAAAAGGACACTGACTCACTAGAGGATAAGGGAGTTGCAGCTGTTTGCCAAGCTTACAACCTTGACAATGTAGAGAAGCATCACCGCATACGCACCTAAAAGACCTCGCCAAGTAAAGAAGCCATGCGGGAACCGGGGTTCGGGTTACTGCGTGATTCTGCGCCGTGAATCGCCGTGCCGGATTTACCGCCCGCAACCGGATTTTAAACCTACTAAATTTGAAATTCGAAAATTTGAATTTGTAGATGCAATGTAGCCTCCATTGGATGCTTAATAGTCAGTTTGGGGGCATATGGGGTCCATGGGGCTGTTGGCTTTGCTTTTGCTTGTTGTTTTCTCACTTTTTGCATGTGGGAGACAAAAGGGGAGGGGGCAGCCTGCTGGCAGCAGCATTTGGGAGCTCCCAGGCTGCATTATTGAGTGCTTGGTAGCAGAGAGCAGCCAGCAATTGCAGCAGCACGCAGCAAGCAAAGAAGCAGCAGCAGGCCAAGAAAATTTGAGGTGAGGCTTCTAAAAATTCTGTATTTTCTTAGCAATTTGTTGTCTTTGTTGTCCTTGAATGCCTTATGTGCCATGCATGCCTTGAGATCTCCATAATTGATGGCTTGAGATGCTTGTATAAATTTGTAATGGTTACATCTTCATTACTTCCCATGTAAGATATTTGGGTGAAAATGTGGTATGAAGATTACGTACTAGATAGATGAACTAATTTAAGAAATAATCTTTTCACAGTGAGCAAACAAACTCTTCCTCCTTTGATAATGATGAGGAATAATCTTTTCACAGTGAGCAAACAAACTCTTCCTCCTTTGCCTAGATTATGAGATAATCCTACTTGGTAGAGCACATACATTTGAAGTTTTCATGCAATAGAAATGTAGAGTTACCTATATAGAAGCATATGATCCTCCATGATAGAGCACATACTTGCCTTGCCTTTCTTTGTACAGAAGCATATGATCCTCTTGTTTATTACTGATATATGTTTTTGTTGCTGCATGATATTGTAGTTGATGGCTGGTAGAAGTATCAATGTTTGGGACCATGGAGAAAGACTTGGAGGTCTTTGGTTGGAAGTGCAGATATCTGTAAGCTTACGAAGTCGGCGGAGGTGTGACACGCTGAAAGAACATCTTCTTTGGGAAGCATGGGGATGTTATTCCTTGTAGTGGGGTTCCGCGAAGTGAGAAGGCTCATGCTAGCAAGTATAGAAGAAACGAAGGCGAAGAGGAAGTCTATTAAAGATGAGCGATCGAGAATGGAGCAAGTTGCTTGAGCTCAGAGTCGTGGTCCATCACGTGAAGATGCCTTTGATAATGATGAGGAAAACAGATGGAATGGGCTCGGCGAGAGTCGTTGGAGTTGCACCACTCGAGCAGAGGCAAGAGCCCTGGTGCGACATTTGAACATGGTGGAGGTAGTGGAAGTGCTACGGGAAGGGTACAGGAAGAAATGCTCTTTCAAGGATGTTTGGTAGGTCGCAGTCTATGAGAGTTGATTCGATATTTTGCGCAATCGGCACCCGTCAACCCCGCATTGACACAACTCTTAAGAAAGAAGCAAAGTCAAAACTCGGAAAAGTTTGGGCTAAGTGGTTCCATAGTAATGACATTCCCGGAAATAAGGCAGAGTGTCCTTATTTTCGTGCGCCATCAAGGTTACACAAGAACTTGGTGAAGGTGTTGCGTCACCTAGAGGGCATGAAATTGATGGGCCATACCTTGATGCTAATGAGTGGAGATAAAGCAAGATGTACAGGAGTTCAAAGATGATTGGAGCATATATGGAGTATCCATCATGTGTGATTCTGGACAGACCTACCGGATGAGTATAATTAACTTCATGTTGTACTTGCAATGGAAGAATGTTTTTCATAAGTCGGTGAATGCGGCCGTGACGTACAAAATGCGGACTTTTGTATCGTGAGATCCGTAAAGTTGTTGAAGAAATTGGAGTTAAACATGTGATGCGATTATCACCGATAATGGTGCAAACTACAAGAAAGCATGTCAATCTGCGATTGAAGATCATCCAAGTCTAGTCTGCGCACATGCAAATGCATACTGTGAACCTCATGTTGAAGGACATCGGCCAGTTCAACGAGATTGCTGCAGTTGTCAAGGCGACCAAGAGGATTTGTCGGTTCCTATACAACCACAATCGCCTGCATACTGAAATGAGACAACAAATTGGAGGAGAGATAGTTCGTCCAAACGCCACAAGGTTTGGAACGACATTTGTTTTCTTGAAGAGTTTTTGGGATAGAAAAGACAAGTTCATGAAGTGGATAGTATCAGATGTGTGGAGTTCCAACCATTTGTCTATGTCCGAAGAAGGAGAATACATGTATTCCTGCCTCACAAATAGACAATGGTGGTCTAGTATGGATTGGGTCATTAAAGTGGTACAACCAATTTATCGAGTACTGAGATATGCAGACCAGCAGAAACCTGCAACAGTGGCAGGACTGGTTGGAAAAACATACGAACTTCAATTTGAACTTAAAGAGGTGTTAAAAGAAGATGATGCGTACTACAATCGTATTATGGAGATAGTTAATAGAAGAATTGTAATGTTGAAGCAACGCACCTACATCGTTCCAGTCAAGTACATACTTTTGTAAACCATAACACATTCTGTTGCATATTTGTTACATTTTGTCTAATAGACTATGTGTGTTTGAACAAAGATCGTTGCTTGACCCACAAAGCCACGAGACTTTATGATTTGGGAAGAATGCAACCTCGTCCATTCACCGACGATGACAATTCAAAGAATAGCCGACACCGCGGATGCAATCACGTGCTCTAGTGGAGATAGAGTATTATCAGAATCGACGAGGCCTATTTGCTTCAAACGAGGCTTACCTTGCTACTAGTCGTATGAGTGCAGCAATGGTGGATGACGTTTGGAGCGAGACAAACACTACAAAAATATGCCTTGCGGATTGTCTCACAATGTGTTTCCTCAAGTGGATGTGAACGTAATTGGAGCACATTTGCTTTAGTGCACACCCAATTGAGGAACCGTCTTGGATACAAGAAATTGCATAAGCTTGTATATGTCCACTACAATCTAAGGTTACGATTACAGGAGCATGAGATTAGGAATGAAGATAGGGATATAGATCCTTTTGGAGATCTCATTAATGCCACCATGTATGACAGCGCAAACCCAATCCATGAGTGGCTTGACAGCTCCATGAGCAACTCAGAGCCTCTGCTGGACGAGGAAGGTGAGCCCCCTATGCCATCTAAAGTTGTACTTGATGCCATATCTGAGCATGAACTTGACAAGGCACTTGATGATCAACCGTTGAAGCAATGGACTCAGAAAACTATTGGCAAGTCTCATGTTACAAAAAGAAAAGCTTGTAGCCAACCAACTGAAAAATTGGCTCGAGATTTTGCCTCACTTACGCAAACAAAGAAACAAGCGGTTGGTAAGAAGAAGAAAAAAGACATCGATGAGGATAAGAAGAAGAAAAAAGGCATCGATGAGGATATTGTGGGAAGTGATGAAGAGACAGAAACTCCATCTGATGCAGTGGAGTACCAAGAGTCTGACGATAGTTCCTCTTCCTCATCTGATGATGGTACTGATGGTACTGATGGTGGGACATCTCACGATGGGGTACAAGGCCAACAAGACACATGTCAACCATTGGAATTCACTTGTGAGAAAAATTTCACACATGCTACCCAGGATGAAGACCATGGTCAACCACAAGAACCAAGAATAATCAAAAAGACCTACACAAGGGCTAAGGACCGCCAACGAGATCATCATCAACCACAAGACTCTTCGTCCTCATATGGTAGCTCAACATCTTTGCCGACTTATCAGCGTCGAGATGCTAACTTACTATCTTCTGCTGATGATTCTCATTCATCATCGGGCATCTCTTATCCTCCCAATGCAAGATTTGTTTACCAGTGGGTGGAACCTGTATACTACCAACAAATTTATGCTCATTGGTTACAACATGCTTATCCCACATACACTTGGGATCAATATAAAGTCCACCTGGCTCATAATGAAGGACTTGTACTCATTGATAACAATGAATACATGGAACAACCTTCGCGTTTCTCAACAATGTATTGGTACGAATTGATCCTTCATTAGTGTTTTCACTTTTTAGTATACTACTCAAGTTAGCATTCATTACTACTAACTTGTGTTTTTATTATTTCAGATGTAACACAACATTACAACGAGAGGGCTTCACCACATGGTCAACACCAAGTTGAATTTATTCAGATGAGGACTCTTTTTGAATGAGGTTCAGTTTGTTTTACCATGGATATGCCAATTTAGAAGGTTTTGTTATATGCGAAACATCTCAATTACTTTTGGCCTCATAGTTACAAGAAAATGCTTCAACTTTCAATTTACGGCAACAATTAGTTTGATGTAGTCTTATGCGGGTTTTACTTGTTATAAAAAACTTAAGCTTTTGCCAAAATATCCACCCATAACTTTCAATTTACGGCAAAAAAGTGGAGCTCCAACTTCCATATAAATTCTACCGGTTTTCGGTTTTCAGAAAACCGTGAATCGATTCTGCACGGCCAGAATCGCCGCCTCCCGCCGCGACAAAAAATTTTTTTTGACGAATTTCAACCGGTTTAAAACCGGTATTTCCGATTACAGGCGTGTATCGGCCGATTCACGGTGCTGCCGGCCGAGGATTCTCTCGAACAGGTTTTCAAACCTTGGCGGGAACCACAAAGATGTCCTAGCGATGATGCCACCGAGCAAACGAAGCGGTGGAGGCTGCAGCACCGCAGAGGCGGAGGCGAAGACCGACCGGGCGGCGGAAGGAAGGCGGCGCGATCAAGCTCCCAAAGCCGTTGGGAGTCACGCGGCGAGGCGATACCAACCGGTCTCCGTCGACAATCCCGAACACAACAAGAGTCGACTCGAAAATAACACGACAACCATGATCGGTGGTGGCGGTGATATGAGTGCATGGTTAGTTTTGGAACATGAGACACAAAGGGAACATGAAAGAGGAATTTGAAAGAGTGCCTCGTCCTGTGGCAGAAAGAGAGGTACCATCTGCTGTGTGGACAGTGATATGAGTAGCTAAAGGACTAATGGAAGTAAGACAGGTAGAATCAGATGTCATATGAAAAGAAGCACCAGAATCAAGAATCCAAGGTGATGTACACGAGGAGGAAGAAGTAGAAGGTGGTCTCTCACCTAAGACCGAGCAAGAGAACCGGGCGATGCGAGAAGCAACCATGCGGCTTAGCAATGTGAGAAGTGGCGAGTGTCGGCGTACCAGAACTCTGCTGAGAGGAGTAAACTCCAGTGCCCCTCGGAGGACGAGCACCACGACGAAGATCCTTCTTCTTGTAGCAAAACTGTTCCACATGTCCATCCTTGTTACAATAGGTGCAATGAAGGCCCTTACCAACAAAGAAATATCCATGGTGGCGGCACACCGGTGGACGCAAAGGCACAACGGTGTAGAAGCGGAGAAGCCACCAAAACCGAAGGAAGTGATGATGCCGATGATAGCGGACCGCTCCACGGTCGAATCTCCTCACTACTGAATACCGCAGGGCCTCCAACAAAGTCACACGAGGATGACGAGCGAAGAATCGAGCACGAGTCCGCTCAAACTCGGGCCGAGACGTGTCAAAAATCGTAGATACGACGAAGCTCCATGTGAGATCGCGACGCCGCAACACCGACAAAGTGCAAACATCCGTCCCAAAGAGTCGATCTGACGCCCTATCGCAGACAACTGAGCATAGAACTCATCCACGGTGGCATCTCCCTGCTGCAGCGACTGCTCCTGTCACACAACAGAAAGGTATAAGGAATCACCAGATCGCTCGTAGCGGCTGCGTAGATGCGTCCACATCACATGTGCGAAAGCCAATTCAACAGCATCACCAGTGAGATGCACCTGCATGCTAGCAACCAAAATAGCAAAGGCACAAGCATCTTCATCAGTCCATGTCTTGTAAGCAGCATACCGAGTCTGAAAAATCTCCATGGCATCCTCAAAAGTCTCAGAAGCCTTTGTACGAGCGTCTTCGGAAGCATCCCTCGGGAGAACAGGCTCAACAGGTGGAGTAGGACGAGACGGGCAAGGCAACTCGCCAGTAAGAAAGTCCCAAAGGCGCTGACCACGCATGTGGATGCGCATGTGATGAAACCAGTCCCGATAATTGAGACCATTGAAGAGCACCGGGCAACGGGGAACAGAAACGGCGCCTGCAAAAGAAGACATCTCTTTTTTTTTTTTCGGTCAAAGCGATCGATCGACAGACATCGTTTACAAAACCGACCGATGCAATTTCGCCTAAGCACCGAAACAGAGCCTCGGCGAGGTAGAACGGCGGCGGCGGCGCTCAGCGGCGCGGCGGCGCGCGGCCTCAGCGGGCCTCGGCGAAGGCGACAGTGGCGGCGAATCTGGCGACGAGCGGGCGAAATCCGAGCACCGCCGTCGAGCGGGAAGAAACAGCGTCCGGCGGAGGCGAGTCGCGCCGTCGAGGCGGGAAGACGGCGTCTCGAGCGCGGCGGTCGGCGATCCTCGCGGCGGCCGCGACAGATGCGAGATCGACGACGGCGTCCCGAGCGGCGGAAAAGTCGGCGGGTCCCTCGCGGCAGCCCGCGACGGAAGCGAGATCAACGACGGCATCTCGAGCGGCAGAGGCGAGATCGACGACGTCAGTCCCGAGCGGCGGTCCGCGACGTCGAGAAAGAGAACGGCGGCGGCCCGCCTCTCAGCGACGACCCGATCTGAGCAACGGCAATAAAACTGAGGAGGCGACGGCGTCAGATCGAGGCGACGAACGATGGTGGAAAAGAATAGATAAGCACGAGCCAGGCAAAAAAACCCTAAGTCTGATGAAACCCTAGGTATGACGAAACCTGCTCTGATACCATGTTGGAATAACGCTTATGTTCCTCATGTGGCCAAAGGACCAATATATATACATGTACAGGTGGCATATATGCAAGAAACCCCTTATACAATAGGGTAAATACACAGTTATATAATACACATCTAACAAGAAGAACAAAAGGTATCTGTGCAAGACTGTTAAATTGGAGAAAGAAATATGTATGGCTGGGAAGGGTAAGGCAAGAGATGGTTAACAAGGATAAACAACTTCAAAACCAATAATGGGTCACTAGAGGTTCAAAAATTAAACTAAGGCAACAGCAATATATTAAACTAACATTTGCTATGAGTAACATACTAACATCACAGTAAACGAAACCACTGAATTAGAACAGAGTTCAATTCTAGCTTCAATCAATTGCGAGATTTACAGGGGCAACAATATGTTGGACAAATGCCGATACAACTTCAATCTCTACGAAGTGAAAACATGAGCGTGCGCACGCGAATGCGCACACACACACACAGAGATACCTTTATTGAGTATAAATCAATTACAGTTGGTGTATGTAGAATAGCCTCGTCAATTTTATCCAGAGCAATATCATACTGGCCCCTTCTGTCATAGTGCTGCATCATATGACATGTGAAAAGCATGCATGACTATACAACTTCAAAAGAATTATTTAAATATAATTGAGATGTCTATCAAAAAAATGTAAAAGATCACACCAAATGCTTACCTGGGAAATCAAAAATAGAGTCCACATGAGTGTGGATGGGGGCTCCATCTGTGGACTGCAAGAAGAAAGAGATCAATGAAATCCAAGACAAAATTAACAGATGATTAACAGCACATAGTTTGTTAAGAAGCAGCATGCTTGAGATGAACAAAATAAACAGCAAAACACTTTCTAATTAGAGCAACTCCAGCAGGGCCCCTACTTGAGCCCTCATCCTACTTTTGAGGGCCGAGGGGCAAAAAACTCACTCCAGCAGAGCCCCTACTTGAGCCCTCAAAAGTAGGGGGCCCTCAAATCTCCCCCTCGAGCTCTCATTCCTGGAGGGTCTGGAGGGAGCCCCTACTTTTGAAGGCTCAAGTAGGGGCCCTGCTGGAGTGAGTTTTTTGCCCCTCGGCCCTCAAAAGTAGGATGAGGATGAGGGTGGGTCCTATGTGTCATCCCCTCTAAGAATGAATTTGAGGGTCTTGTTTTGAGGGTTCCTGCTGGAGTGTAGCTCAAAAAACAGAGCTCTCAAAAGTAGAGAGAGCCCTCAAATAAAAAGTAGGGGCCCTGTTTTGAGGGCTACTGCTGGAGTTGCTCTTACAACTTGTTGTGCTACAACTTACAACAGATACTCCTTCCGAGTTCTGACCACATCAATATTTCGCACATTTTGGCAGATTTTTCACATGACAACTTTGGTGTCTCATGATTCTGGCTTCATTCTTTTCGGCTTATAGCTTATGATTTTCCTAAACAAACAAATAGGATGGCTTCTCCGCTGCTTTTTCGAAGCGGTTTATCAGGACAACCTTTTCGAAGCAGCTTATCGGCATTCGGTTTGTCACACAAGCACTCGCTATAGGGGCAAAAACTATCAGCCGCAGCCGAAAAGAATAGGCCCTCTCATTTCAAATTTTGAACAGGATGTGTCTCAGTTCCATTTGCAGGAAACTTTAACATGATGCATTTCATGCATTTAGGAAGCAATGCCTTCCAACAAATCCCCCTTGCTACCTCCTCCAGAGGATTTTAGCTAAGTGCCTACGTATTTCATCCCTTTTGAAAGATGCCATAGAATGGTTGAAGAGCAAAAGATAGGAAAGCAGATATTGCAGTAGAAGCACATAAATGTATTGATTTCCTGCAAAAGAAGAATGTTCCATTTTTTGCCAAAAAAGAAAAAAGTTTCAATTTGGTTAACGAAAAGTACAATCTGGCTACAAGTTTTAATAAAAAAAAGATGTCATAACCAATCAAATTTACAGTTTTGGAAGAACTAATAAGCAATAAGATTCATGAGGGTGCATGATGCATCGTCAATAATGGTCAGACACAAAGGATTACCTTCCAGGAAAGCATCCAGAAGACCTAATTGAATCTTCTAGCTTAAGAAACAATTTCTCCAATATGTTTGCCTGTCAACAGGATTCCGAATTGTCACATAACGTAGCCCTCTGACTTGTACCACAAACAGTAAAAGAAACACAGAAAATGGTATTGGCCAGTGTAACTTGTGTTACCTTGCCAGGATGCTCATACAACGGGCTTAAATCAGAGAATAGTGATGGTACTCCCTAAAAAATATGGGACACATTAAAATCAATTATAACAATGAGTAACATTATGCTGCCCACTAAACCATAAAAAATCTAAGGCAGCAAGGTACAGAGAAAAAACTGACCATAAATGAGACACCTTTTAAGTACTAAAAAACTATTGCTTAAACTGTTAAACATGACTAAATTTACCTTGGTTAATAGAGGTCTGACATAATTGTCTACTGCCTCCTCGAACTTCTCACCTTCCAGGAAATCAAGAGGTATGCGCTGTTGCAAAGAAGGAATGAGAAAATTTTAGAATCACAGCTTGTTGTGTATATGCCCTACTTACAGTCAATATGGATGGGAAAATTATATCTTTAGACTAGCATATAAACAACATAAAGCATGCATATATCTTTACTACTTAATAAGTTTGAGTTGGTGGTCGTCGGTCCGTTCTTCCTCTTTCTACGGCCGTCCGATCTAAATAATAAGATCTTGACCATCCATCTTGCCATTCTCCCCACCACCATCTCTTGCGTAACTTCTCCTCCCCTCAATTTTCAGCTACAATTACAATCCCTTCCCCCGTGCCGCGGGAGGCGAAGTCGCCGGCGGTTTCCACTTCTCTAGCACGTCTCCCTCAAGCGCCCGCACAACGCGTTCGGGGAGGACGTCTCCCCCTGCTGCTCGTCCTCCTCCGCCCTCTCCTCGCCCACGGCGAAGCAGCCGCCCAGGCCTCGAGTCGCGCCGGGCCGCCATGCGCGTGTGGGGGAGCCAGCCGCTCGCGGAGGCCGACATGGAGGTGCACATGCTCATGGAGCGCAAGCACCGCCAGCAGGTGCGCGGGATCGAGCTCATCGCCTCCGATAACTACGTCTGCCGCCTAGTGCTCGACGAGCTCAGGAGCCAGCCACCTCACCAAGTGCTCCGAGGGGCTCCCCAGCGCGCGTTACTACGGTGGGAACCAGCACATCGACGCCATCGAGCGCCTCTACTGCGACCGCGCGCTCGCAGCCTTCGGCCTCGACCGCGCGCGCCGGGGGATCAACGTGCAGCCATACTCCTGTACCTATGCCAACTTTGCCGTGCACACGGTGCTCCTCCTCAAGGATCGGATCATGGAGCTCGACTCGTCGTCCAGCGGCCACGTCAGCCACGGGTACTACACGGCCAGCGGCAAGGAGGTCTCAGGCGCGTCCATATTCTTCGAGAGCCTGTCCTACAAGGTGAACCCGTAGACCGGGTACATTGATTACGATAAGTTAGAGGAGAGGGCCGTGGATTTCCACCCCCAAGATTCTCATCTGCGGTGAAAGCTCGTACACAATGGGGACTATGCGCAGATGCGGCTGATTGCTGGTAAGTGTGGTGCAGTGCTCATGTGCGACATGGCGCATATCAGTGGCCTTGTGGCAACCAAGGTGAAACATCTATTTATCTCATTGTTAGTTTAGATGGTTTTGCTCAAAATTGCAGTGCAAGCTTATGTATTTCTTGGCAATGCACGCATATGGAAAGGGACTATCAGGTTCTGATCGCTAGGAATAACCTCCTTAGCTAAAAATCTAAAGAGTTACAGTGCATATTGCTTAATGGCATTATTGCCTGGATTGTTGCTTAACAATGGTGATGCTTAACTACATTGTTACTAGATGATGATATCTGGATAACTGTCCTTCAGAAGTGATATTGCAGTAGCAAAACATAAATTTCTATTGATAATTGTATTTGTGCCATGTTACATCTCCAGGAATGCCAAAGTCCCTTCAACCATTGTGACATTGTTACTTCAACCACACATAAGAGCCTAAGGGGTTCTGGGTGGTATAATATTCTTGAGGAAAGGGAAAAATCGAAGGAAACGGAGTGGATCCTTATCTCAAGTGGCCGAAAGTGATCAATACGATTTTGAAGGCAGGATAAATTTCGTTGTTTTCCCTTCGATGCAAGGTGGACACCACAATAATCATATTGCTGCTCTGGCGATAGCTCTAAAACAAGTAGAAACACCAGAATACAAAGCGTACATTCTACAAGTCAAGAAAAATGCTCAAGCTTTGGTGTTGGCCTTGCTCAGGTGGAAATGCAGACTTGTTACTGGTGGCACAGATAATCAACTGGTGGTATATATGGGACCGAACAACTTTTGGCTTGACAGGTATAATCTCCATAGTGCTGCATTTCTTCTCTTTCTGTATTTGTTTGGGATTTCATTATGGGCAAATCTTTACTACTTAACTAGCTGAATGTCTGTGCATTGTTACGGATTTAAAAAAAATTTAAAACATATTTATATGCATGTTCTAAAAATTTTACCACTCGTTTGTTTCAAAACATATAATATGATAAAATTTTAAAATCCGTAGCAACGCACGGGTATTCAGCTAGTCAAGAACATTACTGTTATGTTCCCATAGGGCTCAACCATGGAACAAAAGAACAAAAAGAACATCAATTCATACGGAATCACAATTTAAGATAGCTCACCTTAACAGCAGATGACCAACCATAGTCTTCCTTAAGTGATTTATATAATGCACTTAGCCGTTCAACAACATCAGCAGAATATTGACCACTTTCAGAGTATAGGCCAAGGCACTTTTGCACAGCTATGAAGTACCTGAGTAAAACCGGGTGAGAATTAATTAATTCCAGAGTATCAACAAGTAGGTTTACCATGCCAGTCATAACAGTTCTGTAAGAAGTAGGTATGATATTTTTCCTAGCATATGAAGGAGTTCCAGAATTTAAGCTGATATCACATTTTTTTGGTCAAATTTTGCAACAGATCTATTTTAATCCCAAATTTGTAGCTGTTTGTCTACCAAATATTCTTTCATGTTAGAGGGAGATTGTAACACCATCGGGTGCATCAACCCATACCAACACTTAGGAACTAATCCTCGCTGCTCCATGTAAACGGGTTTAAGGTTACTTTAGGTACAAGCACAAAAAGTCAAATGCTGAAGATAACTTAATCAATTCCATGCAAAGTTTGGCTGCACGGACATTGTGTATGTGAAGGCAGACAATCAGTTGTGATCAGAATTTGAATGCAAGTACAGTAATTGGTTGAATTGCTCGATTCGTTAAATTTTATCTAGTTACAGAATGCTAGCTAGGTCACAGATGGAAGGTATCCTATTTAAGTTGATAAAGAACAAAATGGCATGTGCAAACGTAGCAGCGTAAGTCCATGTCTAACCCATACTGGCTGTTTACAGGGTGGGCCAAAATTATCAATGGAGATACATAAGTGAAAGAAAGAGAGCAAGTGTCTCACTTGTAGTTATCAGGATTCATAAAAAGCAGTTGCCTATATATTTTCTCAGCCTCCTCAAAATGGCCAAGTTTCAATAAAATACAGGCCATTTGTTCTCTGAATGATAGCTTGTCAACCTGGCAGATAAAACTAACATAAGTTGAAGCCCAACAAGAATAATTACTTAAACCTGTTGTTCAAAAGTTTTATGTCCCCTTTACACATATGGAAAGATAGGACCTACAATTTTGCTCTCCTTCTTGTGCATCTCCTCAAGGGCTCTGTCCAGCATCCCACATTCCTCAAACAACGATATCTGTAAAATAATAACAACATTACATGACAAAGTAGAGAGTAACACAATACTCAGAAAATGATGCAAGTTGTTCCTAGACCATGAAGTAAACTTGTTAAGAAAGTTAAATAGAAAAAGTGTGGGCAAGGCTAAAAAACAAAGATAATTATACTGCACACCAAAATCATATAGGTGAGAAAAAGTAAAAAATAACCAAGTATCTGATTTACACCACAAGCTTCATTTAGCACGAAAGAAAGTGGAAGTTTTTTTTCTCGAACTACGCAGGAGAACTGCGTGTCATTTCATTAAGAAGATAGAAATACAATGGAAAGAGGCAAAGAGCCTTTTCCAAAACCCACACAAACACACACGAACACACACACAAACAAAAAACACGATCAACACCAGCTCCTCAGAAAGAAAGTGGAAGTAATGGAACAAAAATACTACACATGAAACAGAAAGTTACACTGAAATACTAACAAGTAAAATAAATCGATACATTGAACAAAAAAAATCCAGACAGCATAAAATAAAAACACAAATAGTTCTGTTTCAGCAAGTTCAAAGAAAAGATGGGGACAGCAATCAGTATTCAACTAATGTAAGAAGTCCATTTCTCTAACATGGTATCAACCCAGCCGGTTGGGGTTAGGGTTTCCCAACGCTAGCCGTCGCCGCCCCTTGGGCCGACGCAGCCTCGTCTCCGCCCGCCTCGTGCCTACGCGCCTAGCCAGTGCCGGCGCCATCCGGCTCCCACCGGGCCACCGCCGCTCGACATCGTCTCTGCCTGTTCCGACCCCCCTCTCCGCCTCGTCTCCACCCACCTTGAGACGGTGCTGGAAGCCTCAGGCCGACGCTGTCCAAGCAAGGCCGTCGCTGCCTCGTCTCGCGTCGTCGCCACCTCGTCTCGCGCTGTCATCGCCCGGATCCTGCCAGGCCGCCACCACTTGACCTTGACTTGAGCTGCAGCCGCCCTGTCTCCACCCAGGTAGGGCCACTGCTGCCTGGCCCACACCGTTGTCACCCAGCCGATGTTGTTCAGGCCACTGCCATCCAGGGCATGCCACCACTGCCTCGACCGCATCGCTGACATAGAGCTTCTCTCCGATGCAAGTACTCCTACTGTCCCGTCTTCTTCCATACCTGATGGCCACCCATAGTGCTATCCCGGTTCCAAAGGTCATCTTTGACGAGATGAACTATCGCGAGTGGGCCATACACATGCGGATCCACATAAGGAGCCAATGCCTTTGGGGCCATCTTACTGGCGAGAGGCCTTGTCCGCCTTGCCCTCCGCTGCTAACCGCCCCTTAGATCCCTGCCACTGCTGATGAGGCAACCCAGAAGGCTACGCTCATTGTCTTTGAGGAGGCCATGGAGGTGTAACAGGCTCATCAAAAGGACGAGGATAGAAGGGACGAGACTCATCAAAAGTAACATCCCGAGAAATCCGCATCCGTCGGCCAACAGGATCCCAACAACGATATCCCTTGTGTTCAGCACTATAGCCCAGAAAAACGCACTCAACGGACTGAGCAGTCAGTTTGGTGCGCTCACGATGCAAGAAGAACATAGCACACACACCCAAAAAGGCGAAGTCTGGAATAATCAGAAGTCTAGCCACAGAGACGCTCAACTGGAATCCCACCTTGCAGAGCAGAGGAGGCCTGAAGGTTGATCAAGAATGTGGCAGTAGAAACAGCCTCAGCCCAGAAATGTGGTGGAACAGCAGAAGCAATCATGAGAGCACAAGCTGTCTCAAGAAGATGACGATACTTGCGCCACCACACCATTCGAGCATGAGCACTGGACAAGAAAATCGAGCGAGAGTGCCTCGCCAAAGAAGAAAGCCACGAAGGACTCCTGACAAGTACTCTCCAGCAGAATCGGCGCGAAAAACACGAATAGGAGTCAAACTGAGTGCGAATCATGGTGGCAAAGGTCTTGTAGATAGATAAAACCTCACTACGCGATGACATAAAGTAAATCCATGTATGTCGAGAAAAATCATCAATAAAAATGATATAATATCGATGACCTCCTTTCGAAACAAAAGGAGCTGGTCCCCATACATCAGAATGAACAAGATCAAAAGGACGCTGAGACACGGACTCACTAGAAGGATAAGGGAGTTGAAGCTGTTTGCCAAGCTTACAACCCAAACAATGTAGAGAAGCATCACCAGACACAGACCCTAAAAGACCTCGACGAAGTAAGGAAGACATACGAGAACCACAAAGATATCATAAGCGATGATGCCACTGAGCAAACGATGCGGTGGAGGCTGCAGCAGCTGTAGAGGCAGTGGTGGAGGCGAGAAGACTAACTGGGGCAGCGGAAGGAAGACGGCTACCAAGCTCCCGAGCCGCTGGGAGTCACGCACGACAGAGCCGAGCACCAACCGAGTCCTCGGCGGCGATCCTGAACACAACAAGAATCAGAATCGAAAATAACACGACAACCATGATCAGTGAGCTGGCCAGCAGATATGAGTTGCATGGTTAGTTTTGGAACATGAGAAACAGCAGGAACATGAAAAGGAGAGTTGGAAAGAGTGCCTCGTCCTGTGACAGAAAGAGAGGTACCATCTACTGTATGTACAGTGAGAGGAGTAGCTAAAGTAAGACAGGTGGAATCGGATGTCATATGAAAAGAAGCACCAGAATCAAGAATCCAAGGTGATGTACCTGAGGAAGAAGTAGAAGGTGGTCTCTCACCAGAAGACTGAGCAGCAGAACCAGCAGAACCAGACGATGCAGAAGCAACCATGCGGCCTAGCAATGCGAGAAGCTGCTGAGTGTCAGGGGTCCCAGAACTCTGCTGAGAGGAACCTCCAGGGCCCCTCGGAGGACGAGCATCACGACGAAGATCCTTCTTCCTGTAGCAAAACTGTTCCACATGTCCATCCTTGTTGCAATAGGTGCAGTGAAGGCCCTTACCAACAGCAGCTGTCACTGGTGAAGACACAGCTGGTGGAGGCAAAGGCACAACGGTGTAGAAGCTGGAGAAGCCACCAAAATGTAGGAAGGGATGATGCCGATGATAGCGCACTCCGCTCCACGGTCGAATCTCCTCGCACGAACACCGCAGGGCCTCCAACAAAGTCACACGAGGATGACGAGCCAAAGAATGAGCACGAGTCCGCTCAAACTCGCATCGAGACGTGTCAAAAATCGTAGATGCGCGAAGCTCCATGTGAGATCGCCGACGCCGCAACACCGACAAAGCGCAAACATCCGCCCCAAAGAGTCGATTCGACGCCATATCGCAGATAACCGAGCATAGAACTCATCCACGGTGGCATCTCCCTGCTGCAGCGATCGCTCTGCCGCACAACAAAGAAGGTATAAGGAATCACCAGATGGCTCGTAGCGGCTGCGTAGATGCGTCCACATCACATGTGCGGAAGCCAATCCAACAATATCACCAGTGAGATGCACCTCCATGCTAGCAACCAAAATAGCAGAGTCACGAGCATCTTCATCAATCCATGTCTTGTAAGCGATATCGAGTCCGAAAAGTCTCCATGGCATCCTCAAAGTCTCGAAGCCTTTGTACGAGCATCTTCTAAGCATCCTTCGGAGTACAGCTCAACAGTGGAGTAGGACGAGACGGACAAGGCAACTCGCCCGAAGAAACTCCCAAAGGCGCCGACCACGCATGTGGATGCGCATGTGCTGAAACCATTCCCGATAATTGAGACCATCGAAGATCACCGGGTAACGAGGAATGTAAACGCGCTGCGAATGAGACATTTTTGCTCTTTTTTTTTGCTCTTTTTTTTTGGATTCTATTCGGTCAAAAACGACCGGTCGACTCAAAGCCGACCGAGGCAGCCAAAAAGAAAAGCGGTCACCAGCCAAAAAGAGAGGCGGTCACCGGCGACCTCGGCAAAGAACGAACGACGCCCACGGCGGCGGCGCGGCGGCCTCGAGTGGGAGCGAGCGGTCGGCCCACGACCCAAGGCGGCGGAACGCGACCACGACCGGCGGCGGCGGCGACCGCGACGCCGATGGCGGCGCGCCTCCGAGCGAAGCGGCGGATCTCAAAGCGGGAGTAGTCCGGCGCGCGTGAAGACGGAGTGGTCCGGCGCGCACGAAGACAGCAGTCGATGGCAACAGCGGTGGCGACGGCGGGGTTGACGACAGCGACGGCGACAGCGAGTTCGGGCGACCTGGCGACGGCCGGCCGACGCGGTAGACCCAGGCGTAGATCCGGATCTGGCAGCGGTAGACCGAGCGCCTCCAGTCACGAAGACGGCAGATCCGGCGGCGGCAAAGTCAGACGGCGATCGATAAACGAATCAATGATTTACGAACAAATGATCCGTGAGAGACAGGCACGAATCTCTAGGTATCACAAAACCCTAGGTTTGGCTCTGATACCATGTTATGAATAGCGTCCGCATACATTATGAGGCCAATAGGCCAATATATATACATGTACAGGTGTGGCAAATATGCACAAAACCCCTTATACAATGGGGTAAATACACAGGTATGAAATACACATCTAACAATTTGCTTATTCTACCTCCTACATACTCCCTCCTGTATAGTTGGCCTTGGGCCCATGTGAAATGTAAGAAGTTCATTTCTGTAACATATAGAATAATCCATTCCCAAAGAGTTTGCTGATAGCATTGTGGAAAACCCGCAATTACATACAAATATAACAACAACCAAACACTATAATCCCTACAGATATCTGATCTGCCCCAAATCCCGGTAATAGTCTCCTGTGTTCAACGAGCAACCCAAATGAAACCAATACCAATAACACTGTTACTGCAATGCAATCGTATGCCAGAAATGTGAGATAAGTTTGACAGGCACCTTGTACAGAAGCATTTCACTGTGCTCATATCGCTCATTGTCTGGAGGATAATCATCTTCCAGTGTACCCTCATATGCCTCCAATACTTCTATAGCCTTTGAAGAACTACAAGCGGATAATAGAAACAACTACATAAGTGATGATTTTTTTTATACTATAAAGGTTCATGTTGCCATAAGTGCAATAGCAAGCACATTGCGAATAAACAGATGAGTTCCATGGCTCCATCTGATACAGCAAGAAGGTAAAATAAACAGAAAGTTACACCCATCTGCCCAAAAAAATACACAAGCACCATTATGCAGATAAGTTATGCCATGATAGCTGGTGCACCATAGGCAACCATGAGATTGTAGTCAGTCCATAGTTGATACCCAATAAAACTACGCTGTTATCTGCTGTGGACATGTGGCATATCACACAAGGTCTTACTAGGAACTCAACAAAGATTTTAAATAATAATGCCCGGTACTGGACTTTCATCATTCCACATTTAACATATGGCAGCAGGTGTTTAAGACAGTATTATCTTTGCTTGTATAACTTTGATTTAAATCAACACTGCTCAGAAAGTTGTGTACTTGGAATTTAAATTGTGAGCTACAGCAAAGCCAATCCAGTTCATGCGGTGATTCGGCTTTAATGTCAAAAGCTGTTGCCTAGTCTCAACAAAGCCAGACAAGTCCCTCATTTGTGCCTGTGAAAAGAACAAAAAGATTCATTTATTAAAAAAGCACGAAACCTCCTGTCTACAGCTCAATGGATCACTGCAGAACAAGTAACATTGAGCCATAGAGAAGTGTGATGCATTTTGTAACGATAATATTGGCAATCAAACAGCATTCCTTTAGGAATATTATGTAACTAGTCACCTGCTCGTGTGTTGCAACGAAATTTATTGGATATATAGAGAATTATGCTATAGAAGAGGGCTACTATGATCAGTTGAAAAGTGGAGAGTGATGAGCAACTGAGAATAGGGCGGTTGGAGAAAAAGGGACGTACGACCACCAATTCGTTATTTTATAATAGTAATGATGACTAATGATGCCAATACCAGTAACAAAAAAATCTACAACAAACATTAATCGGTTATATTATATTCCTCTGATGTTCACTTCTCCAGTAGTAAGACCGTTGACAAAATCAAATGCTTGAAATCCAAATATGTGCAAATGCTAATGGACCAAGTCAATGATGAACAATATATGAAACATTAGATAAGCAATAGGTAAATTTGAATGCAGCCATATATTAGGCAGTGAAAGTGCATGGAGGTAAGAGTAGGCATTTGTTTGCCAAGAAAAAAGGGGAAAATACAATGGAATGTTACACCAACCTGGAGAAGTGACAGGTCACGTAGAATTTCTATGTTATCTGGATCAATCCTCAAAGCATTTCTGTAACATTTTATAGCTTCTCTGTATTCTCTGTCTGATCGGTAAAGCAAACCATAGACATGCCAGCACACATGACTCTTCAGATCATTCTGCAGATGTTTAATGCAAGTTAGTTGTATTAGTTGAACTATTACAATTATCATAAAAAAAACTTGGATCAAATCCCTTGTACTAATTAAGAACCTTCAAGCCACGGCGGACAAGTTCGTATGCTTCAGATTTCCGGTCCATGCAATTTAGTGTCAAACCTTTCATCGATAACGTTTCTACAGAGAACAAGAAAAGTGCAAATGTGATCAGAGGAGATTGCAGGAAGCAAGAGAATAACATGAGAACAGCTGACAAAACTGAAATATTATATTTCTAACCTCCATGCTCAGGAAACTTTTTTAATATGGAATCTGCAGCCTTCAGCCCCTTCTTATATTGCTTAGTCTCATAAGATTTCTGTTATGCAAACATGGAAACATCAGGAATTCAGAGTACGAAATGTTTTTAAAAAATTGCCACCATGCTCCACGGTAACATACATACACAAACTGCAATTAAGCAGAGCACATGATGAAACTAGCATATATACATCGAAGAAAAGCGCAAGACATCCCAAAAGTTGAACATTTTGTGTAATGATTGCAAATTCTGTGACTTCAACAAAGTGCTAAGGCACAATTCCATGCTCCTATAAAATGTTCAAACACCGTATCTTCATTTCACCTCTGGCACTGCAAAGCAACATTTTGTCACCATGTTATCGTAAAAGATTCAACTGTGCCCCCATACTAAAACTCTGACCACATCCAACCTTTTGTACTATCACACAATGCTAAAGGACAGTGTTAAGATTCAGGTCCCCATATCACGTCAAACCACACATCCCATACCCTGCACTGTAATGCAGAGATTAGAGTGCATTTCTTAACAGAGCACATAACACAAGAACTTGATGTCAGATTATACATAACATGACACTAAATCTACTCAGCTCATGTTACTACGAATCAACTGCAAATATCAACAAGGTCCAAGTGACGCAACATCTGTTAGCTTTTAGCACCAGCAACATCACCAAACTCAGACCTGCAGGGTAAAGCCCAGCTCACGGCCCAAACTGCAAAGAAACTAGCCAATCCAGCGGCGAAACCACTGCTTTCCGAGCTACAGCTTGTCGGGTGCCACCTACTGATCCAACCATCACAAATCAAAGCTCCACGGCGCGGCGACACCAACCCCGCGATCCGAGCAGCCACCTAAACAACGAAACCCCACCGTACGGGCACTCCCTAGAGCGTCTCCAATCGCCCGCTGCATCCAGGGCGGCGAATCGGGCGGAACACGGCCACGGGACAGCGGGATTCGGCGCGCGAACGGATCGATTCGATGAGCGAGGGGGGAGGGGAGGGGTGCTTACGACGATGACTTTGAAGAGGTTGGCCTCCTTAGGCGGGAGCGAGGAGCCCATGGCGGCGACGGCGCGGCGAGGCGAGGCGGGTGGCGGAGGGGACGAGACGGTAGGAGAGGAGGGGGGGGAGTTTTGGCGGCGCGAGACGGAGGGTGGACTGTCTTTGGTTGTGTACTGGTGTGGTGCTGTCTAATGGTGGATTGGTAGGCCGTAGGCGTGGCGTGCGTTCGGGCGTGGCTGCGTCGGACGCAAGCAGGGCTGACCTAGAGAGAGAGCATGAGCGATTGAGCCCCGAGCCGAGCTGTGGCCGTCACGGTACGGCCGGTCTAGACATGACTTATTTAAGTACGATAAGTAAATAAATTATGTTGTGCTGATTCATGGGTCGTGGTTCGAGTCCAAACATGGTCTACGATCATATTGTACCGGCATAGGCACAATTAGACCTTAACAGGTCGTACTAGCACAGGCACGGTTAGGTCTTAACAGGCTGTGCCGGCACGATTGGCTCGATAAGCTGAAAAAAGATAAAAAAAAATTAAGAGAATTGTAGAAAATTACATAAAACTATAGAAAATTACATTTTTTTTCAAATTGTTTTGCTATTTTCCGAATTTTTTACCCCTCAACAAGCAAAATGCCTATTTTTCACGCCGGCATAGCCCGTTTACACCCTTAGAGCCCGGCACGTGATCGCTACTAGGCCCTTGGCCCAGAAACGGCACGGTCCATCGGGTCGTGCCAGCATGGCCCACGAGCTAGACGGATCATGTCGGGCCTGGGCTGAGCTACGGGCCAGCACACCAAGGCCCAGCCCATTGGACAGCTCTAGCCCAGAGGTGACCAAATAGGTATCACCATAAGGCACAAGCACGGTCGTTTGACCCATTGCTTATATGGGTTATATCCTACCAGTTCATGGGCTAAGACACCGACCCTAGAAAGGCTCGATGGCCTCATGATTATGTCGAACCAGGCCAAGCACCGTTAGCCTATCGGAATAGTGTCAACCCATTTAGCTCATTTGGTATGAAATTTTGGAAAACAAGGTAAAAAATCAATTTAATTTTATGAATGTAAATTGCTTGAAGGTAAATTGAGCATAAGAAAACAAACCACAATAATATAGTTACTTTTTACCGTGGTGTGCAGAGACTTGCCAGTCTCCCTAGTCCACATTGAGCTAAGCCCAAATGAAATGGACTGACTTCATCAATTAAGCCAATCACCTTAATCCACTAGTGGTAGCTTTTTCCCGCTCTAGTAGGTGAGCTCTAACCTTCACAACTTATCTGGTGTTCTCACAACCTTCTTCGAGAAAATCACCGTGCATGAAGCCTCCAACACCATCTAGGAATTGGCAACCTCCAACAGTAATGAGTTAAGTCCCTTCCTTGACTCTCACCATGCGCAATGAATGCATAAACTCAAGTAGATATTAAATCCATCTCTAAATACAACACATAATCTAGAGCTCTTTTCCTTACTCACAAGGTAAACATATACACAATTGAGAGGAGAAACTCACGCTATCTCAAGAGAGTGTCAAAAGATATAGCAAACTTCTTTTCAACCTGCCATAAGGGGATATTTATACCCCACATAAAAACTAGCCGTTGAAAGCAAAACCTCTAAAAAATCAGGATTTCCGAAAGTACCATAGTCCAAACTCTGGACTACCGCTCCTCTCACAACGGTCAGAAAAACTAGCCGTTATTTAGCAAAATCGATAGTTCTACCGACAAAAGTTTGGTACTACTGTATTACGGTAGTACCGCTCCACACATTGCGAAACTACCAATTTCTAGGGAGGAGAAAACCTTCCAAACGGTTACTCTCTAGAAAAACGTACCGCCAATAAATCGGTACTTCCATTGGTCGGTCTGACTGCGTAACACATTCTAGTTTGACCGCTGGCTAGTCATACCGTGCAACACATGCCAGTACAGCTGACTTTCAGCCGTACTGCGCAATACATGCATGTACTACTTGTTTTTCATAAAAGTACATATACTTCAAGTAATTTACAAAACATATTCGCAAATTATAGTACCATGCACACAAGGATCAAACCATGATTCCCAATAAGTTGCAAAACACATTTGCACACTT
Organism: Dendrocalamus sinicus; assembly: GCA_036346575.1. NCBI lineage: Eukaryota > Viridiplantae > Streptophyta > Magnoliopsida > Poales > Poaceae > Dendrocalamus > Dendrocalamus sinicus. The sequence goes on from CM070642.1 coordinate 34,646,191, forward strand.
ATAGAATCATGACATAAGGAATGGGCACATGGACTAAGCATATTTGCAAAACACATTCGCAAATCTAAGTCATATGCTACAAGGATTATATATGAGCTCCAACCATTTGTAAAACGCATTTGCAAATATAAGCCTCATACCATAAGGAGCAGGAAATATAGACTTCAAACACTTGCAAGACACATTCACAATGTATGGTCACATATTATTAGGATTCAACACATGAGCCTTAATTATTTATAAAACACATTCGCAAATAATAGCATTATGCTACAGAGAGCTAGAGCAAGTGAGGTTGAACTATCAACATATGATGAGACTCAAGCTACTAGACATAATCCTTCTCAATAGTACGGCAACCTATACTAACAATCCGGTCTTCCATCCAAACATCAAGATGGTAAAAGATTAGGAACACTTTCTTAGCCCCTAACTAGTCACACTTGCCTTGAGCAACCTTTTGAAGCTTAATGATGCATATCTTTACTTCAAATCCGAGTCATTCACTTGATGATTGTCTTCTCTTGGATAATGCTATTAATCCAATCTTTTTGATCAACCTTTCTCTTTTTGAATATTTTCCTTTTTGATCAATCTTTCGAGAGCATGTTCTCCTCCGTCCGAACTCCGATTGAACCAATTCTTCTTCCTAAATTAATCCAACATTGAGCTCTATCTTTAGTTCTAGTTTTGTAGTTCTTGGATTTTATTTGGATTTTATTTATATTTATTTGTGTTTCATTCACTTTCTCTCTCGTTAGATAACATCTTCGAAGGAGCTGAAACAAGAACTAAAGTTTAAGAGTCGGTAACTGAGCAAAGCTAAGGCAAGTCATGACCTTTGATCATGTTAAACCTATTATTTTAAATCTATTTATTATTATTTTGTTTTAAATTAACATACATTTTTAATTTAGTACAAACACTTGTACCTCGTAGTTATCGACCAAATTGATTAATCCCTCATTTGACAATTTGAATGTTATGATTTCATTATCACCACAGGATGGGTAACTATCTAGTGATAAAATATTAATATCCACTTTAGTTGTACTTCTAGTATGCTTAAGCATGTTTATTATTATATTGGGCTCATCATCACATGTTGATCTAGTAATTAATTTTGACTTAATGAAATATTGAATCATGGTGGTAGTCATGGTTATAAAATGTGTATACCATGGCATGGTAGTATCATTAGTCTTCGTTAAATAAAATAGTTTTCACTTTGCGCGAGTGATCGTGCAGTAAATGGCGTACTATTAGCACATTGAGATGTGCATGCTCGCTTCGGCAATAATTAAGGACTTAACTTTGTGCACTATTAATCTGAGGCTTATTGTGCAACCACATGTCTAGTATAAAATAGACCTGGCTAACTAATTTATAATATTTTAACTTTGATTCTGCCATTGAGATGAATGTGGGTGTGGTTGCAGCCATTGTCTTACATTGGCGCAAGATAAGGCTTATATGACTAGGTCAATGCCTACTCGACAGTGAAACCTTAACAAGCAGAATTGGGTTGAGATTAAATATTGTAAAGGCCTTGTTGTGATCTTCTTGGTCGGCACATTTAAGGAAGCGTGTTATACTAGTGACACCACAAGTTGATCATATCATATGGATAAAGTTATGCAACATTTATAGAGTGTAAAACTATTTGAATAGTCATATCTCCAATTATGGACAATGCTCGGTGATTTCACACGAGAGGTAGAATTTTAAAGAGCCTTGGTTGAGTTTGGTTAGGAAGTGAATGGTGGATCACTTATGGTTTATTCAACTCCTTTTACTTATTTACTTATTACTCATTTTCAATGTGTGCTTTGAATCTATTTATTATATTTACTCTAAATAATTGCTTTCTACAAAATAACCATTCAACCATTCTTTGGCAAGCCTTGCATCATTATATATTATATTTTATTACAAACAATTTGCTGAGTACTCTATGTAGTCACGACTACATACTTTGTTGGTCAGTTGCTGAGGGAGAATCATATTAGACAAAGGTATTTGGGGAAGGATTCTTCGATGATTTCACATATTAGGATTTCGCTTTCCACTCAATTGCCCGTGGCATGTCGAATGGCTACTACGCTTATTTCTGTTTTTCGCTGCTAGTTAGTTTTGTTAGGCCCTTCATGCTATAATATGTAAACTCAGCCATTAGGACACTACTATGATAATTAGTAATATTTGAGTCATTTCTATTTACTTGTGATCATGGTCAATATTTTCACTGTGTACTAACATAATCCTGGACTGGTGCAGAGTACATAGAGAGGTTCGAATTTGCATATTTGGGTCTTGACATTATCTCGTCCTACCACAGACTTCATCGATGCTCATCCGAAGGGTGGGTAAGGAGTGTATGTGAGCTAACTTCATCAATGCTCGTCCGAAGGGTCGGGAATGGAGCATGTGCGAACTTATCTAATCTTACCACTGACTTCATCAACGCTCGTCCAAAGGATGGGTATGGATCGCATGTGAGCCTATCTCATTCTACCGCCGACTTTATCGACGCTCATATGAAGGACGGGGGATGGAGCGCACATGAAACTATTTTGTCCTACCATCGACACTTGTTCGAAGGGTGGGGACAGAGCGCATGCGAGCCTATCTCATCTTACTGCCGACTTCATCGATGCTCATGCAAAGGGTGGCGGACAAAGCACGCGCGAGCCTATTCGCCCAACCATTGACTTCATCACCACTCATGCAAAATGTATGTGTTTCTACTCTACTCAAAGAGATAGGAGAAGCGACAAAGCAAGAGTGGTAGCACTCAAACTTCGAGGATTCCAGGCACGAACACAAGCATCACAAAAATATATTGCATTTATATAAATAAACATTGCTAGATAATAGGGGTGTGAAGAGTTAATCACCCTCGTTAGAGCTCTCAAGCTTTATATAATCATTTGGATGGACATGTAGCCAAGGCCGAAAATTAACCCAAAAGCACAAAGACTCCTCCCAATTCCAATGATGAATACCGTGGCGAAGAAGGTGGTCCGCAATGGAGGGCCGGTCCTCATCTTGTACCTGCCCAAACAAGACATGGTAACCAAAAACACTGAGTGAAGCAAATAGGCGAATCAAGTGAAGGATCAATACAATTCACAAAATTAATTTTCCAATACAAGCATCAAAGATGTTCACCAACACCACAAAACACAAAACAAATAGGCACGAAGGTAGCTCACATCGCACTCTACAGCATATACACCACGATAACGGTAAAGAGTGGTGGGATGGCCTCATACCCGCCGATTGACGCCCTGGGTCTCCATGGTAGTTGTGCCAGAGGTGCATCATAGTGCCACTTTCCCGAGCCACGTCCCCACCTCTGTCGTTGTGCCAAGTGCACGTCACAGTGACACCTTAGCTACAGCCTCGCCCAGGTACCCCAGATGCATTCACAGAACATGCGAACGGAGAGCCTCATCATGTGAAGTGTGTGCATTATCATTGTGTTGCTTGGGAAGAGGTCGAGACGGGGGTCTGCCAGCTCGTCCTTGTCTTGACACCCTTAAACATGTACCAAATCGAGAAGTATCTGCGCCATAGCCTGCGAGCAGTGGTTGTCATACACTCGAGTCACCCTTAGAGAAAGCGTCGAAGCATCGCGTATGCACCAGATGCTGCTCATAAGGTCTTTCGGGCTGTGTGACAGTGGCAAGACTTTGGTCGCTAGTTCCATCAGTGTAGCTTCTAGGGACTGCATGGCCTCGCATACCGAGATTACAGACTGGTCATAGAGGCATTGGGCCTCCCCCATCTTTGACTGCAGGTGGCCCTTCTCCTCCTTGAGAACAGCCACCTACTGTAGGAAATTCTGTCGCTCCTTCACTGAGCGGGCATTGGTCTGAATGGTTACTGCCTTTGTGGCAATCAGGGCCTTCGTGCCCTCTGTTTCAAGGAAACGGATGCACTCCTCGTGCTCCATGGCCAAGACCGCTGCCTCCTTCTTGGCCTTACGAGCAACAGCAAGTGCCGCCTGGTCATCCTCCTCAGTTTTACAGACCATGCCCACTCTGGCCTGGGCAAAGTACAAAGGAGTCAAGTAAAATATATATAATAAATATATACATAAATAATCAATAGGCTAGGCATACCCTCACTTTGCTGGCCTTGAGGGCCCCGAAGAGGAGCTCTGTGTCACATGAATAGAGGGCCCCTAGTCAAGGGCCAGGTTCATGCACTCCACCACGGCACACATGGCAAGAAGTGCCTTCGGCCGAGGAACGAAGTCCCCAGGGACAGCCGCCGCAACTCCGCGCCCATGACCTCTGTAGTGCTGGCCTGGGAAGTGTCCTCCATGCCTGCAGCCTCTGTGGTGCTAGTTCGTGAAGCGTCCACTGCGCCAAGGATGAGTTCAAACCCCTAACTAAGCTTGTGGCTGGACGATTGTGGATTCATCACCGGAGAAGGAGGTGTCATTGACGATGGAGATAGTGTAAGGGAACATAGCATGGATAGCCGCACGAAGTCCCGAGAACAGAAAGAGGAGCTCATACCTAGAGCATGCCTATTGGAGGTAGGCATGGTGGTGTCGTCTTCACCTCGTAGGGGTTTTGGGAAGTGTTGCCATCGGAGGGTCCACAATGACGACCAGAGGGGGTGCAGGTCTCCCAGCCTTAGAACCAGAATCCTCATCCAACACACCCACTGCAACATGAAACCCCATCTCCAAGGCTGCTGTGAAGACCTCCAACTAGGCGTGCTTTGTGGGACGGCCTAATGATATCGAGGAAGCAGGCAGCATAGGGGGCAGCGAAGCCATCAAGGTGGCCAGAGAAGTGTCCATTGTGGCGCCTCTGAACATGCCTGGCACACATGCTCCTGACTAGGGATGGCAATTGTGCTCGTTTACCTATGTACCCGTGGGTAAATACCCTAATGTAGGCGGGTATGGGATGTATTCTTTACCCATGGGTATGAAAATAGGGGGAACTCTCTGCCCATCGGGTAAACGGGTACGGGTATGAGTGAGCTCTACATGTACCTGTCTCACCCATTTACCCGTGAGCGGGAAACCCATTTACCCGTTGTGTTGTGCTTAATCATTGCCCCCTTCCATGCTCATGGACTTGTTGTATCTAAGGCCCCGTTTGGCAGAGCTCTAGCTCTAGGAAATCTGTAGATTTCCTAGAGCTGATCATCTGTAGCTCTAGGAAATTCTGGATCTAGAGTTGCAGGCATGTTAAGTGCATTTACATGACTCATTTCATTTATATTATATATTAAATAAAAATATTTAAATCACTTTAATTTAGTCAACAAACTACAGATCCAGCATAGATCTCGGAGCTAGAGCTGTGCCAAACGGGGCCTAAGTGATCCTAAAATTGTTATTTCTGAGCATTGCGTTAAAAAATGTCCAATTCATTTTCGAAAATTGGAGATAATACTGAGCTTTGTTGTTGCATGGAAGATGGTTGTTCTTAGTACTACACTATACACAGCACAAGTAGACTTTAGGTTAATTATGTCACAAATTGTCTTGTTATTTTATTAACTGTTAAGTGTCTATCAACCATTTGAAGATCAATATATCTATCTTGCATACTTTCCTTTTTAGATGCATTTGACTTGCTTTACTTTCTTTTTCAGCTTAAAGTGTATTTGAGAACCCACGCACTTGACCAAATGGTCCAAGCAGCAAGTGCCTCAGCTGGCCTTAGAATAATCAGAAGGGTTGATCAGACTCTACAAGATCTTGGGGTTTATTTATTAACGTCACTCTGTACTTGACATGCACCAAAATAATGTTCTTCAAGTGTCTTCTTGGTTTAATTATCAATTTGCACTACAAACTTCTATAGTAACATACAGATATATGAGCTGCCACCATAACCATTATTCTTTGTAGGTAAATTTGAAGCCCAAGGTCCCAACAAAAGCATTTTGTGTAGAACATCTTGAATTACGGAATGAGATACTCACACTGCTTAACCTACAGAAGCAGGTAAGCTTGTGAGATTCCAGCTGCTTTAGCAATTTAACATCTGCTTTAATCTAAAATGGTATCTGTGTCATTAGTTCAATTCTTATATGGTGAGACAGTTCGCGGGTAAACGGGTATGCCCGCGGGCGACGGGTACCCGTGAGCGACGGGTATGGGCGAGGTTCTTTACCCGTCGTCCTTCGCGGGTATGCCCGTGGGCGTAAATCGGGGTCGCGGGTACGGGTATGGACGAGCACTACCTGTACCCACCACGCCCGATTGCCATCCCTACTCCTGACTGTCTGTGGGCTGATCCTCTCCTGCATCCACATCACGCCTCACGTTGCGAATCGCCTCGCCTCCTCATCCGTGTTCAAATCATGGACTTTGATAATGCATGGATCGACATCATCAACCTCGTCCTCATCACTCCCATCCTCTTCCTTCATTTCGGAGTCACCATGCCCACCAAGTTCATCTAGGATGGTGTCAGTCTCCACTAGGGCAAGAAGAGCCGATGATAGTGGCACGGCCACGATGGCCAAGGGTGAGCCCTCGCGTGCATTAGGGTCATCGCAAGCCTCCAGCGTCTTTGTCGTCATGTCCACTCATGCTGTGGGAGTGACCACCACTCGTGGCAGGGACAAGACGCTCAGGCACAACGAGCCCCAAGGCTTCACACACACAGTTAATGTGCGGACTACTCAACATGGCCGTAGCTCGAAGGATGTGCTCCTTGAGGATATAGGGCCCTAGGAACATAGCCATTGTGCACTCCGCCTCTACCAAGAAAAGAACTACAAGCATTAAAGGTCAGTCGATGATGGGCCACTTAGCAAGGATGTTAGTGTTGAAGTGCAAAACCTTACCTGGACCTGTGGGCTTCGCCAGCATTGTCAGCGAAGGATGGACGTTGTCAATCTGAGCGAGGCCTATCTTCTCATCCTAGTGACGAGCCAGCGAGGATAGGCGTAACATGTAGAATTCCTCAATGAAGACACTCATGTACAATTGGAACACGATTGCGAGGAGCCGCCAGATGCATGTCTCGTCGTCCTGGTCAAGCTTCACACTGGGTGACTGAACAAAGTTCATGAACACACCGCTGACCTTCTCTAATGCCTTCTATCGCTTGCCAGTAGTGGCTTTGGAGTGATCATCTTCACCACTGTGGCTGCTTGAGGGAACCGGCGTGCTACTACGATTGCTCTGGTCACTTCTACGCCCCATCTTAAGCAATGAGCGTACAATGGGGAGGAGGTGAATGATGAAAGCATGACGGGGCATGGACGGTGGTGACTAAAGAAATTACAAGCAACAATCAACAAGAACGAGAGAGAGGGGGGAGCAAATAGCTGGAAAGAGAATCACCACGGCACTTAAGTACCGATTGTGATAGGGTCATTTAATGTTGGCACAGTGGGAGCGAGAATCCAGGGGACGTGCGCGACCCTGTAATGGCGCATTGACCCATTTTGCATGACTGGAAGGGATAATGTCACCATGTGTAACTCGTGCACGGCTGTCACATGTGCTAACGCCATTGGCGGCAAAAGGCACGAAATTGAAGAGGCAATCATCCAGTAAGCTAAAGGGACGGAGGTGGCCAAGGAACAACCAGTATGGTCTCAACTCACTTAAATTAAGGCTCTTTACCATGAGAGGCTGCTGTTGGAGGAGTGGCCCTCACCTTAGCCCAATTAGCTCACTACACTGAGGGCTCAGTACGTATGTAACCGTGTGTTATGCCCAAAAAGTGCTGTTACAGGGAAAATACATGTTTGCCCCTATGATTATAGACCATGATATAGATGTTTATGTAACTAACCTCCTCATAGCTATAAACATGTGTCTTAGGGCACCATGGAGAGGGGATGACTAATGATTTTTAGAGAAAGGGCTAGATAAAAGATCACATATTGCATATACACCTTCTATATCCAATCTCTACAGTTTTTCAGGCTTCGGGTAGCCCCTTTATAGCATTCATGTAGCCCCCATTGCTCACTGTTTAGTTTGTAACTACAAATAGGTATAAATAACCCCTTGTAGCGGTTGGGAAAGAATACTGGTGCCCTATTATTCATTCTTGAGCTATGAGCAAACTCTCTCACCTCTTATGTGCATGTGTTGTACTTTGTGAGTATGGAGAGAAAAATCTTTGTGCATGTGTTGTACTTGGTGGTGGTTTTCGTGTCCTTTAAGCTTTGGTACTTGATTCGTTCAAGTGAGCATCTCCGACTTGTTACTCTCAGAGGTTGTTGACTCCGTGACAATGTGAAGGTGTTGTGATGTGGTGATCTTCTCAAGAACCTTGTGAGAAGGACCGGTATGTTGTGAGTGGTATGGTGCTCATCATCTCTGAAGTAGAATTAAAGTGCTTGGCTTAATTCGTGGAGCCGATCCAATTTATTTGAACTTATCTTAACGTGGATTAGGGAAAACCGGTAAGTTTTTGAACACCACGATGAAACATCGTGTGTCAATTTTGGATTGCTTTCTTGTGCTCATTTATATTTTTGCAATTTATTTTCATAGAAATGAATTAATCATTTATATTTTTGCAATTTATTTTCATAGAAATGAATTAATTGCTTGTTACCCTATGATTGCAAAACTTGACATAGACTCAGAGTGTTGGTTCATTGTAGGTAAAACTAGGTATTTTAGGCTTTCCTTGTGCAAAACCGGTTTGGTTTACGTTTTTGTATATAAACTAGGTTTTAACCAAAGAAATTTTACACTATAGATGCTGATGACTTTTTGGCGTAATTAAATTTAAAAAATAGAAAAAACAGGTTAGCCATCACGAATAATGAAAAAGAATAAAAAGAAAAAAGCTCTAAAAAACCAAAAAAAAGAAATAAAAGAAATAAATAACTCGTTTGGGCTTCAGCTTTTGGCTTATTTTTCACTATTCATAAATTTCATCTTTTTCTGAACTTTTGACTTTTTTTAGCTTTTTGCTGGTTCTTTTTTTTCTCGTATTCGTTTGCGTTGTTTGTGATGAGCTAGCATATTTTTTTTTCTATTTTTAAATTTAATTATGCCAAATAAGCTGCCTTCAGTTACAGTGCAATTTCAACCATAAGCCACCGCTTTTCAGCCTAACCAAGCGGGCAGTTATAAACAAAAAATCGAAAGTGAAAGCCTAAACTAGCGGACCCACTAGTCTCCTCCTTACACACGTGAGCTGTTGCTTTTTTCTGTTGTTCCGCGTGGTCTTCTGACCGCAATTCCTTCCCGCTAGCTGCAACGGAGCTTGGCGTCCTGGCCGGTGAACATGGCATCCAGCACGATTGGCCTGAGACATCATGGGAGAGGAGGCCCGTCCACAACGGTGACAACGGCGTGACCGAGGCTTGGCTGCCCGGGCCGACAAGCGCGGCACCGCCACGGCAGCCTAGTCGATCCCAATTGCAAGTCCAAAAAAAAAAAAATGTTAGCAAGCAAACATGATTTGGAATTGGCATGTGGTTACATTTCTATTCTATAATTTCTTTCACAAACCAAACAGTAAAATTTGAATTATAGCCCGATTCCATTTTTAGCTGGAAATTGAATTGGCACTCTATGTGCCTCTTCTTTTCATCTTCTAGAAATTACTTTTCGGATTTTCTACGGTAACTAGTTTTTAAAAGAAGTGTCTTTCAAGACGGAGACTACAAATTAATTACAATATACACTATAACGGCTTTATTTATATCGGTCAAAATCGTACGTGAGTTTCTATTACTTTGTATTCTCTCTTATAAATAATTTAAAGATATAAATCACAGTAAAAATTCATAAGCCGAAGTCAAAAAAAAAATCATGCCCTATTTCCACCGGCCTAATTCAATTCAGAGATCGAAATGGAACCCTAAGGGTGTGTTTGGTTGCCTGAATCTCCTTCGTCCTGACTGGGTGGATCCGTATAATATGAGAAAGAGCCTGTTTGGTTGCCTGTATGAGTGGATACAGCTTGCATGAGCGGATACAAAAATACGCCCTCATCCTGGATGGGTGGATACGCTCAAAATAAGCTTCACTGGCCATCCTGTATGGGTTGATGCAGTGTATCTTACGCGGTCTCACGTGTTAGCCTCTCAGGTTTGGTAGACTGCATCCGCTCATACAGGCAACCAAACAGTATCTCAGTTTTTTTGCATCCGCTCATACAACCTCACTAAATATCTTCTTTTTTCTGAAATACGATTCCACTCAGCAGCATCTACTTATTCAGGATATACGATATAACCTCCATCCATAAATCAAACACACCCTAAGCGAAAGCGGGCTAAACACGCCCAACAGGCCCAAGACACGGCTGACTAGCTAAAGCCCAACGGAACAAAAGGCGGTCACCTCCCAAAGCCAACGCCACCCCTTCCTCAGCCCCGCTCTCCGTTTCGATTTTTGAACTCAGGTCCCGATCCCACGTTCCCCAACCCACTCCGCCCCGTCGCCACCCCCACGCGGCGGCGAGTTCGAGGCGCCGCCACCCCGCAGCATGGCCTCCGTCGACGCCGCCGACGATCCCCTTCTCGCCGCCTCCTCGCCGACGCGCCTCCTCCCCCGAACCCTCGGCCCCGCCGCGCCCGCCGCATCCGCCTTATCCCCCTCCAGGGCCCGAGGAGCGCTGCTCGACGGCATATCCCGACCCCTGGTACGCCCCCGTCGCGCGAGGCGCGACCCCTCCCAGTCTCGAACCAGCGCGCGTACTTGTGCTTGCTTGCTTGGGCTCATCCGGAGCTCGATCTCGCCGGGGACCGAGGGTTTTGTGTTTTTTTTTACTGCTTGGGGTTTCCCTTTTTTTGGTTTTAGTTTCTTCATGTTTTGAGTTATGCGTGGGATAATCCATACAGGAAACTATGTTACAATTTCTTTTATATTTCTGTGGAGTTCTCGAACTAATCTCACAGTGTTCGGTGCAGAAAGTGTCCAAGGAGCTGGTGGAACAGGCTAGATTGGCGATGAAGGAGCGCGAGAACATCCAAAAGTTCTATCAGGATGATGGAGTGAAAGTTGCTGCCGCTAAGAATGGCAAGAACAACCAGCAGGGGAGAAGGCCGGCGCTGGACCGCAAGCGGGCTCGGTTCACTATCAAGGCCCCCACAAGGCATGCCACTTGCTTGTTCTAAGCAGTTACTTTCATAGATAGCTTCAGTCGCAGCTTATGGAAGGATACGTTCATTAATCAGTTGCATTCTGTCGCAGTGAGCTGTGAATATATAGAGCTTAAATAATTTGTTTTGATGCTGTTGTTTTGCAGCAACCCGGTGCAAAATGTTGACTTCTCTACGTTACTGAACATTGAGGATCCGGAGGAATACTTTTTGACCTTGGAGCAGCTAGAAAGTAACCCCTATCACTGCCTTCTGATGGTGGTAGTAAGTGAAGCAGTAATTGTCAACAATGCTCTAACGACTGTTAATCATTGCAGAAGCTGACAAGGAAATAAAAAGGCTAAGAGGTGAGATTCCAACCGAAACGGGAGATAGTCATCGGGCTATTGATCCACCCAAGATGCGGCCTGGAATGTTGAGGTATGCTGCTTATTTCTTTCCATATTTTGTGTGATGAATGATGAGTTATAACTTATAACACAGCTTTGAAAAGGGGGTTATTTATAATATGACTGTAAAATCGTAGCCATTTGACATTTGTATGTTATAGCCTCTTGTGTTATGCAATTAATTAATTTGGATGTATTTACATCCTTATCATTTGTGCTTGCTTATGATTGCCATTGATTGAGGCAAACAGTGAAAGTGTAAGAAGATGCACTTTATGTAGCTAGTTTATGCCAACCTATTATCACTCTACAAAAGGTATTGATTGTTGCCATGTACTTAGAAGCATCCATCAGAAAAAAGAATTGATCCATGCTTTGTTTTTGTTAATTAACAGGAGAAGATCAGTCCATTCTTACAAGTTCAGTGCAGGCGCTGATATCCCAGATGCCACTGAAGCACCTGCTTCCCAAATAGGAAGTATAAGCGAATCTCAGTTCACTCAAGATGATGTGCATGCTTCAGTTCCTGAAAGAACCAAACAGCCTGTTCCTTCAAGATCTAGCCAACATGCTATACCAGATGTCTCAGTGATAGAAGGTTAAACATCTCTTCTTTTCAAATCTGTTGTCACTAACTCATTATTTCAACCTAGATTTGCTTAATATAATTTCCTCTTCACAGATTCATTTGCTGAGAAGGATAAAGGTGCCACTTTGGATTATTTACTGTCCTCATTCAAAAACTTGGATGAATCTGAAGAGGAAAATCTACTTCGGAAGACATTGCAGCTTAAAGAAATAAACATAGGAAAAGTTTGTCTCCCTGACTTCAATGTTCCTAGTGATATGCCTGTAAGCAGCACTACTGTACGGAAAAACCCAATGGGTGGTCATACTCCAGAAAGACCTGTATCAGGGAGCCACCTTGCTCGAATTTCACAATTAGAGAAACACATTTTTGTTGGAGATGTTCTGAAGGATAAATATGCAGATCTCTCCAAAGACGATGAATCTAATAGTTCTCCAGAAAGTGTGTTGGGTAAACAATCTCTGCTGCACAGTTCTTCTGATCCGGTGGTTTTGATGACTGGTGAGGCCTCCACTGCAAGGGAGACCACAAGTCCATGCGTCAAGTCCTCAAAGCATGTTCTTGAGCCTGAACCGAACATTCCAAATGGTGTCACAACAGATGAAAGACAACCAGAAAGTTCCCCACTTGGTGTGTACAGAGAGAGTGGATTTGCCAAAGAAAAAGACGCATCTAGCAGGCACCATGTTTCATTGGAGGTAGTTTTTACTGAACTTGTTCTTAACTTTTAACTTATTTATTACTGAACTAACTTCTGAACCATTGACTTTATTGCATATATTATGCTTTATTTTGTACGTCAGGAAGATGATGTGCCAATGGATTACCCAATTATTAAGAAGAGTAATCATGAAACAGAAGATTCTTCTCCTCATCATTTGGAAGGTGGCTTGACAGAAGTGTTAGCTAGCACACCAGGTAGAAATGTGTCTCCATTGCATGGGGAAGATGACAATTTTGAACACCAGGCAAGTTCATGCACAAACTGTTGCTAACAAATATAAATCCCAGTGTGTTATATATTTAACTTAGGTTCCTATTGTGTGACAGGAAGTGGTTGGAGGGGGTGAGGTTCTTCAAGGTACCCATTTTTCCTACAAATTTCAGCTGAACATATGCCTTCAAAAGAGTTGCAACATTTTGTTTAGTAGTGCGGAGACTCAGGACTCAGCAGAAGTGAGAGAACGATTGTATTTTTATTGTCTTCCAAACCTCACAACCATGACAACAAACTTTTCACATAATTTATTAGACTTGATTCGAATATTTTTCATGAAGTTGAGATAATTCACTACTTCGCCTTGGATGGTGCTTCTGTTTTATCTCTTTTCCTTTCAGCACCATCCTGTCAAATCCTTCCTGCCAAATGTTATAACAATATTAAGTCCAAAATCTGTTTGCTAGTTGCCTAGTCCATTGGTGCTCTTTCTTGTGTAGTTGTAGCAGTGTTTTTTTCCACAACATTAACACAAGATTTTATTGCTTAAAGAAACAAGATGGTGTAGATTCTGAAAAGCAACTATGTGTTTTGTGGTTGCTGAGCTATTTAATGAAACGAGATGGTAGGACATTATTATTATCATGAACTTTACTGCGTTGTGGCATAGTAGTGTCCTAGAATGATGCTATTTTTGAAACAATATAAATCATAGGAACCTTTCATACAAAGTTTGTATGCGGTATGCTTATCTAACATACTAGACGCACAAATTTACAATGTTTGCATCTATAGCCTGTAGTTTCTTACTGGAAAAATTGCAGAAACCCCCTACATGTCCCTCTGAGTTCTTCCACAGCCCAAAGTCCCCTTAGCATTACTTTCTTTGCTAATTTTAAAGGAAAAACATTAGAAGCCTCATTTCTTTTGGGCTGCGGTTGACGGTTTTGGGCTCGTGAAACCATTTGGAGAAGCCACCTCCATTTGTTTCGACTTTTGGAGAAGACAAAACCCAAAAGGACAGGGCTGAAAAGTTAGGAAACAGTCAATAACATACCGGTCCGCGCATTACTGATTACAATTTAAATAAATTTATTTTATTCTACTTATCTTTAATATATTCGCTCTCGCTTTCATCTCTCCTATCTTCAACCTCTACCATGGTATACATATTACAACAGGATATGCATATGTCAAAGACTATTAAGTCACCTTTTGTTTAGGGTTTTATGTTATAATTGATAGAAAAAGTAACATCAGGGGATCAGTTTGCAAATGGAGGAAATTTATGGGGGTGTAAATGCCACAAAATAATTTTTAGGAGAGTTTTCAAACCCAGCGTGACAACTGGGAGTGTTTTTGCAATTTTCCCTTTCTTACCCTCTGTTGAGGTATAAAGCATATTTTTCTTCACAGATACGCCCATCCATCCATCGGAAATACCTCCAGAAGATATTGATCCACAGAATCGATCTCATATGCATGATGGAAACATTGAGGTAGGTTTCTTTAATTAAACGCTATTGTGTTTTAGTCATGGCCTTTGAAGTTGCTGCTGTAAATAGTCTTATCGGAAGTAAGTAACATTAGGTGAGCATCTTTCCCTTCTTTTTACTCTACTGATATAACATACCATTTTGTCATCATGTACTGATATGTCTGTTTGCCACTAAAGCTGCTGTCCACTTGAGCACAAATGCGCTACTCATTGTCTTCACTTGCATACACTTTGTACCGGCAACAGGCAGAGTTGCATTGATTTTAGCATGTTGCCTGCACATCCTGTGCATAATTTTCTTAAATATAGAAAAAAAGCTTCATGTTTGTCTGCTCTCAAAAATGTTTTTATGCTTGCCTTCTTTGCACTTTCAGAAACTGGCAGTTGATATAAGCAATGCACTCTCCCCGAGCAAAGATAATAAGCAAAAGGCAGGTCAAAAAGGAAAAAATAAGAAGCAGCCATCGAAGAGAGGAAAAAGAGTGGCAGGTCTTATTTTTGCCTATTCTAGTTTACGTTTATATTCAGTTACTATTTGGCTACAAGGATTGTTCTTAGCCAGGGTTGGCTTCACCGTTAGATATGGCCACAAGCCTCCAACGAAGCAGAATCATGCTTTCATGTGGTTCATTAATAATTTATATATTCAATCCTTTTTTGTTACTGTTCCATATTATGCTAGAAAGAACTGTATAAATCTCTGCGAGCTGATCTAAAATCTGTTTTGTTATTAACTGATTATGTTGTGTTTTTGGTGATGTTTCTTTGTAAATATTGTTATTCTATTATACTTTTATGTATGTTTTAGCTGCTATAAATTACTTAGGATACATTTTTCATGACTGCTGAAGCACATTTTTCTTCACAGATGAGCCAAACCATCTGCTGGACATACCCCCAGCAAATTTTGATTCAGAGAATCAACCTCATATGCAAGATATTAATGTTGAGGTAGGTTTCTTTCATTAGTCATTCTTACGTTTTTAGTTTCTAGACTGAAGTTGTTGCCCTAAATGATTTTATATGGAAGTTACATTCAGTGAGCATTCCGTTCTGTCACAGTGTAGTATGGATAACGTATGGACAGCCAATAAAAAAATGTAGGAACATTTTCCTGTTTATCATGTCAAGCATATGTTATTCACGCCCATAAAGGTGCTACATACTTGAGCACTCCATATTGAGTGGTCACTTTTGGTTCAGTAGGTTAAGCTACATGACTCGTGCAGGGCCTTTGAGAGCACATTGCCTACACCTTCTTAGCACAGTGTTTCTTATACTTTGATGATTAATTTTCTTCTTTGCCTTTGGACGTCCAGCAACAAACAGTTGGTACAAGCAATTCACAGTCCCCAAAGAAAGGTAAGGGGCAAAATGAAGTTCAAAGGAGAAACAAGAAGAAAGAATTGGATAGAAGAAAGAGCCTATCAGGTCTTACTTGTGCACTGTGCAACATGCAGTGGATTTTTTTTTATAGAAGTACAAACAAGTATATCAGAAGGAAACTGATGACCTACATTTCTATTTTGATGGACTGTTATCATCAGATGCTGGCCTTATGTGGCAGTTTGGTGTGCGACGAAGCACAAGAATACGGTCAAGGCCTTTGCAGCATTGGCTTGGCGAAAGATTTGTATATGGGCGTATACATGGCAGTAAGTACACTGATCAGCTGTTTGTCACTGCTTCTACTCAGAAAATGCTGCTACTCAGAAAGTTTTATTGACTATATTTACTAGTTCTCAGGCAGTTTTGTAACTTCCCCCCAACACTAGCATACCTGCGAGCCTGTCATCTGTGCTGACCAGTGTCTCTGGCTCTCTACGACCAAGACCTGGTTCATGCCTACCAACTGTACGTCACACTTAAACCACAATATAAGTAAAAGCCAAACATATCAAAGCTAATTTGAATGCCTATGTGAAATTGCCATCTGGCAGCTCCATTTTCATCCTGCTAGTAGTAGTAGCCTAGTACATCTAAAATTGTAGAAATCACAAAAAAAAAGAACTTTCTGCTCTGGAAGTGGAATACAATATGGAAGTAGAGGGGTAAGAAGAAACGAATCCAAATTGGGCACTAAACCTGCACCTAATACTGATATAATGATGCTTAAGTTCTGCTGTGAGTTGTACTTGCCTGTCTAGGTACTCTGACGCATGTGCCCTACAGATAGTAAAATTACTAAAATATGATGCCAACTTTAAGAAAAGTAACATTTGATCTGAACTCCAATCTTTTCCAGCAATGGCCACTGTCATCGGTGTTAAATCATATTCTCCCACTCAAGACGGCAAGGCTGCGATGAGAGTGAAATCGTTTGTGCCCGAACAGTACTCAGATATTGTGGCTGCTTCTGCAAAGTACTGAGGCTACTGGCCTGGACAAGTCACTATTTGTTGTGGGACAAGTCGGTTTTTGTCTAACTAGGCTCGCCCATCTTTGCGACCTGTTTGCATCTACAAGCTCCCTTCTGTGTTGATGTGCGGTCATGTGAGATCTGTTTTATCATCCAACTTTGCAATAGTGTTGTATTAGTGAGAGTTGCAGAATGCGATGCAAGCATGCTGTAAACTTGGGAGTTGCACAACGTAATGCAGGCATTCTGTAATCTTGTAAAGAACAGACGTCCTTTTCGGATGTAATTAGTATCTGCCTATTGCAGTTTCGGTGCGTTATTTTCATTTCTATGATTCTATCTGGAATCAGCTGTGGGCTGCCACTTTGCATATGTAACTGCTATGTGTTGTCCAAGTGTAAAATTCGCACGAGGTGTTAGGTGCTTAGGCAAGTACGGTTTGAACAGAGCTACAGCTTCTGCTGGTAGGGTGTGGTTCACGTCCATCCTTAATAATTTTAACATGTCAGACGTTTCCTCGTTTAACTCAATAAAAATTTGTAATTCTATCTTGAAGTTCTATATATTAGATCTGTGACATAGATTCAGACTATAATAAACATAACGAAGACAATCAAAGAACATCGAGAGAATATCGGGTCTTTTTTTTTTCCTTCTAAAAGTTGCTTTTTGGGCATTTCTACAATAGTTAGCTTTTAAATAAAATATCTTTTCAATGTGAGATCTATAAGCTGATTGTAATATACACTATAATGATTTTATCTATGTTGTCAAAACTGTACGCGAGTTCCTGTTATTTATACTTTTTATCACAAATAACTTAAAAGACCATAAGCCAAAGTCAAAAATAACAGCAGTCGCAACGTTGCGAGGAACATTGCAGCTTTCTCTAGACAGTTGCAAGGAGCCAAGCAAGCACACACTGACACCACTTCAGAACAGGCCGGTGTGGGGCTTTACACGGCATCATTTTAGCCCCTCAATCCTAGTTAAACCTCAGCATCATACAACACAAAAAGCAGGCAATTCTTGTTCTTCTAGCACACCTGATTATTACATTCTCCTGCCCTTTCTTGACGAAATAGCACAACTCCTGCCCTTGTTTGTCAAGAATGACAAGGATCCTAGTTGAGAACAACAATCTTCCGTCTTTTATTGGTCTTCTTCCCTTTCGCTGGATTTGTTTCCGGTTCATCTGCATCTTCGCATTTATCTTTGCCAGACATGTTAGGTTCATCACCACCACCATCATCGCTATCATCTTCTGAGTCAGATGAGCTGCTAGCAAATGGCATTCCTGAAGGTGGGAACCCGCTCATTGTCGCTTCAGCTGCCTCTACAGCTTGATCAGAATGAAGATCAGCAACACCGAGAAGCAAATCCTGCAAATAGAATTGTGCTCATCAGTTAGTATAATTAAGCTGCACCCCGTGCCTCCACCATGTTGCTAAGCTAGACCAGCTTTACCATCTCAATATATTCCTTTTCGTTTCCGGTAAGCGCTTCTATATCATACTCTTCAGGGGGCTTATTCTGCACGTACATAAATTGGAGTCAATTAACAAAGGAAACACTTATCTAGTGTAACATCAATCGGAAGCATGCCTGCGCGTCGAGCTGCAATTTCTCGTTCGCCTTTGCAATCTCTCCCAAGAAATCCTTCACTTTTCCGATAACTGTGCGGCATCACAGCACCCAAAACAACGGGAAAAAATTAAGCGAGCAAGTACACAAACCAACTCAAAAAATTCTTTTGCACACGGCCTACTATGAAGTTCATATTGGTTTTTGGTGAGCTTGGGTTAAACGGCGGATTCCAATCCAGAAAACAACATTGCGCAATCGCACAGATTCTACTAATTTCCTGAGCTATACGGAATAACAACAAGAGTGAACGAATGAATACCTTGGCTCTTGGGGGGTGGGTCGGCGGGAGGCCCCGCCTTGCGCTTGCCCTCCTTGTCCTCCTGCTGATCTCTGCCCGCAAGAAGCAACTCTGCAAATCGCACAGACCCAAACATTACAGCGGAAAGCAAGCACGAGGGAGAGATCCGAAGGCAAAGAAAGGCGAGAGAAGCGGGGAGGAGGTGGGGGATGAAAGCGGCACCGATGAAGGAGGGCGGCTTGGGCTCGGAGGGGAGGTCCAGGAGCTCCTTGCTCGGCTCCCCCATGGCGTCCACGGTCTTCTCAACTGAACGGAGCCTCTAGTAGCTCTAGCTTTGCGGCGGCGGTGATGGAGCGGCGGGCGGTGGCAGGGGCACAGTAGGGCTCGGCGATGCGGCCGCCGGGGTGCTCCCTAATAAACAGGTGGGCCGGGCCTGTCAGGCACGGCACTGGGCTGGAGTCGGGCCTAATGATTTGAATCCGTGGCCTAGATGATACATGTTCTGGAATGAAATCCCACCGGCAACAAGTAAAGGCTGGCTCTTTTAAACTTTGACTTATATTTACACTGTTTATAGCAACTAGCTTTTAAATGATATATTTTTTAAGATAATGTTAATAAAAAATTATAGTAAAAAGTATACTGAGTTCAGCTGTACCGACCAAAATCACATGCAACTATTTCTTTCTGTGTACTGTCTCTCGTGAACAGCTAGAATTCAAATATTTAAGCCATAAGGCATGTGCCATCAGTTTAAAAGAATCCACCTGAAACATATTGGTAATCTTTACAAACCACACAGATGTCAAAATTTGAGTGAATTAAATAGTGATTCGAATTCGTACTTAAATGTAAGAAAAATCAAATTTTCATTCGGGTTGTGGTGCTCATTTGGGCTTTTTTGAGTGGCTTAAATTTTAAAAAATTAAAAATATAAAAAATATGTTAACCCATTACGTATAATACAAACAAATACGGAAAAAAGAACCGGCAAAAAAGCTCAACAAAAAGCCAAAAGTTTAGAAAAAGACGAAATTTATGAATAGTGGAAAATAAGCCGGAAGCCAAAAGTTGAAGCCCAAATGAGCACAGTATATATAAATGCGAATTAGCTATGATCTTTTTTTATTCATATTGGATCTGATTCCAACCCTAGTCGGCAGCTGATACCCTACAACCTGGAGTGTGGTCGCTAGGTAAGTTACTTCATTTGTGCTTTTTTTTTTTTCATTTTAGGTTCTTCAATCTGCACCATCAAATTTTATAACATCAATATGTTTAAAATTATCTAGGTCACAGTATGAAAACGATACGATTAACTTTGCCGTTAAAAATATTTTTGTAATATTATAAATTTATTAGTATATCTTAATATATTATTATAAATAATATATTATTATAAAAGTGATGTCAAAGTTGCCATAAAAAAATAAAAAAAATCCATTAAAAAAGAACAGAGGATCATCTTGTGTGCTTTTTTACTTATATGTACGTATTTTAACCCGCTCCACCAATTCTACTAGGAGTCGAGGAGAGGACCTAAAAGAATATCTGTTTTAGTTTCATTAGAATTTAGTGGATTATATGCCAAAAGGGCATGTGCACAGAAACTACAAAGATCTTTTGTTCTTCTCCTACAAACGGTTTGGATAGAATCCTGCTCCAGCCTCCAGCCGCTGCCTGCAAGTAGGAAGCGGGGAGTGAGGCCGGTCACCGGTGACAGGGAGCCATGGCGGTGGCTCTTCTCTCCCCTACCTCCTCCCTCCCCAGCTCCGCTTCCTCCTCCTACTCACTCCACCTCAGGTACTCATCTTTCCATCCACGCAGAGACCCAATCCATGACCAATTGAGCCTATGCGTATATGACAGCGTGCTGATTCTTGGTTCTTGGAAACTGTGCAGGAGCAAGGGAACGGTTGGTACAGGAGCGTTTGTTCCATCAGCGAGGAGAGCCCGTGTGCTTGTTCCGTGTTCTTGCACGCCCACCACAAGAAACCGCGGGCTGGAAAGGAGGAACCTTGTGCTGTCCGGCCTTGTGTCTTCTTTTGCAATTATCCTCCCGATTTCAGGTGAAGGAATCAACGAACTGTCTCGATTCATAGCTATTCATGTTTCTTTCTCCTCGGTTTTACTTGTCTATTGTGGATGAAATTGCGAGCACGTTTAATCTGGGCTTCAGAATTGAATTGCTAAAGGCGTGCTAATTTTAAGACTTGTAATTGCTAAGTTTAGGGTGAATTGAATGAGCTTTATCCTTGGCAATTTATCTTTTATTTTTCCATTTCATTTTGTAAGTGGTTTGATCGTGATGATTCTGTAGAATCGTATGCTGTTACCGAGCTGGATGAAGATGTGAAGATGGCTATGCAAGTTGATGAGATCAATGCATATTCTTTTCTTTACCCAGTCGAACTGCCGGGAAAGAAATTTTCATTCAAATGGTATTTCAGTTCCCTGTCTGTAATTTTTTTTGTCTTTAGTTCTTCATGTGAGACATATTTTGTTTACCTGTTTTCTTCTCCATGAGCTTTAGGACAGAACTATCCTTTTCTGATTTTCAGGGTAGAGTCCAGAAAACCGGAGCGATATTCCTCTGCAGCACCACTATCTCGTTAGTAGTCTCCAGTATAGCAATGATGAGCAATGCTCTTAATTACTTTGTTCAGCATAAGAGCTTCCACTTTTCAGAGTGTTCTTGTATGGTTCGAAGGGAAAGCAAAACTGACTGGAACTCTATGCAGCTGATGCACGGCAACGCATTGTATCGGAGCGAGTTGACATGATACACAATGTTGTCATCTCAGTCTCGGTAACTCCTCAAATACTACCTGGTACTAGGAAATGCACAATTTTGCTATGTGCTGGGTTGTACTAATACAATTGAATTCTGCTAATTTGGTTTTAATATGTTATTATTGGTGCAAATTGTCATGTATCTAGATACTGTAGATGAGAATCATGTCAGTTGAGCTCTCAAAGTAAAATAAATTGACCAAGAATACAGCACAACAATGCTAATCATTTGTCTTGTGCAGATTGGGCCACCAAATTCACGCTTTCTACCTTCAAAAGACAAGAACACATGGGATGCCAAAGATGTTGCTGATTGCATTTTGTCTGAGAAATCTTCCTTGGTACTTATTTCTTGTGTTTATGTAAATGAAAAATGATATCAATGTCTTTGTTTGGAGCAGTCACAGTCCATATTAATTTCAGAAGAAAAAGGTTCTGCTTGAATGTTTATTGTGATTTTACATATTGGTATACCTAAAATGCAAAGTTCAACTAAAAGCAAATTTACAATTCATATACTCCTTATTTATCTCCCTGTATATCCTAAGAAACACATGCCATTTTATGAGCAATTCTGACATGTTAATGAAGTTGCTAGGTTATTTGGATGCTACCTTTTGAACATCCACAGTTGGTGAAATATTTATTCTACAACAAACTGCATCCCTTTGCAGAAGGTAACGACAGGCCAGCGAATGACAGAGAGTTCTGTCCTTGATGCACACTTGACAGATGTAAGCTCTGATCACTTTTGCCAGTCACCTCACCTCATGCTGATTGTAGCGATCCTCTAAAAAAAGAATTTGTTTTCTGGAGTTGACATGCATTGGCGCATATCAAAATTTATTTGTAGGTTGATGGAGAACCATATTGGTATTATGAGTATATAGTTCGGAAATCACCAACGAAATCTGTAAGTTTTCTGCCACATATGCATTTGACAATAAACATAGTTATATGCACAAAGATAAAGAGACAAATGTTTGCATTAACACTTTCTTATGCATTGTATTAAGCAGTTGGTGAGGACGTGAGGTTGTGTTAGACTGTAAGGTAACTTAATGTTCTTAATGATTATCTTTGTTTCTTCAGGCACCAGAACCAAATTTGTTTCGACACAATGTAGCATGCACTGCTGAACGAGATGGTATTACTTCATCTTTGTAGTTTTTTTTGAGACTTCATCTTCGTAATTTTGGTCATTCACTCCCTTAGATTTACTGCATAACTTTGTTCACTCCTCTTTTTTGACTAGGTTATCTGTACACATTGAATGCTTCCACTCTCAGCAAGCAGTGGGAGTCTGTAAGTTCTGCTGTTCAATTGTCACATAGTAATACTGATATTTAGTTTTAGTTATCAAAAGAAAAACTGTTATGCTTCGGTGTTTGATTTCACTTCCACTTCCATCATTGTAATTACAGGAGGAACATGTATTTTTTCTATAAACAGTATCTTTTGCATTTTCAAGCTTCTGACCAATGACTCATTTTTATCCAAGCAGATGGGACCTTTTTTACAAAAGACTGTGGCATCCTTTCACCTTCTTCCCCCTACAGAAAATTATGTTCCTCCTTACAAGGATCCTTGGAGATTTTGGTGACATGATCATTCTTTTTTACATTTTTCCCTTTTAGGTATTCTTGCAGCTTCAAGCTTTAGACCATATTTCTTGTAATGGATGTTGTAGTAAGTATCTGCACTTTCAGTTCTACAAATGAAGTCTAGAGACTTAGTTTGGTTTTGCCAATCTACTTTGAACTGACTGTTTTGAGTAATTAAATGTCAAATGTGTGAAGTGTTCAAGTGTATCTTACGACAATAAATTATGCAAATTGTATTTCGTTTCCATTTTTTCCCCTCTTAACCATTTTTCCTTCTTATTTATTTCTCCATTGTCATCGGTCATCACTGAGTTCTTCGTATTTTAAGTTTCTAACACCAATGGCATGGTGATTTTTGGCCCCGCTCTCTTGACTTCCTATATTCGTTCCATCCTGGATAAGTCTGCTAGGTTTTCCACAAGAACCATAGTTTGCTAACCCAGCCAAATAGCCTGCCATCCTTGCAGGCCATTGCATTCACCAAATGAGACATCAAGACCAATCTTTTTCAGTGATAATGAGCAAATGGTAAGCTCAAATAATATATAGAACATTGATATCAATCTTATCCTTGGTTGCAACAATACCCAGATGGTAACATCTTAGTCGGACTTGTGTCTGCTCATTGGCCGCAAGCCTACAAGTTGGTTTATTATATCATCTCCAAGTACTAGGTTGGCCACCTTACAACAGGTAAGAGCCGTGCTGGAGAACTGCTACTAATACCTTCCTCACATAGCCCCTTTTATGGTTCTACTATAAGATTGATGCCATTAGTTATTAGGTTCCATGGTTCCCTGTGAATGCTCTCTTGTGTGTGAGAAAGAGGAGCTTGAACCTGGAGATCCATGGCTATGCTTCTTTCCTTCTTTTGGTGTATTTAGTATCATGAGTCATATCCTAGTTTTTAGGATTTGAAAAAGCGTGCTATAAGAAATCCTAGATGAGTTCTAATAAAATTAGGATTTCTATTTTTTTTTGAGGATATGATTTCTACTTCACTTTGGAGTAAGATTAGAGGGGACTATATAAGACCATGAGGGATGGTAATAGAGAACCCTAGCAACCAAGCAACAAAGCAAAGAAGCAGAGATCAATGGACAGGAGCCCAGAAGGTTGCATCTTTCGGCGTATCAAGGATTTCATGAAGGGTTCTTTTGATTACTGTGAGGTCCGGTCTTGCCCGAGATCTTGCAACAAAGTGGCTGATAGCCTTGCTGCTTATGGGGCGAGCGTTGTGCGCTATGGTTCTGAGGTCTTCATGGACCAGGTCCCCGAATTTGTGACCAGCTTGGTCTCTGGCGATTTGCCCAGAGCCACTGGTTAGTGGAATCCTCTGTGTTCCAGTTCAAAAAAAAAAAGCAAAGAAGTTATTAGTCCAAAGTTAGAGGTGCACAATAGGATTAAAGGCTAGATTATTCCTTAGCACTAGATTCTTATACATGGAAAGGATTCGAGGGTCTTAAAATATTTGAGATGATTGTGAGAGAGCGCGAGATGATTGTGAGAGAGTGATAATCCTTTGTACTCTTTTGAGGTTCTGCTTAAGAAATTTGCGGTCGACTTCATCAAATATTCTCTCTCATCGTGGTTGCTTTAACATCATTACTTTGGTTCTTTTTACGAGATTCATCTTCCTTGTTCTTAATATCGTGTACGCTCGTACTGTATCTCACAAACTCTAATCCGATCTGAGGGCTGTTGCACATAAGAAAGGGTATCAGGGTGTAACAAGTGATATCAGAGCCAAGCCTGGATTAACCTGATTTGTAAGAAGGCCGGTAAAGCGTCAAGTGGCACAAAATCAAGATAGATATCGACGATGTGAAATCAAATAGAGAAATTTAACGGCGAAGGAAATTTCATCTTGTGGAAATATGTGGCGAAGGATGTTCTTGTCCAGTAGGAGCTAATCGATGCTCTTGAAGGGGATAAACCGGAAAAGACGTTTGTTAAAGATTGGAAGGTAATAGAGCGAAAGACTACCAGTACAGTCTGTCTATGTCTCTTTGATAAGGTAAAGTACTCGGTGATTAAGGGGAATTCGCTAAAGAAATTATGGGAAGACTTAGAAGAATTGTATATGGCAAAGTTGCTAACAGACCGATAAGTACTGAAGCGACAACTGTATATGTTGCATATGGAGGAAGGTACACAACTTGTTAACCATCTCAATATCTTCAATAAGTTTATCACACAGATGACTAGTGTGAATGAGAAAATTGAGGAGAACGATAAGGTTGTCATACTAGTGTCATTTCTACTACCACCATAGGAACAATTGATAATGAATATTTTCGTCAGAAAAAACACTCTCGACTTTAATAAGACAGTTGCATATCTACTAGAGGCAGAGTCCTTGAAAACATTGAGATGGTCAAGCATTAGCTGTCATATGTGTTGCAAGCAAAAGCAAAAATCATAGGAAAAAGAAGGGCAAGAGCAAGGCACATGTGTATGCTATTTATGTGACGATGAAGGTCACATGATAAAAATCTGTCTGAGTTTGAAGCAAATAAATGGTGCATGCTCAGTGGCGGTAGCAAAGGATGATTCGGATGTACTAGCTGTCAGTCAATCAAGCATTTTTTATGGATGTATATTAGATTCAAGTTGTTGCTTCCATATCTATTCGATAAGGCAGAACACCTCCCTGAAATAGCCGATATTTGCATGTCTCTCCTTGAAATAGCCGATTGTGCTGTGCAGAACACCTTCCACGATGACGATGAGGGGATGAGAACGAAGGCATAAGAACCCAGTTGTACACCTCTGCAAGGTTAGTGGTCATTATGCCGTACCTTGTGCCTTCTGTGTCGTGCAGTAGGGACCACTTCTCCAATGGCTCGGCCTTAATCCAGTGGAAGAAGCACTTGATGTTCCTCGAGGTCCTCCTCCTTGGACCAGCAGGTTCAGACTCTGACAGTGGTGTGAGACGTTCGGGTTGTGTCGCCCTAGCAATGGCCGGTCCCTTGTTTCTCCCATCCATGTGTTTGTTGCTGTGCTCATCCAACAAGGCCCATAAAGCGTCAAATTTGCGCTACTGGTTCTGTATAGCCAACCTCTTGAATAGCTTCACCAACGGTTGTTTCGGGAACTTGAAGAAGTTGGCCCCCCATGTGGTGAATGTATCATCCGCTCTTTATATCTGGCCAAGGGAACGACTTCTCGGGGTCTTGCTGAAGTGTTATTATGGCCTTCAACATCTTAGCATGGCGATCATGGATTATGAATACACCAGGACAAGATCCAACAACTCCCACCCTCACATGTCAAAAGAACCACAACCAGTTGTTGTAATTCGCACTCTCGACAAATACGATGGCCAACGGCAGAATCTAATTGTTCCTGTCAACGCCAATGCTGTAAGGATCTACCTCTTGTATTTCCTGGTCAAAAAGGTCCCGTCAACTGAGATCACAGGCAGCATATGCCTGAAAGCCTCGATGCAGGCACCGAAGGCTAAGAAGGCCCTTTACAATACCGCAAAACCTAGCGACATTGTTGATGGCTCATCCTTCAAAGCAGTGTACGTGCTCGGGTTTCTGTCCTGCAGCACCCGAAGCATACGAGGAAGGTTGTTGTACGTTGCCTTGAAAGACTCGAACTGTCTCTCCAAAGCGTTCTGCTTCGCACACCACGTCTTCGCGTAGCTAATCTTGTACTTGAATTTCTTCTTAGCCGCCACCATGATGTGCTTGGCCTCCATGTCCTTCTTCTCCACTATCTCTCCACATATCAAATTGGCTATGAAGGTGTAAGAGCCCAGATATTAACATCCGGATTCCTCTGTGATTTACTGCACTATTCCCTGGATCAGTAGATAGTGCTCACAGTTTACAGTTCTGAATATCAAAATACATATCATGTGAAAGCGTAAATGTAATAGTAAACTTACTCATGGGCCGATTAGGCGAAATCATTAAATTGCAGCAATGGAAGAACGAAGTACAGGTGGGACCTTCAGACATGCCCACAGCGACCAAGCGGAGGTTCGCGACCTAGCCCTTGACATCTTCATCTTCCGACCAGCTTGTCCAATCTTGTTGCTTTGGCGAGGTGATTTGATTTCTTGATTCTGAATTTTGTCGCAAAGCGGCGTGAGCACTCCACCCGTGCTCGCGAGCCAATACACGAATGCAAATAAATAGTATGCATGGCTTAACAGAGGAGAGGCTCGGGTTATTTTGTTTTGCAAGGAGTGCTTTTGAATACAATTAACTAAAAATCCCTAAGACCTAGCAATTCGAACCAAATCATAATGTACAAGGAAATGCATTATTAATATCGATTCGATTCCATCCACCGTTACATGGCATCTCGCATCATATAGCAATTTCTTCACGTTATAGCCGCTTAACTTACCATGGGGCGACACCGAGACAATTCCAAACCAGCGGTCCTTCGCCCTTCAAGTTTCCATTCCCAGTTTCCAATGTTTTTAAAACAGAACTATATCCAGTTAAGTTCCCATGTCTGCCCATGACCGTGGGCACGGCTATTCGAATAGTTTTGACTCTGCAGAGTTTGTACACTTTCACCACAAGAGATGATCAACTCGTTGCCCCACACGATTCCTTAGTCATGTGGTTGAGCAGATCATCACAGTGACTTTTCAAAATATCTAGTCCTTTCTTTCATCTCACATTATGGGTGACCGCCCATTTGCGATGGGTCCCATCTGTGCGCGGGATGTTTTCCCCAGACTCTAACGCAGCTCGGGCTCCTACTTCCCGCAACGTTAGGAAAGCGGGAAAACTTCACCCCCCACTGGTGTCCCTTCGGCCCCCTTGCCATAGCATAACCCCATCAATCCACTACCAGTGAGATGAGTCCAGGATTTCGATAAGTCTACTTAGCCAAGTTGTATTTCTGACTTGTGGTTGTACTGCTTTTACACGGGTTGACATGACAAGATTCGGTCCTTAGTATTATCTCGAGCGGTTCTACCACACTCCACAATTTTGTGCATTCCTTCGCACCACATACCAGCCCCAAACCATCCGCTCGGATATTAAAGCAAATTGTGAGTTTTGGGAGCATAAAATAACCATATCCATCATACACCGCCATTACCACCATGATCGCCCAACCAACTTTTCTCATGATTAAAAGTGATGCTTGGCGCTCTCGCGCCCATGAGTACCTAAACAATACTACGCATGGCATATGATTACGGACTTATTTTCGAAAGGTTATTATTATAATTTGTGCTAGGGCGACAATGTTCACATGTTCAAATATTTCAAAGGAGGGGTAATATTAACCAAGTACACAATGGGATATAACTAGAATCTTAAATTAACATGTATTTGCATATAAATAACCGCATGCAATTTGATAATTTAAAGCAAAGTAATTTGCAGAAATGTAGGTTCAACATGCTCAAAGTATTGACTCGCCTGGCGCGGTTTACCGCGATCTTGAGCTCACACAATGCTTTCTTGAGCTTCGGTCTCTATCTTCACTTTGAGCTTGACCTCGTTTGATCCGCTGGATCTTCAGGACTCCGATATCTAATTACGTGCTAAATAACTGAATACAAATAAAGGCAAATAACTCAAAAGATCCAAATAAATCCAAATACTTTAAATGGTCAATTTACTTTAAATTATGCATTTATTATTGTTTGAGAGTAGGAGGATAATTCGGCTTAGTGTGTTGCAAACACAGCAGTAGCTGGGTTTGAGTGAGAGAACGAGTTATTTGAATAGCTTTACCGTACGGGAAAATTTTAGGATAATAAGGGATCATAAGTGAGGAAGTATCTACAGGGATTATTTACTTTGGAAAAGAAGTGGCCAAACATAGCCGATTGGAGAAAGACGAGGTTCGATCTTTTTATTAATAACCTCTTTTATTATTTTGTATTTATCAATGAAGTTCCATGAGTTAGGGTAGACCTATGCATCTATGTATGAGCCTAGCTGAGTAGATATTCCTTGCAGCTTAGGTTATGGCTAAGGTAAACTGGACTGATGGATGAGATCTGTACTTATTCTATAAATCTTTTAGTCAAAAGTATTATAACATTTGGATATCTTTATTAAGTTTTTTTGAATAATCTCTGATATAGGCTTTTGCTTATTAATTAGATTAAGATAAATAGCAAGGGCTCAATATTTAATTTAGATTTACAATGTAAATATTACAGTTATACTAATTATTTATCATGACATCTAATCCGAATTTAATCATACATAGACTCCCTAAATTCTTATTCCAATTTTATTAGCTTCCTTAGATCATGCCTAACTTTTCCCTAAGCTTTTACTTTAGGGTAGGACCATATCTAAAATGGATGCTATCGGCATACTAGTCATTCATATATGTTATTAACTAATCTGTAATTAGACATGTATTAAGCTCATGTGTATTTTAATAAATTTTGTACCTTCTATGGATGTACTTTTAATTATGACTAAGGATATTTTTACTAAATTTGGAACTTCTAACCAAAGCCACCTCTTATTAACATCTTTAATTAAAACTTAGCCTTTTGTTCCAATTACATTAGCTACTTATATATATTTAACCCATTATTAAATCTCAATTAACCTTATAGCTTAAATATTGATAGCTTAATCTCCCTATTTACTTAATGGTTGTTTGTGAAAGTATTTTCATGACTTCATAAAGATATAGGAACGACAGTTATACATTATATGGTAAATTTTGTATCCCTTGGTTATATACTACTTTTGTTGTGCAATTAGTTTGTATAATATATTCTATAGTCATTTTATGTGGAATGTTAATTTAAATACCAACGCCTTTATTAACTAAAGCTAGCATTTGATATTTATTTGTCGTGAGGTACTATTAGTGGGTTTACAAATCATGACTTTCTAATTTAAATATATATTTCATTTTAAATGACTTTGGCATATCTTTTATCTTTAATATTAAGCCTTGCTTTTATAGGTAAGCATACTATTCAATTCATTTCCCTAATCTTAATCTTGAATGTATTTTTAATCGGGGTCTTTATTAAATTTGGTCATGTAGCCAAGTCCACCTTTTATGAATGTTGTTGATTAAAATTTATACTTTAGTTAAATGTTCCAAACTACATTAGTTACTCATATAGGTCATTTAATCTAATATTACAGCTTAAATAATCTTATGTTACATCCCAACCAAATTTATTAGCCTCTCTACTTTATTTCCTTAACTTTTACTTGGATGCATTATTATTACTACTACTATTATTACTATTATTATTATTCTTAATGTGGATCCTTATTAAATTCGGACCTTAAGCAGAACCACATTTTACCAATGCCTCTAATTGATAATTAAGCCTCAATTAAATATTTAAGCTACATACAATAAACAGCCAAATATTAAATCTTAAATACCTTATCCTAATAAAATTTACTGCATTTCCACGGATTAATTCCAATTTAAAATCTCAAATAGTTTTATTTACCTTCTAATTAATTTTTATAGCTTCCCTAGATTATTTCCTAATTTTCCCACAATTTTCCTAAACTGAAATGAATATTAAAAGCAAAAAGGAAAAAGGGGGGAAGAAATGCGCTGGGAGAGAATCGAACCCGCGCATCTCTGGAAACCGATTTTTCCAACCGACGCTGCTGACCAACCGAGCAGCGGCTCACTTGCGACTATGAGAGAGGGGCAATTTAAATGAGGAAAGTCTTGAGGTGGCCCGAACAGAGGAGGCGGCGGCGCTAGATGCTTTGCGCACGCCGCGGCGGCGGCTGGTCGGGAGGTTGGGGCGACCGCCAAAATGGATGCCCGACGAGGAATGGAACCCCCTGGAGGTGGCGTCTCCGGCCGAGAGGCTTTGTAGCGGGCCGGCGGCGAGGTCAGCTCGGGGCGGCGGCGCTGGAGAGGAGGAGGGCAGCAATTGACGAGGCGTAGCGGGAGGAGGCCATTGGAACTCACCTATGTTGCGGGTGTGGCCGGGGGGAGCCGAGGTGGGCGGCGGCTATGGCGGTGGTGGCGCAAGGGAGCCCACGTTGCGGCGGTCTAGGGTGGATGGCTGCTCCGGCCGGTGGCGGGAGGCTTCGAGGAGGTCCGAGGTGCTCTCTTCGAGGAATTGGGCCGAGGTGTCTGGAGGAAGAATGGGGCGGGCGGTGGCGCGGCGGCAATGGGAAGATGGCCGCTCCGGCAAGCACGGCGCATGGATTTCCGATTAGATGGGAGGAGGAAGAAGGCCTTCGGGAGCACACAGTGGCGCGGCCACCGGGCGTGGTCTGTCGGCGGCGGGCGGCGTGGAGGCGCAGCGGGAGTGTTCGGTGGCTCAACTTGAGTGAGGAGAAGGGAGCAAGGGGAGAGGGAGGAGGTGACCCAGGGCCCTTATAGGCGAGCACATGCGGGGAGAAGTGGAACCGGGGCATGGGCAATGGCGCAGCGACGTGAGAGGCGCAGGTGGGAAGTAATGGCGAGATCACGCATGACGGAAAAGAAGTGATGCGGGAAGTTGTCGCCTGGGACAGGGCCGGAGGCAGGTGAAGGCGCGACGTGGGTGACGGAGGGCTGAGGAGGCGTGCATGGATGCCACAGGGCGGAGGAATGCTGAGCTCTGCAGATGATGGCGACTTCACAGAGCAAGCGCTGACGCAAAGAGGAAGACGAGCGCGCCCTCGGTCAGAAAAAGCAGGGGCAGGAGAAAAAAGAAAGAAGAGAGCGGGCGCAGGAGCCAGGGCCCTTCGGCAGTGGGAGAAAGAGAGGGAAAGGAGAAGGGTGGGGCCCACCTGACATTAAGAAGAAAAAGTAGGGATGTAGGAAAAACAAGGTATTCCTTTACATTTGGATTTGTAAATTTTTGAGCTTTGCATAATTTTAAAATTTAACTTTGGTTCATTTATCCACACATAAAACCTAATAATTCCTTATTGTTGCTTCTATTTATTTTGCCCTCGGATGTCGATTTTTATATTTTTTTCTTCCTGAATTGTGTATATATGTATATATGTATGTGGGGTTGTATTTTGTTAATCCGCTTTTATTGCTATTTATGCCCTTATTTTCAAAATGAGATTTTATACTTTTAACTTAGGTTTCTCTCTTCTTATACTGGATCATCTTTTCAGGTTCGCATTTTAAATCTTGATTTTCTATTATTTAAACATGTTTGTTTCCTTCTTGAACCTTTTGACTCTCTGGAACTTCAACCAAATTTTCAGAAAAATACCATGAACTCCAAATTCAAATAAAATGTATTGCAAAAATATTTCAAAAATTCACAGTTTTCAAATTTAAATTTTCAGGATGTTACAAACCTACCCCCCTTAAATGAATCTCGACCCCGAGATTCCGGTAGAGTAGAAAGAAGCAGGTGAGGTTATATTGGTTAGCAATGGGTTCCGAGGTGTTGCTCGACGTGCATTTCTTTAGCTTCACAGAGAGATGAGAATCTGCACAACAGGGGTTAGAACTTGGAGAAGTAAAAAGGGAAGGAGGAAAACCTTGTTCTTTGGGATAGGTCGTAGACTTCCAAATACTTGCTCCTTGATTTCGCCGACATTATATCTCGTAGTGCTACCCCCCTTAAATAAATGATGTTATCATTATTCATCCATTGTACTCTGGCTGTCTTGGTCGTCACGAGATTGGCGGGTGGTCTTTTTCACAATGATGTTGTTCCCCTCAAATATTGAGAGGTTGAAAAGTCTTCACTTCTTCTTGATTGCCCTGGTTTTGGGTTACTTGTTATTTCGTTCCTTTGGATCCGATGGGGTTTTCAGCAAGAGGTGAGAGGGAACAGCATAAGGTAAGGACAGAATCGTGGGGATAAGGTAATCCGAACCCATTTAACTTTAAAGGAAGATACCCCGGAAGCTGGGGTGATACGGAACCACACAAATTTTAAAAGCAAGCTTTTCCTGTGACTGCGAAATAGGATGCCCGAGGGCAAGGGGCAGTGCACAGGGCCAAATAGAATCTTGCAACAATACAACGTCTACTCGGGGAACACACATAGGAGGGTGCAGGGTTCATATGCACAGTCCGTCTAAAACGAGACCATCTTATCTTCATGATCATCTTCGACGTTCCTAACCTTAATATTTGGAGTAGGGGTGTGAGAAAAGGATCAAAATTTTTCCTAATAGAAAGAAGTGGAAAGTATTTGGGGTAGTTTCATTGGTTTTGGCACTCATTTTTTTTTATAAATGATCCTTGTGGCAAAACAGATTTTTTTTAAAGATATCCTAATCTCTTCCAATGCTCAACTATCCATCACTGAATCAATTCACTCCCATATGATTTTTTTTGTACATAAGGCGTAGAATCCAACGGCCTTTATGATTTAACTTCCACTTTTGCAACCTGCACTTGGGCTATCTTTCTCCATTAATTGTTCATGCTATTACTGCCATCTAAAACTCCAAACAGCGAAGGAGATTATTTATTTTATTCGATCCACCAATCATATATTTGTGGATTAAATATCATATTTTCACTATGACTGTATAATCAAAATCTCGGATCCACTATTGGTCAACTTATTAACTCTACAATCCAATGAAAATCCAACGCCTTCACTTTAGATCTACCAATATAATTCTTCCATTTCATCTTTATAAAGCCAATCTCAGGTTCGTCAATTGCCTATTTTATCAGCTTTCCAATCCTATAAAGATCTAGCTTTCTTTATTTAGATCCACTGATGTCTCTCGTATCGTGACCTCCTAATAATCCAGTCTGGTGTCATTGATCCAAATCCATAGTTTGCTTCTCCAATGATCAACCTGAATCTTTATTGTCTATCTACTCAATTCTTAATTCTAATGATTATCCATCATTATTACTTTTAAATCCACCAGTGTCATGTGTATCAGGATTTCCTAATAATCCAAGATTGTATTCAAAATCATAATGACTCCTCGGGTAACCACCTAAATCTTCAGTGACAACCTCCGAATTAATTCATTATCATGAACTTCTTCCAGGAATAATGTTATTAATCAAGCCTATACTTTGATAATTGTTGTCATCTCTCCAATTTCTCAAAACTCTATCAATTTATCTAGCATCCTATTCCATTATTCCACTATTGTAAATATCTCCCAAGAATTATGTTATTTATCAATGTTGTACTCCCACAATTATTTTCATATTTCCTATTTCTCCAAGAATAACTTAATTCATCCATCTAGTCATTCTAATTCTTTCCGTTAGGCTCCACCAATTTTTTTTTGTTCTTTGAATTTTCACCCTATTGTTTACTCCAAAAATAAAACAATCTTTGATATTAAGCTTCAAGGTTAAGCACCATGACTCTTGGCCTTAAGTGCGTTTTCATATAAAGTTTACAAGAGAAGTACTGGATTTTCATCACTTTGAATTTGGGTAAGAGAGCTTCAGAACCAAAATGGCTTGGGCAGCATTTGGATGAGGGGGAATCATCTAAGAGTGATAAGAATGAGCAATACTACTTATATTTTTGGAAATAGATTTTGGAGAAATAATTCTAGTCATGAAACTAACGGCCAGGCTAGATCACGACCTGCAGTCGATATGCTCTGATACCATCGCTGTAAGAGCCCAGATATTAACATCTGGATTCCTCTGTGATTTACTGCACTATTCCTGGATCGATAGATAGTGCTCACGCTTCTGATTCGAATATCAAAATACATATCATGTGAAAGCGTAAATGTAATAGTAAACTTACTCATGGGCCGATTAGGCGAAATCATTAAATTGCAGCGGAAGAACGAAGTACACAGTGGGACCTTCAGACATGCCCACAGCACCAATCGGAGGTTCGCGACCTAGCCCTTGACATCTTCATCTTCGACCAGCTTGTCCAATCTTGTTGCTTTGGCGAGGTGATTTGATTTCTTGATTCTGAATTTTGTCGCAAAGCGGCGTGAGCACTCCGACCCCGTGCTCATGAGCCAATACACGAAATGCAAATAAATAGTATGCATGGCTTAACAGAGGAGAGGCTCGGGTTATTTTGTTTTGCAAGGAGTGCTTTTGAATACAATTAACTAAAAATCCCTAAGACCTAGCAATTCGAACCAAATCATAATGTACAAGGAAATGCATTATTAATATCGATTCGATTCCATCCACCGTTACATGGCATCCGCATCATATAGCAATTTCTTCAGCGTTATAGCCGCTTAACTTACCATCGGGGCGACACCCAGACAATTCCAAACCAGGCGGTCCTTCGCCCTTCAAGTTTCCATTCCGCTTTCAATGTTTTTAAAATGAACTATATCCGATTAAGTTCCCATGTTCGCCCATGACCGTAAGGCACGGCTATTCGAATAGTTTTGACTCTGCGAGTTTGTACACTTTCACCACAAGAGATGATCAACTCGTTGCCCACACGATTCCTTAGTCATGTGGTTGAGCGGATCATCACGGTGACTTTTCAAAATATCTAGTCCTTTCTTTCATCTCACATTATGGGTGACCGCCCATTTGCGATGGGTCCCATCTCAGGCGCTGGATGTTTTCCCAGCACTCTAACGCAGCTCGGGCTCCTACTTCCCGCAACGTTAGGAAAGCGGAAAACTTCACCCCCACCGGTGTCCCTTCGGCCCCTTGCCATAGCATAACCCCATCAATCCACTACCAAAGAGATGAGTCCAGATTTCGATAAGTCTACTTAGCCAAGTTGTATTTCTGAGACTTGTGGTTGTACTGCTTACACGGGTTGACATGACAAGATTCGGTCCTTAGTATTATCTGAGCGGTTCTACCACACTCCACAATTTTGTGCATTCCTTCGCACCACATACCAGCCCCAAACCATCCGCTCGGATATTAAAGCAAATTGTGAGTTTTGGGAGCATAAAATAACCATATCCATCATACACCGCCATTACCACCATGATCGCCCAACCAACTTTTCTCATGATTAAAAGTGATGCTTGGCGCTCTCGCCATGAGTACCTAAACAATACTACGCATGGCATATGATTACGGACTTATTTTGAAAGGTTATTATTATAATTTGTGCTAGGCGACAATGTTCACATGTTCAAATATTTCAAAGGAGGGTAATATTAACCAAGTACACAATGGGATATAACTAGAATCTTAAATTAACATGTATTTGCATATAAATAACCGCATGCAATTTGATAATTTAAAGCAAAGTAATTTGCGAAATGTAGGTTCAACATGCTCAAAGTATTGACTACTTTGGCGCGTTTATGCGATCTTGAGCTCACACAATGCTTTCTTGAGCTTCGGTCTCTATCTTCACTTTGAGCTTGACCTCGTTTGATCCATTGGATCTTGGGACTCGATATCTAATTACGTGCTAAATAATCAATACAAATAAAGGCAAATAACTCAAAAGATCCAAATAAATCCAAATACTTTAAATGGTCAATTTACTTTAAATTATGCATTTATTATTGTTTGAGAGTAGGAGGATAATTCGGCTTAGTGTGTTGCAAACACAATGATGAATGGGTTTGAGTGAGAGAACGAGTTATTTGAATAGCTTTACCAGCACGGAAAATTTTAGGATAATAAGGGATCATAAGTGAGGAAGTATCTACAGGATTATTTACTTTGGAAAAGAAGTGGCCAAACATAGCCGATTGGAGAAAGACGAGGTTCGATCTTTTTATTAATAACCTCTTTTATTATTTTGTATTTATCAATGAAGTTCCATGAGTTAGGGTAGACCTATGCATCTATGTATGAGCCTAGCTGAGTAGATATTCCTTGCAGCTTAGGTTATGGCTAAGGTAAACTGGGTGATGGATGAGATCTGTACTTATTCTATAAATCTTTTAGTCAAAAGTATTATAACATTTGGATATCTTTATTAAGTTTTTTTGAATAATCTCTGATATAGGCTTTTGCTTATTAATTAGATTAAGATAAATAGCAAGGGCTCAATATTTAATTTAGATTTACAATGTAAATATTACAGTTATACTAATTATTTATCATGACATCTAATCCGAATTTAATCATACATAGACTCCCTAAATTCTTATTCCAATTTTATTAGCTTCCTTAGATCATGCCTAACTTTTCCCTAAGCTTTTACTTTAGGGTAGGACCATATCTAAAATGGATGCTATCGGCATACTAGTCATTCATATATGTTATTAACTAATCTGTAATTAGACATGTATTAAGCTCATGTGTATTTTAATAAATTTTGTACCTTCTATGGATGTACTTTTAATTATGACTAAGGATATTTTTACTAAATTTGGAACTTCTAACCAAAGCCACCTCTTATTAACATCTTTAATTAAAACTTAGCCTTTTGTTCCAATTACATTAGCTACTTATATATATTTAACCCATTATTAAATCTCAATTAACCTTATAGCTTAAATATTGATAGCTTAATCTCCCTATTTACTTAATGGTTGTTTGTGAAAGTATTTTCATGACTTCATAAAGATATAGGAACGACAGTTATACATTATATGGTAAATTTTGTATCCCTTGGTTATATACTACTTTTGTTGTGCAATTAGTTTGTATAATATATTCTATAGTCATTTTATGTGGAATGTTAATTTAAATACCAACTGCCCTTTATTAACTAAAGCTAGCATTTGATATTTATTTGTCAGCGAGGTACTATTAGTGGGGTTTACAAATCATGACTTTCTAATTTAAATATATATTTCATTTTAAATGACTTTGGCATATCTTTTATCTTTAATATTAAGCCTTGCTTTTATAGGTAAGCATACTATTCAATTCATTTCCCTAATCTTAATCTTGAATGTATTTTTAATCGGGGTCTTTATTAAATTTGGTCATGTAGCCAAGTCCACCTTTTATGAATGTTGTTGATTAAAATTTATACTTTAGTTAAATGTTCCAAACTACATTAGTTACTCATATAGGTCATTTAATCTAATATTACAGCTTAAATAATCTTATGTTACATCCCAACCAAATTTATTAGCCTCTCTACTTTATTTCCTTAACTTTTACTTGGATGCATTATTATTACTACTACTATTATTACTATTATTATTATTCTTAATGTGGATCCTTATTAAATTCGGACCTTAAGCGAACCACATTTTACCAATGCCTCTAATTGATAATTAAGCCTCAATTAAATATTTAAGCTACATACAATAAACAGCCAAATATTAAATCTTAAATACCTTATCCTAATAAAATTTACTGCATTTCCACGGATTAATTCCAATTTAAAATCTCAAATAGTTTTATTTACCTTCTAATTAATTTTTATAGCTTCCCTAGATTATTTCCTAATTTTCCCACAATTTTCCTAAACTGAAATGAATATTAAAAGCAAAAAGGAAAAAGGGGGGAAGAAATGCGCTGGGAGAGAATCGAACCCGCGCATCTCTGGAAACCGATTTTTCCAACCGACGCTGCGACCAACCGAGCAATGCTCACTGCGACTATGAGAGAGGGCAATTTAAATGAGGAAGTCTTGGTGGCCCGAACAGAGGAGGCGGCGGCGCTAGATGCTGCGCGACGCCGCGCGGCAGCGGGCCGGGAGGTTGGGGCGACCGCCAAAATGGATGCCCGACGAGAATGGAACCCCGAGGTGGCGTCTCCGCCGAGAGGCTTTGTAGCGGGCGGCGGCGAGGTCGGCTTCGGGCGGCGCCGAGAGGAGGAGGAGGCAGCAATTGACGAGGCGTAGCGGGAGGAGGCCATTGGAACTCACCTATGTTGCGGGTGTGGCGGGGGAGCCGAGGTGGGCGGCGGCTATGGCGGTGGTGGCGCAAGGAGCCCACGTTGCCGGCGGTCTAGGGTGGATGGCTGCTCCACCCGGTGGCGGGAGGCCGAGGAGGTCTCGAGGTGCTCTCCTTCGGAGGAATTGGGCCGAGGTGTCTGGAGGAAGAATGGGCGGGCGGTGGCGGCGGCGGCAAATGGGAAGATGGCCGCTCCGGCAAGCACGGCGCATGGATTTCCGATTAGATGGGAGGAGGAAGAAGGCCTTCGGGCACACAGTGGCGCGGCCACCGGGCGTGGTCTGCTGGCGGCGGCGGGCGGCGTGGAGGCGCGGCGGGAGTGTTCGGTGGCTCAACTTGAGTGAGGAGAAGGGAGCAAGGGAGAGGGAGGAGGTGACCCAGGGCCCTTATAGGCGAGCACATGCGGGGAGAAGTGGAACCGGGGCATGGGCAATGGCGCAGCGACGTGAGAGGCGCAGGTGGGAAGTAATGGCGAGATCACGCATGACGGAAAAGAAGTGATGCGGGAAGTTGTCGCCTGGGACAGGCCGAGGCGGTGAAGCGCGCGTGGGTGACGGAGGCCTGAGGAGGCGTGCATGGATGCCACAGGGCGGAGGAATGCTGAGCTCTGCAGATGATGGCGACTTCACAGAGCAAGCGCTGACGCAAAGAGGAAGACGAGCACGCCCTCGGTCAGAAAAAGCAGGGGCAGGAGAAAAAAGAAAGAAGAGAGCGGCGCGAGCCGGGGCCCTTCTAGCGTGGGGAGAAAGAGAGGGAAAGGAGAAGGGTGGGGCCCACCTGACATTAAGAAGAAAAAGTAGGGATGTAGGAAAAACAAGGTATTCCTTTACATTTGGATTTGTAAATTTTTGAGCTTTGCATAATTTTAAAATTTAACTTTGGTTCATTTATCCACACATAAAACCTAATAATTCCTTATTGTTGCTTCTATTTATTTTGCCCTCGGATGTCGATTTTTATATTTTTTTCTTCCTGAATTGTGTATATATGTATATATGTATGTGGGGTTGTATTTTGTTAATCCGCTTTTATTGCTATTTATGCCCTTATTTTCAAAATGAGATTTTATACTTTTAACTTAGGTTTCTCTCTTCTTATACTGGATCATCTTTTCAGGTTCGCATTTTAAATCTTGATTTTCTATTATTTAAACATGTTTGTTTCCTTCTTGAACCTTTTGACTCTCTGGAACTTCAACCAAATTTTCAGAAAAATACCATGAACTCCAAATTCAAATAAAATGTATTGCAAAAATATTTCAAAAATTCACACTTTTCAAATTTAAATTTTCAGGATGTTACAGAAGGTGGACATTAAGTTACGATGCCTCGGAAAAACACTGCTAAGCACGCAGGAGTACGGCGCCACATTCGAGATAATTCAGTGAGTCTCATATTTTAGTCTATGTGCATGTACTCGCCAAGGCCAACCGGTGTACTCACACTTAACGGTATACTGCTCCTGGCTAGATTTGATGAACCGAAACGTTCACTACATGGACATAGCCCACAGCTTAATGGCATCCTACAATGATGACTTATTAGCAAACATTGAGTGCAACCGAATCTCTATGGCATGATACTCCCATAGTGATTCGTGCTCGTTATGCACAGCTACACTCTCAGCGTCAAACATATTCTATTCCTAGGGATGGAAGATTCGTCCTTATTGGAACTGTCCTCATCGTCCTCCTGTACAGTTTCCTCTTCAGCCTAGGCCATTCGATCATCGCTCTCATCGCTCTCTATTTGACACACTATATACTCCTTATACACTCCTTCATCAGCCTGTCCTGTAGGCTCAGCATGCGGTGATCAATCTTCCTTCCTGCATCTACTGTGTTGGCCTTGTCACGAGCAACATCCTCCACACCCTTTGTAACACTGGCTTCCGGGGCCTCTTCTTTACCAACATGCTGGGCCCTGTATAGCGTCTTTTGGGCATGCTTGTACAAGCAGTATACACTCATATCCATGGTGCCAGCAGCCTTCCAGAAAGCCCTTCCACACAGTCATGCGCATCAGTCTTCTCAGCTCCTATCTAATCTGCATGGGAGACCGGCTCCAAAGCCTTTGTATGATGATGCTTCACACCTTAGAGTCTAAGAAGAAGCTGCGGGTGAGCCAGCACATCACATCTATGATTTGTGCATTCTCGCCGTCTGGGTGTACCAGAGTGGATTGCGAAAAATTTCTCAACACCATACGGACCTTCACGAATGGTGCCAACACCGTAATGCACTTTCAATATAGTGGGTACTAGCATGACTGATATCTACCTACAAATATTTCCAATATTGCAACTAGTCAGATTGCATCGCATGTTATGCAAGTATTTATGTGCTATAATTTAGATTTGTAGGACCGTTCGCCTATCATGAACAACTACACTACCACATAGTTAAGATGTCATTCGTTCCCTAAGGCAGATGCCATAATGAACGTGCATGCCTTTTCATATCAGTTAATTTTTCACTCATAATGTAACCCTCCATTGCCCGAGTAAACATCATTGCATTGTTTTTTCCTTAATTTCTTCAAATTATAAGATTTCATTTTAATTTAGGGGACATATAATATCCTACGCCATTGCATTAGTCTTGGCCCACTACCAGCCCACACTCTCTCTCTTCTCATTTATCTATCTCAACCCCTCCTCATTCGCAACGACGCTGTTACCTTTCCTCCGCCCAATACGCACGACTCCCTATCTGCTCCCATGCAAACCAATGCCGCTCTTCTCTCTCTACTCGACCTCTCTTCTGCTCAAATTAATTCTTAATACATTTTGAGAATTAACATGACACTCACAAAATTAATTAAGTAATTAAGTACGCGATATAGTAATTTAAATGCCAATATACCAGTTTTAATGGTACATGTCAATTTTAAATGTACTTACGACATTCCTAATTAATCATAAATGTTGTTTATTAATGTTTTGCATTTTAACATGACTACCAAGATTCTTCACAGTTCTGTAACAAGCCACGGGATCCTCACAGTTAAATATTTGCGACAAAATAATTTTATTATATGCGCGCTTCTCCTCCATTTTCTTTTCTTTCTCCACTATTGTTGCTTTTCTTTTTAGCCATCTAAACAAAATTATACTACCTTTTTCTTTAACTAAAAATTTCTACAGGTGCTACTTATACTATTTTTTACACTAAATAAACTATTTACTTACTATAAAAAAAATACACTACACGATAAAATAAAATACCTCACAAACTAATCATTCCACTTCTTCTCATTCACCCTCTCCCTCTCCTCTTTTTCCCCTTACTTTCCTCTCCTCTCTTTCTTCCTTCCTTCCTTTCTTCCCTCGCGCAAGAGCCGACCGCCAGTCGCTTGGGCAACTCGCTTGCCCTTTATATAAGCCATCTAGTCACCAAACGGTTGGGCAATTGGAGGCTACTGTCGCCCAACCGTTCGACGACAGCACCTTTCGCCGAATCGTTGGGCAACTGCATTAATGTCGCCTAACGGTCCAGCTGCTGCCTTCGTGTCGCTTGGCCATTGAGCGACAGGAGCCAGTCGCACAACAGTTCGATGACAGTAGGCTACTTTTGCAAAAAAAAAAATCGAAGGTATAATTTTATATTTTTAATAAAAAATAGATTATTTAAAAAATTCTGAAGTTCTCTGGGGTCGAGAGAGAAAGGTGAGGGAGAGTGAGATGGAGAATGGCTCGGTTAACACATGAAGTTCAGAGAAAAAGCTCCGTTAATTGAGCGTATACTACCTATATTATTTCCCGGGGGACTGCACCTGGGAGGCATGCCACGTCATGCATTTTACAAAAAAGCCCGCCAGTTTTTCAGATTTATGTATAGGTCCTATTTCTTATAAAAAGACCTCTGTCCCATCAGCAATTTCGCGATAAGACCCTCCACTTTCTGAAATTACGTATGGATCTTATTTTTTTTTCAGAATGGTCCTTTATGAGATAAAGCTTCGCGGTTTTCTTATAATTACACATAGGTCCTTTATTTTTTAGAAAAGCCCTCTCGATTTTTTCACAAAAACCCAACTTACGAATTATCGATTTTTTTTCTCCTTTGGTTCACATAGTAGCGCGGTGCCGCTGCTTAGCTGCTAGTTTTACCGACAGCTCTTCGACTTTACGGCAAATAGTCGATTATCCCAACATCTTATCCTCTCGTCGCCGCGCGCCAAGCCGCAAATCCAGAACCCCTCCTCCCAAAACCCTTGCCCCAGCGGCCCAGCCCCACTCGCTGCAGATGGCCGGCGCTGGCGACCTCCTCCTCCGCACCCACGGTGGCCTCCCCGTCCTCGCCCGGGCCTTCCCCTGTCGCCTCCGCGTCCCCGCCCGCCGCGTCCGCGCCGCTTCTCCCCTAGCCGCCAAGGTCGACGTCGCTGACGTCGTCAGCCGGATAAGGTCGGGCAGCGCCAGCGATGCGGCCGACTCGAAGAGGCGGCGGAGGGGTGCGGAAGAGGGCCACGCTTTCTCTAGGGTGGTCACGAAGAGGGGAAGGGGCGTCGACGAGGAGGACGTGGAAGGGGAAGCTCTGGAATTGGAGAAGAGCGGTGACGAGGCGGGAGGGGTCGATGGCTCGTACCTCAGTGAGACACGGTAATGGCGTGCGCCGAAAATTAGGAATGCGTACTCTAATCTTTTCAAAATTGAAGAAATGGTGAGTTCAACTTTATTACTGTTGGTGTGGTTCACTATAAAGCGGCTTCCCCACTCCTCTCGCTCTCGTCTCCGGGGATAAGGCAGGAGTCACGAACGCATCATGCACTCAACTCCTCTTTACATAATTACATGCTAAGGGTACCATTTCGAGTTGGGGACTAATGGTTGCAGTGTGTGATGCTACTGGCTAACTACTATATAGTGTTCATCAAATTATTGGGAACTATCATAGCTTTTATACATTAACTGATTTTGTGGTTTGGTAATTTCATGC
This sequence comes from Dendrocalamus sinicus, assembly GCA_036346575.1. NCBI lineage: Eukaryota > Viridiplantae > Streptophyta > Magnoliopsida > Poales > Poaceae > Dendrocalamus > Dendrocalamus sinicus. The sequence continues at coordinate 34,689,901 of CM070642.1, forward strand.
ATATTGCAGGTTTGATCAATGCGCTATTTCTCCGTTGTCACTGAAAGGCGTTAAAGATGCTGGATATGAAAGGATGACCCAGGTGCAGGAGGCAACTCTGCCAGTAATCCTTCAAGGTCCGCAAAGTTGCAAATATTATTGCTCCACAGTGTGATACCAATCTCTTGGGTGGGAACCCTGAAACAGATATTTCAATATTTTGTTCCACTGTAGGCAAAGATGTTCTTGCAAAAGCGAAGACAGGAACAGGAAAAACTGTTGCCTTTTTGGTACTCCTTGTCTTTCAGCCCAAATAGTCAAATTGATGGTTTTAGCAGCTACTGAACTATTGCAGTGATGCTATCAAGCCATTAAGCAATCTGACTGGGTTTCATTTTTTTAGCTACCAGCCATTGAGGTTCTCTCTGCATTACCCCGTTCTCAGCGGAATCAGTTGCGACCATCTATAAATTTGCTAGTGATGTGCCCTACAAGAGAGCTTGCGAACCAAGTGGCTGTTGAGGCCAAGAAGCTTCTCAAGTATCATCGCTCAATGGGTGTTCAAGTTGTAATCGGTGGCACACGATTAACTCAGGAGCAACGAAGCATGCAAGCTAACCCATGTCAGGTTGTACCCATCAACTACAGTGTGTTCATATCTAGGTGCGATTTATGCACTAATACAAGTATTGGCCAAACAGATTCTTGTTGCTACACCTGGAAGGCTTAAGGATCATCTTGAGAACACACCTGGTTTTTCTACCCGGTTTAAAGGCGTGAAGGTTCTTGTTCTTGATGAAGCTGACCGCCTACTGGATATGGGATTCAGGAGAGACATCGAGAAAATAATTGCTTCCATTCCTAGAGAACGACAGACACTGCTATTTTCTGCTACTGTTCCAGAAGAGGTATCTCTTTTGTCATTATGCACTATTTATAACTCTTAAGTAATAACAATTTGATTTCTTGTATGTTTATTGCTAGGTCCGTCAAATTTGTCATGTAGCAATGAAGAAGGATTATAAGTTCATTAACACTGTTAAAGAGGGTGATGAGGAGACACATTCACAGGTTTAGACCTGTCATTTTCCCTGACCTGTAATGTAGAAATTTACAGCAAGTGACTTACACTATTGCTGCTGCATCAGGTTAGCCAGATGTACATGGTTGCACCGCTAGACCTACACTTCTCTATATTATACAATGTATTGAAGAAGCATGTTGCAGAAGATGCAGACTACAAAGTAAGTTGTCTTACCAAGTACTTGCAAGCTTATATCTCAACGATTTCTGATATGTTATTAACTCATTGCCCATATAATTTTGCAGGTGATTATATTCTGTACTACAGCAATGGTCACCAAGCTTGTTGCTGAAGTTCTCTCCCAGCTGAAACTGAATATAAGAGAGATCCATTCCAGAAAGTCACAATCTGCAAGAACTAAGGTCTCAGACGAATTCAGGAAGTCAAAGGGTCTGATATTAGTTAGTTCTGATGTATCTGCTCGCGGTGTTGATTATCCTGATGTCACCCTTGTCATACAGGTGGGTTCTATTATTATATATTTTACCTAAAGTCGTGTACATCTCACAAAATTTATTTGCACTTGCAGGTTGGGATTCCTGCTGATAGGGAACAGTATATACATAGACTTGGTAGGACTGGACGGAAAGGCAAGGAAGGGCAAGGCCTCTTACTGTTGGCTCCCTGGGAAAAGCATTTTCTTAGTAGTGTTAAGGATTTGTCAATATCAGAGGCTGCGATGCCTTCAGTTGATTCAAGCATTCAGACAAAAGTAAGCGGCATATAATTTTAGAACTTGTCATCTAGCTCCATTTGTAATTTGGTTATCCTTGTGCAAATTTAGCAACCAAAGTCTAATTCTTGGCTGCTCAAGAAATCTGAAGTCAATTTTGGCCTGTAAACATGGCTTGATGTTTCTTATTTCTGCTTGACTTGATAGGTCGAAGATGCAGTCAGAAAAGTAGAGATGAAGAGCAAGGAATCAGCCTATCAAGCGTGGTTAGGGTACTACAACTCAAACAAGGCCATTGGCCGAGACAAGTCCAGACTTGTTAAGCTCGCAGAGGAGTTCAGCCAGAGCATGGGGCTTGCAGTTCCGCCAGCCATACCCAAACTCATTCTTCGAAAGATGGGCCTTAACAATGTTCCTGGGCTGCGTTCTACATAATCCTGATGCTCCCAGGTCAAACAGGACTGTGCCAGAACACACTACGAGCATTTGACCAACCATAATGCTCTCAGCCTCGTAAACGGTGTACTTCGTCACTGCTGTACCTCAGTGTTGTCGATATTGGAGATTTGCAGATTGGTTTGTTGAGGGTGGTCAGAAGTTTGGACAATCACACTATGATCACTTCTCTCCGAGTTCAGAAGTCATCGGTTCAAGCATGACTGCTGCATTCTTTTCGAAGCCATATCTTGACCGGTCCACTACCCACAGGAGACGGGTTCAAACAGACCTGATGATTCTTCATATAGAACAGCACACCAAATGATTTATTAACCTTATTGCGATCGGTTCCGATCCATTTTGTGAAAAAAAAGAGAGATGTATTTGCTCATTGTATCACAGGGCAACAGATACGCTAATACACCCATGTTGCTACGTCATGTATCAACTAGTATCGTTTTTCTACTGGTCGTAAGGAATCAGGAGTGTTTTGTCATTGATCTTATACTGCAATTGTTCAGCAATGCCCTGCGTAGGAAAATGGAGCAATGTGCAGCGTTGTGAATCGATTAAATGTGTGCACCAATTACATTACCTGCACACTCATTCCAGATACATTGCACAATATTTGTGCAGCATTTTATCAATATTTTGCTTCCCAGAAAAACTCACATTTGCGGATCAAGAAGCATTGAACGAGACAGGAACTGAAGCTGACGCTAATTTGACAGATTGAACTAGTCCAAAAGCGTCGCACGTCATCTTGCTCGTTCCTGCACCGGATGCGCAGGGAGGGTTGCCTATGCACGGAGTCGCTGCCAAGTAGGGCTGGAGCCTGTGACCGCTGCGCATGTTTGGGGCTTTCCCCGTTAGACATCGTGGACTGTTTGGACTCTTGGTTGATGGTGTTAATCTCGTCTGGTACAAACACAAATATTACTATCCGAATAATAACAAAGCAAATATTACTATGCGGTTGGAGATGTAGAGCATGTTTGGTTGCTTATCACATTTTGTCAAAAAGTATGCCAAGATATAAGGCTTATTTGGTTGATTGCCACAATATGTGCCGAATGTGTGGCAAGTCAACAAGTACAACAATGGGTCGTTTCTTTTAGGCTGAGCCTTATGACCTATGGTTATGGTCTTTAAATTCTAGTTTGTTTGTAAGAGGTTATACGCAGAGAAAAATAGTTACATATGATTTTAGTTAATACAGTTGAAATCAGTACAGTTTGTACTACAATTTACTTGTAGACCCTATCTTAAAAAAATACATCGTTTAACAGCGTGTTACTATTTATCCGTACATAAGTCGTAGCCACTAGAATCCAGCCAATACTTAGCAAGAAATTGTACCTATGACACGTGGAACGTATGTATAAGAAAGCGCGGTACGCCTCACAAGTTTGGTAAACAAACAAACATTGGTATAATAAAGTCAAACTAGCATAACTCCAGTGTGGCAAATTATATCAACAAACCAACCAACCAACCGCATAGTTTTTTTGGCAGCCAAATCAATGGCCACATTTCTAGTAAAATTTGGTTAGAATGATCTTTGACACTTGTGTGAGTGTAGGGATAAGAAAGTTTGATATGGTATAACTGTGTCGATGAACCAAATTACGTGGCAAAGTTTTGCAGAGTTTGGCTAACCTGTTCACGGACGGAGGAAATATATGTTCAGACTTGGAAGGAGTTAGGGAAGTTCAGTCTTTTTTGAAGGAACTAGCAGAAGAACTGTCCAATATATTAATAAAATAGGAGAAAAAAGAAAAAAATTACATTAAAAAGAAAAGGAAATATTACATATGCCATGCCGGAGAACCTCCACAGGCAAGCGGCCACTAACACCCACACCAAATATCTCTCACACACAACACACCAAGTAGCTAAGAGAAGAATAACACACCCTATCTCCCCACACGCTAAAGATTCTAACTGAATTTCAAGCTAGATGCAGAGGACTGTAATTGTACGAAGCTTGAGAAAGAAGAATAAATGCAAAGGCAGGGTGAACCATAGCTCCACCATGTTGAAGAACTACGGTAAGCACCAAACACTAGCAGGACAATCAACAGAAAACTTCAGAATGAAGATGGCAAGGAAGTAGCCCTTCTGCTTAGGTGATGATGATGGACAACATGCCAAAGAAGCTGATAACTTTCACACCACTCCCCCTCCTCCCACATGGCTAACCAACAGTGGCTTGCTTGGTCTCGAGACCGAAATAGAACTGCTGCAACATAGGGTATCCAAAGCAGTGTTCCTACTCAGGACGACGACTCAAACGATGGAACACTCACTCTTTTGGATCTCTTTAAACAATTAGCCCAGTACTCAGGGTGAGGGCCCCCCACAACAACAGCAAGGCTAGGCCTTGACGATGAGCCCGCCGGTGGGCTGAGCAGCGGACAACTGCAGATCCAAAGATGAAGGGGGCTGCTTTAGGTCTGGCGGTGAGGAAATACTCCCAGCAACGACGAATTCCAATGGAATCCATGCCTTCCACAAGCAGGCCGATCGGTGGAGGACTTCCGAATGACGACGAACGAAGCTAATGGAGAGGATGTAGAATGCTCCAAGAATGACAGGGAGGGAGACTCTTGGGTGAGGACAACGGTGGGCTACAACTCCGGTGGCAGGGCAGACTCCTGGGCAACGGCGAACAGCGATTGCTGACCAAAGACAATGAAACATGATGAAAGCTGAAAGAAGGCTGGTGACGGTTGGAAAGGGCTAGCACTGGTGGCGGCTATAGAACACAGGCGGGGGGCTGGGTGATGCCTTTGCCAGTGGCGGACTCACATCTAGATCCAGCTACGCCATCGTCATGACACGGCTTGGTTGGATGTGGGGATGAGGGCAACGCTGGAACCGCACCGTTCGCACGCGCTGCACAGACAATCCCACATCGCTCCCACCCCCTCATACACAACACGCTGATCAAGCAGTAATAGGAAGTCAACGACGTCATGCTCTTGTTCTTTAGATCTGGCGGCTGTAAAGCCCAAGGAGACTGACTAGACAGAGTGAATAGGTGGTCTAAAAATTATTTTTCTAATTAATTATCGAATTTTATTTGGCTAAACCAATCAAGTAATATGGAAGCTTAACACAAAAGGTTTAGCACAAATAACGTCTAAAACAATCGGGTTCACCTAAGTGCAACAACAAGATAAGCTTATGTCAAGATTTGTAATTTTAGAAAGACAAGCAATCAATTTAATTCTATGAATATAAATTGCTTGAATGTAAATTGAGTACAAGAAAACAACTACAATTGACACGGTTGCATTTTACTATGGTGTTCGGAGACTTGTCGGTCTCCCTTAGTCCACGTTGAGATTAGCCTAAATGAATTAGACCGGCTCCATGAATTAAGCCGAAACACCTCAATCTACTAGTGATAGCTCTTTCCTGCTATAGGTAGGTGAGCTCCAATCTTTACAACTTTGTCGGGTTTCCTCACAATCTTCTTTGAGAAGATTATCATGCATGACGCCTCCAACGCTGTCTAGGAGTCAGCAAACTCCAAGAGTAATAAGTCAAGCCTCTCGCTTGACTCTCACCACATGCAATGAATGCACAAGCTTGAGTGAATACACAATCCATCTTTAGATGCAACATATGCAATCTTGAGTCTTTCTCTTTACTCACAAGGTGCAACACATGCACAATGAGAGGAGAATCTCACACTAGCTCAAGAGAGTGAAATAGAGTGTCAAAACTTGTTTTCCAACCAGCCACAAGGAGTTATATATACCCCACATCTCGAAACTAGCTGTTGGGACAAAAAAAAAGGATTTCTGAAAGTACCGTAGGCAAACAACTGGTATTTCTGCTCCTCTTAGCAACGGTTAGAAAACTAGCCGCTGCAAGCAAATCTAATAGTTTCGTTGTGCAAAGTTCGATACTACCAATCATTGAAAGTACTGCAACACTCGTGTAGAACTACCAATATCCTCGGGGACGAGAAGACTCCACACATGTGTCTCTCTGGAAAAAATGTATCGCTACACAAGCCAGACATTCTGCAAATCAGAAGTACCGCTCATTTAGAGCTAGTAGTATCGCTCACTGATCGGACCGCTCAAACAGAGCCGATCGGACCACTCACACAGAGTTGCTCGAAAGTACGGATCGTCAACTACACTGGTCCCTGACCATGTCGGATGGTTTGACCACTCAGGTCTCTGACCATGTTGATTCCAACCACGTTGTCTAGTTCAACCACACAGGTCTCCAACTATGCTGATCTCCGACCACGCTAGGCTTTGACCACGTTGTCCGGTTCGACCACACAGGTCTCTGACTACGCTGGTCTCGGACCACAATGGTTCAGATCTCGACCACGTCAGTTCGACCACGCTGGTCTTCGATCTCACAGATCTTGACCATGTTGGTTCCATCCGTCTTGGTTCGACCACGCTGGTCTTCGATCACACAGATCTTGACCACGTTGGTTTCGGCCATATTGGTTCCCGACCACATTAATTTTCGACCACATTGATTCGACCACAGTGGTTCTCGACCACATAGATATTCTGACCACCAACAGACATGTTAGTTCTGTGATTACAACACAGTTAGTTCCAACTAGTGGTAGTACCGTAGAATACAGTGCGATAGTTCTGATTTCTCTGAAAAGTACATATACTTCAATTGATTTTGCAAAACACATTTGCAAAATACAATATCATGCACACAAGGATTATTTATAATTCCCAATAAGTTGTAAAATACATTTGCATACTTTTAGAATTATAATACAAGGATTATATATGCGTTTCAACCATTTGCAAAATATATTTGCAAATATAAACCTTATACTACAAATAATGAAAACATGGATTTCAAACACTTGTAAAACACATTCGCAATGTATAGTCCTATATTACAAGGATTCAACACATGTGTTTTAACTATTTGCAAAACACATTCGCAAATACAAGCCTCATACTAAGGAGAGCTAGAGCAAGTGAGGTTGAGCTATCAACACATGATGAGACTCAAGCTATTAGACATGATCCCTCTTAATAGTACGACAATCTATACTAGCAATCTGGTCTTCCAATTAAACACCAGGAATGGTAGAAGACTAGAAACACATCCTTATCCCTAACTAGCCATACCTTTGCCTTGCGCATCCCCTTGAAGCTTGATGACTCACATCTATACTTCAAGTCCTGGCTATCATCTTTACATGCATTAACACATGATACATCCTTCACTTGACCTCCATCAACAAATGATGAGTATTTACTTGATTTGATGATCAACACATGATGCATCATCTTCTTGACTTGATGATTTTTAATACATGAAGTCATTCCAAATCTTCCTTATTTGTGGAACCTAACCTATTCATCCAACTCATGGAAAATGTTAGTCCACAAAACAATTGCCAACAATTACCAAACTTCACCATTAACTCATAATGGAGGGAGTAGATTCTACAATATTCCCTTTTTGGTAATTCATGATAATCTTAACAAATAATGAGATAGAAATTGAATAACGAGTATATAACATGTATACAACAATTGTATACTCTAGAATAAGCTTTCAAAGCAAAGTTTACTCATCCAATTGTCACTAATCATTCAACTATCAACACATAATGGATGAACTAGATGACAACCCGATTATGAGTATATATGAACTACACAAGCTATACATATACTCAAGGGACATGTTTCAAAGTAAAGATTCTTATTACGTGGAAATAGAATATGGATCAGTACTAATAAAATCACAAACATAGAGTGAACTCCTCTAAATGTGTGCATCCAAGAATGTATTATGAAAGTATATGCACATATTCAAGTTTAACTTATTTCGTGAAGTTCATTCTATATTTCGGATCCGAAAAATGCAATAAGATAAGAATATGATATTGAATAAATACTTCTTATGTTTTTTATCTTTGCATCCAAATGAGGCTAAGCAATATTATAATCAATAAATATATTAGTTTTATAATTATATTTATCGTTATCACAAAAACTAATTTAATGGAACTTGAACTTATAGTGGCACCACAACAAGATCCGGCTAGATGTGGGCCGTCTCGTGCTCACATCCACTTCGCACTGCCCGGGTCGCCACACTTGATGTAGATCCAAAAACAAAATCGAAATCGACGCCTCTGGCGGCAAGGAGACAAAAGGGAATAGAATGGGAAGAAAAAAAGGAGCTGTAGTTAAGGGGGCCGCCGTCGTCGCCACGCTGGCGGCAACGGCGGCGAGGAGGGACGTCGGCTTAGGGGGGTCTTTGGTGGTACAGGCTAGGTCACCCCTGAGTCGCCCGTGGGTGTGGCCCAGGAAGCCCGTAAGAGCAACTCCAAGAGATTAGCCAAAAGAAGTATCTAAATTTAGTGATTTAGCTATTCTCTAAAATGAATCTCACCCAAAAAAACAAGACTACTCCAACAGGTTATCTAAACTAGAGGGCGCGCGGTGGGTCGCGTACGCGCGGGAATGGGGCGCAGCGTGCGGGAAGGAAACGCCGACCGCGCCAAGAGGTTGGATGGTGAGCGAGGTAGGCTATCCAAAAATAGAGAGCAAAGGAGGGATGGAGAGCTACTAAATTTGGAGAGTCATTTACAGAGTTTATTGGAGATGTTTTTTCTCCAATAATAACCAAATTTACCTTTAGAAAATGATTTAGCTCTTCTCTTGGAGTTGCTCTAAGCTATTTAACTCTCGTTCAGTCTTAAATCTCATGATACATGGGCAGTGCAAACCCTAAAGTGCGTATTCGTCTCTCCTCTCTTGTTTCCTAGCTCCTCCTTTGTCGTGACCGCGACCTCCGCGTCCCCGCCCACCGCCGCCGCCAAGATCGACACCGCCGACGTTGTCAGCCAGATCATGTCTGGCAATCCCGGCGACGCGGCCAACCGGAAGAGGCGTCGGAGGCGGCGGGGGCGGAGGGACGCGGAGGAGGGCCCCTCGTTCCCTAGGGTTGTCACGAGCAGGGGAGGAGGTGCCGACGAGGAGGACGAGGTGGAAGGGGAGGCTATGGAAATGGATTTGGAGAAGAGTGCGGGCGAGGTGGGGGGCGTGGATGGATCGTACCTCAGCGAGACACGGTAATGGCGTGCGCCTCTCAGATCTTTTCAAATTGTAGAAACCAAGTATGATATGGTCTAGTGCTCGTGTGGTTCAACGAGCATAGCTCAAGCATATAGTGTTAGAAAGAACGGAATCATAGATCTTTACTGGCCATTGGCCTGATCCTCCAAATTATGATGGATTGTTCTGCTAGCATCAATCGATTCTGAATATGTTCTGGTAGTGTTCACTGTTCGGTGTTCGCATAGATCTCTAGTACTACAAATCAATTGGTACTATCTATTTTTTAATTAGTAGCGTTCCTCAGCTTTACGAGTTATGGTTATTATCTGGAATTAGGGGCTTATGGTTGTAACTGGTAGTTGGGAAATTGTCTTAGCTTGCTGTAGCTTTACTGCTGTTGTGGTTTAATAATGTTATTGTTATGCATGTTGTAGGTTTGATCAATGTGCTGTTTCTCCGTTGTCATTGAAAGGCATCCAAGATGCTGGATATGAAAGGATGACCAAAGTGCAGGAGGCAACTCTGCCAATAATCCTTCAAGGTCAGAAAAAATGCAAAATATTATTGATTCACAGTGTGAATTTGTGGTACCAAATCTCTTGGGGGCGCTGAAGATAATATTTCAATATCTTATTTCCTGCAGGCAAAGATGTTCTTGCAAAAGCAAAGACAGGAACAGGAAAAACTGTTGCCTTTTTGGTATTCCTTTCCCTTCAGCCCAACTAGTCAAATTAATGGCATTAGCTGTTTCGGAACCATTGCAGTGATGCTGCTATGTGATTAACCAATCTAACTGAGTTTTAATTTCTTATTTTTAGCTTCCAGCCATTGAGCTCCTCTCTACATTACCTCATTCTCCATCTATAAATTTGCTGGTGATGTGCCCTACTAGGGAGCTCGCAAACCAAGTGGCTGCTGAGGCCAGGAAGCTTCTCAAATATCATCGCTCACTGGGCGTGCAGGTTGTGATTGGTGGCACACGATTAACTCAAGATCAGCGAAGCATGCAAGCTAGCCCATGTCAGGTTGTACCCATCAACTACAGTTTGTTCATATCTAGATGCAATTTATGCACTAATACATAGTTCTAATCAAATAGATTCTTGTTGCTACACCTGGAAGGCTTAAGGATCATCTCGAGAACACACCTGGTTTTTCTACCAGGATTAAAGGCGTGAAGGTTCTTGTTCTTGATGAAGCTGACCGCCTATTGGATATGGGATTCAGAAGAGACATTGAGAAAATAATTGCTTGTATTCCTAAAGAACGACAGACACTGCTATTTTCTGCTACTGTTCCACAAGAGGTATCTCATTTTGTCATTGTGCCCTCTTTGTACCTGTAAGAATCTAATTTTTTGAATGCTTACTGTTAGGTCCGTCAAATTTCTCATGTAGCAATGAAGAAGGATTACAAGTTCATTAATACTGTTGAAGAGGGTGATGAGGAGACACATTCACAGGTTTAGATCTGTCATTTTCATGTGCTGTTATGGTAAAGCTTTAAAGTTTGCTGACTCGCTAGTACCTTATATTGTTTCTTCTGCATCAGGTAAGCCAAATGTATATGATTGCACCACTAGATCTGCACTTTTCTATATTATACAATGTATTGAAAAAGCATGTTACAGAAGATGCAGAATACAAAGTAAGTTACCTCACCAAAGTTTTTTGTTTTGGGTTTTTGCGAGGAATTTACCTCAAAGTTGCTAGCTTATCTTATGAATTTTCCAATGTGTCATTACCCATACAATATTGTAGGTGATTGTATTTTGTACTACAGCAATGGTCACCAAGCTTGTTGCTGAAGTCCTCTCCCAGCTGAAACTGAATATAAGAGAAATCCATTCCAGAAAGACACAATCTGCAAGAACTAAGGTCTCAGATGAATTCAGGAGGTCAAAGGGTCTGATATTAGTTAGTTCTGATGTATCTGCCCGTGGCGTTGATTATCCTGATGTCACCCTTGTCATACAGGTGGGCTCTGTTATCACTCGCACGCACGCACGCACTTTCATGTACATTCCTTGTGAAACTTATTTGCTCTTGCAGGTTGGGTTGCCTGCTGATAGAGAGCAGTATATACATAGACTTGGTAGGACTGGACGAAAAGGCAAGGAAGGGCAAGGCCTCTTACTGTTGGCTCCCTGGGAAAGTCATTTTCTTAGTATCGTTAAGGATTTGTCAATATCAGAGGCTGCGATAGCTCCAGTTGATTCAAGCATTCAGGTGGAAGTAAGTAGTATGTCAATTTAGTACTTGTCATCTAGCTCACTTGGTAATTTGGTCAGCCTTTTGCATTGAGCAATGAAAGTCTTCCTGGCTGCTTATGAAATCTCAAGTCAGTTTCGGCCTGTAAAGATAACGTACTTGACAGTTGACACCCTTGTTTCTGCTTGACTTTTTAGGTAAAAAATGCAGTCAGAAAAGTAGAGATGAAGAGCAAGGAATCAGCCTATCAAGCGTGGTTAGGGTACTACAACTCGAACAAGGCCATTGGCCGAGACAAGTCCAGACTTGTTAAGCTCGCAGAGGAGTTCAGCCAGAGCATGGGGCTTGCAGTTCCGCCAGCCATACCCAAACTCATTCTTCGAAAGATGGGGCTTAGCAATGTTCCTGGGCTGCGATCGACATGAAGTTTTGACAACAACTCTACGTTCACTTCTTTCGCGTGTTCAGTACTCCGCAGTTTAGGCGTGGCTGACTGCTGCATTCTTTTTTTAAGCCGCGATGTGTATTTCGCTATTTGCTCACTGCACTTCAGGGCATAAGATAGTCATCAGGACATAATACGCTCACGTTGCTACATGATCTGGAGTGAGGAGTATATTTTGTTATTGTTAGCTGGGTTCTTTTGGGTTTATGACTTCTGGCTTTTGCTACAATAACTAGTTTTTATATGGTGCGTTTTTTTCAAGGTAGGGTTTACAAGTCGATTTTAGTAGACAGTTACTGACTTCAGCTATACCGGATAAAATTGTATACGACTATCTCTCTTTTCATACTCTCTCTAGCAAGCAGTCAGAATTCAAAAGTCATAATCAATATCTCAAAAGAACCCATACATTTATTACTAGCTTATAGTTCTATCGTGACAACCTGGCTTGCGTTATTGTGTATTCTTTTCCCTGTTGAACGGCCAGGATCAGGCCATGGTAACTTGTGCCTGCCTGTAGCCAGTGCACGCAATCTGTGTAATTTTGTCTAAAAACATCTAAATCACATAGAGACGACTAGAAAGCAAAGTTGTTAATACCGTATCAGAGGTCATACTGGTTTGGTATATTCTGGTACCAGTCCATGCTGACATACTATTTCGGAGTTTAATATAATAATATATTTATAAGTATATATAGATTTAATAATGTACAAAACAAATTTCATGTGTAATCTTATTATCTTACTCTAGAATTTCAAATACATAGCAGCATGATAAAATAGAAATATGATATTTACTTCATAATCTCAAACTTAGACAATTCAACAATTGAACAACATCATATAATTGAGGTCTGAAGTCTGACCAGAATATAATCGAACAGCCCATCAAATGGGTAGTGGTAATTTTATGCTCTGATTCCATTTGCTTGACTTCAGCTAAGTACAAAATCAATTATGTTTGATTGTTCGTGGGACTAGCAGAGAAGGCTATTTCTTGCAAGGTCTGCATGCTCATAATTGTTCTTGATGACAAGATCATGCATGTACATGCATCTTGGCTAGCTATGTCATGATGGGACCTGTTCTTGCGGTTGGTCCTTAATCGGTACAGAAGTTGTTAGGGGAAAGGGCATCGAGAGCCTTTTTGCTTCTTGCTTCTAAGTGGTTTCATAAGTCTGTTCTTGCAGAAATATAGAGACGTGACGACCCGTGTTATTACCAAGGGGTAATAATACTGGTTAACGGGTTATTATTCATTTAGTCTGTAGAACACTGCTTCAATGAATAATAAGCACATCAGAATATCTCAACAGAACAAATATTAAAGACGGTACATTACTATTACAATATCATGCCACGCAGGCTTAATATCTCCAATAGAATTTAACAAGCTTGCATCATTATTATTGCTTCCTTATAGAAGTTTCACCTAGCTTTATTTTATACATGAAGTGACACAGCACCCCTAGCTTCCCTAGGTAAACCACTAGTTGTCTCTAGCCATCCCATCCTCCATCAGAAGTATTAAGATCATAGGCAACGTTTTTTTGGGTCCATCCTTTCCCAATCGGGAGCTAGACTGGAGGCTACGGGAGCCTATCGGGGGCTCTTTCTATTGATATGACTAACGAGTACATTTTTGAAACATAAAATGGATAACTTTTCTCAACTAATGGTATTTTCACAAAGAGCATAAGCTACATTAGGGAAGAGTACGGGATGACATAAAACTCATGAACATGTATTTTGCTAATATGCTTGCTGAGAACATTGTACCCACTCTTGCTGTTAACTCTCCTTTGTTTGAACCAAGGCAATTTGATAATTCAATTGAACCGGGAAAAGAATACTTATGGAATAACTACTCTTATGACGATTGGGAAAGGATGGACCCAAAAAAACGTTGCCTATGATCTTAATACTTCTGATGGAGGATGGGATGGCTAGAGACAACTAGTGGTTTACCTAGGGAAGCTAGGGGTCCTGTGTCACTTCATGTATAAAATAAAGCTAGGTGAAACTTCTATGAGGAAGCAATAATAATGATGCAAGCTTGTTAAATTCTATTGGAGATATTAAGCCTGTGTGGCATGATATTGTAATAGTAATGTACCGTATTTAATATTTGTTCTGTTGAGATATTCTGATGTGCTTATTATTCATTGAAGCAGTGTTCTACAGACTAAATGAATAATAATCCGTTGACTAGTGTTATTACCCCTCGGTAATAACACGGGTCGTCACGTCTCTATATTTCTGCAAGAACATACTTATGAAACCACTTATAAGCAAGAAGCAAAAAGGCTCTCGATGCCCTTTCCCCTAACAACATCTGTACCGATTAAGGACCAACTGCAAGAACATGTCCCATCATGACATAGCTAGCCAAGATGCCTGTACATGCATGATCTTGTCATCAAGAACAATGATGAGCATGCAGACCTTGTAAGAAATAGCCTTCTCTGCTGGTCCCACGAACAATCAAACATAATTGATTTTGTACTTAGCTGAAGTCAAGCAAATGGAATAAGAGCATAAAATTACCACTGCCCATCAAATGGGCAGAGAACTGAAACTCTGGACAACAGCATATAACCGAACAACAGCAAGCTCAGATTGAGCTCTGTTGTTGCTATGGCCATGGAAAGTTGGAAACCACTCAACAAGGCATGGCAGATCAATGATCAATCATGAAACAACTACCAGGCAGCTGAAATGTAGACAATACAAGGCAACAACATGTCAAACCCGATAGTTAGCAGGCAGCTTACTGCTCAATACAAGTAGTCAATAGCAGCATGTAAAAACCAGGAGCTAGCTAGCATGCATGCAATACAATTTGTTACTTCATAGTTGATACTACTCCGCATCATTGACATACAAAAATGGATCTTGGCCTGCCGGAGGTTCTGACATGTGAGCACTTGTTGCTTGTTCAGCTACCACTACCAGTGGTGGTGGAACATCAGCATTAGCTACACTAGCCAATTCTTCCTCTTCTAAAATAGACATGGTAGCAAATGGTGCATCAATGCTTTCCCAGTTGAAGTCATCTTCATTAATAAGAGTAGGTTCTTCACTAACCCATTATCGTAATAAATCAATGTTATCAAGGCTAATGGGATCTAATGTAGCTTTAGATTTCTCAATATCCTGAGTAATGGAGAGTTTGGAGACTAATCAGTTATGGTAGCAAACAAAAACTTAGCATTGCACATATTATGATTTATTTCATACCATTCACGAAGCTTAAGTTTGTAACAAACGAAAACTAAATCATTTAGCCTTGAGTGTTCAAGTCTACTTCTTTTCTTGGAGTATATAAACTCAACAATACTCCAATTGTGTTCACAACCTGTGGCACTGCAACATTGACTAAGAACACGAATAGCAAAAGCTTGAAGTTCGGGAGTGTCGTGGCTGAAATTTCCCACCATGCAACTATCACGAAGACATGCAAAAAACAGAATGCAAATTTTAAATGTTTAACAATAGTACTGTGAATTTCAAACAATAGTATTATTTGTTACCTAGATTAAGTTTTTCACGTTGACGAATAGCACCAGCATAGCTAAAGTACCCAAGTGATTTCTTATATTGCTATAGTTATGAGAATACCTTGCCTTGAACATCAAGATTTGCCACTAACCTCATGATGGTGGCAGTAAGGCCTTTAGCAACCTCCTTTTGCTTGGTAAAGATAGGACTAAAGTAAATTTCTTGATTGAGAAAATATCCAGCTACGTGCAATGGATTATGAAGTTGCTTGTCCCGCCTAGCATCAATTACTCTAATGTATTGTCCATACAATGATACCTTATTCCTCAATCTTTTCTTAATACATTCTTTTGCTTTGTCCATTGCCTTACAAATATCCCATGCAAGGTTTTGCATCACTATCAACCGATCGGAGGACACGTACCAATGGTTTAGTAACCATGACTATATGTTGACATTGATCCCAAAACTCAGCATCTTCCAAAAAAATAGAAGCAATTTCCTTCCCAACATTACTTTTGGCATGATTTGAACATACCCATTTTTCATTAGTAAACATTTGGTGCAGCTCCTTAAATTTCAATAAACATTGAAGACTCAAGAAATGTGTAACAAATCTAGTGACAGCAGGACGACATAACTCTCTACCATTTGTGAATTCTTGCCTCATCAACGACAACACCCAGGAATGGTTATAATAAACTTAGTGATTTTTCTTGCTTTCTTTGTGGTTTCATCAAAGATAGGAAAATGCCTTGGATCAGATAATTCTCTAGCATTAGATCAATGCAATGTGCAGCACAAGGGGACCAAAAGAAAGTGTCGTACCTATATTGCAATGCTTGTCCAACAGCTTTGTAGCTTGCATCATTGTCACTGATAAATTGAACAATATTTTCTGGTCCAACTTCTTTCACTACCTCATCAAAGAGCTCAAGCAATGTCTCTTTGTCCTTACGAAGTCCTAATGTATCAATAGATTTCAGGAACATTGTGCCTCTCGGAGAATAAAAAAAGGAAATTTATCAAGGATTCTTGTCTTTGGCTTGTCTAGCCATCAGACATTATAGAGTAGCCATAGACAGTCCATTCCTTCCTGAGATCACAAACATAATTTCGAGTAATATGAACAACATTTTTCAATAAACTTCCTCTATAATCATGATAAGAAGGTGTTACGAAGCCAGATCCAATAGATGTAATGGCATCTATCATCGGCAGGTAGTAAGGAGAATTAGCTGCATTGAATGGTATATTAGCATCATACCACCATCTAGCCATTACATCTCTAGCATGATCGACACTTTCTTTTGATGCTAGTGCACTCTTGATGCTAGGCTGTGAACCGGCTATTGTTCTTGGAGCAAACAAACTCTTCTCTTGAAGTTGCTTTGTAGTTGAACATGGGGTAGGAGTTGGTGATGTAGGAGACCTTCGCCTGCTTTGTGAAGCACTAGTTGAACCTTCTTGTGATTCAGTACATCCAATGGATCCAATTTCATGTCTTGTTTTCTTTCTTCTCTCCTAATTTTCATCCAAAACATTCAACAGCTGCTTCATTTGCCATTGGACATCACTAGGCACCTTCTTACATGGTTCAACTTGACCACAGACTCCTACAAGATGCTGCTTCAAATGAGTAATACCATCACCTCCAATCTTCTTGCCATAGAGAAGGCAAATAGTGCTATTTTTAACTCCAAGGACAAGCTTCCCATGTGCCCAAGCAGGATCCTTTGACTTTGCTGGAGCCAATGCAGGGACGGGTGTTGATTCACCTACTGAGGACGAACCTGGCGCCATTATCTAGCCAATGAAAGTATGCAACTGCATCAGTACATAGCAGTGTACTAAGAATAAAAAGGAGATATGTTTGGCATAAGAACTTGAGAAGTATTTAAAATGGTTATTTGACATCATCAGTGAACATTAGTTAATCTACTGGTCATCCAACATGTGTGTTTGCTAATTTATATTCTGAGCAATTGAAAACATGATATCATACTGACAACATGCCAGCATGGTCAGGACTTAGTAGCAAAATGTATTTACTGCAAACTAATATTCCAGCATTCACTCGTAGATAGAGAGGACTATTCTTAAGGTACATTGCTATCTAGAATCAGAGTTTATTGTAAAACAAAGTTGATGTACAAGATGTTTTCATCAAATGCATGTTTCTGGAGCCCCAAATTTGGGTTGAGATTTGAGAAGCATGTACAATGTTGATTGGTTACTATTAAGTTAGTAGGTCCGCAATTTCTCTGCAACTCCACCAAAAAAACATAGTTTTCGATCAATTCTCATCATCTATGACATCTAAAAACTTCTACAATCAATTTGTTGTAGGCCTATAAGGAGAAATCTCGATTTACTGACTACTCGACCACTTACATGAGGTGACTAGTAGATCTATAGATGGGCTGCCATTCGTGACCTACCGCCAATGGACGACGTTGAGACAGTCAAAGAAGATGATTCTTGTGGCCAAGCTTCACGTCGTGCTTACTGTTCTTGAGTTGCCGCCAGCGGAACATGCCAAGTTTCGATGGAGAATCGGAGATGCTGCTTGCGGCCAAGTTTTGCACCGCGCTTGTCATCGCTGGCTCATCGGCGCCGTAGCACTCACCTCCCAGGCTCTCAGTTGGGCTCAGCTCTCTTTGGTCTTTGTGGCTAGGGTTTCCTCGATTCCACCACTGGCTTTGGTCTTTCTTCGGTAGCTGGATTGGGCCTTGGTCTGATTTTGAATGACTGAAGCCTGAAGGCCACTCAAGCCTACATTTTGGCTAGTACCAAAATAAACGGAAATATGAATCTCGCTCAGTATGATCGAGAGTAACCGGTATGATCGGTATGTTGGCCAGAACAGCACACAGGGGTTTCTATACCATTCCATGTGGCAATACGGTACATACCAGTCGATATTCCTAATGCCGAAATGGTATTAATAAGATTGATAGCAAGACATTGGCTCAATTCTTTTGAGTTTATGCTTAGGTTTTGGCTTTCATTTCTACAATAACTCATCGTTAAATGGTACATTTTTTCAAAGCAGGGTCACAAACTGAGTTCAGTTGTACCGGTGAAAATCGCATGTGACTATTTTTCTTTGCATACTGTTTATCACAATTAGGTCAAAATTCAAAAACCACAGCCATAAGCCTCAGCTCAAAAGAACCCACCCAAATCATTTCCAAATGCATTGTCCTAAGTGTTCCCAAAACAAAGGCACAAAGCATACACATCAACATTTCATAATTTTTTATCACACTTGTTTGAGATTACCGTAAAAACAAGCTGCAGATGTTTGCATGGTATGAATTACACATTGGTGCCAATAGGTGGGTTCTTTTAGGCTGTGGCTTATGGCTTTTGAATTTTGGTTGTTTGAGAGAGATTACGAAGAGCGAGACAATCACATGCGATTTTGGCTGGTATAGCGAAAGTCAGTACAGTGTACTACAATTAACTAGTAGATCTCACCTCAAAAAATGCACTGTTTGAAAGCTAGTTACTATATTGCCGTACATAAGCCATAAGTGGAAAATAACCCACTCATTATTTGCGGGAATAAGTCTATTTAACCCCTTGAACTTTTATGAAAGTATGAAAATCTACCATAAACTATAAAACCAGATATTGTACGCTCCTTAACTATCAATACTGTTCACTTTACCCCATTGAGAGAAAAATCGCCCTAGCTACATAAAGCCTTCTCTCTTCTCCCTCTAAATAGAGGAGGCGGCCATAACGGTTTGCCAAGCTCGTCGATGACGAGTCGGGCTACGGTGACAATCAGCAACCTCGAAAATGGGCTGTTGAGGTCACGAGAATCCTATACATGATGGTGTGAGGGCTGGTGGCAACGGCATGAGACGATGTGGTGAGATTTAATGGTGATGGTGAGCTAGGGAAGAAGGCATCCAAAATTAGCGGCGGGGATTGAGGAATGTGAGGAGATGGTCCAGAAGCAAGAAATTAAAATAGACCCAACCATGTGAGAAATGGCGGTGGTAGCGGAGGTTTTGGCCAAAGTTGGGAAAGACAGGATCAACAGCGGATTCCTATGGTCAGAATGAAATTGCATGAGGGGAGGAAGAGGTGAAGCTCAAGAACACACAATGACATGCACTACTACAAAAAGGGTCACCACAGACGGTTCAAAACAATCAACACAGATGGTTTTTTGAACCGTCTGAATTTATGTGTCAGTGATAATCAGAGGTTATCACAGATGGTTTGTGAGCTATTTGTGCTAAATATATCACAGACGGTTTATAACTAGAACCGTCTGTGAAGAACACTATCATAGACGGTTCTATATACCAACCGTCTGTAATACTCACACATCACATACGGTTCTAACTACCAACTGTCTGTGATGTGTGAGTATCACAAACGGTTGGTATATAGAACCGTCTATGATACTATCCTACTACAGACGATTTCTGGTTCGAGCCATCTATGATAATTCTTCACAGATGGTTTATACCACAAAACTGTCTATGATAGTTCATTCTATGCCTGAATTTTTTTCTATTTTTCGGTTACATCACATACGGTTGGTATATAGAACCGTCTGTGATACTTCCCTATCACAGACAATTTCTAGTTCGAGCTGTCTGTGATAATTCTTCACAGACGGTCTATAACACACAACCATCTGTGATAATTCATTCTATACCTAAATTTTTTCTATTTTTTAGCTAGCCTCAGGAAATGTTAACTATATTATTTGAAAACAAGCAAATACAGCAAAAAATACAGAAACACATTCTATTTCCATTAAAATTAGAATCAACCATTACAACATCACAAGATATCAAGTAGGTTACACATAGCACTGCATACACAAGAGGACACTTACAATTTTACAAAGATAAACTTCACGGCTACAAATTCAGAAAAATGTTTACACTACAAGAAACTTCAGGCTAATGCAAGCTAGACTTAAACATTCTTCATTAAAATACAATCTAAAACAAGTGGTGCGGGAAAATATTCATGTAGCAGAAACAAAAATACAACGAACACTATTTTCAGCTTCTATGATAAAATCAACAGCTTCTATACCGGTGACTTAGAATAGTGCATATTTGCCATCGTCTTCCTTCTTTCTATCTTGTTTCAAGTGAAATTTCAATCGTCCTTGCCGAACCTCTTCCCACCGTTGCTACGCACAAACGAGTTGGAGTAGTACTGATGGTATTGGTTCTTCGAGTAGGGAGAGTGGGTTAATAAGGGGCAAGAGGGGCGGAGGAGAATGGTGCCTACCGTTCAATGCGGCGAGAATGGACGGGTGAGATCAGGATCCTAGGGGATATGCCGCGGATTGGTGACGTGGCGGGACATCACAGATGGTTCTGATTACAAACCATCTATGATAGAGCCATCACAGACGGTTCGTAACAAAAATCATCTATGATAATAAGAGATATCACAGACGGTTCATAACAAAAACAGTCGGTGATAATGGCGTCACAAAAATAATATATCGATACAATATAAATAGCTAGTCTCAAAAGATAAAATAGCAAAATTTTATATGACTTATATATACTTGTTTGAAAGGTTTCAACGAGATCTACAACTTTGCAGTTGAGGCAAAACCCAAATTCCAAAGGGAAGATAAATGTTTTTGGTAAAAACAGAAACTAAAAACTTAAAATGCAAATTTGGTGCTAAAGCTTGCTGATTTTGAGGGTTTTAGAGGGCGACTAGCGTAAGCAGGTCATTTTTTTTGAATCGGGCTCGTCGTTAGCTTTCCAATGAATACAAGAACATCGAAAATGGACACCGAATGCAAAAGTTATGCCCATTTTACTAAGGTGTCTCAAAACTAAATCCTTCTCGGACTCAGGCGGGAGATTATGAAATTTTGTTATTTCAAGGCAGAAAACATATCACAGATGGTTTTTAATACAAACCGTCTGTGATAACTTCATTATCACAGACGGTGTTTTATTTAAACCGTCTATGAAGTATCAAAGACGGTTTAAATAAAAAACTGTCTGTGATGTCTGCCATTATCACAGACGGTTGTTATCAAGAACTGTCTGTGATGTCTTGTATTATCACAGACGGTTCGTATAAATAATCGTGTATGAAAATATCACAGATGATTATTCGTATAAACCGTTTGTGATACTTACAGTACAGACGGTTCCTAGGAACTGTCTATGATGTAAGCGTTCAATTTAGCCTCTTTTGTAGTAGTGATGGTTGCAGGTGGTGGGAGCTTACCCGAGCGGTTGGGGTGGTGCAGTCGGAGGCAACAGGAGCTTACTTGAGCGATTGGGGCAGTGCGGCCGGAGTAGAGGAGCTCATGCTTTGACTATACTCGGTGGCACAGAAGGATCAAGGAGGAGGAAGGGGAGAAATAGAGGGGAGTGGAAGATGATATAGGTGTGACTTGGCCGGCTTAAATAGGCGACGAGGCTATGGGGCACTGTGCAGCAGCAGTGCGCAACGTGGGCGATGCGACAGTGGCACATGGCTTGATCCGGAGGGGACACGCATTCCGCACAGGGCTGTCAGGGGATGGGGCGGCGAAGATGAAGATGCAGAGAGAGGAGAGAGAAGACAATGGAGTGGAATTGATCATAGAACATGCCATGTGGGGTTTACCTTATATTGTTTCCTTGGTAATGCTGATTGTGTGCCATGTGATCCAAAAACCAGGCTACATGTCAAAACCATTGTTGCTACTTTGGCACCACATCAGAGCAAAACCAGCTTCGGATGGCCTCAGAGGTAAACGGTATTGATACTTGAGGGGGTAAAACATCTAATTTTGTAATTAGAGGTTAAAATTTAGATTATCACAAGAGTTTAGGATGGTAAAAGAGACTTATTCCTTAATTTTATTTTTAAAGATGCTTTCTGCGATCACGTTTCCGTGATGAGGAACAGCACGTAGGAAGTGATCTGAAATAGCGGAGGCTGAGAGCGTGGAGATGGTAGGAAAGGTCGGCAGATGCAGGTAATGCAGGGCGTGCGTGGTCAAGTTGGAGAGGTTTTGAGAGCCATGCAGGTGCCGTGGGTGCGTCACGGTCAAGTGGTCAACATCACAACATTTGTGTTGGAACCTGCGAACTGTTTGGCGCAAGAATTCAGAAAGACCAACGAACTAGATAGGCTGGTCCTGATCAACTCGCCTTTGGCTTCTGACCTCTGGTTTATTTTTCACTATTCATAAGTTTCGTCTTTTTCTGAACTTTTGGCTTTTCGTTGAGCTTTTTTACCGGTTCTTTTTTTCCCGTATTTGTTTGTATTATACGTAATGGGCTAACATATTTTTTATTTTTAAATTTTTTTAAATTTAATTATGCTAAATAAGCCTCTGTCAGCTACAGTGTTTTTTCAGTCAGCTACAGTGTTTTCAGCCATAAACCACGAGCTTTTCAGTCGAACCGATCACCACCAGGATCAGACACTTCTGTCGTCCAGATACTCCATTAATCATCACGCACTGCTCCCCTGTTCTAATGATCTACACCCTCCAATTAGAGAAGATTTAGGGCTGGTTCGAAGCCAAGAATTCTGTACTAGTTTTTTTCCCTTCAGGAAAACAAACAATTTTTTTTAGGATTTTTGTTGAAATCCTTTATTTCGGACGAGAGATATGGGGAGTCTGCAATTCAGTCTCTCATCGCAGCTTGTAAATTTACGATTAATCCTAGGAAAGCAGGAATATTTTCACGTACGATTCCTTCGAAACTCCCGCGTTGCCAACGCCTCCCAGCCCAATCGTGGCTAACACCGGGTGGTCAGTGGGGTGACAGCCGCGCTCCCATGCAAAGAAACTAACCATTCTCAAGACCAGGGGCGGAGCTACACCTCAAGTAGGATAGGCTTTAATCCGAATGTAGAAAAATATCTAGTGTACAGTCTAGGTAAATTCAGTCCAATGTGGGTAACATTTTCATAATCCAACTCAGATAGCTTAGATCATTCCACCACTAAAGCTAAAACATAATTAAATCCTGACTCCGCCACTGCTCAAGATAGTACAGGGCAGCCGTGCGCAAGTGCCTGCTACTCACTGCAAAACCCCAAAATCTTTAGGGCATGCATGGGTTGTCACTGCCAACGCATGTCAGCATGCAAGCGCAACACGGTTAGTCGTGCCAAAAGGCAAGCATGACAAGCGGACGCCAGGTGGGTTCGGAGGATCGAGGTGCAGTGGTGCAATGGGAGCGCCCGAACTGCATGCAGCACACCACGTGTGTACCATCTATGTCCCAACATCTGAAATGCTACCATTACTATCTCTGTAAACTAAGCGGCATCACAACTAGATTTTGGCACATCTCCTCTAGTTATATCGTAACGAAACAATAAACAACATATATTTAATGATAAACGTTAAAATAGATGTGCTATAATCAAAAGTAGACACGTCACAACTGAAACTTGGGTTATTCACGTCCAAGAATGTTCGAGACCATACGCTCGAGAACGCTTAGGATCACGCGCCTAAGAATGCCTGGGACTCTACGCCTGTGAACGTTCGAGACCACGCGTTCAAGAACGTCCGGAACCATGCATCCAGGAGTATACTTAAACTTGCAACTAGAACGTTACCGAGGAAATATATATTACCATAAAAGCTTTCTAATGTTCATCATTAGTTTATGAATGTTCTACCGACTAAGTTTTAGACTAGCAAGCTACTTTGCGAAGGCAATGTTGAGCGAAATAGAGGTAATGTTCTAGATCATTACTATTGGATGTGATGCAGAGGTGCTACTCCCATCCTCGATGCATAACACCTCATTGGTCACCTAAACCAGTAACAAAGCAAGCGTTAGTCCAAGACTCGGTAAGTACATAGCAAAGTAAATTTTAACATACACATGATACTATCTTATACCATATTTCATTTACCATTAATTATCCATCAACATACACACGATGCATGGATGGCACTAGTGTTGGTCAAATGGGTCAAGCCTGTCAGGCTGGCCTGAAGCACAACACTATTGGCCTGGCCTAGGCACGGCACGACCCACAAAAGCAATGGGCCGGGACAACATGCCACGATGCCATGGGTCGTGCTTGAGGGCGGCGACTACAGGGGCAAGGGGAGCAAGGCGGTGCGGCACTGCTTGGAGCAACGGCACACAACACGGTCGGCAGGTCAACAACGCGACGGTGAGGCTAGTTAGCGGTGACGATGTGCAGCTCAGCAACGGCGTTGGCGGAGCACAGCA
Organism: Dendrocalamus sinicus; assembly: GCA_036346575.1. Lineage (NCBI taxonomy): Eukaryota > Viridiplantae > Streptophyta > Magnoliopsida > Poales > Poaceae > Dendrocalamus > Dendrocalamus sinicus. The sequence continues at coordinate 34,714,530 of CM070642.1, forward strand.
AGAGCTGGGGTGGTGGTGGCGGCGCATAGCAGTGGTGGCGGCGCATAGCAAAGACAACGTGGCACGCACCGCACGGGAGCTAGAACGGCGACGATGCGGTTTGGGGGAGCGATGTGGTAGCAGGTGGAAGGAGGAGAACGACGGCGGCCTGGGGAGGATGTCGTGGCAACTGGCAACGGCAAGAGAGAGCCTAGGGCAGGTTTCCCTCCGTCCTGCATCCTCCTCTTAAAGGCCACGACGACCACCGGATAGGTCGGGCTGGGCATGGCTCGGCCCCAAATTCTTTCTTAATTTTTAGAATATTACAACCCAGCCCGCTGCGAATGCGATGATTCCCCCTGCCTTCAGCCGCGAGCGCGGCCATCTCCACAACTGGTAGCCACTAGACGGCATCGCGCGCATCCTCGAATTCGGAAGCTGGATGCCTGCCTACCAAAGTCGTCGTCGCTGCCTGCTTCTGCTGCATGCAGTGCACGCTGCAGAACGCAGAGCCGCAGAGTGAAGTGTCGAAGTGAATGGACATGAATGCACGCGTGAATGCATGCGTGAGACGAGAGGCATAGACGGCACTACCCAACTGTTACTACGTCCCGTATCTTGCACCATGGACGAATCATACTTGCCCTTTTTCCTTTTTTTACTTCCATTTCAAAATGCGGAAAAGCTAACGTTTTAAAATTTTGACCATGTATATAACATGTGTGTGTCTATATAAGTACTTAGATTTTTCATACGAGGATTGTACCGTAGACTTATCATCAAAAGCACTACTATATTATTATATTTTTAATAATTTTGTCAGCATATGACGAGGAAAAATATAATATTCAAACCGTTATATCAAAATCGTGTCTAAAACGACAAATAAAAAAACTAAGGTGAAAATAAGCGATGCCTTTGTCGTACATCCACTCACTAGTCATCACCTTTTCCCCCCTTTCTTGGGAAGGAAAATGCACTGGTGATCACTTAGAGCAAGTATAATAGTATAGCCAATTGGTGGCTATAACACTTGTTCATTTTATCTATAGCCTTCAAAAAAATAGTTCATACAATAAGATAGCTGTTACAATAACTATTTGGCCCCACGTGTAAGAGAGTGAAATGCATATTTTTACGTGTTATAGCTAGCTGTAATTTAGTAGTCAGCTTCCTTCTCTCTCTTCCTTTCTCTCTCTGCCACGTAAGATTTGGTTGATATTATATTTACTATAGCCTGCTGACTAAGCTTTATTGTACATGCTCTTATGCTCCATTCATTTACACCTACCGGCCAGAGGGTTGGTTAATGGTAAAGACATCTCCAATGGTCTAAATCAGTTAGCTATATGTATGCACGCATCAGTATATATCCTATGTGGAGGAAAGAGAGTATGTAAAAAAACCGAGTCAGCTCTTCCTTAAGCACTAGTCTATAACGCAAAACGAGGTAGCCTCTATAAATGATAGTCCTTTTCTGTGTGTGCATGTAAGCATCAAATAGCTATCCTTATAAATAGTTCTTTAGAATGCTAGCTTTAGTGTGTACTATATAAATGATGTGAAAGTCTTCTAGTTAGTTGTTAGTTAGAACTATTAGAGCATCTCCAACAGTATGAGCTAGTTACTAGCTCTAAGACAACTTCTCCAATAGTATTAACTTTTAGCACATAGCTCATAACATAAATAGTCTCACATGACACTCTCATATAATCTTGAAATGTGTGTATTAGACTAACTCTTGATCAAGAGCTAGCTTTTCTTTCTCTTCTATTAAAATATAAAATAATATGCTTAGAGTTAGCTCATAAGTCACTATTAGAGATGCTCTTAGAGATGCCGTAAGGCATGGCATTGGCAGTCACAGGTACCCGGCCGACCGCTGGAGATTCCAAGGCATTCAACCTTGGATGTGCCTTGCCCATCTACCTATCTCTCCGTCGGCTTCACCCTCACATCGCCTTGAACATCAAAGCAGTAGAGTACATCATGGGACGTACATAATGCATGGTGACGAAATTTTGCCATATATAACACTTTTTTAACAAGTATTTATAGAAATAGCCATATACCGAAACAGTATTGACAAAAATAGCGCTTCTGCCATCCGATCACCAGACGGCACCACCCGACATTCGACACATGGCGCCTGCCATCCGGTGGCCTGCCGTCTACCCACGAAATGGTAAGTGATTAAGCCAGCACCTGCCTAAATTTGTAATTTTATGTCATATTTGTTCAAATTTTCAAAAATAGGAAATGAGCTCAAAGAATTACAAATTTTTTGGTGGAGCTTTCTGAGGAGTCGTGATACCTTGTGTAATTTTTTCGTAATTTTTCGCACCACTTTTCTACCTCTAAAAATTATTTAAACGATGTATAATTAAACAGGTAATTAAGCACTAATGGCCAGGGCTAATGGCCTACCACCCGGCCACTGTGCGGGCCCACACAGTGGCCGGGCGGCAAGCCATTAGCCTCCAGCTATTAGTGCTTAATCAACTGTTTAATTGCACGTCACTCTAAGAATTTTTAGAGATAGAAAATGGCCACAAAAAATTACACAATATAGCACGCTGCCTCAAGAAGCTCCCCCAAATATTTCATAATTTTTCATGACCATTTGCTATCTCTAAAAATTCGTAGAGGATGTGTAACTAAATCAGTCATTAGGGCTAATCGGAGGGCTAATCACCTACCGCCCGTTTACTGGACGGTAGGTGACCTATCGTACGGTGACCAGGCAGCAGGCGGCCTATCACCCGGTCACCCCACAAATGGTGGACGCAGCTTGTTTGGTATATGTAACAACTCCTATAAATATTAAAAGCGTACAAATTTTTGAGCAACATTCACAACAAATAAATTTACCAATAAATTACACGGTCAAGTACGTTATGTCGAGAGGCTACACATAAAATTTTATAATTTTTTGAGCCCATTTTCTATATTAAAAAATTCAAACAAATAATATGAAAAAATAGGGCAGGTGATTAAGCTGGCTAAATGGGCGGGGCGGCTAGCCTTCCGCCTGCCACCAGATGACAGGCAGCCTGCTGCCATGCCAGAAGGCCTGCCGCCCCGCCCACTTTATTGGCAGAACGGCAGGCTGGGCAGCAGACCCACACTTGAGCTTTGCGACGTTGCCATCCGGTCACTGGACAGTAAAAATATTATTATTGTCAATAGGTCTGTGTACTATTATTTTTATAAATACAAATGTAAACAATGTTATATATACCAAAAACTTGCATAGAGACCTATGTGCCATTGACAAGGAAACATAAGTACACATGAACAGGGAACATGCAACTTCTCCCCCCCTCCAATTCAACTATGATAGCACAAAATAATCCTCTCCGTCGTTTAGTTTCTTTTTCGTTCAAGATGACACCACCTAGGCGATTGGAGTGTAGTCCTAGCTTAGATCGAGTACTGAGCAGCTCGCAGCATCTCGATATAAAAACATTTACTTATCACATGGAGGCGCTCGATCTGATAGAACCACAAGGATTAAATTAGTCAGTGGTCAGTGCATACAAGACCTAAGAGCTGCTGCGTCTTGCAATTAGCAATATGAGAATAATATGATAGTACGGCATGATGCTCCAACTCGCTGGTCACTATCGATGATCACTTCCCCAGTCTCAAATTATCATTAGTTACAAGGCTTCTGCATCGTTGGCGTCCACGCAAAGGACGGCGTCTCCGCCTTTGCCTCCTCCGATGCGGTTGGTCTTTTCTCCCTGCTTCGCTATCATTTGCTCTTCTTCGATGATCTCCTTACTTTTCTTAAGAAACCAACCACCTAATTTGTTCAACTCATAAGGTACAGTAGTTTTACGCTAGTAGCTTGTTTAAATTGTTGCCCGGAAGAAACAAACTGGAGCAATCTGCATTGCTGGTAGTGGTAACAAACATAATGGAGCCAAAAGAGTGGTTGTTAGGAGTAACCATCCACAGTTTTAAACTCACATGGTGGAAGTCATTCTTCGGCTTGTTGGAAATTGGCCATAAGCTGAGGCATATTTCCTTTTTAAAAATAATCTAAAACATATATGATTTAGTACCATATACCTAATTAAATAGAGATAAAACAATTTATAAGATAAAGTTATTATCACTCTTTAAAACATATGATATATGGTATAGAAATGGCATAAGGAGGACTTTATCTAAACACCTACGCGTGTGTATTCCCGTATTTTCACGCAGAAAATCGCATAGCTTGTGACTTGTGACCGTGCTATGTTGTAGCGCGTCTCCTGGCGCTTTAAATCTACCTTTTATTTTGCTGAATCATGTTATCATCTCTCTCCTTTTAACTGGTAATGTGACTATTTAATTATCATTATTTGGTTTGAATATTAGCAGTCACCAGTGAATAATTTAGCAGTTACTAATAAATTATTTTAGTTTAATGATGTCAGTTACTATAGAGCAATTTACACATCTATAAAAGACTTAGAGATGTCTAGGCGTGGCAAACTGAACTCTTCTATTTTTTTTCTCACATTATCATTTTTCTTTCTAGTGAATTTGTACTGAGTATTGAGCGCTATAACCTTACCGGCCTTTCTTCTCGACATGCACCAAGAAGGAGGGATGGTGGCTATCTCCGAACTATTGCCGCAGCGAGTACCTACACGACGGTGGTAATAAGGCTTCTAGGTAGCACATATTTGCATGATCTCTCGTTTCACTGCTTCATCTATGTTCTATACTGTATTGAGCCAGCGATGCTTCTTGTTCTTCGTCAAGTCCAATAGTAAGTCATTCATGCGATCGATCGACTCTATTATAGTATAATAAGTAGCCTGCTATTAGTTATGGATTTTACATCACTAATATTTTACTATATTCATCTTCTAATAAAATTTATAATTAAAATATTATCGATATTTCAAACAAGAGTAATATTCAAAGCTCCCCCGTTCTTTCTAGCGGTATACGATGAATCATCCCTCGGAAAAGCGAAGTGCATATTCTCTCGTTTCGCCTGGCGGAGATTCCGATGCTTGGCTGCGCCCGTCGACGGCCGAGACTTTTCTCGCCCGCTTGCTGCGACCGCGACGACCCTGCCCTGCCAGCACGCACCTCCGCTGCGCTTTCTTTTACGTACTCCTACATAACTTGTTCTTTTCCTCCAATGGATCTTTCCCGGAAATGCCCTCCGAACTGCGATGGCCGTATACATGCACGCGTGTAAATTGCACTCCTCCGTAGACCCACAGCTGGCGAGGACGTGAACGGGTCGATCTTGAATTTGACCAGTTGTCGGGATCAGGGTTCTCGATCGGGTGCCATCGAGCTGTGATTATAGGATCGTAATAGGGTTTGATTAAGAATAATTATAACGACCTCGATCACTATTTCGTGGTCGCAGCTGAGTCACTAGGATGATTTTAGGCTTTTAGCTCAGAGGCAGAGCTACCTCCCGGCGAGTGCGGGGCTCACCGGCCACAAGCCATGGAGGTCCGCCGTCGTCGGGCAGGACGCAGGCTGTGGCGAGGAGAGTGCTGTGACTGGGCACAACAAGGCTCCAGCTGGGCTTGCGAAGCCTAAACTTTGCTGGTTCCGCTACTGTTTTAGCTAATTCAAATCCTATGAAAGAGTGAGATCGTGTCTCCCATATTATATGTCGGAAACAGATAATCTTACGATCGTAAGATACGAATCGATAATCTAAAAACCGTGAGTATCACCGGCCGTTAATGGCGAATCAAGTTTCCTGTTCTCTTTTCTGTATTTTCTCACATATAACAAATAGTTTAGGAGAGATGGATGCTATTATAGATTCCATAAAAAAATAAAATAGAACAAATAAACTGTTAATACGTGTGAAAAAACAGAGACAGGAACCGGCAACTGGAAGCTGCATTAGTTAATGGCGCGCTGCTTTGGACTCAACGCAAAATACATCGAGGGCAGCATGGTCATTTACCTACTCATCAGTCCTCACGCCGTCGTGGCGTCCCGGACTTTGGTTATTTTTTTTCCCTCGCATCCCTTGGTTTCCCCTCCTGGCGCGGCCGCCATGTCTTTACCGCTTCCTTATTAAACACCCCGTCGCCGTTCGCCGAATCCCTCCGCGCTCCCTCGGGCGTACGGATTAACCACCACCAAGAAACTAACCAACGCCAACCACCTCCTCCACCACCGCCGCCGCGACCAGCACCTGCTAAATTCATTCGTTCGCCTCCCCGGAGGATCCAAGAACGCGATCGAGTCGGGGCCGCGCGGAGCCGGCGGCGGCCACCGCACCATGGTGGCGAGCGTCGCCGCGGCGTCCTCGTCGGCCCACGCGGCGGCGGGGCGGCCCGCCAAGAGGGAGCCGGCGTCCATGCACGCCGGCATCCGGCGGTCGCCCTCCGAGCCGCACCTCCGCTGCTCCAGGCGGGGCGGGGCAGCCGGCGCCGCCCTCACCACCAGCCGATCCATCGGCGTCTTCCCGTTCCAGTTCGGCGCCGCGCCGCTGCGCCCGCCGCCGCTACCAGACGGCGGCGGCGACGGGTCGCGGCTCCTCACCGTCACCGGCGAGCCCGACCCCCAGCCGGAAATGCCGGCCGTCAGGAGGCCCGAGGCCCACTGGCTCGACCGGCTGCTCGAGCTCCGGTCGCGCTTCCACGACCCAACCAAGCGCCACTCCACCGGCAATGACAACTTCTTTGAGGACGAGGAGGAGGACGACGACGCGTACCACGTGGACGGCGACGGCGACGGCGACGGGGAGCACGGCTGCGGCGTGAGCTACGAGGATGACGACGAGGAGGATGACAAGTGGGACCGGGAGTCTTTTGGCAAGCTGCTGGCGCGGGCCCCACCCGGCGAGGCGCGGCTGTTCGCGCAGCTGGCCTTCCTCTGCAACATGGCCTACGTCATCCCGGAGATCAAGGTGAGCCCACCACCGTCCGATCGGCCTCCGACGGCCCGAGATCGGCTGATCTGGCCGCTCGATTAGCTCACCTAAGAAAAAAAAACCTCGCCTTTTAGTCGCTGCGATCCTCGCGCGTACAGGCTGGGAGGTGCCTCGGGCCCACCCGGGGTTGGGTTTTATTTAGTGAGTTATTAATTTCTTGAAGAATTTTGTGGGGCTAATTAATGTTTCTTGGTATGGAGGATGCCTTTAATGATAATGTTTCTTGGTATGGAGGCTGGCTTTTAATGTTTGCTTTGCCGATTGGCTTGATGGCCTCCACGTCCGATTTGTCCATGCACGCATAAGGGCATCTCCAACAGTATGAGCTAGTTACTAGCTCTAAGATAATTTCTCCAATAGTACTAACTTTTAACACATAGCTCATAACATAAATAGTCTCACATGACATTTTCACATAATTTTGAAATGTGTGTATGAACCTACCTCTTGATCAAAAGCTAGCTTTTCTCTCTCTTCTATTAAAATATGAAATAATATGCTTAGAGCTAGCTATTAGAAATACTCTAACACATCATCCTCGTAATTAGCGTACCCCACCAAGAACAACTTGTGCGTCTTTTCTTTCTGATTATTTTGCTTTAAATCTGTGGCTTTTTTCGTTTTTAGATTGTGCCCCAAATCTTAATCAGCGTGTAGTTTTCTGGAATTAAGGACGAAATCGGTACGTAGTTCTTGTATTTTTCTAGGTGGTTGGCTGGAAATTTCCGTGGTAGCGATTTTTAGTTAGGAGTAGTTATGCAGTGCTATTCTTGCATTTAATTCTAGGCAGGTAATCTTCGCATTTGATGGATCCTTGATCAATGATCATTTCACAGCTCGTGTCACGTCTCTAACCAAAATTTGCCTAGCTGAAAATTTTAATTCAACGTGTTAATCTGGAAAATGAGCGGCTAGAGTAGTAATGGACATGCAAGTATAGTTTCTGAACAAGAATGGGTTTTTTTGTTGGAATTATATAGGTGGAGGAGCTGAAGAAATACTACGGATTGCGGTTCGTGACGTCGTCGCTGGAGAAGAAGGCCGAGGCCGGCGACATACGCTCCAAGGTGGACGTCGACTCCACCCGGCCGCGCGCCGCGCCGGCTTGCGAGGTGGCCTCGGAGCCGCAGCCGCGGCGGCCGATCCGGTCGCACCTGGCCTACGAGGTAGCCGCCTCGGCCGCGTCCTACGTGCGCACGCGCGCGCGCGGACTGCTCTCGTTCGGCGGGCAGCAGCAGCCACCGGCGGCGGGAGAACAGCAGGGCCGGCTGTACAACTCGGGGGTGGCGGCGTACGTGGCCGCGTCGACGGTGACGGCGGTGGTGGCCGCCGAGGACGAGGCGCGGCAGGAGGCCGCGCGCGACCTGCGGTCGCCACTGTCTTCCCCGTGCGAGTGGTTCGCCTGCGACGAGGCCGACGCGCGCACCCGTTGCTTTGTCATCCAGGGCTCCGACTCGCTCGCCTCGTGGCAGGCCAACCTCCTCTTCGAACCCACCAAATTCGAGGTACCCACACTTCTCAAAACAAATCAAGAACTCGATGCCAATGATCATGGCGCGCGAAGCAGGCAAATTCACAGCGTTTCGATTCTTTTCTGGTGAGTCAGGACACCGGCGACCTCGTGCACCGCGGCATCTACGAGGCGGCGAAGGGCATCTACGAGCAGGTGATGCCGGAGATCGAGGCGCACGTGAGGGCGTACAAGGAGCGCGCGCGGTTGCGGTTCACGGGCCACTCGCTCGGCGGCAGCCTCGCGCTGCTGGTCAGCCTGATGCTGCTGGCGCGTGGGGTGGTCGGCCCGGAGGCGCTGCTACCCGTGGTCACCTTCGGCGCGCCGTCTGTGTTCTGCGGCGGGCAGCGCGTGCTGGAGGCGCTCGGCGTCAGCGAGGGCCACGTCCGGTGCGTCGCGATGCACCGCGACGTCGTGCCGAGGGCCTTCTCGTGCCGATACCCCGGCCACGCCATCGCGCTGCTCAAGCGGCTCAACGGCGTGCTGCGCGCCCACCCCTGCCTCAACAACCAAGTGAGTCGCGCTACATAAATTTTACGTCTTTACGCGCCTAGAGTAAGGTAACTGACGCCGCTGCTGCGTGTGTTTTTGTGTGTGAGCAGAAGGTGCTGTACACGCCGATGGGCACGACGTACATCCTGCAGCCGGACAGCAAGGCGTCGCCGCACCACCCGTTCCTGCCGGAGGGCGCGGCGCTGCTCCGGCTGGACCCGGGCGGCCGCGCCGGCAGGCCGCCGAGGCCCGTGGTGGCCAGCGCCCTGCGCGCGTTCCTCAACTCGCCGCACCCGCTCGAGACGCTGAGCGACCTCTCAGCCTACGGCTCCGAGGGCGCCATCCTCCGCGACCACGAGTCCAGCAGCTACTTCAGGGCGCTCAACGCGCTCACCAAGGTGCCGCGACGCCGGAAGCAGCCGGAGATTGTCTGGCGGCTGCCGGGCGTGGAGCGGCTGCAGCAGTACTGGTGGCCGGGGATCGCCGGCACCGTCGTCCCGAGGCCGGTGGCGGTCCGCAACAAGGAGCTGGTCTCCGAGGCCTAAATTTAAGCCGGTTGGCATCGCATTGCACTGATTTTGCTTTGCTCGGTTGAGCAGTGTACATTCGTAGGGATTATTTGGTTTATTCGACACATGGCACATACGAAAGTGCAGGCATCCTCTTTGGTGTTAGTAGGTTCATGTAGATTGTAAGCATGCGTACATCTGGCTTGTTAGCCTGGTGGCCTGCAAAGTTCTGCAGGCTGCTTAATAAGGCAATAGCCCTTGTAATGGGTTCATGTGGTCAAATGAACTCCACTTGCAAATTTGTTGCTTCAATGGAAAAGGAACGTTCTTTGAGTTACTACACCGGGCAATGCTGGTTCCAAGGATTGCTCCCAAATCACAAAATGGTGGCACTTTGGCAGTTATTACCAGTTAACCTTCCAATAGTCCCACTCCCACATCGGCCATTTCTGCTACCGTCCGTTCGAAAACTGGGCTGGGCCTAAACACTTGCCTATAGTGAGCACCTCACCATATAGTATATAAATAGAAGGTTCTAATTGTCATTACTTATACCTTTTAGAGGAGAAAGTAATAAAGAAATGATGGAGTTCCCCATCTCTTGTTCAATCTTGTATTTTCTTGCATTACCTGTGTTTAATCCATCTCTCTTGTTTAAGAGGAATCGATCGGACTGGACTCGCCAGCAACGGTTTCTTAACATGTTATCAACACGAATTGCTTCAATAGATTGAAAGATAATCGTTGAAGCACTCGTAAATTGAATTGTCTATCTAGATCGCTTTAAAATTCCGCAAATTTGGCTTTCTAGATTATCCTCTATGGTGCAAATCCACTCTAATCTACTCTAAGCAGATTTGAAGTCGCTGGCACAATGTCGATCGGTAGATTACACGAAAGAGTAGATGTTCATTGCACTGTAGATTAGAAAAAAAATCATCGGGCTATCGCCTGCACACCGGGGCGAGGCCGCCGTCGCCCAAGCTCTAGCAGCCACGCCGCCCAAGCCGCTGTCGTGCACCCGCATGCGCCGCCCAAGCCGCCACATCTCATGCGTACTGCCCTAATGGAAAAAGGGTATTAGAAAGACTTCTTTCATTTGAGACTGGATTGTACTACACTAATATTAAGGTACCCACAGCCTAACTGCCCTGAAAACCATATTTAGAAGCTTTGAACTCTTCTGTCTCTAGCATGATAGATTAGACCACCCAGGTCTTAGGATGATGAGAAGTATAATTAACAACTCACAGAGACATAATATTGATGTAAAGAATTTTCCAGATCAAGAAGATTTTGTGTATCCCGCATGTGCCACCAAAAAATTAATTACTAGACCTTCTGCTCTAAAAGTGAAGGATGAAGTCTCTGCATTCCTGGAGCGCATCTAAGGAGATATTTGCGGTGCTATATAGCCATTGTCGGGGCCATTTAAATATTTTATGGTGCTTATCGATACTTCCTAGAAATGGTCACATGTATATTTATTATCTACGAGAAACCAAGCTTTCACAAAGCTGATCTCGTAGATAATTCAAATTAAAATAATTTTCCTGATCATCATATAAAGTCCATCAGAATGGGCAATACCAGATAATTTACTTCAAAGGTATTTGATGATTATTGCATGGCAATGGGAATTAAAGTTGAGTATTCTGTACTGCATGTCCACACACAGAATAAACTAGCAAAAGCATTAATTAAGATAATTGAATTTGTTGCCCGACCACTTTTGCATAATTGTAATTTACAAACTACATGTCGCAGATGTGCAATCCTGCATGCAACAACTCTCATCAACTTTAGAACTTGACACAGCCAATCACCGAAGTTCACCAGAACCAAAAGGGAAGCCAGTTGAGACCTGTCACCAGTATGACACCTTCAGAAAAGAGCATACCGGATCTGAACATTCCCATTGAGGAAGAAACCAGCATGGATATGTGTGCACATATTGGAGCTGAAAAACTAAAGGGACTTGTCTGTAGAGACCCGAATATGCAAATATAGACTCTCCTGTGTATTCTGCACTGGTCTAGGATCACACTAGTGTACACAGTGTAAACATAGATAAAATATTGACTACATCATGATTTAGTAAAAAAAGGACTCAAATATTATTAATTATCAGAGTTGTGACCTTATGGCCAAACTTATAGATAATACCCAGAAGGGCTTAATAAACTAGCAGCGGAAAACAGAAAGAAGCATAGTAGCCATTCAACATGCCCACAGGCAATCGACTTGAGAGCGAAGTCCTACTCTATGAAGTCATCGAAGAATCCTTCTTAAGTACCTATACCTCTAGCTGATGTAGTTCTTCTTTAGCAACTGAGCAAATATGGATATAGTCGTAAGTACATAGAGTACTCAACAAGTCATTTGTAACAAAAATGCCATATAGTATGCAAGGCTTACCAAGTGGTGGCTGAGAGGTTATTTTGCAAAAAGCAATAATTTGAAATAAATACAATAGATAGATTAAAAGCGCACTTAAAAATGATTAATAAGTAAATAAACAAAGGAATTGAGAGTAACCACAAGTGAACTGACCATTCACTCTAATGAACCATCCGTGAACTAATCATTCACGTAATAAAACACCAGTGAACTAATCATTCACGTAATAAAACACCAGGTTTTTATGAAATATCTACCCCTCATGTGAAATCCATAACCGGGAATGTGGCTATTCAAATAGTTTTACACTCTGCAGAAGTTGCACAACATTTTTCACATAATATGTCCTTCTTGCAGTGTCACTAGTATAACACACTTTTTTAGGCGTACCGACCAAGAAGTTTATAATAAAGCTTTTACAATGCCCAATCTCAACCCAATTCCGTCCGCTAAAGTTTCACCATCAAGCAGGTAAATCCCCTAATCGGTAATTGCCCCCTCTTGCGCCAATGTGGATCCATGGCTAAGGCCAAACTACATTCATCTCAATGACAGAACCGAAATTGAAATATCACAAATTAATAAGCCAAGTCCATCCTATACTAGACATGTGGTTGTACGATAAGGCTCAGATCATTAGCACACAAAGTTAAGTCCTTAAACATTACTCAGGCGAAACATCCACATTCCAATGTGCGAACTGCACCCCTTTTACTGTACGATCATTTGTCCAAGTGAAAACCATTTTGTATAACCAACACCAATGACACTACCCATATCATGCTACTCAAATTTTATAAATGTGGTTAACCACCATGATTTTATATATCATTAAGTTAAATTTAATTAATCAACTACATGTGATGGTAAACCCAACATAACTATAAGCATGGCTAAACATACTAAACGTACTACCCATGTGATGATAAGTATTGCATCACTAAATAGATACTCACCCTATGGTGACAATAGAATCATGGCATTTAAATTATCAAGGAGGGATTAATCAAGTTGGACCATAACTACCAGGTATAAAGGTTTGTAATAAAATAGCAATACATCTTAATTTCAACAAAATAATAAATAAATAGATTTGAAAACTAGGTTCAACATGATCAAAGGATGCAACTTGCCTTGGCCTTGCTTAGTTGCCAATTTCTTGATCTTCTGTTCCTGTTCCTGCTCCTTCGAAGACATTATCTAACGAGAGAGAAACCGAACGAGACACAAATAAAATCAAATAAAACCAAATGAGCTCCAAAAACTTTAAAACTTAAACCAAAAGATATATCTCAATTGTAGATGAATTTGGAAAGAAGAATTGGATCAATCGGAGCTAGGACGAAAAAGAACGGGCTTTTGGAAAATCTATTCTAAAGAAAATACTGGAAATTATGAAATTCTACTGTGATGTGGACTGGTGCATGGAATGACTAGTCTACGGTGAACTCAGCTCATGGAATAGTGTAGTAGCAACTAGGCTTGCTGACATGTCAGATAGGGCTGATGTGGCTGATGAGGTGGCATGGCACGTGGCATGCTGACATGGCAAGATGATGTGGCACAAGGGACGGCTCGGTTGGCTGACATGTCAAACATGTGGCACGACATGTGGACCTCAGCTTAGGTGGCTTTGACGTGGCTCGATGACTCCGCTGGGCCCACGGGTCAGAGGATCAGCTCACGGTGGATGGGGTGCACGGAGGAGGCGAAGACACGCGGCGTGGGTGCGTGGGTGCACACAAACCGAGGCAGCAGCTGTAGCTGACTGCAACGAGGATGACCAGTGAGGGCGGCGTGCTGACCGTCGACGAGGCAGAACGGCAGAGCGGGGCAGAAAAGGAGGACGACTTGGCGATGGACTCAGTGGTATAGCGGTGAGCGACGGCAGAGGTGTAGCAGTGATAGTACACAGACGATCTCGGTGGAAGCGAGCAACTACAAGGATGCAGAAAGTGAGGTGTGGGCTCTATTTTTATACATGGACGCCGAGGAGACCATGGGTAGCACGGATTACAAGTCCATGATGGGCACACCTCAGGATCGAGGGTGGGGTGGACATGGTCACTGAGGAAATCCCAATCGGAGATGACGTGGCGAGAGTCCATGAGGACAATGACTCACATGTCGATAGGTGGGCGGCCAGGATGCAAGGGCGCGAGCAAGAAGACACGACCGATGGTCGACATGTGTTAACCATCCAGCAAAGAGGACGACAGTCTGTTACTTGACACATGTCGAGACAGGGCAAGCCAAAGCAGGCTGACACGCGGGCTGGGCCAGGAGAAATGGGCTTCGACCCTTTTGGCCTTTAGGGATTTTTGGAGCTTTTCTATTTGCAGAAATTGGAAGCAAAATAATTGAGCTCTAGAAAATAGAAAATAAATCTGGAACAAACTCAAAAATTCCTTGAAGCACAAGAAACCTAAATAAAATACTTCTAGCAAATGTTAAATATTAGCTTAGTCATATTAAATCCTTTTAATTAATAAAAATTTAATTTAAGCTTTAATTAATTCTAAAAAATCCAAATGGTGAATTTTATTTGAAAAGCTTCAAAAAAAGGCTATGAAAATCAGGATGTTACATTGCTCCCACAACCAGAAGGAGCGGCGAGCAAGTAGAAGTACTAGAAGAATCAACACATGATGAAATAGCTATAAACTATGTGCACACAGGAGAATCCATGAATATGACAACAGCCAATGTTGATGTTTATTTTGCAAAGAAAATTATCACAATCATTGATCTTGATCCAGAACCTGCGTTGCTCGTTGAATGTAAGAAAAGATCAGATTGGGAGGATTGGAAGAAGGCAATAGAAACTGAATTATTATCTCTGAATAAAAGATACGTGTTTGGGTGTGTAAGCCGCACGTCTCCCCATGTGCACCCCGTAGGGCATAAGTGGGTATTTGTTCGAAAGAGAAATAAGAAAATTGAAATTGTAAGATATAATGCAAGGCTTATTGCACAAGGTTTCACTCAACATCTAGGAGTTGATTATGAAGAAACATATTCGATGGTCATGGGTGGTATTACCTTAGACACTTAATCTCAATGGTAGTAAACCTGAATGAACTAAATCAAAAAGACGAGAAGACAAAGACTCACTAGAATGATAAGGAAGTTGTAGCTGCTTGCCTAGTTTACAACCTCGACAAAATATGGACATGTCAACAGTAACACGTCTAAGGACACCCTGACAAACTAATGATGAAAGACGAGACCCACACAGGTGACCCAAACGGTGATGCCACTGCGCAAAAACTCCAGGGGTGGTGGCAGCAGTGGCAGTGGAGGTAGACGTGGCGGGAGACGTGGTAGGAGCAACTGAAGTGGATGGAAGATGAAGACGATCGAGAATGTAGAGACCCTGACGATCCCTACGGCGCCGGCCAGTCCCAAGTATCGTCCCTGTCTATCGATCCTGAATGAAACAGGTGTGAGAGTCAAAACCAACCCTACAACCAAGGTTAGTGAGCTGTCCCACTGAAAGAAGCTGCATGGTTAGTTGGGGAACATGAGAAACAGCTGGAGCAGAAAAATTAGTGGTCAATAAAGTGCCCTGACAGCTAACAGACAAGGAAGTACCATCCGCAATCTGTACAGAGATAGGAAGGGTAGGAGGTCCTACTGAAATGAGAGATGTGGAATCCGGTGTCATGTGGAAAGAGGCACCAGAATCTAGAACCCAAGAGGTACCTGGGGGAGACGTCTGAGCTAGACTGGCAGAACCCACTGAGCTGTGAGAAAGCTGCTAAAGTAGAGCCTAGCAGAGCTGCTGAACAGAGTCACCTCGCTAAGATCCTGATGAGCTGGTCTGTCCTCCTGTGAAGGAAGGGCCTCCCTGCCCCCCTGAATCGTCCACCCCCACGCGCCTTATTCCACTTTTTTCGCACTGCACAACTCTGGTAGTCATGCTCGAAGTTCTTGCAGTAGTTGCATTGAACTCCAGTTAGTGCAAAGGCAGGAGCGGAAACATGCACCTAGGAAGGAACCATAGTCGTAGTAGGAATCGTCGGTGTAGTCGAAGAAGGAGCAGCAAGCACAGTCGAAACGGACTGTGCTGCGAGCCCGAGATGAAGCTCCTCAGCCCGAAGTGTCGAAAGAGCCTCAGTGACAGTCGGTCGTGGCGAGCAGCTCAGCAGCTGAGCTCTGACAGGCTCAAACTCTGGGCGAAGATGGCATACAAAATCATAAAGACGAAGGCGATCTTGATCCGCCTTCTGAACTTTGTGGCACTCCTGGCACAATGGAGAAGCCAGCTCATCTATCTGTCACCAGAGACTAGCCAGAGCTCGGAAGAAGTTGTCGACGAAAGAATCTCCCTAGCGAAGCGTCTCCAGCTCATGCTGAAGCGAAAAGAACTGAGCATCACTACTCTGCTGGTATTGCTCACGCAAGTACTCCCAGATCTGTCGAGTAGACCGCAGACCAACAATATCTGGCCGAATGGAGTCATCGACGCTAACCACAAGGATGGCACGAACACGGGCCTCATCAGCACACCAGCGCTCGAAAGCGTCAATGGCATACTGAAAAGCCTCGTCAGCAGCAGCATCAGCCTCTGCCTTCTTAGCAGCCTCATCTGCTCTAGGAGGTGCAGAGATAGACTGCCTAGGAGGAGGCTGAATCGGCGGTGGCGGAGAAGGACGAGCACCAGTAACATGTCTAACAAGCGGCGCTGGACGGCGTGGCGGTTAGAACAACGGTTTTTTTCCTCTTTTTTTGCTCTTTTTTTACTAACTATAAAAGTGAAGCTGAGCTGAGAAGTGAATCACACTTCACTGAAGCTTAGCTTCTCAGACTTCAAGCGGCGACCCGGCGCAGACAGCGGCGGCCCGCGCAAGCGGCAAAGCGACGACAGGAGACAACAATAGATCGACATTGTTCGTCAGATCTGGCGGCGTTGGCGTCAAATCTGGCGGCGGCGGCATCGAATCTGTCGACAGCGGCGGCGGCTCGACACGACCCGAGCGGCAGCGATAGCACAACCCGAGCGGCGGCACAGGCAAAGAGGGCCCGG
Organism: Dendrocalamus sinicus; assembly: GCA_036346575.1. Classification (NCBI taxonomy): domain Eukaryota; kingdom Viridiplantae; phylum Streptophyta; class Magnoliopsida; order Poales; family Poaceae; genus Dendrocalamus; species Dendrocalamus sinicus. The sequence goes on from CM070642.1 coordinate 34,731,368, forward strand.
GCGGTGGCACGGGCGACATCAGAGAGTCCCGGGCAGCGGCGGCGGCAACAACAGGCGGTGGCGGCGACGGCTCGGGCAACAACAGCCCAGGCGGCGGCGGCAACAGAGGCAGCGGAAGAAACTAGGTCAGAGCCCTAACCCTTACCTTTGTTCTGATACCGTGTTATAAATATTGTGCATCTATTCATGAGGCTCAAAGGGCAATATATATAGAGTACAAGAGGGATATACAGAAGGAATACAAATCATATAAAGAAACAATAACAATCCTATTCTATTTCCTATTCTATCCTTAACATTTTTATTCCTGCATTTTAATTTATTGTGTTCCAAAGAGACTCTAAACTGATGAAATATACTTCGCACGTAAATGTAAGATCAAAGATAACTGATTAGAGCAGGTGAATAGAATGTTCTAAAATTTTCACTCTAAGATTAACAATTATAATAACAAAGATCAATAAATGAACATAGCACAAGTAAAGCGTGAATTTTCTAAGTTTTCTACGGCACCTCTAGCTATGTCTCTACCTAGTACAATTCTAGTTACACAAGATATATCAATTCAATAACTAGAACTAGAAAAGTAAATGCGGATGATTAAAGACAATAAATAACCATAATAGAGGCACACGATGTTTTCCCGTGGTATTGAAGACTTGCCGGTCTTACCTAGTCCACGTTGAGATAAGTTCAAACGAATTGGACCAACTCCATGAATTAAGCCTAACAACCTCAAATTCACTAAGATTGCTCTTCCTTCGCTCCGAAGATGACGAGCACCACACCACTCATAATCGGTGTTGGGCCTCTTCACAATCTTCTTCAAAAGATCACCACGTAAATTCCTCCAAGCCGTCTAGGTGCCGACAAACATCAAGAGTAATAAAAATCACAGTGTTTTCTTGAGGAGAAACAAATGCTAAAATGATCAACGAATGATACAATGCACTTCAATGCTCTCAACTACTTAAAAATATGAAATTTAAGTAAATGAGTAGAGGAGAGTGTACACAAGGCTCTAGTTTATTTAATGAGGTCCACGATACATGTCGTTGTGGTGGTAAAGGGGTATTTATAACCCCCAACTACAATTTCGATCATTTGGGAACATATTCTAGAAAATTCAGTAGGTGTGGTAATACTATCATGCAAGGCCGGTATTACCGTCTTACTGTTCAACGGTTATTTTGAGTGCAATTAATGCATCTGAACTAGCTGTTGAACTGTCACTGAGGTATTCCCGCCAACTAGGATCGGTAGTACCAAATGGTGAAAACGGTGTTACTGTTTTCCAGAGCTTCAAGAATTTTTCAAAAACATGCTCTCTGAAAAAGTACCGTAGGGGAAATCGATGCTATCATTGGCTGGTAGTACCGCTCCATAACGGCAATATTACCGCCAGCCAGTAGACCGCACCCCTTGTGTGGTGCTATTGATTTTCCTAAAAGAGATTTCTAAAAACTAAATTTAGATGAATACATGACTCTTTATTGATCAAGATGGCACAAAATTAAATCTCAAACTACTAGCCATGATCTCTCCCCTTTATAGTATGATGCCTAGCTTACAAATCTGATCTTTTTTTCAACCACCGAGACCAGCAAAATTAAAAGGATCATAATGCTAAATTAAGTCTTGAACCATGTCGATCCTTCATAGCTTTTGCATACCACTTCATAGCTTTTGCATACCATTGTCGTGTTGTCATTAATAATCTGGGACTAAACCTTTTAACACATCTTAGCATTCATGTTAGTCCCAAAAATAATATTATCATTAGTTATCAAAACCAACTTTTAGAGGCTTAGATACTTTTAGTAACCACTGCCAATTTCAAATTCTTGAAAGAATCTAATAGAAACATGCAAGCACATATAAGCCTTTGCATGTTACAATGCAATATGAACACACTGCATTAAATTGTTTCAGCATAGAACAAACGTTAGCTACATGTACGGTTTAGTTACAACAATGATGGGGGAAAGGGTCAAAAGAAAGTGGTAAAAACATGTAACTAGCCAGAATCCTAGCAACTAAAACATGCAATGTTACATAATATTCCTTTCCTAACTAAACTGAGTATGAAGGACTTCTCAACCCAAAGCTTGATGTTGGGGAAAGATGGGCGACATCACAGCCATAACCGACAAGTATGCTGCGCCCTTTGCAACACCGATCTTTCATCTTCTGATTTCCTGCCTGTTCGTCGCCTAATGGTGGTGCCCAGAAGAAAATGCACCCCAGGTGTTGCACCCTAATTGCAGAAGGGGGAGAAAAACTGACAACAAATTTTATGGTTTATCTAGGCGCCAATTACTGTACATGGATTTACAGTTGGGTCTACCACCTTGATGCAACAAAACATACTCCTTTTAAGTTAGCGCAAAGTCCTCTTCGTGGAAGGAAAGCTGGGGTTCTTCTTGGTAGGGATGAACTACTTTGTGGATCTCATCTGCAGAGAGTGTTTCACGCTCCAGCAGGGCATTTGCTAAAGCATGTAATTGCTTCTCGTGCTGAAAGCAACATTGGAAGGATGAGTCAGCACTGACTGAACTAAAAGATAAATCTAATCTTATGTTCAAGTAAGTGATCATCTGATCATTCTAGGGCAAAAACTCATGGTTGAGAGACGAACCTTCTTCAGCAAACGCTTGACCCGCTCATAAGCTTCTCTTAGGAGTTTGACTACCTGCAAGGCCAGATGATCAAACAAGTGAAAGAAAAAAAATGGTATCCATCTGCTCCAGTAGAGTTAATATTGATAGACACAACAAATATTGATCACCAGTTTATACTGGTCATATTCTACACAGGGTTTAAGGAGTATGAAAAGAGACAGCATGTAATCAAAAACATTAGGAATAGACCAGCTTAAATGCTTAGGCAAATGAAAAGGTAGCAAAACCAAAAAGAGTGTTATCATCATATTTAAGCATAAGACCTATGAAAAATACCTCTGCATCTATCCTTGATTGCATCTCCACACTTGGCCATTCTTTCACATGCACAGGACCAATAGCACGACTCATCCCACAGTTTGATACCTACACAGCCAATCAGGTAAGCCACTTTACACATCTAACAAGAAAAATTTCAGGTAGATGAAATAATCACCATGTACTGAGCAAGCTCTGTTGCAGTATGAAGATCATTTCTTGGCCCAGCTGTAACATTATCTTCCCCAAAGATGAGCTCTTCAGCAACTCTTCCACCCATGCAAACATCAAGGCGTGCCAGGAGTTGTTTCTTGCTAATAGAAGTCTCATCCTGTGAGGGAAGTTGTGTGACCATTCCAAGGGCAGATCCTCGAGGCAGGATAGTTGCCTTGTGAATGGGATGAGCACCTTTGGTGTTGAGTGCAACAATAGCATGCCCACTTTCATGGTAGGCAGTAAGCTAAGGAACATAATAATAATAATAATAATAATTAGTGTACTGGAATTCACAGTTTCTTCAATTTAAAAGTTAGTGAGGAAGACATATAGATGCTACAACTACTAATTCTACTTTGTTTGGAAAAAGAAGGAAAAGCAACTTGGATAAGCATGCCTTTCTTGATTCGTCAGATATGAACATTGATTTCCTCTCAGTTCCCATGATAATACGATCTTTGGCAAAGTCCAACTGTGCAGCAGTTAACTTGTCAGCACCTTCAACTGCAGCCTTAATTGCTGCAATGTTTACCAGGTTTGCAAGGTCTAACAGGAAATTTAAAAACAGTCAATCTCCCCCGCAATATTGGTGTAAAAATTTATAGCATCTCTCAAACGTTGGACATTAATTCTTTCTTATAATTGAAATGTGTGGGCTACCTTGAATTATACTCTTAGAACTTAATAAAATGGTGAAGGGAACAAAACATGAAAATGCAGTTGGTAATGAAAAGGGTTATCTATCCTATCTCTATACAAAACACCTCATAGTAAGTGCTCATAAAATGAAATGCTACTGTGATTGTTTCATGGAGATAAAACGAAGGGAAGTCGTACACACCTGCACCATTAAATCCAGGGGTACTACGGGCAATCGAATTGACATCCACATCAATGGCCACTGGCTTGTCTTTCAAATAGAGCTCCAAAATCTCTTGGCGGCCCCGCACATCAGGATTGGGGACAACAATCTAGTAAAGAAGCTCAGTAGAATTAATTAACATCATATTTTTATACTAAATCTGACATAATATATGGAATTGCTGATACTCCTTATGATTTTTCAAAATAAAAATCTACTCAGGTAACTGTTGTGAACTAGTAGTAGTGGTGACTTACATGCCTATCAAATCTACCAGGTCTTGTGAGTGCTGGATCAAGAATGTCTGGCAAGTTCGTTGCAGCCATTACTATTATTCCCTGCAAAAATCAATTGGAAACAAGAGTTAGATAAAGTTCTGAGTACAGCACTCTGTTCAATTATGTGATAATGTCACCTCATTTTGTTCAAAACCATCCATCTCGACAAGAAGTTGATGCAATGTTTTCTTTGTGTGACCTTCCCACTGTTTTCTAGTTGAACCAACGGCATCTATTTCATCAATGAAAACAATGCATGGTGCCTGTAAAGAGCAAATTATTAAAACCTGCCTACTGGAGCATATTATCCTTAAAGAGGTATCATTTTTTCCCTGATGGAAGAAATAAAGATTCGCTAATTTGCCTCATCCAAAGAAAATCAGTCTCTGTCTCAAGTATGGCCCCCAACGTAGACTAAAACAGTGCAATGATAATAGCCCGGCTATTGCAGCCTCAATTCATATAAGGAAGAAAAAGAGAGTAAACGAAAAATTTTCCAAGGCACCAAACTCTGATATAGAAATCACACACACTGAAAATGTTTAAGGAGCTAAGCTCGGAGCTACACAAGTTTGGAGAAAGGTAAGTCACCTTTTTCTTTGCAGCTTGAAACAATGACCTCACTCTCCGAGCACCAACACCAACAAACCTAACAAGAGATGATGACATCAAGTTCTGGATTCTGATTAAACAAGGAAACATGAAAGTAGAACAAAATATATTTTAGCAGCACAATTCTATTAAATAACAGATGTTTCACTTATCATGACTCATGAATGCGAAGTAGATGTCATTTTAGTAGTACTTCAAGACTATTCCATAATGAACTCAAATTGAAACATGTATGATGCTAGAAAGTCATATTTTCTGGCTTCTAGATAGACAATGATTGCATTTCGCAGTTAGTAATCTATTCCAAAGACTACAAGGAAGTTATAAAACCCAATATCATCGTACAAGAGATCTTACATTTCCTCAAATTCAGAACCTGCTCGGTAAAAGAATGGCACACCAGCTTCCCCAGCAATTGCCTAAAGCAAAAGGCAGCTCCAGTAAGATATGTGTTTATCAAAGAAACAAGTGTAATAAGAAAGGATAAGTAGGAATAGTTGCTCTGTGTAAGCTCAAAAGCATAAGTAAATGTTACTTAAGTCATAAATGTAATAACAGAAGAAAGTTTTTTTTGTAAAGTGAAACAGCAGGAGAGAACCCTACTATTTATATGTATTAATAAACATAAGTACAAAATAAAGGGATATGCACAGAGAGCCCTAACAGTGGAGAAAAAGGAAAGTAAACCAGCTAACTCTTGCTAACCGATTGTTTATGTGAGTTTCTTTCCTCTAAGAAAGTTAAAACTTCATACACATGAAACAATAGTTAAAACTTCATACACATGAAACAATGAATGAGTCCGCCAAACAAGTTTACCTTAGCAAGCAGTGTCTTCCCAGTTCCCGGAGCTCCAGTCAAAAGTATTCCCTACAAGAACAAATTATTAAACACCACGATTTGCAGCTATTAAATCAACAAAAAGAAGTCTTGGGACTACAACTGTGTATCTGGAAGAATCCATGAAGCAAAATACAAAACAGAATTAAAATGCAACTTGAAGACTGAGATAGAATAATTACCTTTGGTAGCTTTCCACCAAGGCGAGTAAACTTTGAAGGGTTTTTCAGATACTCAACTACCTCCTCAAGTTCTTTCTTTGCATCATCGCAGCCTTTGACATCTTTAAATGTCTTGACATTCTGCATATAAAACAACATAGGTGGATCAATTGGAATGTACATATTGATTTTTTGCATTGGGTAGTTGTATTGTTGCATAACTAATGGCAAATAAGGCACATGAGACAAAAGGAAAACACAAAATGAAGTTTGTCCAATTACGGACAGCGGACCAAGATATCGTCCTTGTCATATAAAATACCATAACTCACCTTCTCTGGCATGATATCCTTATTCAACTCTTTTGGAGAATATGACGAACTAGAACCAACACCAGATGCCCCTATTCCACCTAAGCTACCAATATACTTTTGAAGTGCAGCGGCACCCATTACCCTGGAACAAAATATAACAGAGTGATCACCAAAAGAATAAACCTGAAGGTTCGATACAAAGAGTTTGTCTCAATCAAGTTCTCCGCAGAAAATACACCGGAGTTCTCCTAGTCCTCGAAAGGCATACATCGTCATAGGAAGCATATATCGGCATTGCAACTCCAGATATGACATAAACAATCTTATGCATGACATAAACCACTTGGGAGTAGAGATGTCTGATATCCTTTCAATCTACATTGCAACACTAAACTGTTATTTTAGTTTCATTGTGCCAGTCACTGTCAAATACAACCTAGCTATGAAACATTAAAGAGTTATTCAGTCAAGTAAGAAAACAAAATTATAAAGCTTGACATAAATATGATGTGGCAATAGATAATTGATTTAATAAAACTTAACTGATAAGAGTCATTGACTCATGAAAGGTTGAACATACCACATTAGTCCAACAGCAATCGTGAACAAGATAGTGGAGAATATCTCTTGAGCAAACCGTGTTGATCTACCTGTAGCTTTAGGGTCAACCTAATGATGGAACAGAAATCCAGGAAAACATTATCAGGATCACAAGGTAAAAACAATAACTGCCCCCCAGCACATGAAAGTGGTCATTAATAATACTGAAATAGCATGATTTGAAGGTTTAGTGAACTTACCATTGCTACATGTAATGGTTGCTTATCTGATATCCCAGGGTTAAAGAAAGGCTTGTCCTCGTTCCCAGATACACGTTGCTTCAATTCTTGCAACTACTGACATAAATGTATATTACAGTGAATGAAAAGGTGGGTTACAGCATAATGACTAATATTTTGAAGAAATTTATACATAGGAGGGGAATTGATCCTACATTAAAAGCAGAGAAATATCGGGAGGTTCAAAGCTTTAAGCTTCTGCAGTTCAAAATGGTAGAAATGTTCAACTCTGTAAAGAACTGAACAAGTGTTGGTTGAAAATAGTATCTCAAGTAATGCAATACTTCCTTAAATAACCGAAAAAACATGGATATAAGCATGTAAACGGAACTTTTCAATACGTCAACATAGACATTGTGTGGTATAATAGATGTATTTGGAACTTTGATGAAGTTGCCAATGTGCCATAATGTTGGCAATATTTTACCCATATTAGTTTTCAAGCTGCATTGTTTAAACAGGACATTGCAGAAAATATCAAAGTGCCATACAAGGGACAGTTGCGAAAGAAACTTACCAGGGCTGGCAGACTTGCAGGCCTCCCAGACTGTTCGTCTGGGAGGTAATCAGCTATAGCATTGGTGCGAATAAGCGCCCGAAGATACTCTGCGACCCCCTTGCTGTCCACAGCATGGCTTCTTTGCTCAAACCTTTTAATGACATCTTCTGGGCTGCCATTATTTTCCATATACACCCAAAAAATGCAAAATCAAGAACCACATCATATCATTCTCCAAGTCTAAATCAGACATTTGGACCATAATGCACTGTGCATCAACATCAAAAGAGCAAGTAACCCGTTTCTGCCATTCTAACTAATTGTTTCAATAGCATCAAAATATGGCAAGGAAAAGACCTTATTCCACATCACATATCAACAACACCAAGCAATGTTCAAGAAGGTGCTAGGCGGGCGGCGAAATGGGGCCTAGCGCCTAGAGAGCCTAGGCGGCCGAATTAAAAATGAGGACAGTAGACCGAAAATAAGTAATTATATATAATTATATATATATATATATATATGAAATTTAGATAAAAAAATTTATTACTTTGAGCCTCTTTTTCTTCTTTTCTTTTCCTTCCCCTTGCCTCTCTCTCTCTCTCTCTCCTCCCTTTCTTTCTCCATCTGGCCGACGCCCTAGCCCCTCATTTCTTCTTCCTCCCCACCCCCACGCAGCCACGCCTCTCTTCCTTCCCCTTTCCTCTCACCTCCCCTCCCTCTCCCAATCTGGATCCCGGGCATCCTCCCCCCTCACGAGCCCAAAATGGGATGTAGGTCACAGGCTCGCGGCAATAGTGCGAATGCAGAGAGGTCGCAGGCTCACGGCGAGGACACAAAGGATGTGTGGCGACGGCATGGAGGCGGTGCGACGACGGTGAGGATGCAGAGAGGTCGTAGGCTCGCGGCGACAACGCGGACACAGAGAGGTCATGGGCTCGCAGCAACAACGCGGATGCAGAGAGGTCATGGGCTCGCGGCGACGGCGTGGAGGATGTGCGGCAACGGCGCTGAGGCGGCGCGACGATGGCGTGGAGGCAGCGGCGTGGAGAAACCCTAGCCATTTCCTTTTTGCTGCAGAGGTGTATGATTCTTCTTTAGGCCTCTTCAGTGTCTTCACGGTGCCTTGCCTCGCCGCCTAGCCGGCCGCCTCGCCACCTTGGCACCCAACTAGCACCCTAGGCGAGGCGCCGGGTGGCCGCCCAGCGCCTAGGCGGGCGCCTAGGGCGCCTTTTAGAACAGTGACACCAAGTACTGATCGTGCAGAAACAAGAAATCCAAGATTACTAAATCCGGCAATTTTGCAACAAAATTCACAGGTTTTTATGCAAGCCAATGATCCAACAATGTGAATCGTCAACCACCACACACATTTCTCATATGTTCAAGCTAATAGTCTTAATCATATCAATGCAAAGCATACATGTATCTAGGATCCAGAATACACATCACAAAAAATGGAATTGGTAGCCACAGATTTCTCAAAGCCTTGCTACGGTTACGCCATTAGGTAAGTTAATAGTCCAACCGTATAAATCAACACGCAATCCACTCATACCCAGCCAATCCGAATCGCATTTGCCCAATTCCAGCAAAGTAACACGCATTTGAGTTGACTAATCAGATAACACAACCAAACAATTATCCTTCCCGAGCGCACCTGTACTTGTTGAGCTCGTGGAGCAGCGCGCTCTGCTTGGCAGCATCCTTGGGGTTGGAGTCGGCCTCGTCGATCAGCCGCTGCAGGCGCCGATCGGGGCGCCAGAACGGCCACCAGCTCATCCAATCCCCGGACACCACCCACTCCAAAAACCTCCTGGCCGCCGCCACCACCGCGGCCGCGAACGCCATGGCCCAAGACCTAGCCTTCTCGACCAGGTCCTCCATCTCCTCCTTCCCGTCCTTCGCGGCGGGGGCCGTCACCACTTCCGCCTCCGGAGCGGCCGCCGCAGCAGCATCCGCATGCGGCTCGGGAGCCGGAGAGGGGGCAGGCCGGGGGCCGTCGGCCGCCAATGCGCGGAGGGAGAGCGGGAGGCGGTTGCGGTGGGGGGCGCGGGGGAAGGAGACAGAGGCGGAGGCGTGAGAAAGGGGCAGCCGGCGGCGCGGGGGCAGGGACGAGGGGAGGGGGCGGATGAGGAGGGACGCCTGGAGGGCGTTCATGGCGGCGGCGGCGGCGGCCGGCGCCGTCGAGCCGGGAGGCGCGTGACCGAGAGGAGGGCTTCCCTTGCCTTGTTTTAACCTTTTGGTGGCCTCGGTTTTTATTTTAGTGGACGTGACACGTAGCCTTATCGCGAGCGCCGGACGGGAGGCGACGAGCCGAGACGACGCGGGGCGGCGTTGGTGGTTGGTAGGATACTAGTATTCACGCGGACCGTTGGTTTGCGGACGAAGTGATGTGGACGGACGCCTCGGGCTAAAGAACGGGCCAGTTATTTTCAGGGGTGGGTTCATTTATTTGGTGGTTTATGATTTTTGAAATTTAATTATTCGTGAGATAGTATAAAAAGAGAAAAAGTAGTATATAATTTTGACTGATATAACTGAAATCAATATAGTACCTACTACAATCGATTTGTAGACTTCACCTTGTATATTGTTATAGGGTGGCTCAACCTCCATGACTGGACTTTGTAACTGGTCTAATATATAATAAGACCAATAATATGGAGAAATATATCAATGTATCCCTACATTTTGTAATTAGGGCATATTCTTTTTCAGCTTTTGGCTTTTATACAGTAACTAGTTTTAAACGAAGTGTCTTTTCAAGATAAGATCTACTAATTAATTGTAGTACATACTGTACCAACTTCATTTATATCAGCAAAAGCCACACGTGAGTTTCAGTTACTCTGTAATCTCTTACACAAATAGCCAAAAGCCACAAGCCGCAGCCTGTTCTTTTTGGCTGAGACTTATGACTTTTGGCTTTTAGGCTGTTCATGTGAGAGATTACAGAGTAATAGAAACTCATGTGCGGTTTTTGCCGATATAAATAAAGTCAATACAATATGTACTATAATTAACTAATAGACCTCATCTTAAAAAGACATTCCGTTTAAAAACTAGTTACTGTAGAAAAGCCAAAAGTTGAAGCTACAAGCTGAAAAAAACAGGCCCGAAGAGATCTGTGTGTTTGTTTTAATGTGGCTGCTGCATGATAATTGAAGGAATAACCAAATAAGTATTGAGCATGAGTGCTTGACTACAATACATTTAGCCTTTTAAAAAAATACTTGTTGGTGAAGTGAATGCAAACTATATCATTAATTCGTTGGTTTTGGATAAAGTAGATAGGATACATGCAGTTAGGCTTTTATCATTAGGGCGTCTCCAACAGCTGGCTATTTAGTTAGCTAGATCTGATGTGGCAAGGAAAAAATAGGAGAGAGAGTAGTCACTAGCGACAAGCAAATAGCTGATCTATTTCACGTAGTCCAAGAACATGAGAGAGGAGCATGTGGGTCCAACAGTATAAAATAGTCTTTGCTTTTGTCTCTCACCTCCACGTCAGCTGACTATATAGCTAGTACTAGCTATTACCATTGCGGATGCCCTTAGTGTGGCAGTCTAAATTTACTGACTGATTGGTCATTAGTTGTGCTAGTATCAGGAGTCTTATACATGTATACATGCAAGCACCAGTAGTTTTTTTAATGTCCTATGCAAGTATGTAAGCATCAAGAGTTCCTTCTGTAAAATCATGCTCATGTTTGTTTTGCACTTCTGTACCTTCTGTTGCTATCGTGGGCAAAAGATGGATGAAAATATGCCTAGGTAAGCAAGTTTATCGTTGACAATTGAAGATGCACAGATGGGTACATATGAAGAAAGATATAGAGTTTGTGTTCTTTTTTAACAAAAGACAACTCACAGAGCTACATTAGTTATTTGCTGTGCAACTTATACTTTTGCCATAGTGCAACCTCTATAAAATTAGTTCGGGACATCATTTTTCTAGAATTTTTTGTACGGATAATCCATTTTTTATTCGAAAATACATAAATATACCCGCGGGAAAATTTATTACAAAAATAGGCTTGAGTCGCCCGCCCATTGGGCGACTTCCACTTTTCGCCCAACCGGGTGGCGACAAAATTTCTGTCGCTAAACGACCGAGCGATTGCAATCATTCGCTTTCCTATTGGGCGACTGCATGGTAGTCGTCCAATGGATGAGCGACTAAAAGTTCAGTCGCCCAATGGATGGGCGACTAAAAGTGCTATCGCCCAATGGAGGGGTGACTTTACTCAGTCCCCGTGATTTTGTAGAGTTTTGTGAATTTTGTAGTTTTAAACTAGAAAAAAATTTGGTATAGTTGTAATAAAAGTTTATGTTTATTGCATGTTGTAGGGGCATTAAAAATTTTGGAAATTTTTTTAAGAACATTTGACTGTAGAACGTTTGATATATACATTGGTAAGTGATATTTTTATGTTTATGAGAATTAGTTTATTAGTTTACGAAGAGAACTGGTATGTTAATATTGTTAAATGACTTGCCATCTGAATCATTGAATGCGAACAGACGAGATAATAACCTTATGTGAATAGAAATAAACTTCATAATACAGTTGGGAGTAACATGCCGCATACATTTTTATTACATGCATAACATATAGCATGATATGCGACTAACCAACCCAACTGCTCGTACCACCTACTGTGTGGACCGGGGCCACTTTCCCTTCCTTGCCCGCTCGGCGTTGAACTCCTCCGCGGCCTCTTTTGCCTTAGCCGCAATTTCCCTCTTTCTCTCGTGTTCCCTCTCGCGAGCCTCCCGCTCCCTACGGGTGCACGCTTCGAGATGAGCTTGCGTCTCGCGTTGTATACGCAGGGTGTGCTCGTTCTTGCGGCGCTCCTCCTCCAGTAACTCCTTCTCCTTTGTGACATTCCACTCCTCGAAGTCGATGGTCCATTGGTCCGCAGGGTGGATCTCAAGATCGATCCATTTGCGGTAGGCACATAGGGGCTCCGGAGACTGTAAATAAAAGAGAGATATTGTTAGTGCGTGTTGTGAAGGAGAAAAGGTAGGGGAAAATGGTGCATGTGGTCGCATTCGCATTGCCGATAGGATGCGGTGTCAAAACGGCGGTTAGGGTAGTCACTGGAATAGTTTGCGCAACCCCAGTAACGCGTACCTAGACTGATGCGGTGCTTAGACTTGAAGAACTTGCACACGTCCCAGTACCAACAAAGGGGAGGTGTCTCCCCCTCAGGTGGTAGTTGTGGCGAACGCGCCGGTGGGGCGTCTGGGATGGGGTTGTTGCTACGCGGCGCTCTTTGGGGACCTTTCATCGTAGCACGATGGACTTGTTCTACCCGGGCCTGTATAGCCCTTATTTTCTCATCGCGGACGGCAGCTGACCGTGCTATGTCACGGGTCTCCTCCCAATCCTTCACCATCTTGTCCCATTGCTTCTTCTTGCCTTTGTCCATCCCGGTGGGGTGAGGAAGCGCGTGTAGTATGGGGTTTGGATGTGCAATGTTTGTTTGGGAAATGGAATGCACACCAATTTATAGGGTCCGTTTTCTCTACTCCTACGTGTAAAGCTGGTCCGCGTGGTCGTGCAAAGGAGCAAAGCTGCCCTGTTTTGTCATCTCACTGAGCAAAGCTGACCTCTTTTTGTCATGTCATGTCATGTCATGTCACTGAGCAAAGTTGGCCTCTTTTGTCATGTGTGTGCAGAAAGCAGCCCTGTTTTGTCATCTCTCTGCGCAAAGCTGATCCTCTCTTGTCATCTCACTAAGCAAAGTTGTCATCTCTTGTCATGTCACCGCGCAAAGATGCCCTTTTGTCATCTCACTGAGCAAAGCTGCCCTCTCTTGCCATGTCACTGCGCAAAGCTGCCCTCTTTTGATCTATATTGTCATGATTTAAATTCTTGGTTGTAGTACTTCCATATGTTCTGTATGTGCAATGTATGTGTTGTTCTCCATGTGGGTGCTATCGCATTTTAACGAACAGCAAATACATCTACTAAGTAAGCAATACTAAGTTACCAGCACAACACCAACTACATTACAGAAAAGGGATGTAACATACAAGTTTTACAAATGGTACATGAAATTTAGCATGCATTGCAACTACTGATCAGGACATGCATTGCATCGTCTAGCTGTGTGCCCCTCCTGATTGTCTAGTTGCACACAAAGGCGAGACGCAAGCTCATCTCGAAGCGTGCACCCGTAGGGAGCGGGAGGCTCGCGAGAGGGAACACGAGAGAAAGAGGGAAATTGCGGCTAAGGCAAAAGAGGCCGCGGAGGAGTTCAACGCCGAGCGGGCAAGGAAGGGAAAGTGGCCCCGGTCCACACAGTAGGTGGTACGAGCAGTTGGGTTGGTTAGTCGCATATCATACTATATGTTATGCATGTAATAAAAATGTATGTGGCATGTTACTCTCAACTGTATTATGAAGTTTATTTCTATTCACATAAGGTTATTATCTCGTCTGTTCGCATTCAATGATTCAGATAGCAAGTCATTTAACAATATTAACATACCAGTTCTCTTCGTAAACTAATAAACTAATTCTCAGAAACATAAAAATATCACTTACCAATGTATATATCAAACGTTCTACATCAAATGTTCTTAAAAATTTCCAAAATTTTTAATGCCCTACAACATGCAATAAACATAAACTTTTATTACAACTATACCAAATTTTTTTCTAGTTTAAAACTACAAAATTCACAAAACTCTACAAAATCACGGGGACTGAGTAAAGTCGCCCCTCCATTGGGCGACATCACTTTTAGTCGCCCATCCATTGGGCGACTGAACTTTTAGTCGCTCATCCATTGGGCGACTACCATGCAGTCGCCCAATAGGAAAGCGACTGATTGCAATCGCTCGGTCGTTTAGCGACAGAAATTTTGCCGCCACCCGGTTGGGCGAAAAGTGGAAGTCGCCCAATGGGCGGGCGACTGAAGCCTATTATTGTAATAAATTTTCTTGCGGGTATATTTATGTATTTTCGAATAAAAAATGGATTATCCGTATAAAAAATTCCATTTTTCTGTTCATAATGCATGGACTGTGCAACTCTTATATGTATGGACTTTTAAGTATATCGAACAGCTAATGATAACAATTAATGTTCATGAAACTCACTAACACTTGTCTATTATGGTCTATTGTTATGATTCAGAACTTATGCAATAAAGTTCAGCTAGTTGAAACCTGCAAGTGTGCCAAAAACAGTAAAAAAAAACTTGGAATAGTTGAATATGTTATCAGTTTTTCAGCATAGTTTTATTTCTTAGTTGACTCCTTTTGCTAACTGTTGTGGTTACTGACCAAACAGAGAGAGAGAGAGAGATGGTAGTGGAGAGGTGGGAGTGTTCTGCCTCACCCTCCCCCTCATCCTGATATATATATATTCACATGGAGTATGCTTTTACAGTTATGCCCTTACATCCGTACATCCCCATTAGGGGCACTTTTGTCATTACACATGTTACTCTGGCTCTTATAACCTCCTAACAGAACTGCTGGGCTTAGGTGGGGCCACCCCTACAACAGAGCCTCTCATGGTGAAGGGCTTCACAGGCCGAAGCCATGTCGCGAGTCCTTTGACCCCTCCGTCCCCTACGGCTGTGAATTTCTCTAAGCTTGTGGTTGGGGAGCCCGAGGTCAGGATGGAAGGTGCCTAGTTGAAGTAGACGCGCGTGCTCGTCCCCTACCCTTGAGCGGGTGGCGCGGAGGCGACGCCTAGCTAAAGTAGACGCGCGTGCGTCCGTCCCCTACCCTTCGAGCGGGTGGCGCGGAGCCGGCACCTAAGTCGGCCTAGCGCGCGCTCCGTCCCCTACCCTTCGAGCGGGTGGCGGCGAGGCCGGCGCCTGGTTCGGCAGACACGCGCGCGCTCGTCCCCTACCCTTCAGCGGGTGGCGCGGAGGTGGCGCCTGGTCGGTGAGCGCGCGCGCTCCGTCCCCTACCCTTCGAACGGGTGGCGGCGGAAGCTGGCGCCTAAGTCGAAGCCTAGGCGCGCGCGCTTCGTCCCCTACCCTTCGAACGGATGGCGGCGGAAGCTGGCGCCTAAGTCGAAGCCTAGGCGCGCGCGCTCCGTCCCCTACCCTTCGAACGGGTGGCAGCGGAGGCTGGCGCCAAGTTCAAAGTAGACGCGCGCGCTCCGTCCCCTACCCTTCGAACGGGTGACAGCGGAGGCCGGCGCCTAGCTGAAGTAGACGCGCGCGCGCTCCATCCCCTACCCTTCGAACGGGTGGCGGCGGAGCCGGCGCGCTTGTCGGCCTAGCGCGCGCGCTCCGTCCCCTACCCTTCGAGCGGGTGGCGGCGGAGGTCGGCGCCTGGTCGGCGAGACGCGCGCGCTCCGTCCCCTACCCTTCGAGCGGGTGGCGCGAAGCGGCACCTGAAGTCGGCCTGAGGCACGCGCGCTCCGCCCCTACCCTTCGAACGGGTGGCGCGAGGCCGGCGCCTGGTCGGCAGACGCGCGCGCTCCGCCCCTACCCTTGAGCGGGTGGCGGCGGAAGCCGGCGCTAAGTCGGTTTCCTGGCGCGCGCTCCGTCCCCTACCCTTCGAGCGGATGGCGGCGAAGCGGCGCGCTAAGTCGGCCTCAGCGCGCGCTCCGTCCCCTACCCTTCGAGCGGGTGGCGGCGAGGCCGGCGCCTAGTTCGGCAGACGCGCGCCCGTCCCCTACCCTTCTAACGGTGATGCGGAGGCCGACGCCTAGCTGAAGTAGACGCGCGCGCCGTCCCCTACCATTCGAGCGGGTGGCGCGGAAGCCGGCGCCTGGTTCGGCAGACACGCGCGCTCCGTCCCCTACCATTCGAGCGGGTGGCGGCGGAGGTGGCGCCTGGTTCGGTGAACACGCCGCGCGCTCCGTCCCCTACCCTTCGAGCGGGTGGCGGCGGAGGTCGGCGCCTGGTCGGTAGACGCGCGCGCTCCGTCCCCTACCCTTCGAGCGGGTGGCGGCGAGGTGGCGCCTGGTCAAAGTAGACGCGCGCGCGTCCGCCCCTACCTTCGAGCGGGTGGCGGCAGGCCGGCGCCTAGCTGAAGTAGACGCGCGCGCGCTCCATCCCCTACCCTTCGAACGGGTGGCGGCGGAAGCCGGGCGCGAAGTCGAAGCCTAAGCGCGCGCCGCCCCTACCCTTCGAGCGGGTGGCGGCGAGGTCGGCGCCTAGTCGAAATGACGCCGCGCGCTCGTCCTTGCACTAAGATTGGAGCTTGGCACCGATATTGTTGCGCTTTGGAGCCGTTGTGACCTTGCGATCGTAGTGCGCTTTTAATGGCGGTGGAATCACGCCGACGCCTGGCTGGCAGAGGTCGGTGTCGCGTCGTCTGATCCGCCATCCTGCGAGTGGGACACGCGCGACTCACGGCCGTGCGTCGTGGGATGTGGCGATTGCGTGACGCGCCCGTTCGCCTCTTCCCGGGGAAGTTGGACTCGTGTTGAAGGCGTGGGCGTTGTGCGCTGTTTGGTTACCTCCGCACGACCCTCTAAGCCCCGCGGTTCTTCTTTCCAAATCGTGGCGGCGAATCGCCGCAAGTTTGATCTGTCTGCGCTTGAGCCACCCGAGAGCGGCGGCCTTTATAAGGTGCCGTGTTGAGGTGGAGGCACCCTTTCTTGTTTCTTTTTTTGATCCGCGCTTTACTTCCGCCTGCTAATTGTAACGCCGCTTGCTCCTTTCCTCGCTTCTTTCTCCCGGTCGCAAGAGCGATGGCTAGCCGTGACGACGCCACCCACCATCCCCACAATGTTCCTTGCTTAGCCAGGCGAGGTGTCCCATCCTTCCAGGGAGTACGAGCCGGTGCCGCGGGGAGCTCGCGCGCCAACAAGTGGTGGGGCGCCATGGAGCACTCGGGAGGCTCTTTGTTCCGTGTGTTGGGAGGAGCTGCGCGACCGAAGGGACGCTTCTGACGACTCGTGGAGGAGGAAGATCGCGGATCGCGATGGGGCTCGCCTACCCGTCGGGGCGAGACGGGCCGGCCCGGGCAATGGAGGCGATTGTTTTTGTCGCGTTCTTCGACGCCGGCCTTCGAATGCCCTCCTCGTTGTTCGTGGGCGAAGTCCTGCGGGCCTACAAGTTGGAGCTAGCCCAACTGACGCCCCACGCAATACTCCACCTAGCTGTCTTCACGTGGGCGATGCGGACAGAGGGGCGGCGTCCTAGCGCGAGCTTATTCGCCACACTGCACAACGCACGCTGTCGTCCCAGAAAAGTTGACGGGGCGGTGTCCAACTTCGGCGGTGTGGACTTCGTGCTCCGGGCGTCGTGCGCGATGTTGTTCCCCGTGCCAGCCTCGTCGAGGCAATGGGAGTTCGACTGGACTCGGCGGGGTCGGTCGTTGTCGCGCGAGCGTCGACGCCCGCGACCACTGCGCCTACGCCGCCGCCAGCTCCTTCGGCGACCGTGCCGGCCACGTATTCACGCGCCGCTCGACCAGCCGTCTTCTTTCCTTCGCCGCGATGAAGCTTTTTCGTGCCATCCTTCTTCGGTCTTGAGCTTGTCCTTGTCCTTCCCACGGACGGCGCCAATCTGTTGTGGTTCTTGACCAAGCAGAGAGATGGTAGTGGAGAGGTGGGAGTGTTCGCCTCACCCTCCCCTCATCCCGATATATATATTCACATGGAGTATGCTTTTACAGTTATGCCCTTACATCCGTACATCCCCATTAGGGGCACTTATGTCATTACACATGTTACTCTGGCTCTTATAACCTCCTAACAGACCTGCTAGGCTTAGGTGGGGGCCACCCCTACAACACTAACTTTTTGCCAGGAGCACTAAACTTGTACAACTGGAAATTATTGTTGGAGAGGACGAAAAGGTGGATTAGTGAATCATTTCTGGTTGTGGAAATTACAAACACTGCTGCTATGATTGTTTGGAAAAGTCCAGCCTCTTAACAAGGTAGGCTATTCAATTAAAGGTTCAACAGTTCAACTATTATCTACAAAGCTAGATTGGTTTTTGTTACTTCCAGTGGTAGCCATGATCTGTAAACCTTGTATACTCTGGTTTAAATTGCCCTGCCTATAAATTTGATTGCCTCATTTTCTCATATTTTAGGCTCTTTTGATCGCCATCAATAAAACCTTGCAGAAGTTTTTAAGCTCCAAATATAGATGCACTCTATGGTGTATTACATGCATTGGCTATTACAATTAGTCATCTCATGATGCACCCTATGCTAGCAGTCAAAATTATATTGGAGCTTAAAATTTACTTAGATCATGCATGCAAACCGTTATATACATATATTTATATTTATTTCAACTACTTTAAGCTGTATTAGTTCATAGTTGTCTCCTAATTTTGTATAATAACTATAGGTGGGCACCTTCATTTGGCATATCAATTAGGAGCTATGCAGGAGTTCCAATCAATAAGTACATATTTGCTACACCTTTCATGCTGAAACATGATGCGTTTTGTTGATAATATTGTATCCATGATTGATCCATATATTACATAAATGTACAATTGGATCTGTATTTTATGAAGATATATTGGCAATATATAAATTTGTTGATATACATGAGTCCAATGTTTAGTTGTATTTGTTAATTGTGTTGCAATTATTATATAAAGTGCATGAAATAGTATTTCTTCTTATAAATTATTTTATTGTTACGAACGCTTCTGAGGTGGGTTGTTTAGTTTGCCTCTAGAGGCTTCCGAGGTAGCTTATTTGGTTTGCCCTGGTAGAAGCTTGGCTTGCCTTGTAAAGCTTTTGAGGTAGCCTTGGCTTTTGAGGCAGCCTGTTGGCCTCAGAATATATTTTGCAGCGAGGGTATAGGAGGCAAGCAAACTTTGCCTTAGAATGTTTTTCGAGGCTGATTTTGCCACTTTCGAGGCTTATTTTGCTTGCCTCTGTAGGGCTTCCATCTTCCATCTTGTAGTGGCTGGCTCTACCGACGATGCATGAAATAATTTCATAGCAATTGCCTAGCAAACACAGCAACAAGTAGAAATTGTGTTCATTTACTCTTTTTTTCAGACAAGTGCCATCATATTACGGGTCTAGACATCTAACTTTGTTTCACATAATAAGGGCGTCCGCAATGGTAATAGCTAGTACTAGCTATATAGTCAGCTGACGTGAAGGTGAGAGACAAAAGCAAAGACTATTTTATACTGTTGGACTCACATGCTCCTCTCTCATGTTCTTGGACTACGTGAAATAGATCAGCTATTTGCTTGTCGCTAGTGACTACTCTCTCTCCTACTTTTTTCTTGCCACATTAGATCTAGCTAACTAAATAGCCAGCTGTTGGAGACGCCCTAAGTTATCCTTTCTTCTCAAGGCAAATTATTCACACAGTTTCCATCCACCCTCATTTAATCGCAAAAAAAAAAACATGCCAATAACAAGGGTTTTTTCTTGTGCGAAGACAACTTAGCTATGGTTATTTTTTGGTCATTTTACCACACATCGTAATTCTGGTGCCCGGATCTAGAATGACTTGCAATTCCCTAATAAAAAAAAAACGAAGGATGCACATCAGTCACTAACTTGAGAGCCAAGTCAATTGAATTCTTCAGCTTCTAGAAAAAACAAAAGCCATTGATAAGGCCATGTCCAACTCAAAGACGCAGAGATAGGATGCTTAAAAAGAGAGAGAAACAATGCCATATTATGAAGTATCTATACAAGTTATAACCTTCAATACAAACAACTATTTTATAGATACTTATATAATTTGAGAAACTTTTAGCGTGTGCAAACCATCCCAGGCGCCGGCCTCCAATTCAAGGAAATTTAACCTTTTGCCACCCATAAGGATGCCACCTATCCAAATGCCATCCTCTTCGTTGCACTCAACAATTTGCTACTCTTAAGATGTGCTTGACTAATTCTTTGCCACTTTTGAGCCCACCAGGCACCAAGTCCACTGCCATGTCAGCGCCCGCGCCATGTCAGCACCGTGCCGCCGCGCGCGTGCGCGCGCCGCGCGCCGCCGCCTCGCGCGCCACGCTGCGCCGCCGGCCTCCCCTGCTGCCGCTCGGCCTCCCGCCGGCGCTGCGTCGCCGCCTCCGTGCCGCGCTGCGTCGCACAACCTCCCGCGCCACCGCGCGCGCGCCGCCGCGCCGGCCTCCGCGCGCGCTCGGCCGAAATCTTGCGGGAGGCGGCGACGAGCGGAGGCGCGGCGCGGCGGCGCGGGAGGCCGGCGACGCAGCGCAGCGCGGCGCGAGGCCGGCGGCGGCGCGGCGGCGGCGCTGGTGCTGACATGGCGTGGGCGCTGACATGGCAGTGGACTTGGCGCCTGGTGGGCTCAAAAGTGGCAAAGAATTAGTCAAGCACATCTTAAGAATGGCAAATTGTTGAGTGCAATGAAGAGCATGTCATTTAGATAAATGGCATCCTTATGGATGACAAAAAGTTAAATTTCCCTCCAATTCAAGCAGCGCAGCCGACACCTTTGCGCACCATGATGTCCACAGTGGCAAGTAAAAGAAGTTATTTGATCCAAGCGCCCAGTTTAGTGGCAGCGTTGCACATGGCCTAACAATCCATGAATTGGGGGTGGATGGGATTATGCAGTTATTGCCACTTTGTCTATTTAAGGTTTCGTTCTATAAACCTTCTGGATTCAGAAGCAAGAGTCGGTTGAAACGCACGGCATTTTTTTTTCTTTCCTTTTCCTTTCTTTTTTTCTCTTTTTCTTTGTATTATCCATAGAGATATAATGGTGTGTTCATTTTTTTCTATTATTTATTTAATTTTTAGTTGAATATCTTAGAAAAATTAACATCCGCTTCAATATTATTTCAGCTAAAAGATAAAAATCAAAGTTATAACACTTTTAAATGAGGCCTAATGAGCGGGCCAAAAGAGCATCCACACCCTAGACCATCAATTTACTTACGACTTGGGGAGCTGAGCAGCTAAACTAATGCTAATCCCAAATTCGATGGCTAATTTTGTACTTCCTAACTCCACAATATACGTCTTCATTTTTTGAAAGAATTATTGTAATATTTCTATCATATATCTTTTTCTAATGCTAAAAAAGATAAATAGTTGTAGTGTGACATTCAATAGAGGCATGTATAGTTAAATAACATTAACTAGTTAGAGACTCGTGTGTTGCAATGAAGTCATAAAAATAATGAGACGGAACTTACTGCCTGACCAACTTTACACATCAAGCATTAGAGAACAAACGACAGAAAGAGAATGGTGGCCAGAATGCGCAAGGAGATAGGGAAAATGGAGGGGTGGGCGGTTGTATCATGAGAGAGAGGATGAGGAGAGAGACGAATGATTCAGAGCAATCGGATGGCTGAGAAGAGAGAAGGAAGAATGGATCAACCACCAACTCACACTTTTATAATAGTAAAGATTTTTTTAGATCTAGTATCTTTTTAGTCTGTGCATATAGTGAGGCATAAATTTATATTGATTAAGCCGAGGAAGTAATTATTTGGTCATCGTTCGTGCAATCCATAGATAGAGTGAAACGACTAGTACTCACGAATTTGATGAAAACCTGGTTTCGGTTGGCGCCGACGTTGCACTTGGTGTTGACGCCCTTGCCTAAGGGGCTCCCCAACTCGACCAGCTCCTCGTCGGTGCAGTCCCACGACAGGTTCCTCACAGTGGCGACCCAGGATCAAAATTTAGAAAAGGGTTAATGGAATTTGCTCGTTGGTTTGCTACATATCGAGTTGCTGGTTTACGGTAGCCCGCACGCATTATCGGTGAGAGATAGAAAAATACTATTGTAGCTATAGCGGGCTATCTTGGAACTCCCATACAATGCATAGAGCAGCTTATCGGGATAGTCTTTTCGAAATAATTTATCGGTATTCGATTTGTTCATACAAATGTTTAGGTTAAGACTAAAAATTATAAACCGTAGCAAAAAAAAACGCACCCATAAATTGCAATTACCAACAATTAGAAGTTATGCTCGACCACTCGTAGCACAGACGAGTCAAAACGAATAAAGCCGCAGACTTAATATAGCCTCCTGCACTACTAAACCTTAAGTAATCATGACAAGTTGAAGCCTCCTGATCATCTCCGGGCTCCGACGGCACAGACTTAACATAGCCTCCTGCACTACTAAACCTTAGGTAATCATGACAAGTTGAAGCCTCCTGACCATCTCCATGCTCCGGCAACGCAGACTTAACATAGCCTCCTGCACTACTAAATCTTAGGTAATCATGACAAGTTGGAGCCTCCTGACCATCTCCGGGCTCCGGCGACGGCGAAGGTAGCATCCTGCGTGAAGTTGGCACTTCTGTCCAGGTACGATTTCAATAGAGGGAGCCCAAGATCCTTAGCTGCATGGGACAATCATGCACATGGATACATTACATCCACAGTGCAAGCATGAACACACGCTCCAACCATCAGTTTCACTCTTCAACAAGTCAGTACAGGGGACAGCCGGCGTAGGGGGGACGTGAGCCCCACCTGACCCCCCGTGGGTCCGCCAATGGTTCCTCAGGTGTATCACCTTCGACAGCGGCTGCGTGTACCGGAACTGCGTTTGCCCACCGGAAGCCATCCCTCCACTCTCCTCAAGAGCTCCTTCTCCTCCTCAATCTTATCTCACCTATGCCACACCTATCGCATTAACAATTCGGTAAGAACGGAACCAACAGTAGATAATACCCTTGCAACTGATGGAAATATGGACAATATGTTTATTTTAAATTTTATTAGGAGATAAATACAGTAAAAAATTAGTGATGCAAAACACATCACTAACAACAGGCTATTCATTGTACTTCAGAAAATATGCAAAGAAAATACAGTATCAAAGTCAATCGAACGTGCGAACGACTTACTGTTTGGCTTGATGAAAACAGGAAGTAGTGCAGACTCATGCAATGTAGAAATGTAGAAGGCGCAGTGCAGGAGTGGTCGTGCAAATGCTTTGCCCAGAAACCTTATTGCAGCCCTCGTGCAGGTCTTCACGGTAGCAATTGCTTAGAGATACCACTCCCTTTCTTCACGGTGCACGCCGGAAAGAAGAGTCGACGAGGTTTAGACGGCGCAGCACGACAGTACAAGTTCGTAGGAGGAAGAAATGGAGGCCGTGAGATTTTTGGCTGTATACTCTGGACGTCTCCAAGCATGTATATAGACAGACTGTGAATTGATATGATTAAGCAGTCATTTACCCACTGGTAACTGATACATTTAACCAGTCATTTACCCACGAGTAACTGCATGTCATCAAACCTAATAAAGCATCAAATTCAAACGTTTGAATCTCATTCAAACAGAGAGAGATGGATATTTCAGCAAAAATAAAGATGGACTTAGTCTGCCAAGTGGCGCGCCAAGTCATGACACGGTCGCAAATCACAAGTCACGTGATTCTTCACGTGAAAATGCGTAAATACGCACGCGCATGCATGCACGCGTGTGATTAGGCAAAGCTCTCCTAATACGATCCTCATCCATATGTGACATGATTCAAGAATTGGTAAGGACTGCACCTTATAAATTGATTATCTCTACTTTGCATTAGCAGTATGGATTAAACCATATATGCTTTGGGATTAGAAAAAATGGCCCCACTCATATAGGCCTATTTCTAACAGCAACCATGCCATAACAAACTAGGAGGAACTTGACCTCATGACCTGCAAACGGTGGCAACGGTTCTCGCTCGTGACGAGGAGAGGCGAGGGGCTGAAGCGGAGGAAGACGATTTGGATTCTCGATTCTAGAGTGTGTGGACTTGCCTATCGGTAGGTCAAATAAAAAAGGCTTAGAGCCGCCTACGGTTTCGTGTTGGGCTCTTATTAAGGGCCTATTTATATTGATTTTTCAGTGACTCTTGACTTTTGGTTTTTGAATAGTAATAACTTGTAGAGAAATTATATGGAGAGAGACATTCGATTGTGATTTTAGCTGATATAAATGAAGTCACTGTAGTTTCTACTATAATTGACTAGTAGATTCTATTTTAACAAGTGTTTGGTACTATAAAAAATAATTTACTATATAAAAGTAGATTTTAGAACCAATACGAATACAAATTTTAGAACTCAATACGAATACGACGCTATTCTGGGTCGGTTGGTGGGCTTGGGCCATCGAGCTGCAATCTCGAAACGACGCAAACGTCGCGAGAGAAACCCACCTCAAACCACTCTCACTCCGCCTCGTCGCTTCGTCGGTCCTGCCCCCACCGCCACCGCCGAAGAAATGCCGCCGCGGAGGCGCGATCGCCGGAGACCACGCGAACCGTCGCCGTCGCCCTCCCGCACGAGCCCGCCATCCGCCTCCTCCTCCTCTTCGAGATCCCGCTTCCGCCTCGCCCTCCTCGCGCCTCCTCTGCTCCTCCTCATCCTCGCCGCGCTTCACTTCACCGGCCGCCTCTCCCGATCCCCACCCCACCCCCTTCCGCCGTGGACGAGTCCCCTGTCCTTATACGAGCACGGTCTCGTCAAGCTCGATGTCTCCGTCCGCGAGATTCTCGCTGTAAGGACCTCCTCCTCTCCTCTCGCCCGATTCGGTCGTTCCAGCTGTTTGACTTCTCTCGTGCTAGAGTTCGTCGCAACTGACGCCGTGTTTTTTTCTGGACCGCCTGGTGCTGGTTCGCCGCCGCAGGAGCATGCTACGGTTTCCGAGAACCGGTCGCGCCGCCACTTCCCCAACCCCGTCCTCGCCTATGTGACCCCCTGGTGCGTCAATTCTGCGATTCGGTGTAGTCATGTTCTATTTGCTTCCATAAGTGCCATCCTGTACCATTACACCCACAAATATTGATGGTTTGATATGCAATTGTTCCAAAGGTAGCGCTTTGACAAATTAACTCGTTATGCCTCTATAACCCATATTAATTGTGAGTTGTTTCTCTGGCTGTATACTAGAGTGAACTTATTAGCTACAGTAGTAGAAACTATGGCTTCAGAAATTCTATGGAGAGCTCAAACTGGTTTATGTGGACGTGGACGATAGGAAATTGGATCCGATAGTGTCATGTATGGCATCAAGTATCAGAGAAGGAAAGCCAAATTGGATTCGGCAACGGATTCAGCAACCGTTCAGGAGAAGGACTCGGAAGTAAACTAGATAACATGTTGGATGAGGAATAGTACAGGAAGTCTAGATTAGTTACTATAATTAGCTTGATTATTTTCTATCTTTGTTAAGGCAATCCCCTATATAAGTATGCCCAGGTTATCCTTTGGAATACAAGAACAGTTCAGTAATCTTCTTCCTCTGGTTTCCATTCATCTTCTTATTGTCGTTCCCTGCTACTTCCTGCTACTCGTTCTTCTGATCTTCGCTATCACGGCGGACGACTGCTACAATCTGCGACCAAGGTCGGGGCGTGACAACTTGGTATCAGAACATATGGCACACAATCAGACGATCATGGAGGCAATCTGTGAGCAGATCGCAAACTTGACAGCACACATGACAGCTCAGATGGATGAAGTCAAAGAATGCCTTGATCGACAAGAAGGTCGATTCGGCGACCTGGGAAATCGTCTTTCCAATATGGAAAAAGATATACAGGTGACAGGTTGCTTCCCTTGCCAAGGCAGGTCCAGATGGCTGCACATCATGCTAATGGAGGACTACAGATGCTGGACGGCTGGACAAACCACCCCGCTTCCCCCGGCTCGAATTTCCCACATGCAATGGGAAGGAAGATCCCCTCGGATGGTTGCAAAAATGCAAGCAATTTTTTAGGGGATAGAAGACGCCAGAAGCTGATAAGGTGTGGCTTGCATCATACCATCTTGTTGGTGCTGCCCAACAATGGTATTTTCAACTCGAGAGAGATGAAGGTGAGCCCAATTGGAGACTCTTCAAGGAATACATGAACTTGCTGTTCGGGCCATCGATCCGCCACAACCCTTTAGGTGAGTTAAAGGAGTTAACACAGACCAGCATGGTGGAAAAGTACCAAGGGAAGTTCCTCGCACTTTTATGTCGAGCTGATCATCTACAACCACAACAGCAGGTACAACTGTTTACGCTAGGCCTTCGAGAGCCAATCCAAACTGATGTTGAGTTGCAAAATCCAGTTAATCTTCAGATCGCTATGGCCCTGGCTTGGGCTTACGAAAGATGAGCTCAAGCTATGAGCACCAGCACATCGGTGATGACCACACGACCAGCAATATCACCAGCCTGAGTAACATCCGCAGTACTACCTCCTTCAAGCAATCCACTCACCCTACAGACCCCCAACAGCAAGTTGGCTGCTCTTCCAGCACCGGCTAGCAGCACAACTTTTATTAGAGCTTCAGGCACGTCGTCGCCACGACGAACGATCCAGCGTCGGCTCCTTACACCAGAGGAGATGGATCAACGTCGGGCAGCCGGCTTATGCTACAACTGAAGTTTAAACCTAATCACTGCTGCAAACATTTATTTCTCTTGTTTGCTCCTAGCAGTGGGTCTGACAGTGGAGACGAAGCTGAAATCATGAAGATGATGGTGCACCAGGTATATCTCTGTATGCTCTTATCAGCATCCAGCCGCATTCGAGCCAGACGATCCAGATGATGCAGCTCCAAGTACAGGTCGCCACAACCACATTGCTAGCACTACTGGACATAGGGTCCACGCATAACTTCATCACCCCTAGAGCAGCCAAGGAAGTGGGAGTCTGCTGTCTGCATCCAATTCCGTCCTGGACTATGAGTCAGTTGCTAACGGGGATCACATATCTAGTGCGGGGAAATGTGAAGCCTTACCATTGAGGGTCAATCAGGAAACATTCACCATTAGTTGCTACTCTGTGCCTTTGGAAGGATTTGATATCGTTCTTGGTATACAATGGCTTCGCACGCTAGGGCCAATTTTATGGGATTTTAACACATTATCAATGTCCTTTTGGCATGGTGATCGTCAGATCAACTTGCAGGGGATTGGTGTTCCTTCCTCCGTTCCAGCCAACTATCACATGGCGCAGAAGGACCTTATGGACGCACTTCTATCTGAATATGAATACTTATTTGCGGAACCTACTAAATTACCTCCAGAGCATGCCCGAGATCATCATATTCATCTTCTACCTGGCACACCAGCAATATCAATAAGCCATATTGCCACCTCTAGCTGCTTGAAAAACAATGCGAAGAGATGAAGGTATTATACGACCTAGTACATCAGCTTATTCTTCACCAGCACTTTTGGTTAAGAAACAAGATGGCCCATGGTGCCTTTACATTATTTATCGTGCCTTAAATGATCAAACAATCAAAGATAAATTTCCTATCCCTGCGTTTGACGAATTATTGGATGAGCTTCACGGTGCTAAGTTCTTCACTAAGCTGGACTTTCGGTTGGGATATCATCAGGTGCACATGCACCTGAAGGACATTGCAAAAAACAGCCTTTCGTACACATGGACTTTTTGAATTTTTGGTAATGCCCTTTGGGTTAACAAATGCACCTGCAACCTTCCAGGTGTTGATGAACAATATCCTCAGACCATTCTTACGACGTTTTGTCCTGGTTTTCTTTGATGACATTCTGATCTACATCAAATCTTGGTCAGAACATTTACACCATGTTCGAGTAGTTCTGCGCATCTTGTAGCAACATCAACTCTTTCTCAAAAAGACCAAGTGTTTTTTTGGAGAATTGAAGGTTTCTTATCTAGGTCACGTTATTTCGGAAGAGAGTTCCAATGGATGAGTCCAAGGTTCAGGTAGTGCGCACATGGCTAGAGCCCAAATCAATTCGCGCTTTGCATGGTTTCCTTGGGTTAGCAGGTTACTAACGCAAATTTATTCAAGGATTTGGGGCAATTTCAGAGCCACTTACACGTCTTCTCAAAAAAGAAGCATTCGCTTGGACGCTAGAGGCAAGCCGTGTGTTTTCTGTTTTAAAAGATGCTCTTTCATCGGCACCGGTTCTACAGTTACCTGATTTTCAGACAATTCATCGTGGAATGTGATGCTTCTGGAGCGGGCATTGGAGCAGTATTACATCAAGGGGGAGGGCCAATTACCTATTTCAGCTGGGTTATGGCACCAAGACATATGCACCTGGCAGCTTATGAGCGGGAACTGATTGGTTTAGTGCGAGCTATTCGTCATTGGAGACCTTATTTATGGGGTTGCTTGTTTGTGGTATGGATTGATCACTATAGTCTCAAATTTTTATTGGATCAACGGTCATCAGCAATTCCTCAACACCGTTGGGTCAGTAAACTGTTTGGCTACAATTTTCGAGTGGAGTTTAAGCCGGTACGCTTCAATGTCGTTGTAGACGCTCTATCCAGGTGCCCTACAGAGGACAGCTCCGTATTTGCAATATCTTCACCACAATTCTCTTTCTTGGATGAACCTCGGCAGGCGGTGGGCATGAACCCTGAGTTGATTGATCTCTAGTCACAAATCACCAATGGCCAATGAGATGAACAATGGAGTATTGTTGATGGTTTAATTCTTCATAAGGGGCGAGTATATGTGCCACTGTTGTCCCCATCTCTTCAGAACTTGTTGCTTGCAGTACACAACATGGGACATGAGGGTGTCCAAAAAACTTTACATCGCCTCAGATCCAACTTCCATGTTCCTCAAGCTTGCAAGCTAGTTCAGGATTTAAGACGTGCCTGCTCGGTTTGTCAACGAAACAAGTTTGAACAATTACACCCTACGGATCTTCTACAACCTTTGGTGATTCCAACACGTATCTGGGAAGATATCTCAATGGATTTTGTTGAGTCATTGCTGTGAGTGCATGACAAATCAGTGATTCTCACCATCGTAGACTGGTTCTCGAAATTTGCTCACTTCATTCCATTAGCTCACCCTTACACAATTAGTTTGGTCGCTTGTGTTTTTTTGATGAAGTGGTTCGTCTAAATGGAATCCCTTGCTCCATTGTCAGCGACCGTGATTCTGTCTTTACAAGCAAATTTTGGTCTCAACTGTTTCGTTTATCAGGCACCAAACTACACCTCGGTTCAACATTCCGTCCTCAATCTGACCGACAAACCGAGGCAATCAACAAGATCATTATTATGTATCTTCGCTGCCTAACTGGTGACAGGCCAAGGTATTGGCTACGTTGTCTACCATGCCCCGAGTATTGATATAATACCTCATTCCAATCTTGTCCACGTGAGGCGCTTTTAAGGTTGTCTATGGCTAAGAACCCCCCACATTGTGTTCTTACACCATCAGAGACGCTCAAGTGCCAGCCGTGGACCACCTTTTGCAAGAACGTGATCAACTCTTGGTTGATGTGCGAGATTGGTTGCCTTTAGCACAACAATATCACAAGTTTCATTACGACACTAAGCACAGAGACCTTACATTGGAGACAGGACAATGGGTTTGGCTTCGTCTACACCATCGACAAGCATTAACCTTGGTTGATAATATCAATCGAAAGTTGGCTCCACGATATTATGGACCGTACAAGATTATAGAAAAAATTGGGAACATTTCTTATCGTCTACAATTACCAGCCAAGGCTTGGATTCATGATATTTTCCATGTCCACTTATTGAAGCCGTATCCTCCCGCCACACTTCCTGCATTACCCAAGTTGCACAATGGCAGGGTTCTTCCTACACCTCATCGCATAGTCAAAGGTCGTTTAACCAAAGGAGGTCATGAGGTCTTAGTACAATGGGTGGGACTCCTTGCTTACAATGCCACTTGGGAAGCATGGGATCAATTTCACAAGCAATACCCATACTTTTAGCTCGAGGATGAGCTGATTTTCGAGGATGGGAGAAATGTCATGTATGGCGTCAAGTTTTAGAGAAGGAAAACCAAATTGGATTCGGCAACAGCTTCAACAACCGTTCAGGAGAAGGACTCGGAAGTAAACTAGATAACATGTTGGATGAGGAATAGTACATGAAGTCTAGATTAGTTACTATAATTAGTTTGATTAGTTTGTATCCATTATGGCCTAGGATCTTAGCGTACATGTAGCAAGCTAGCGAATAGTACCGCGAACAATACCTGCGGGTATTGTAGCATGCACAAAAATGGGTGATTTGCTGGTATATCGCGGATTAGGAATATAATAATTAGTTTCCTTATTATTTGGGCGTTTTATTTTTACATTATTTTCATGTATTAGAGATAATTTTCCTATTATTAAGGATTAGTTTTCTCAATGTAGAGATATGTTTCTTAGGGATTAAGTTTAGCCATCCCTATAAAAGGGACAACATTGCACATATTATCATTAAGCAAAGAAATAAACGAAGTTCTCTAGTCTTTCTCTCTTCTTCAATAGGCCTTAGAGTCTTGGCGGCGGCATGGCCAGCCGATCGAGGCGAGTGCTCTACCCTCGGTCATCGGACCCATACCATATCATTTGGTATCAGAGTCACTCACCATGGCTTCCGATGCTGAATTATCTCCCTTGGACATGTTGATGGCTAGCAATGAGAAAATATGGTCCTTACTCGACAATATGATGGCCAACTTGGAGAAGGCTAAGGAGTTGGTGAACAAGCTGAAGGAGCAGGAAGAGGCATCGCGTGCCATTGCAATGGTTGCGTTGCCATCACCATCCTTTGTGTCAGCGTTGGCAATGGCCACGTCACCAACGATGATTCCTCTTCAGGCTTCACCTTTGGTGCCTTTGCCAAGGAGGAAGGTTGTCGCTATCCAGCGGCGGTCATCTCCACATGACCGGCTGACACCGTGTCTCCGCAAGTGTGGAGCACAATGGCTGACAGGTAGGGGCCAGCGACATCGTCACACCCCTCCAACAACCGCTGCATTCGGGGGCAAGAAGGATGCTGCTGCCTCGTGCCGGTTGATCTTGCCACCGGCGACTACTACGACGTCAACTGACACTAGAGGGTTACTATCCTTATTGTTGCTCACCGAAGCTTCACGGATCTTTCATACCACACGACGTCATCATCGTGCCCTTTCGTCGACATAGAGTTACGAAAGACTTCAACCATGGCCACCACCTTACAGCTCGAGGACGAGCTATCTCGCCGTGAGGGGTGTAATGTTATGGCCTAGGATCTCGACGTATACGCAGCAGGCGAGCGAACAATATCATGAGCATTGTAGCAACCACGAACAGCACCGCACGGGTATTGTAGCAATGAGTGAACAATACTCGTGGGTACTGTAGCGCGCACAAAATTGGGTGATTTGCTAGTATTTCACGGATTAGGAATATAATAATTAGTTTCCTTATTATTTAGGTTTATTTTCTTTTAGATTATTTTCATGTATTAGAGATAAGTTTCCAATTATTAAGGATTAGTTTTCTCAATATAGAGATAT
The DNA here is from genome assembly GCA_036346575.1 of Dendrocalamus sinicus. NCBI lineage: Eukaryota > Viridiplantae > Streptophyta > Magnoliopsida > Poales > Poaceae > Dendrocalamus > Dendrocalamus sinicus. The sequence continues at coordinate 34,763,110 of CM070642.1, forward strand.
GTTTTTTAGAGGTCAAGTTTAGCCATCCCTATAAAAGTGACAGCATTGTAGCTATTATCATTAAACAAAGAAATAAACAAAATTATCTAGTCTTCCTCTTTTCTTCAATAGGCCTCAAAGCCTTGGCGGTGGCATGACCAGCCGATCAAGGGCGAGTACTCTACCCTCGGTACTCGCACCTGTGCCATATCACTATCTTTGTACGGGCAATCCCCTATATAAGGATGCCCAGGTTATCCTGTGGAATACAAGAATAGTTCAATAATCTTTTCGTCTGGTTTCCATTCGTCTTCTCTATTGTCGTTCCCTGCTACTCATTCTTCTGATCTTCGCTATCACGGCTGACCACGGCTACAATCTGCGACCAAGGTCGGGGCGTGACAGATAGGGCGTTGGCATGTGTGGATATATACTTTGTCAACTATCATATTTGTTCAGTACCTAGTTGAAGGTCCACACCATGTTGCTAGTTACAGTACAAAAACCATTCCAATTTTTTTAAAAGTTCCAAAGCGAATGTACTTAGTTCAAAGAAACAGCAGATTTGCAGCAACCTAATTAATATGTATAGTTAATTCCTAGCACGAAAAGGGTGGTAATGGAGGGAACAACAGCTGAGGCGAGATGTGTTATCCTATATGTGAAAGGTAAGGTTTAGAAACCTATATATTTAGGAGTATAAATCTAGATCTAGATGAAGATGTAGATATAGATGAAGCAATTGGGATGGATAGTTGGCTTTAACACATATTGCCTTTTGGTTGCCGCAAGGCGTAAAGCTCAATTTGCCTAATATTTTGTACTTCAACACTTTCCACGTATATGTATATTGTGCAATGAACCGTTGTGCTGGGTGCATTATGAAAGGGAGTTTGTGATGCAGGAACTCTAAAGGTTATGACATGGCAAAGTTGTTCAGCGCGAAGCTTACTCATGTATCGCCAGTGTGGTACGACTTAAAGAGGTATGTGGCTTCCTTCCCAAAATGCTATATCCATTTATCATATTTCCTCAATCTATTTATCAAACGTGTACTTTGTCCAGTGATGGGAATAAGCTAGTTCTTGAAGGACAGCACAATTATGATGCAGGATGGGTCTCCGAACTTCAAAGTAACGGGTCTTTGGTAAACCATCTATCCATCTTCCTTTCTATGGACTTCAATGTATATTATGTTGGCCAAGGACCCATTACAGTTATGTGGTATGGTCTTTAGAAAATTTATTCTACCCAGGCTGTGCATAAGTGCATATAAAGATAGATTAGCAGCATTTTGTTATTGTCTACTTAGTACTTATGAGAGAAAAGAATATGGTATGATTTTTTTGGTATTTTTCTTATGCTTGTTAGTTGTTATTCAGGTAGTGCCAAGAGTTGTCTTAGAAGCATTCCCTGGTGTTGTACTATTGAAAAAGAAGCCAAGGGACAAAGCTATTGATCTAATAGTGAGTGAATGCAGGTAAGGACCTGTATTATTGCATTTCCATATATAGGTATTTTTATTATTGTCAGTTTGACATCTGGCTGTCAGTGAATAGGGATAAGGGGTATGATGGTGTTGTGCTGGAATCCTGGTCAAGATGGGCGGTTTATGGTGTGCTTGATGATCCAGAGCTACGTCACATGGTACTTCATTTACCCATGTATATCAGTAATCTCTAGTATTATTCTAATAAAAAACTTTGCATGACCATGTCCGGATTAGTATGCAATGGATGTCAGTCCATGCGTTTGCATAGTCTTATCATTAATATGGTTTGCATTCTTTATCATTGTTAGATTACTTTATGAAGTAAAGTAATTGAACAAGATCAATATCTAATACTTCTATGATTATAAATTCTACCATGATTTCTTTGTTGATTTAGCACTTGTGTCATTGTTGATTGGCATTGGACAATTGGCCTCCTCTCTCTCTTTTTTTTTGTCCCACGCTCCACCACTGCTCATGTCTTAGTTGCCAATTCTCATCCTAGAAGCTAAAATGGCATGTATTTAGCCAATGAGGAGTACCAGCATGTTGAGACATACCTGGCTGATCTGGACAGACATTATACCTTCTTTTTTGCATGATATTATTTAGCATGGACAGAAACAAAGATTAAAACAAACATAAGCTGCAGATCTTTTGGGGAGCATGCTAATATGATTACATTGAGTACATTCTGCACGATACTCCCCCACATTCAGTGGTAACTTTCGTTCTTTGATTCGTTGTATGAAGGAAAAAGAGGGGGAAACGAATAAACCATGCAGATGAGTATGGCTTTGAGATCACTGCTGTGTTGGGTTATCAATTATGAATTATGGCATATTTTCCATTGAATTCTCATCTGAGCAAACTAATGGTTAATGTACTAATCAAGTAATCATTGGAAAATTAATATAACAGTACAGTACACTTTAAGGATTACATCAAGATGGTTAATAATTTTAGGCAAAAGTGCTAGCACTGTCTATTAGAACTTAGATCATTTTGTAAAACAATGATTTTATGTGGAGACGCTTCCCCCCCAGGAGTGTCCAAGAATCAGGTACCTTTTTTTTATCCAAAAGTAAACTTGTACCTTTTACATTGGTAAATCTATTAAACTGACAAATGATACAATTATATGCAGACGTTGTGGGTGTGTGAGTAAAGTTTTTTACACCCATTATGGGATTGATGAAAAGCTATGGAGCTCACCACACATAATTAGAGCCCATCACCCTAGTAGGGGGAAAAAGAAAAATTGAAGGGACTGGTTTTGGTCGGAAAATGATAGTCTATTAGAAAAATATTTTCCTGTTTCTATAGCAGATTTCCTGACAGAAAATTATAAATTGAATGGATCATCATATTTGTATTGAACTGAAGCTATTTGACCCAATTGACACAATTAGTTCTATATGAAATTAAATCAATTATGTTTGGATGTTTTGGCTACAAAACTGATGTTTGAGTTGCTTTTCCACACCTTAATTCTATATTTTCATATGTTCATCATGATGCGTGAATTTGTAAGGAGTCTGTTTTTATTAAATAGTACTGGAACTAACTTGCTCTTATCCTAAATGCCTCGATGTTTGTGTGCATGATTACAGTGAACTAATAACATGAGCGCCACAATGAGTCCAGTACTGTACTTTGAAGTTAGCTAGGCATGCATTATCCCCCTGCATTCATCTTTGGCAATCAAGGTCAGCCCTTTGGGTTGATGAAAGCAACTTGAAAGGTTTACAAGGCAATTTGACTTAAAAAAACATGACTATTCTTCCTTGTAATATGGTCATAAGTATGGTATCAAGGGAATGCTGCAGCCTGCAGCTAGTAATCTAATATAGATCAGAGCAAACCTTTAATTACTTTACAACTAACAGTATAATTTGGACAAAAGAACAAAAAGGCCACGATAGGGGTGGTCATTCTTATAGTATCTCTAAACCTTGCTTTTTGGGGGGGGAGGGGGTTTTACTTTGTATTGTAGTACCTGATAATACATTTGTTACATGCCACAGGCACTTCAATTTGTTAAGCAGCTGGGGGAGGCTTTGCATTTGATCAGTTCAAAATCAAGTACCAGGCACCATCTGGAACTAGTTTATGTTATCCCAGCTCCACAAATGCAAGGGCTCAACAATCAAGACTTTGGACCAGAAGATCTCCTGCAGTTGGCTGACTCAGTAGATGGTTTTTCACTTATGACATATGACTTCTCAGGGCCACAAAACCCTGGCCCCAGTGCACCCCTGAAGTGGATACATTATTCTTTAACAACACTTCTCGCAGCCAAGGGTTCTGCTTCCCATGGCCATTCTCACATGATATTCCTTGGAATTAATTTTTATGGGAACGATTTTGTACTCTCTGAAGGTATATATACCTCATCTTTCACACCCTCACTGTTGAAATGAACAAAGAACCTTTCTACGCAGCTATTTGAAACATAAAGTTCACCCATGTTTCTTTTGTGTCCTATTTGCTTGAAATTTCATTTGACTGACAAACATTGTACTTGGTAAAATTCAATAGGATCGTGATTTACCATTGTTAGCACGTGGCACATTTTCTAATTGCTCAATCTATTATGATGCTTACTTGGAGTTTATCTTCGACCTGAATTTGAGAAAAATATATTTCTTCTTAATGTTTGTATACAGGTGGTGGTGGCAGTGCTATCACCGGAAGAGATTTCATTCATTTACTTGAGAAGTACAAGCCATCTTTGCAGTGGGATGAGAAAAGTTCAGAACATTTTTTCATGTATTCACATGAAGGTGTGAGACATGCTGTATTTTACCCGACTCTGATGTCCCTTTCCGTACGTTTGGATGTAGCACAAGATTGGGGAACAGGGCTTTCAATTTGGGAAATTGGACAAGGTCTGGACTACTTTTTTGATGTTCTCTAGGAATATGTCATTTACGCCTCTTTTATTTTTGGATCAATGACAGTTATGCAACTACTGTTGTGAAGTATTACAAAGACACTGTATGGTTGTTGGTATTGTATGCGATCTGGGCATCATTCTTTTAGCATTGGAACTCTATCTGATAACGGATCACATCCTTTGTGGGAATTTTTGCTATACATCAAATTTTCCCTTAGTGAACATACAAGTGTAGTTACAGGCTTACAGCAATCAACTAAGTTCTTTTTTTTTTTTTTGCAACATACTATACATTTTCCTCCCACATGATGGGCGTTTCCTGGTGTTTCTTGTGCATTTTTTTTTTAAATTTGCTGTTGCACAATTTACACCAAGTGATAACCAGATGTGCATCACATGTTACACAATGAACATGTTTTAGTAACTGCACTGGGTAATACCAACTTCATTCCTTAAGTAAATATGATAATACTGGGTTTGTTATTGATATTCTTGAATATGTAATTGGACGGTGGAGTGTCACGTGTAGGACAATACATGATGTGCATTTTTATGTAATACATTTACATTTAATAAGACAAACATACATGCTTATTAAGGCGTCGCCTAAGCGTCGCTTAAGCGACGCTTAGGCGGTAAAGCGGTGGCAGAGTGTAAGGCGTCGGCGTCGCCTTGCCAAGAGGAGGGAGGGGATGAGGGGAGCCAGTGGGGAACCTGTCACCGAAGTCACGGGATGAGGGCCTGCGCCGAAGTCGAACCCTAGCGCCGCCTCCATCGGTCCATCCCCGTCACCTCGTGGCGCCGTCGAGCCACCTCCGCCTCCAGGGCGCCGTCGAGCCGTCGACGCCGCCGTTCACCCTCCACCTTGCCGGATCTGGCCGCCCGCAACATTACAAGAAGGAGGAGTGAGGGAGGCAGCGGCTGGGAGTGAGGGAGGAGGGTGGCGGCGGCTGGGAGTGAGGGAGGAGGAAGGTGACGGCTGGGAGTGACGGAGGAGGGAGGGAGCGGCGGCGGCTTGGAATGAGGGAGGAGAGAGGAGGCGGCGGCTGGGAGTGACGGAGGAGGGAGGGAGCGGCGACGGCTTGGAATGAGGGAAGAGAGAGGAGGTGGAGGCTGGGAGAGGGAGGGAGCGGCGACGGCTTGGAATGAGGGAAGAGAGAGGAGGCGGAGGCTAGGAGAGGGAGGGAGCGGTGACGGCTTGGAATGAGGGAGGAGAGAGGAGGCGGCGGCTGGGGTGAGTTGTATTAGGGTTAGGTTATGTTACACTTGAGTCCCCAGAGATTTACAAAATTACAATTAAGTCCTTCATCTCTTTAGATTTCTTCTAATTTAGTCCTCAGAACCCCGTTTTCTTCGTCTTATGATATTTATAAGGCGTCGCCTCGCCTCACGCCTTACTGCTTAAAAGGTGTGAGGGGGTGGATCGCCTTATCTCGCCTTACCGCCTTAGTAACCTTGCAAACATATAGTTATGTAACCATGCAATTTCTATTTTTGTGGGCCATTTGTGACTCGACAGTCACTATGATCATATAATCTGTGATTAATCCTAATACATAAAAAAGAGTAATAAATAGTCCTGGAATAAACAATTTCGTAATTTTGTTTGTTCAGTTTGTTCTTCCTTTTTACTACAGGCTTTCTTCTGTAAATCTTTGCTTGGTACAAAACAAGTTATGTTTAGCCTGGTTCAGAAAATAGGAGTTAGATCAGCACAGGCCGGTTCTCGGGGGGAACCCATTTTTTCCCGGGTGTAAGCACCAACCGAAAATTTGAATTCAAAACGAGGTTTGGCCGGGATTCACCGGAATGTGACCGAGATTCTCTGGGATTACGGCGGTTACCGGCCAATTCCATGATTTTAACCGGTCAGGAGTTGCTCTGGAGTAGGAGAAAAAATTGAGTTTGTTTAGGAATGCATAGCCATCGCCAATTCGCCAGACGTGGTTTTGGGAGGTTCCGGCAGAAGAGGAATGAGTGGGATCTGCACGCCCGAGATATTCTTATCTGCAACAGGTGAGCCAAGAAAAGCGGCATGCAGATATGCACGTCTTTTTTTATTTGGCCTTCTTATACCACTTTAATTTTAAAATTAACTTCATACGGTACAGAATTACAAATTTAATTTTCTTACTGAGCACAAAAGAACCAGCGGCCGACGCGTGGCTCCTACCGCACCACCTGATCGCAGAAGGCCGACAGCACTCCTAGCGCATCACAGTTTGACTGAATGCAGCAAGTGGCGGGGAGCACGGAGCGACCATGCCACCTGTCCGCTAGTGGAGGTGCCGCGCTTTGGTTCCGCGGTACCCAAGCCCCCTAGGAGCCCATTAATTCCGGTGACCATGGTGGGAATTAAATCTGCCCATTAATTGCGCACTCTTGAAAGACATGTAGGCCAGCTTCTTCGTTGGACTTTTGGGTTTTAGCTTCTCGTTTCTTAATTTCGTTTTTTTATAGCTTTTTGGTTTTTTAGGATTTTTTTTGTCTTTTTTCCCGTATTCCTTTATTATCCGTGATGGGCTGACATATTTTTCTATTTTTAATTTTTAAATTTAATTACACCAAAAAAGTCACCAACAACTACGGTGCAAAAGAAGCCACTTATAGTGCCAAACAGTAAAAAAAGTCATAAACTATAAAAAAAGCCCAACTGTCGAAATTCATGAATGGCTAGAATTTTTTAAATTTGCACTGTAGCAATGTTAGGTTTTCCACATAAAGTGTAAGTTCCAATTGTGGGCCTCTTTTGTGGCTTATAGTTTCAGGTTTTGACTTTTCTATAGTAACTAATTTTTAAATGGAGTGTCTTTTCAAGATAAGGTTTACTAGTTAATTGTAGTACATACTGTACTGACTTTATTTATATCGGCAAAAGCCACATATGAATTTCAATTACTCTGTAATCTCTTATACAAATAACCAAAAGTTATAAACTATAGCGAAAAGTTATAAACCACAGCCATAAAAGAACATCTCTATATCCATGTGTACGTGAATTTAACACAATTTCTAGCCATTCGTAGTAGTATCGTACGTTTGCTGCTCTATCATTTTCAAATTGATTTTTTGCAGCTTGCTTGCTTGCATCTGGACTCCGTACCTGGACAGGTACTATTCATCATTATGGCTTTCGAAAATTAAAACAAGAAGACCATCCAACCAAACCAGTTCGAGCATTCAATCTAAAGCGTATCTTTTAAGGGTGCGCAATTATTAGAGCAAGTCCAATAATAGAGCCAAATATTTAGTTATAAGTCAAGTTATAAGAGTCAAGTTATACAATAATTTGTCTTCTATTTGTCTATAAAAGGTTTTTTATTATTATGTGGTACCATGCTCATATTCTCTTTTCTATTCCTCCTCACATACATTTATTATCTTGACCCACCACTGCATAGGCTCCCGTGCCCAGGAGAGCCAAGCTCTCATCTCTCTCCTCTCTTCTCTCCTCCATATCAGCAAAAATGCTGACTAGCTTGGCTATAAGATCATTATTGTACTTGCTCTTAGGCAGATTTAGTCCCTACCATGGTTGCTGGAATTAATGGGCTCCTAAGGCCTGGTGACGCGGCAGCTCCATGGGCCTCACCATCTGTCGCATCCAGCTAAACTGCACCACGCTAGGGTTGCCGCAGCGCTGCCAGAGGCTGTCTTGGTCGTAGTGGCGAGCCAAAATTTTAACATAAGAATGCGTGACTAAGGCCCTGTTCGGTTGGATTAAAAAATAGTGATTTATAGCTAAAATTATACTATAGTTGACTGAAATTATACTGCAATTAAAGGTGGCTTATTTAGTGTAATTAAATTTAAAAAATTTAAAAATAAAAAAATATGTTAACTCATCATAGACAACGCAAACGAATACGGGAAACAAAGAACCGGCAAAAAAGCTTCAAAAAGCCAAAAGTTTGGAAAAAACGAAATTTATAAATAGTAACAAATAAGCCAGAAGCTCAAGTTGAAATGAGCAGGGTGTAAGATACGGCTATTCTAAGACAAGTTTAAATAACATAGCATAGAAATTCAATATATGTAACTAAACAATCATTCAAGTATTGTTCACCTATACTATTTCTTAGCTTGTTAGGATTGATCATAACTCCTGCAACTCCTTTTTGAGTTTTAATTCTTGATATCATTCTTTTAAACCCAAAGGAAAAAAAGAAGCACTTTACTTTCTAAAACCACATACCAATCTATATACTACAATCTATAACTACCATGAAAACCATCCTATCGGAGCATTTGGCATCCCCATCCAATCACTAAACTCTGTAACAAGAAAACCCTCAATACACCACTCCATGCCACACAAGTTTATAAATTGGTACACGAGACTCAAATTAACACTATAGAACTCTCTAAAGACGTATCTTGTAGTCCCATAACGTTCTAATCATACCTTAATTTGGACAATTCATAAGGATTTAGCAACATTATTAGCACCACTGAATTGGCAACTAGTTGACACATGAACATCAGGAAACAATCTACCAGCATTCAAGATTCAAGAAGCTAATCAATATCGAGAACTCAGGTGCATAGAAAAGTTGGGTGGTAAAAAACAAGGCACAATAAATCAAGAGCATAGGGGACTTGGCAAGGTGGACGTAGAAGAGCTACTTAGAGAGCTTCTAGCACTTTTTGATGGTGGGCGGGTCGACGACGTACTGCTTGTTCCTCTCCATAAGTGTCTTGTAGTACACGCACCTATGTTTGGCCGTCAACCTCATCGCCTCGTACGCCTTAGACTATAGTTGCGCCATTCGACGCCAACATCCCTATGGATATGTCGTTGTTTCAGACCGGAGCAATGTGGATAAGAAAAATTAGAGCTAAAAGATGGCAACAAATGCTAAAAGATCAATATTCTTTAGTGCCAGCTATCTCTTCATTTATTTCTGTGTTTTCTTGAGCTAAATAGACAAATAGATACACATGGGCGACGGTTGAATACATCTAACGCAAATTTCAAACTTTCAAATGTGAAAGTTTCAAATTCGGCCTGTTTAAGATTTTCTGGCGGTGGCTGAGATTTCCAAGAACCAGACGGTAGATGGTTTCTAAAAGATGCTTTTCTACAGTAAATGACTTTTTTTTTACAGTAGTTAGTTTTTAAATGGAGTATCTTTTCAAAGCGAAATTAACTAGGCGATTGTGGTATACACTGTAATGACTTCATTTATATTAACTAAAATTGCACGTAAGTGTCTCTCTTTCTATAAGTTTATTTGCAAGTTGTTATTATTTATAAGTCAAAACCAAAAGCCAAAACCAAAGCTAAAAGATAATATGAACGTGTCCTTTCAACCCTCAGCACAAGTTATTTAGGGGCATGAAAATGCAGCTTATACATCAATATAACATTATACATCAATATAACATCAATATGGTTTTATGGCATGCATCCTTTTTTATTTCCATTTTTCCTGGTGCTTTTTTGCCCAGAACATCTGTATCTCTTCTTCTGTCCTTCCAGGGATTCTTCCAGCTATAAGTTCCCACCTACATAATTCCGTCATATGAGCGGCACAATTAGGGAACTGCAAATACTGTTATTTGCTTGCAACTGATAGACTTGTGGATTTCTTGAGTTTGTCAAATAATTTTCTTCACTTTCACTAGAAACACACTACACATTTATAAGGGTAGTAGGGTACCTGTTCCCGACAAGCCTGTGCATTCTGAAAACAAGATCTTCCTCTGCTTCTGTGAAATCAACAAAATGCTGTGCAGTGCTATTAACATCTGCAAACATTATAAAGGGAAAACGTGGTCATAAAAGTAAGCAAGAGAACATAGTAACCAACCATATGGAAATATTTTGTAAATGTCATTTTTTGCGGTCACCACTGGAATTTGCAACGTTCCTTGTAGGGAGTTTATTCGTATGCAGGAAGGGACAAAAGCTGAACTCTGCCCTCTTCATTAGGTTCCTCTAAGCCTCTAATTCCCGTTTGATACTAAGTAACAAATTATCCCGTTTACGTGTACAGTTCCTTGCATTCTTTGTTGTATACTCTGTTAACTGTTACTGCCTGCCTTCAATCTCTCTCTTTTTCTCTCCATGGAAATAAAGCATCAAGATGTAGAATATGTAGGTTAAAGGTTACTAAAAATTAACCAAATGATATGCACCCTTTTTGAACAAAACGGTAGTAACTAAAAAGCTTTATTTAAGTGAAGGGAGAGTGAACAAGGCTAAAAGGAAACAAACAAGAGAAGCAGGATAGTGGTGAACCTTTTGCTTCATGTCCATCGCTGGTTTTGGAAAATTTTCCCAAGCTTCCACTGCTCATATCCATTAGAGGAGAAAATATCACTGGAATGGTGAGGTTATATTTTGAGGTAGCTCAGAGACTTGTTATGACCTTATTTTCTCTGAGGCTCTGCCCAGCATAAAATACGAGCAAATCTCTGGTTTTTAAAGAGATGGAGTTGGTAGTCACCTTTCTCATCTAGATGTACTGACTGGACCTGATGCCATAGGCTGTTGGCTTTTCCCCTTCTCAAATCATCTGGCAGAGAAGACCTCTACCACGCAAGTGTAGAAAAGTACACGGTTGAGAGGAAGTAAGAAAGCAACTAACCCAGTTGAGCTCCTTCATTTTCTATGAAGTGACATGGAGCTCAAGCGTTAATACAACAAAAAGAAAAGGCCTTTTTTTTTATTCTCCTAGTCTGTAGTTGAAAAACCCCAAAAATTCAAACCAGAAAATTTTTGTGATTTTTGCTAGGTTTTTGAGTGAATTTTGCGAACTTTCCCTTTTTAGAAAGTCCCCGGCCTCCCCGCTTTCCCTTGCGGGCGCGGCCGTCTCCCCCTCCCGGTGGCGCCCCGCCCCCTTTCCGCCTTCTCCCGCGCCGGTGCCTCCCGCTCCTCTCTCGCGGCGCCGCTCCCCGCCTTCTCCCACGCAGCGCTGCGCTGCGCCGCGCGCGCACCACCTCGCGCCCCCGGTTTTGGACCGCCTCCGCCGCGCTGGCGCCACCCGGTTTGAAGCCGGCAGAACCCCCGCGCCACGCGTCGCCCCGCGTCTGCTCCGACCCCACTGCGCGATCTCGCTCCTCCTTCTCCCGCGCGCGCCTTCGCTCTGCCGGCTCACCGCTCCTCTCCGTCGCGTTGCCATTATCACTGTGCAGCGCCCGGTCACACCCCACTGCGCGGAGGAGACGCCCTCACCTGCTCCCGTCACTCCTGTTGACCCCAGCGCCCCGCCCGTGCCTTCTCCCCGAAGGCTCCGCCTCCTTCCGCTCGGGGTATAAAACCCCCATTCCCCTCCCGCTCGCCCCTTTGGTTCCCCAGCACTCCCACTGCCCCCATCGCCTCCCACCGCTCCCAGCCACCTCCCTGAGCTTCCAATTGAAGCCCCGCCGCCCGTAGCTCCGCCAGTGCCGTCCTGTGAGCCGGCGACACCTCGGAGCCGATCTCCCTCTCTCCTCCCTTATTCTTCAATTGCTTCTTCCCAAAGTAGCTCCCCGGTGTACTAAACGCATTGGTGGGTTTCTTTGGGCAGGTGATCGCATGTGGAGCACCGCCGTCGAGTCTCCTCGCCGGCCGAACCACCCTATCCGTGGCCAGCTCACCCCGAAGCTCTCCAGCTAATGCCACCACCACCATCGTGAGCTCCTCACTTCCCTGAACGTGTAGCCGCCGCCGTTTTGGCCCATTTGCCCCGGTGATCCCAATTTGCCGCCGGGAAGCCGAACACACCCTGTGTGCCTCCTGCCTCCTCCATTGGTTCCCCCACCTCCTACAACCCCAAAATGGGTTTCCCGAGTCAAACCCTACCCGGTGGTGTCCTCTGTCGCCGCCGGGAACCCCTTGCCGTCGCCGGAGAGCAAAGGCGCCGCCCCTCTGCTCCTCTGCCGTGCGCGCGCAGCGGGAGGAAGACGAAGACCGGCGTGGCTCCATCCCGGCCGTCCTCTTCCCTCCGTGCCTTCTAACCTTAGCCGTCGGATTGCGCCTCCTCTCAGCCACCCAATCTTCATAACCCCGCCCCCCCTCGTCCGTCGAATCTCCCCATCGTACCGCTTCGCTTCACCCCATCCCGCCGTTCACCCGAGCCACACGTCGCTCATCCGAGCGCGTGCGCTGCGCGAGGTGGCCGAGCCGCTCGCTGCCGCCGCGCGCTGTGCTCAGGCCCGAGGCGTGCCGCTATGGGCCGGGCCGCACTGTAGCCTTGGGCCGGCCTTCTACTGTTCATTGATTTTCCAGTGACTTTTCTAATTTCTAAAATCCCAGAAAATCCAAATAAATCCTAAAAAATCACAGAAAATCCCAAAACTTCCCAAATTTCACCACTTTGCTCCAAATAATACCTGGACCCATTTTTGGCCTCCACTTCCACAGATTCATCCCAGATAAATTCCTAAAATTCCCATTTGGAGATTTATGCATTTTACTCCTTTTTAATTAGTTTATTTTGCCTCGCTTGATTAGTCTCAAGCTGGATTTAATTATTTTATGTGTTTTGCGCTAGTGTCGGAGATTCCAGAGGTTCAAGAGCAGGCTCAGGATCCAGGTGTTTCTTCGTTCGAGCTAGCTGAGATCATCCGGATTGACGGCAAGTCTCAAATCCTTTGATCATGTTGTAACCCATGATGTTTATTTATGCTAATATGTTATTTGCATTAAGCTAGTTCTGGAATGTTAGTTTAAAGTAAAATAAAATGTTTAGAATGACATGTTATGTAGATAAACCTACCACCGACAAATGCCATGTTAAACTCGTAGCCATGCCTTTGTAACCCTAGAAATAATTATCTGTTATTCTAGATAACTGTAGGTTCTTATTATCATACAAAGTCTTTACACTGATAAGGTTGTGGCTGCGGGCCAATAGAATTTGGAAAACCCGACTCTAAGGTAGGGTGGTATGGGACACCGTATCTTAGAGCGGAGAGTGCCGGCGTGCACAAGGAAGGGTAAGGGTTGGGGAGGAGCCGCGAGACGGTCTTCGCCCGTCTTTTACCCTAGAATTGAAGTTAGGGTAAGGGTGTTGTGGGAAACCGCGAGACGGTCTACGCCCACCGCTGACCCTGGGTTGGGTCGCGGGCTTGCGAGGTTGCGGACCATGTGAAAATATAACGACTAAACCCTTACGCTGAGCAAATGTCATAGTGATCGCTCAACCACAGGAGTTGACTTGTCAACACTGGTCTAGTAGCAGCTCAACTCGATTGAAACTCTACAGGCGTGGAGGAGGAGGAGGTTAGGAAGTGAGGTTAGGTGAGGTTAGGTAGGCCGTGCTGCGGGTGCCTAACAACGGTAGATTTCACTCGAAGCGGACGTTTGTTTTCCTGTGCCAGACCCGAGTGAATTCTACTGGGTAGAGCCTATATAAAGAATTGAGCAGTGAAACGACCTGGCTTTCTTAACTCTTTAGCAGGAGTTAACGGATCGTGTGGTTAAAGCTGAGCAAACTCTGCAGAGTCAATTAAATGGTATTCGAATACACCGTGCTCCCGGTTAATGGAGCTGTGTCACTTGGGTGATTCCAGCAGCGAAGCTTGAGTAGTTTTGTAAATGCTTTAACTTGGTTAAGTTGGTTAATTAACTCTTCATGAAAAACCCCTGAGATCTTAAGAAGTAGTTTTGAGTCCATTTTATCAAAATGATTGCAAATAAAACTGCATCCACCAAAAGTTAATAAAACAAGTATACTCCCTTCCATTGTTATTCCGTGCATGTAGTAAGATAGAGTCCCTTTGGGGCTTGCTGAGCCGGTTGTATGGCTCACGGCTTGCTTAATCCCCTCTTTAGAGGATCAAGACGCTGGTGAAGGTCTCCCCGTTGAGGACATCCCTGAGGATCTCTTCGTCGACGAGGACCCGTGGCTTTAGGTCTTCCCCGCGCTCGATGCGGATTCTGGAAGCTTTTGTGATGTAAATATACTTTGGGCTTGCACGCCCCGCTGTTAAAAACTGGATGTTAATCCTTATGTAAAATATATGCTGGACTTTTGTTGTAAGCATGCAATGGTATACTCTTGCGCGACATTCCATAACTGTTCATGCGTGAATAGTTGCGGGATGCCGTGTCCGTATGCGCCCCTGGAAACGGGGGCGTTACAAGAAGTGGTATCAGAGCCGGCTCTTTGACCGTAGGTTGAGACCTAAGGCAAATTAGGAATCAATTTTATCGCAAAACATAATTTAAGCCATAAAAAGGGTTTATGAAAAATATAAGGTTTATTGCTGTGTTTTTCCTCTCTTGTTGCTACCTTATCTGTCTTAAATTTAATTCTACTTAAGTTTTACTTTTGCAAATGTTTACTGTTCTCCTTGTCTAACTTCAAAATTTCGTTTCAGCAGATGGTGCACTACGTGTTCTCCCGCCCGGACCGCATGGATGGATGGCCCCACAAGCTGTGGGAGATGCAGCATTACCTCGGAGCTACAGGATACCACAGCCCGGTGTTCCACGCTGTGGGCCGCTTCCGTGGAGAGCAGCGGTATGAGTGGAAGGCGTGGATAACCCTTACACCCCTGCTTGTCCGCCCCGACCTCGAGAGGAGGTTTGTAGCGAGGAGGATCGACAAGGATGATGCAGTCCAGGACGCAGCCCAGAAGGCTACGCTTTACCTGAGGGACTACTACGACCTGGAGCTCACAGGCTCACCCTTCGACTTGGTGCCGCAGCAGGTCCGTGGAGGTTTAGCTGTTCCGCGGGTTGGTGAGGAGGACAATCCCCGCCTCGCGGGCATCGCCACCCTCATGGCGCAGCAGGTGGTCCGCTACGACAGCACCGTTGAGGAGTCCAGGAGGCTGCAGAGAGAGCTGTGGGACGCCCGTGAGCAGGTGCAGCACCTCCGGGAGTCCCTTCTCCGCTACGAGGCCATCGAGGCAGGAGAGGCTTCAGACTGCGGAGAGTCGCCCAGCGTCCAGTCTTCTTGTTCTACGGTGCAGTCCAGGCGTAGACGCAGGATGACTGCGGCGGAGTACCGTGCTAGGTTCCGTCCCGCGGCCCCTCTTGCTCTACCCGCACCGGAGGACATGGAGGAGTAGATGCTTATCGTTAGCTTAGTCTGACCCTTTTGTATTAGCAGTACTTTTGTGATGTAATGCAAGTGTAATCATGAACCCTAAGTGGTCTGTGTACCACTTGCCTTTTGTAAATTTATGTCTTTTAATCCTTTATGTTGTTTGCTTAATTATCAGTATTCCCTCTATGTTCAAAGCTTTCTTCTATCCCTTTCACTCTTGTTCTTATCTTTGTTCGTCCTATACTTACCTTGCAATTCGATGTCTTACTTATCTAATCTTGCTTGTCAAAGCCGCTGCAAAGCTAATCTCAAGTTCCCAATTGGCAGATGGACCTAGAACAGCAGAGTGGTCAGACCAGCAGGCAGGGTGCACCTGCCACAGATCAAACCACACTTGCCAGCATAATAGCAACGATGGGAACAAAATCGCTATCAGGGGGAACAAAATATTCTGCGAGTGCTAGATCAACAGGCCCAACTAATTGAACAAATTGCAGCCAAATCTCCAGGTATACAAGGTGGAGGCAATGCCACTCGGGATGGTTCCCCAATAACCACCTGATGGGCGGACTTTCAGAAGACACGTCCACCGGTCTTCATCCCCTCGGCTGACCCAATAGCAGCTGGGGATTGGCTGGTAGATGTGGAAAGAAAACTACAGACCGTACAATGTGAGGACAAGGAAAAAGTGCTATACGCTTCCCACCTATTGCAGGGTGCTGCAGCTACATGGTGGATCAACTATCAGCGTACACTTCAAAACAGGGAAGTAACTTGGGAAGAGTTCTCAAAAGCCTTCCGTAAGGCGCACATCCCTGGTGGTATCATGGAAGCCAAGCGCCAGGATTCTTAGCGCTTAAACAAGGCGGACGCACTGTCATGGAGTATTTGCATCAATTTAACCACTTATCCAGATTTGCTCCGGATGATGTTGACAGCGAAGAGAAGAAGATGAGCCGATTTCGTGCAGGACTACAGCAGTCCTTGAAATTTCATATTTCAGCCATGAAATTCAAGGACCTACATGAGATGGTGGACAGTTTGATCAACTCAGAAGAGGCTCGAGGTGAGATGGAAGACTACAGAAAGCGCAAGGCCGCACATAGGTCACAATCATCCTCACACAATGCTCAGCGAAGCAAGACCTCGGGATCATCCTCATTCCGATCCCAATCCTCCCGACAGTATGTGATGCTACCAAAGAACCAGTCGAGACAATCTCAACAGTACAACTCTCCTACACCCTTGGCGATCAAATGCCCCACTTGTGGTGGAAACCATCTTGCCAGCGCCTGTCCGCAAAGATCCAATGCTTGCTTCCATTGCGGAGAAATTGGGCACTTCAGAGATCACTGCCCCAGGAAGAGCTTACCATCAGATGCTGCAAGACTACAAGTCCAAAATCAGCAGCAGCAAGAAAACAAGTCACAAGCAGGCTCCAGCACTCCCAAGGGAGGCTATTTGCAGATCAAAGCAGCCGGACCCCAATCTCCAGCAGGCACAACCAACTTTACTTCTACAGGCGGAGGCAGAGGCCGCACCAGACCTACCTTCTATGCACAGGTGAACCATGTGTCTGCGAAAGACGCAGCTGGAGCGAGTGATATCATTGCTGGTATGTTCCCGATCAACTCCATACCTGCATTGATTTTATTTGACCCTGATGCAACGCATTCGTTTATTTCGAAGAGTTTTGCTTCAAGAAATCAGTTGCCTTCTGTTACTTTGCCAAGACCGTATGTGGTTGAAACCCCTGGGGTTAGAATGGAGTCCCACAGTGGGTGTGCGGGACTTAACATAAAAATCCAAGGGTAGACTTTAGAGCAGATTTGCTACAGTTAGACATGTCCGGATTAGATGCCATTCTAGGCATGAACTGGCTAGCCAAGAATAAAGGCAAGGTAGATTGTGAGAACAAAACAGTGTCCTTGGTTAATCCTGAAGGTCAGAGAGTGGTAGTAGAGACAGACCGAAAAGTGCTAAAGGATGCCAGAAAGCGTATGATCAACATGATAGCAGCCACACCAGATCAAGTGCCAGTGGTACAAGAATACCCAGATGTGTTTCCAGAAGAGCTGCCAGGCAAACCCCCTGTCCGACAAGTAGAACTTGCCATAGAGTTGGTTCCGGGCACCAAACCAATTGCCAAGCATCAATACAGAATGTTAGCCAGTGAGTTGAAAGAGCTGAAGAAACAGTTAGACAAACTGCTGGAAAAAGAATTTATTCGACCAAGTGTTTCACCTTGGTCGGCCCCAATCCTGTTTGTGAAGAAGAAGAATGGAGAGCTGAGGATGTGCGTGGATTACAGAGGAATGAATGCAGTCACAATCAAAAACAAGTACCCGTTGCCAAGAATTGATGACTTGTTTGATCAACTTAAGGGCGCCAAAGTATTCTCCAAAATCGACTTGCGCTCGGGTTATCATCAGCTAAAGATCCGAGAGCAAGATCGAGAGAAGACAGCCTTCCTCACTCGATATGGATTATTTGAGTTCACGGTTATTCCCTTTGGTTTAACCAATGCGCCAGCTTACTTCATGAACCTTATGAACCTGGTGCATATGGACCAATTGGACCGATTCGTGATTCCAAGAGTGAAGAAGAACACAAGGAGCATCTGCACATGGCATTGACCAGATTGAGAGAGCATTAGCTATATGCCAAGTTCGACAAATGCAACTTTTGGCTGAAAGAAGTTGCTTTCTTGGGACATATCATATCAAAAGATGGAGTCAAGGTTGATCCAGAAAAGATTGCTGTAGTTATGGAATGGAAGCAGCCCAAGACAGTGACAGAAGTGAGAAGCTTTCTTGGATTGGCGGGATACTATCGCCGATTCATAGAAGGATTCTCACAAATTTCTTGTCCACTCACTCAACTACTGAAGAAAGACAGACCATTCACCTGGACAAATGCATGCGAGGAAAGTTTTCAGTTGCTGAAGACTAAGTTGACAACAACGCCGGTGTTGATTTTGCCCAACCCAGAAAAGGAATTCCAAATCTATTGCGATGCTTCAAAGCAAGGTTTGGGATGTGTGCTCATGCAAGATGGAAAGGTTGTTGCCTATGCTTCAAGACAGTTGAAGCCACATGAAGAGAATTACCCCACACACGATTTAGAACTAGCAGCTGTGGTGCATGCACTCAAAATTTGGCGGCACTACTTGCTAGGGAATCGTTGTGAGATATTCTCAGACCATAAGAGCTTGAAGTACCTATTCACACAGCCAGAGTTGAATATGAGACAACGAAGGTGGCTGGAATTAATTAAAGACTATGATGTTGATCTCCAATATCACCCAGGCAAAGCAAATGTAGTGGCCGATGCTCTTAGCCGAAAGGCTCGCCCAAGCAAAGTCAGCACGACAGAATACCCACCAGAGTTGCAAAAAGATATGCTACGACTGAATTTGGTAATCACCGAACAAGGCAGGATGGCAGTGTTAGAACTTCAACCGTTGTTGATAGATCAGATTAAGGTAGCGCAAGATGAAGATGAAGAGATTCAAAAACTGAAAAAGGACATTGAAGAAGGAGATTCGTCTGAGTATGCGATAGACGAGCATGGGATCCTTACTTTCCGTGGTCGCTATTGCATACCCGACAAGAAAGAGTTAAGAGAATTAATCCTATCTGAAGCTCATTCGTCTCAATTCTCAATTCACCCAGGAGGTACCAAGATGTACCAAGACTTGAAGAAGAAGTATTGGTGGAACCAGATGAAGAAAGAGGTGGCAGAATATGTAGCTAAATGTGATGTCTGCCAGCAGATCAAAATAGACCACCAAAAACCATCGGGATTGTTGCAACCTTTGCCAATTCCCGAATGGAAATGGGATAGTATCGGCATGGACTTCATTACTGGACTTCCCAAAACTCGTGAGGGATATGATGCTATCTGGGTCATTGTCGATAGATTGACCAAGGTGGCTCATTTCCTCCCAATCAAGCAAACCTATGGGAAAGACAAGCTTGTTGAATTATATTTGACAAGGATAGTAACATTGCATGGAGTCCCAAAGAAAATTGTGTCCGATAGAGGAGCACAGTTTACATCTAAGTTTTGGGAAAAATTGCATGAAGCTATGGGCACCGATTTGAACTTCAGTTCCGCATATCACCCACAGACAGATGGGCAGACAGAGAGAACCAATCAGATTTTGGAGGATATGTTGAGAGCTTGTGCAATTGTGTATGGTGCAGCATGGAATACTTGCTTACCATTTGCCCAGTTCTCATATAACAATAGCTATCAAGCTAGCATCCAAATGGCCCCGTTTGAAGCACTTTATGGCAGAAAATGCAGGACCCCTCTAAATTGGACAGAAACAGGAGAACGACAACTTATAGGTCCCCAAATTGTTCAAGATGCAGAAACGCATGTCAAAATTGTCAGAGACAGACTCAAAATTGCACAGGACCGGCAGAAGAGCTACGCAGATAACCGCAGGAAGGATTTGAGCTTTGAAGTTGGAGACTTTGTCTACATCAAGGTCACCCCATTCAAGATAGTCAAGAGGTTTCAAGTCAAAGGCAAATTGGTACCAAGATATGTGGGACCGTTCCAAATTATCGAAAGAGTTGGAGAGGTAGCTTATCAAATACAGCTCCCACCCAACTTATCAAGGATCTACAACGTGTTCCATGTATCGCAGCTTCGAAAATGTCTACAACAGCCAACAGATGAAGTGCCTTTGTCAGATATTGAATTGCAGGATGACTGCACATATGCTGAAGAACCACTACAAATACTTGAAACATCAGAGAGGCAGCTCAGAAACAAGAATGTCAGATTTTGCAGGGTGCAGTGGAAGAATCATACAGCGGATGAATCCACTTGGGAACGAGAATCAGACTTGCAGCGGGATTTCCCCAACTTACTCCCTGGACCAATCAATCTCGGGGTCGAGATTCTTTTAAGGGGGGTAGGTTGAAAAACCCAAAAAATTCAAACCAGAAAATTTTTGTGATTTTTGCTGGGTTTTAGAGTGAATTTTGGGAACTTTCCCTTTTTGGAAAGTCCCCGGCCTCCCCGCTTTCCCTTTCGGGCGCGGCCGTCTCCCCCTCCCGTTGGCGCCCCTCCCCCTTTTCGCCTTCTCCGCGCCGGCGCCTCCCGCTCCTCTCTCCCGGCGCCGCCGCCTCCTCGCCTTCTCCCGCGTGTGCGCTGCGCTGCGCCACGCCCGCCGCGCCTCGCGCCCGGTTTTGGACCGCCTCGCGCCATGGCCGGGCGCCACCCGGCTAAAGCCGACAGAACCCCGCGCCACGCGCCGCCCGCGTCTGCTCCGACCCCACTGCGCCTCGCTCCCTCCTTCTCTCCGCGCGACGCGCTCGCTCTGCCGGCTCACTGATCCTCTCCCGTCGCATCGCCATTATCACAGTGCAGCGCCCGGTCACACCCCACTGCGCGGAGGAGACGCCCTCACCGCTCCCGTCACTCTGTTGACCCAGCGCCCGCCGTGCCTTCTCCCCGAAGGCTCCGCCTCCTTCCGCTCGGGGTATAAAACCCCCATTCCCCTCCCGCTCGCCCCTTTGGTTCCCCAGCACTCCCACTGCCCCCATTCACCTCCCACCGCTCCCAGCCACCTCCCTGAGCCGCCAATTGAAGCCCCGCCACCCGTAGCTCCGCCAGTGCCGTCCTGTGAGCCGGCGACACCTCGGAGCCGATCTCCCTCTCCCCTCCCTTATTCTTCAATTGCTTCTTCCCAAAGTAGCTCCCCGATGTACTAATCGCATTGGTGGGTTTCTTTGGGCAGGTGATCGCCTGTGGAGCACCGCCGTCAAGTCTCCCCGCCGGCCGAACCACCCTCTCCGTGGCCAACTCACCCCGAAGCTCTCCAGCTAACGCCACCACCACCATCGTGAGCTCCTCACTTCCCTGAACATGTAGCCGCTGCCGTTTTGGCCCATTTGCCCCGGTGATCCCTCTTCGCCGCCGGGAAGCCGAACACCCCCCGTGTGCCTCCTGCCTCCTCCATTGGTTACCCCACCTCCTACAACCCCAAAATGGGTTTCCCGAGTCAAACCTTACCCGGTGGTGTCCTCTGTCGCCGCCGGGAACCCCTTGCCGTCGCTAGAGAGCAGAGGCGCCGCCCCTCTGCTCCTTTGCCGTGCGCGCGCAGCGGGAGGAAGACGAAGACCGGCGTGGCTCCATCCCGGCCGTCCTCTTCCCTCTGTGCCTTCTAACCTTAGCCGTCGGATTGCTCCTCCTCTCAGCCACCCAATCTTCATAACCCCGCCCCCCCTCGTCCGTCGGATCTCCCCACCGTACTGCTTCGCTTCACCCCATCCCGCCGTTCACCCGAGCCACGCGTCGCTCATCCGAGCCGTGTGGCGCTGCGCGGGAGCCGAGCCGAGCCGCCGCCGCCGCGCGCCAGGCGCCGAGGCGCGCCGCTGTGGGCCGTTCCACGGGCCGGGCCGCACTGTAGCCTCGTGCCGACCTTCTACTGTTCATTGATTTTCCAGTGACTTTTCTAATTTCTAAAATCCCAGAAAATCCAAATAAATCCTAGAAAATCACAGAAAATCGCAAAAACTCCCAAATTTCACCACTTTGCTCCAATAATAGTCTGTACCCATTTTTGGCCTCCACTTCTATAGATTCATCCTAGATAAATTCCTAAAATTCCCATTTGGAGATTTATGTATTTTACTCCTTTTTAATTAGTTTATTTTGCCTCGCTTGATTAGTCTCAAGCTGGATTTAATTATTTTATGTGTTTTGCGCTGGTGTCGGAGATTCCGGAGGTTCAAGAGCAGGCTCAGGATCCAGGTGTTTCTTCGTTCGAGCTAGCTGAGATCATCCGGATTGACGGCAAGTCTCAAATCCTTTGATCATGTTGTAACCCATGATGTTTATTTATGCTAATATGTTATTTGCATTAAGCTAGTTCTGGAATGTTAGTTTAAAGTAAAATCAAATGTTTAGAGTGACATGTTATGTAGATAAACCTACCGTCGACAAATGCCATGTTAAACTCGTAGCCATGCCTTTGTAACCCTAGAAATAATTATCTGTTATTCTAGATAACTGTAGGTAATTATTATCATGCAAAGTCTTTACACTAATAAGGTTGTGGCTGCAGGCCAATAGAATTTGGAAAACCCGACTCTAAGGTAGGGTGGTATGGGACACCGTATCTTAGAGCGGAGAGTGCCGGCGTGCACAAGGAAGGGTAAGGGTTGGGGAGGAGCCGCGAGATGGTCTTCGCCCGTCTTTTACCCTAGAATTGAAGTTAGGGTAAAGGTGTTGTGGGAAACCGCGAGACGGTCTACACCCACCGCTGACCCTGGGTTGGGTCGCGGGCCTGGCGAGGTTGCGGACCATGTGAAAATATAAGGACTAAACCCTTACGCTGAGCAAATGTCATAGTGATCGCTCAACCACAGGAGTTGACTTGTCAACACTGGTCTAGTAGCTGCTCAACTCGATTGAAACTCTACAGGCGTGGAGGAGGAGGAGGTTAGGAAGTGAGGTTAGGTAGGCCGTGCTGTGGGTGCCTAACAACGGTAGATTTCACTCGAAGCGGACGTTTGTTTTCCTGTGCCAGACCCGAGTGAATTCTACCGGGTAGAGCCTATATAAAGAATTGAGCAGTGAAACGACCTGGCTTTCTTAACTCTTTAGCAGGAGTTAAGGGATCGTGTGGTTAAAGCTGAGCAAACTCTGCAGAGTCAATTAAATGGTATTCGAATACGCCGTGCTCCCGGTTAATGGAGCTGTGTCACTTGGGTGATTCCAGCAGCGATGCTTGAGTAGTTTTGTAAATGCTTTAACTTCGTTAAGTTGGCTGTCCCTTTGGGGCTTGCTGAGCCGGTTGTATGGCTCACGGCTTGCTTAATCCCCTCTTTAGAGGATCAAAACGCTGGTGAAGGTCTCCCCGTCGAGGACATCCCTGAGGATCTCTTTGTCGACGAGGACCCGTGGCTTTAGGTCTTCGCCGCGCTCGATGCGGATTCTGGAAGCTTTTGTGATGTAAATATACTTTGGGCTTGCACGCCCCGCTGTTAAAAACTGGATGTTAATCCTTATGTAAAATATATGCTGGACTTTTGTTGTAAGCATGCAATGGTATACTCTTGCACGACATTCCATAACTGTTCATGTGTGAATAGTTGCGGGATGCCGTGTCCGTATGCGCCCCTGGAAACGGGGGCGTTACAGTAGTCTTCTATTTGTTCTCCCATTTCTGTGGATTGGATCTTTTTTATCTCATGTTTTTGCTCTTGCTTGACCCAAAGTTCTTTCTAGCTATCAGTTTTGCTTTTGTTTTCTTCAAGTGTCTATCAGAAATACTTATTTTTCTATATAACCAGATTTTCTAGACTGCTATCATGACCAATATACCAAGTTTCACCGTATTCTTTTCCATATTCCACTGGTGTCTTGTTCTTCTGATCTGGCCCATAGTAAGATAAGGAATAAAAATTGTTTTGAATGTAACTTTAAAGGCGCAAAAATTGTTCCTTAAAAAATATTAATTATATCCTATGTAGACCCAGGTGGCATGTGCAGTCACCCCATGCCTTGCATTTGATCCACTAGCCACCTAGTGAATAATTTTCCTTATTTTGCTCTATACTACTACCTTGGGTATTTCCACTAATAGAGCTGGAGATGTAGAGTACTTGCACTTGCATTGTTATTTGTTAAGTCACTTTTTTTTTGTCAATTATAACATAAACTGTAAAAAAAAAAGTAGTGATAGTTGTTGTCTGTTGACATACATATCTCTCGTGTAATGTCTCTACCGCTATACTATGCCTAAAGATTGCATATGGGAGAGAAGAAAGTGATAGCGAGGAGATAAAAGATAAGTGGGAAAATATAGATTTTATTTAAAATTATAGTCACTAACATGCGGGCTAGCATGTTAATGACCGTTTCTTAAGCCTTTTCATGTTTAGATAAATTCCCCCTTGTTAAATTCATGCCAACATGAGTCGACCTTCCCATCTCCCTACCTAGAAACCAAACCTGCGCATTTCAGACCTGTTTTTTTTTTAGTTTATGGCTTCCCTCAAATAAATAAACGGAGAGGCTTTTCTACCACCGTTTCAAAACAGTTTAT
Organism: Dendrocalamus sinicus; assembly: GCA_036346575.1. Classification (NCBI taxonomy): domain Eukaryota; kingdom Viridiplantae; phylum Streptophyta; class Magnoliopsida; order Poales; family Poaceae; genus Dendrocalamus; species Dendrocalamus sinicus. The sequence goes on from CM070642.1 coordinate 34,787,538, forward strand.
CAGGATAGCCTTTTAGAAGCGACTTGTCGGCTTTCGGTTTGTTTGTATGAGCGCTCGCATTAAGATCAAAAGTCATAAGCCACAGCCCAAAAAAATAGGCCCTTTACATAAAATTCTCCTTTGTTATACATGTAAAGAAGCTCAAAAGTCCAATATTACATTTTACATATTTATCTTTTTTTTTAACTTTTAGTAATGAAGTCGATGTATGTAATGTTGTTGTGTTTTGTAATGATAAATTGACCCTCTAAAAGAAGTGTAATAATAAATTGACTAACATGTACTTAGCCTTCCATTTAGGGTATAAAATAAACACATAAATTTATTTTGCACCAGCTGCGGCTTTGTTTGCCATGAAATTTCCAATGGGGATGGGATGAAATTGTATTTGATTGCTGAATAGGGAACAAGGGTCTAAAAACCACTATATGAAAACCCCTGCCCTTCAGCCACTGGAAACCAGTTTTGAACGGGCCAGTTGAGACTAGAGCTCTCTGAATTCATACTTCCAATTTTGATTTGAAAATGGCAGTTGGTAACCACCCTGTTACTGGCCGGTAAACTTTATTTCATGGGAACCCTTAAACTTGTCTTCTAACCTTCATTCTTTGCCGGAGTGTTAGTTAAAGTTGGAGAGTTTGTGTTGTTTCTGGGAAAAAGGAACATGATAGAGTTCTGATTTTGCAGAGCATCTAATCCTACAGAATTGGGAAGTTAGTAACAAACTCTTCCTGAGCCCATGTCTAAAAACGAGCAAACTCCTTGCCCAAATTCGTAGGTTTCAGGCGCACCTAACTCCTGGGCAACTAACTCGTTGTGTACTAGTCCAACACAATTTCCTTGTATGCTGACGATGTTGTGGTTTTCCTCCACCCGGAGGCCTCAGACATTGCTGTTGCTTTGGACATTCTATGGCTGTTTGGCGATGCATCCGGCCTTCAAACGAACCTCCAAAAAAGTAATGTTCTGCCAATAAGGTGTGGTGATTCTGAGCTTCAAACCATTCAACAATTACTGCCCTGTGACGTCTCTGATTTCCCTTGTAAATACCTTGGTTTACCTCTCTCTTTGGCCAAGCTTAAGAAAGAACACTTTCAGCCATTTATTGATAGGTTGGCAGATCAGTTACCAGCTTGGAAAGCTGATCTCATGACAAGGGCTGGACGTTTAGTTCAGGTCAAATATGTGCTAACAGGAATGCTTATCTATCCGGCTATGGTGTGGATTTTCCAAATTGGGTTATCAAGGAAGTGGATAAAATTCGAGGGGCTTTCTTTGGAGAGGTCGAGAGATGCACAGGAGGACATTGTTTAGTGGCTTGGAGTACGGTGTGCGGCCTCGTTGACCTTGGAGGTCTAGGGATCTCGGATCTTAAGCGGTTGATTTGGTCTCTTAGAATGAGGTGGGTTTGGCTCAAAAACAGAACCTCACCGCCCATGGGCATCTCTACCTCTTCAAGTACCATCTCAGTGCAGGCTTTTTCTCGATTGCTTTGATCACCGAGGTTGGTAATGGCTCGAGAACGCTGTTTTGGGCGATAGGTGGATCCATGGGCGTGTATTGTCGACTTAGCCCCAAACCTGCTAGCTCTGTGTCTAAGAGGAGAATCAAAATTGGCACCGTCATGAAGGGCTTTCTAATAATACTTGGGTCACGGATCTGCGTGGAGCTCTCTCGGTGGTAGCTCGGTTGAGTTTCTGCAGCTTTGGGATGTTCTGTGAATTTTCCTTGCAACTCTTTGCGAGGATAAGCATGTGTGGAGATTCTCATCCAACGGAATGTACTCGCCAAATCAGCATATGAGAGTCTTTTTGGGTGCTCAAACCTTTGGACCAGAGAGATCATTTGGAAGACTTGGCGCCGGCTAAGTGTCATTTCTTTATGTGGTTGGTTGCTCATAACCGCTGTTGGACAGCAGACCGCCTGGCGAAGCGAGGGCTGCCTAAGCCTGAGCAATGTCCGCTTTGTGATCAGGAGGACGAGGATATCAATCACCTCCTCACATCTTGTGTTTTCGCAAGACAGTTCTGGTTCCTCTTCTTGCGACAAGTTGGGCTCCACTCTCTTGCTCCTCAACCTGATGACCGATCCTTTGTGGCTTGGTGGGAGAGAGTCGCAAGCAACGTCCGGTCTAGTTCAGCGGGGCCTCAATTCTCTCATCATCCTAGGAGCTTGGCTCATTTGGAAGCACAGAAATCGATGTGTGTTCGATAAGGCATCCCCGAATATGACCCAATTGTTGATCTTAGCGGGGGAAGAGCGCCGCCTGTGGGCATTAGCTGGAGCTAAGGGGATCTCTCTCTTGACTGCAGCTATGAACCTAAGCGCCTAGTTCTTGTGGTTGTTTGTTTGGTCTTTGGCCCAGTGTTCTTGGGTCTGTGTTGCTGGTTGTTGTTGGTGTTGGGTTTGTGTCTGTTGTATCTGGGATTCTAGCCCGTTTTCTTCTTATTTCAATGAAATGCAGCTCTCCTGCGTTTTCGAGAAAAAAAAACAATTGTTCATGATTGCTCTAGACAGCAACCAAACCTTGACGGTGAACTTCCAAAAATCAACAACTCTATAAACAGTTAAGATCAGAATAGAATCAATGAGACCACGGCAGCCAGGAAGGCAGTAGCAAAATAGAAATTCAAAGATGAATCGTCCGGTCTTTTCCCCTCCAAGCCGAAGCCGGGAAAACTGGCTACCGGCAAGTTACCGACAGGAATGACAACCCTTACAGGGAGTCATAGACGGAGATAGGGAAGCAATCCTGTCCCTGACTTTTGGCTTTTAGAAGCTTAGTATCTTTTACTCCTTCAATCTCTCTACAATCAACTCAAAATCAAAAGCCATAGCACTTTTAAATAGAATGACAAACCGTTCTTTTTACCTTGCCTATGTGTTACTAAGTGTTATCCCATAGTGTCGTTCGAATTGTAATCAATTGCTTTTCCTCCCTTGTGCAGTTGTAATCAGGCAGTATTAGTGGGTCTGTTCTTTTTAGCTTTTAAAAATTATTTTTTGGTTTTTCTATAGTAACTAGTTTTTAAACGGAATATCTTTTCAAGATAGAGTTTACTAGTTAATTGTAGTACATACTATGCCGACTTTATTTATATCAGCAAAAACCGCACTGAGTTTCTATTGCTATGTAATCTCTCATACAAACATCTAAAAAAATTATAAACTGTAGTCAAAAGCTATAAACTTCAGAAAAAATGTCCACTTTTGTGGTGGCTAGCAAGCACCCTCAATTCTTCGTTCATCTCGCACGCCCGCGGCTCGTTGAAACCGAGAGGTATTTGCCGGTATTGCTGCTAACTTGTTGCTATCCAGCATGGTACGGCCAGGCCTGCTTGTCTGGATATGCGTGAGGCCATGTGATTAACACGCGACCTGCTTGTCTGCGCAAGCGTGAGGCCATGTGATTAACATGTGATTCAGTGGGGACCTGAAGCTGAAAGCAGGCTGCATAACCGCCCTGGTCTGGTTTTAGTCACTTTTCTACACGATCAATGACACTTAGAAGAGTTGTGTTTATTTCTATGTAAGTTTGGTCTTGTTTAACGAAAGGTCAAAGGTCCTATTCTGCTTTCAATTATACACGCACATCAGCGGTTCTTGAGAAGACACGATGGATGTTTCAAACCAATTGTTACACGACAGCTATCCAGCAGAAGCCTGAACTTGTGGCTGGAGTCACCCACGAATAGCTTATGCAGAACGCTGTGTGGCTTCCAGTGGGCTCCTGTTTTTGTTCCCCCTTTCTTTGGACATCAGAAGCGGTCACTTAAGTGCTTAAAAGTTACAGCACAGTTACATCGTTCATCAGATAAGCCATAACGACAAATACATCGTCCATCAGATAAGGATGAGGGGCCTAACTTTGGCGGGATCAAACCAACCATGCACTGATAACACCTTTCACACAAGATGGGAGGAACAGAAAGAAACCTTGCAGAATTCTGAAACAAAGGTAGCAACACCCATTTTACAATCTTCATGATGGGGAGCTAAAAATATCTTCCGCAGCCCCTAGTCATGTAATCCACTGCAGTCAAGCACAGATTGCTCATGCCAAACTCCATTCAAGTTAGCCTGCCATAGCTTAACCATGCCGTCACCTCCGGTCGATGCAAGCGTCATACCACCCATGTCCCATTCCAGTTGCCATACCTAGCCAGATGTGAACAACATAATGTAAAATGCACGTGTACTGAATAATCACAGAAATGAATTGATGAGGATGGCAAGTGAAACAAGCCACCAAAAGTATTGGAGTTATTGTTTATTTCTACCTTGAAGTATGCGAGTTATACTAGTGTCATTCCTCTATTACTAGATTTGTCAATTATGCAACTTCAGGGATTATAAACAGTAACACCCTATTCTCCAGAAAGCACACGATGATACAAGAAATAACAAATCTGTAAAGAAGAGGCTTGCTTCTCATCTCATACCTCACCATCATGGCCGGAAAGTACAGCAACATTCTCTGTGGACAGTCTGCCATCAGATTCAAGATTCAAGCTTATATGCCAGATTGCAATTCCTTTGCAGGTTGCAACTGCTATGATCTCATATGGTCTGAAATACAGTACACGGAAAATTATTAGCAGAGCATAGCAATATGGTAAAAAAAAACTTCTAGGACAAAATAAAGAACCAATGATTGAAATTGCATCTGGGTACTCTACCAGGGCACTCAAAAACAAATGTGGTCATCACAGTCAGAATTGCCATAAAAGCCCAACCCAAGAGCACCCAACCATCAATTAGCCTTAGGTATGAGGTCAGCTTGATTGTCTATAGGCCCTGTTATTTTCAGCTTCTAAAAGCTGTTTTTCGGCTTTTCTACAATAACTAGCTTTTAAACAGAGTATCTTTTCAAGATGGGTCTACTAGTTAATTGTAGTACATACTTTATTGACTTCATTTATATCGCCAAAAACCGCACGTGAGCTTCTGTTACTCTGTAATCTCTTGTACAAACAGCCCAAAAGTCATAAACCGCAGCCAAAAGCCAAAAGCCGTAGCCAAAAAGAACAGGCCCTAGTCTAGGCTGTCTAGCAATCATGCTGTACTTGCTCTCCTCTACAACCTCAACAGTTTGAAATTCCACAACTTATCCTTTTGCCTGTCTCCCTGATTGCCAGAGCAATGTGCAGAAGCACAGGACAAGATGTGGTACACCAAACTGAATGAAGCAAGTCTAAGACAAAACATAATATATTTATCATGCTCAACAGAGATTGAAAAAAAGGCTGGTCAAAAGAACAGGAAACGTATTGAATTATTAATCTTCTACTTAGTGTGGAATTGGATGGAGAAGTTAAATTTTACTTGTTTCAGTGTGGAATTGGATGGAGAAGTTAAATTTTACTTGTATATTCCATTCCATCGTTGCTACAGAATAATTACACAGCAGAAACAACAGTGAACACCACCAGTGGCTCAAGCATAAAATAGTTACCCAACCAGACAATTTTTATCTGTTATTCGGCATAGCAAATTAGCAACCAAATGATGCTAACATCAGCAATTCAGCAGCGAACATCAAATATTCTAAATGCAATAAATATTGCAGCATAAAAGGCTTGTCATGCTTGCTCAAGAGGGGCTAACCTGCCAATGTTAGGAGCCCATGCTACAGCATGTACTCTATCTCCCTTATCCTCCAGTGAACCGAGGTCAACAAGTGGAAGCCAGCGCTGGTGAGCTTCTTCAAACTCCCAAATCTGTTCACCATTTGTCCATTTCATTGTATTAGAATATTGCCATAGACAAATACCAGTTCATGAGGAAAAAACAAAAAACAAATCCTGATGGCTCATTAACGCAAAGCCCAAGCTACATCATGCAAGGATTCAGTTAGACTTTAATGGACTTAAATCCACAGTGATCACCTTGATAACAGTTCTTTCTTATTTTTCTCCAAATGCGAGAAAATATAAGAACACTGAGATCATACTGTTGCTTCTTACTTCTTATAAGTAGTAAATACATAAGATGATTTTGAGCAAATGAAGGGAGCTTTAATATGGAAGGAGCTGTAGGAAAGACACTAACTAGTTTCTGTTTTATTTATTCTACAAAAACAAATATTTTACCGAAGAACCCTCTCAGTCACTGACAAATTGTGATAGGAGGTGGGATGAAGTTGCAGAACTTTCTACACGTAATAATGAACATACAGAAAAAAAAGGAAAACTGCATTATTAAATTCCACGAACCTTGCAAGAGTTGAAATTTGGAGAATCTGAATTGAACCCAATAGCAAAACTAGCCTGCTGGCTTTCACTTCTTCTTGGACTCCACGCAATTGATGCAGAAATGCATGCTGGCTTCCCAAATCTGGAAACTGGATCAGTAATGTTCTGGAACTCTGCCTGAAATTATGTTAGGAATCAAAATCACTTTATTTTGCTAAACAGAACATCAGATGAGTATAGCTCGTTGAATCATGAAAGACATGGGTTTGCTGGTTTAGATTAACAACAAATTCTGTTGCTGTGGAAAGGAACTAAATAAAGTGATTGAGAACATTGACAAATGTGAACAAAAATTAGATAAACCTGAAGCTGCCATTTGTCTAATTCCAATGAATCCAAGAGCTCGTAAACCTTCACTTGGCCATCTGAGTATGCAGTAACCTATGGAGGCCAACAAGGCAACAAGAGTTACTACAAATGAATAAGGGACACATGCAACATATGAAGAGTCAAGACCAATGCAAAAGCTTTTGAAATACAAATCAAATCTATAGCATAGTCAAACAACACAACACTTACACACAGGCCAGTTTAATTGCAAGAATATGATTTAGTTGCTGGCTTGCTGCTGATGGGTGGCTTCTAGTTAATATTTCTCAACTTTTGTTCGGCTTACACTGTAGTGTGACCATTAATATATGTTCTGTTGAGGCGTTGACTTTGTTTACTGTATTTGTTCTGATTTGGGAGGTGTAGAGAGAGTACTCTCTGTAACCATCTACTGTATGACTGGCTTCCCGTTTTATAATTGAAACTGGGGTATGCCCTTTCTCCAAAATAAATAAAAAAGTGGTTGGTATAGAAATGTAAAAATTGTGGGACTTGGAGCTGCAAATATAACATCAGGTGTTAGAACTCACCATTTTCAGACTTGACAGAAGTAATCCAAACTGTACATTTAGTATGTGAGAATTGCCACCCTCAAATACTTTACATTTCCTCCAGGTTGGAAGTTGACCATCTGTCAGTGGACAATTTCTTAGTAAGGGTTTTCCCTACCAAGTTCCATTACAAAGAAATAAAAGGGAATGCAATACAACAAGAAATCCAAAAATCAACCAGCAGAACAGCCAGTTGTATGAAACAAACAGAACAAGGGAGTCATGACAATTGACAAGTGTATTGTACATTTACCTTTATTAGGTAGGGATATAAAATGAAGCAGAATGCAGACTTATATAAGAAGTTCAGAGTTAACAAAGACAATCAAGTTTAAAGGCTGTTTGGATGATTATGTTTTGAGAGAAATTTTGCTAAAATATGTTTTGATAGAGTATTTAGCAAAACTAATTTCATTTTGTTGTTTGCCAGGATTGCATTAATTAAATAAGTTGTTTGACACAAACTAGGTTTAAGATTTCTTCTTTGAGTTTTCTTAAAAATATGTATACAAGTGGATTTTGGTTAAACACATTGTTTGAGCTTTAGAAAAACTTGATGTTATACCAGTTTAGAGAGAAGAAAACATACATAATTTTTGGTGGTTGCTGTCCAAATCTGATAAAACGAAATCACAATATCACATCTTTTATATATTAAGATCCAAACAGCCCCTAAACTAGTATATAAACTATAAAGACCATTTTGGCATTCCATGCTATGCTACACTGTGCTAGTAAAAATATTTCTGGTACAGTTCTAAAACAGAGGTTGCAAATTTGTTGATATATACAAAAAAAATGTTGTAACTAAAGTGCTTTAAATCTACCGCAATAATGAACGAAGCCCAAATCATGGAAATAACAGGAACACAACAATAAGCCACCCTATATCACCCATGTATATTTGGACGGTCAAAATGAACATGTTAGCTAGTCATGTAGATAGGAGCCATAAGTAAAGCAAAATCAATGATTGGTGAGTGGCATGCAAATTCAACCTCAATCAATGCATAAGATACTGTTCAGACTTTTCAATATAACAAAAGCTTATAACAGCACAACTCTGTCCATCATGAAAGTACAAGGTAATTACAAACACAGAGCAACATAGAGAAAGCCTAAAAAGGGCATAAGAACAACTGACCTTCAGCAACCTCCTCCCACAAAGACAGCGTCCCGTCAGCACTAACACAAGCTATAGCATCCCCGTACTCCGGAGGAAGCCACACGATATTTGCAATGGAGTGCTGATGGGCCTGACCCAAGACCAAGCGCATTACAAACCAAGACACACAAATTTGTAGGACTGCATAGCTAACGCAAGAAATACCAAAGAAACATGCAATGGATGATACAGACACAGTACTAGTTATGTTTTGTACTTTTGTTCCAACGCCGATAGTACTGCATCTCCAGCATAGTTTTCAGAAGAACTGCCGATTGAACCTCAGAACTCCAGTCTTACACAAACATAACCATTCCACGGCATGTACTACCTTTTGCGCCTCAATAATACAGAAACACTACAATCTACTACTGAAATGTCCCATACTCGATTGAAAGCAAACTAATTACCGAATCCCAGAGCAAGAAATTGGTAATCTTTAAGCTATGCGATGCACCCAATACTAACAAAAAAGCCCTAAGCTTGCACTAAATCCTGATGAACTCGATGCGAAACCAGCCCTATACTAAACGACCTGAGCAGAAGCTAAAGAACGAGACGGAGGGCATGTGTCATGTGGGGGTTTAGGGTTTCGGGGTTCAAGGTGGAGGTGGGGTGGGAAGCGGACCTGCCACTTGGAGGAGGGGGACGGCTGGGAATCGTAGACGGAGACGAAGCCGTCGATGGCGCCGGCGGCGAGGCGGCGGCCGCAGTGGTTCCAGCCGCAGCACGCCGCGCCGGGGCCCAGCTGCGCCACCTGCCGCTCCGCCATTCCCAGTTTCCTCACGGGCGATGTCGTGTTAGTCACTTCGTCGTCGTCGTCGGCGGCGGCGCAAGCCACTAGAGGGAGTGCCTGCTCGGAGGTGGTTTGCGCGGACCCGGTCGTTGTGTTCGGGGAACGAAGAGCGGCGGCCCAGCTGGGAGAAGTTGTCTGGTGGGCCTTTAGGCTGTGGTAATTAGGCTGAAAGTTTGGCCCACGAAGAAGTTGCAATCTCGATCCTAAAGACAAGTTCATGCGTGTTACTCTTTGCTTCTTAAAAATACGAGTGTATAATGATAACGTCTATTTTCCCACTTCTGTCACTACTTCTCCAGAAAAAATCAGCATCAGGCTCTCTCTCCCTCGCCTCTCCTCCCAATCAATACGCGCCGACACGTAGGGTGATCAACCATTGTCGCTCCCCCTCTCTCACTCCCTCTCTCGACGAGTGGCTCCCTCTCTCGATCGCTCTCCAGATCAACCGATGTCACCGCCCGATTTGTACCCCCCAGCAGCCTCTGCCGGCTCCCCTCACCCCCCTCCACTCACACCCTCCCCTCTCTAGCACCGATGTTAGCCCAAATCGCACCACCACCGAGTGAGAAATTAGATGATTTGCTCTATCTTTATTTGCAAATAGCTCATTTGCCCTATAGTTCATGTTAATTAATTATTTGTCTCATCTTTCAATTTTCAGTTGATTATTTGCCCTCTTTGTATTTCCAGACCATTTCTATTTTAGCAAAGATAAATCACTATGAAAAATGACCAAACTGCCCCTGCTTTGATTCAATGAGGCTACTTGATTCTTTGGTCGAAAATATGACGGTTGAAACAAAAATGGGAGAGAATTTGACGGTGCACAAATCGTCCGAGCCGCAAAGGAAAGCGATGCCAAGCATCTCCTGCACCTGCAACAGGCTAACCCGCTTGACCAACACCCATGATGTGCTGCTGACTTTGATCGATCTGTTAATTTTACAGCTCCAATCTGTGCAGATTAATTGGGACGGCGGCAGAGGATAACTACAGGAAGCGAGAAAGAAAGCACAACGACGAGTGATTAGGGATGGCAATGGGCACAAATTACCCGTGTGCCCGTGGGTAGAAACCCGCTAGGGCGAGGATATGGGTTTCAAGATGTGCCCATGGGTGTGGGTGAGGGTTTATAGTTGAACCCAATGGGTAATATCTGACGGGTACAAAAATCTCGTACCCGTGCCCGCTACACCTGCGTACCCGCTCCAAAGCCACACCAAATAGTTGAACCCAATCAGGGAAGGTATTGCTTATTGGGTTGCCACACCAAAGAGGTATGAGAAATTTGTGAAAACAGCACAGCAGCAAAAGGTTGAATTAACTAAGAAATTGTGCCTAGATTGCAAAACTAGATGGAACTCAACTTTTATCATGCTTAGTACTGCTATACCTTATAGGAAAGTTTTTGAACGTTTAGACACCCTTGACCCAAGCTTTGATTGCCCTCCAGAAGATGATTGGAAATTTGCTTCTCTTGTTTGTGAGAAATTAGAATTGTTCTATCAGCTCACTGAATTGTTTTCTGGAACTAAGTATGTGACAGCTAACATCTTCTTCCCCAAAGTATGTGAGATCAAACTTAAAATTAATTGTTGGAAAGAAGATGAAAATGAGATAATTAGGAAAATGTCCACTGCCATGATAGAGAAGTATGATAAATATTGGTTTGACATCCAAGGTCTTATGGCTGTTGCTGTTATTCTTGATCCACGTCTTAAGATGATAATGTTGCAAGCTTGCTACATTGCTCTATTGGGTCAAGAAGAAGCTGATAAATATGTTACAAAGAGCTATGAATTGCTAACTGACTTGATGAGTGAATACCAAGTGCAAACTGACCAAGAGGGTGTGGGTACATCATCTTTTGGTGCTGCTTCTTCTATTGTTAGTGCAGCGACTGTGCTGTCCATATTCAAGTCGCTTGCTGCAAGTAAACAAACTTCAAGTTTGGTTAAAGCCAAGAATGAGTTAGATCGCTATTTGGACGAAGAAACACTTCCTCATAATGAGAGTGAGCATTTTGATATCCTTGGTTGGTGGAAGGTTGCGGGAACTCGTTTCCCAACTTTGAGGATGATTGCTCGTGATATTTTAGCTATTCCAATCACCACGGTAGCTTCTGAGTCAGCTTTTAGCACCGGTGGAAGGATTTTAAGTGAGCATCGCAGCCGTCTTACTCCTCAAATGGTTGAAGCTCTAATGTGTAGCCAAAGTTGGCTTCGTCACTCACTTAAAGGTAAGACAAATGGTCATTTGCAATGTTTGATATATTCTATAACCTGTGATTTGTGGGCAGCAGCTACGAATATTCACAAATAACTTGTCAGAGATCAAGATGATGGTAAGGTTGGCACCTTTTGGTCTTGTCTTGAGGACATAGAAGAAGAAATGAAGGAAGAATCATGCATCACTACTGTTGACTCCGATTGATAGCTTGAAGCTTGTTGAAGTTTAACTATGTTTAATTGTTTATTTGGCTTGTACTCTCTTTAAGACTTGGCTTGTGGCTTGTTGAAGTTGAACAATGTGTTCTGTGTCTGTGTGATTGTGAGTCTGAGTGTGAGTTTAGATTTGAGAACTATGATCTTTGTAGAATTTGATGTACTATTGTGATCCATTTGGCTTGTTAGTTGTTACTTTCCATTGTGTTTTGATTTGCATAATTGTTGATGCATGTTTCCTAGTTCCTACTGAGTAGTTAGCTATTTTGATGTCTGGCGGGTTGTGCCCGCGGGTGGCGGGTGCGGGTGCACATATGTACCCGTCGAGGGTAATAGGTGCGGGCGCGGGTGTAGATTTGAGCTGGCGGGTGCGAGTTTCTAAACCCTCTACCTGCGAAAAACGTGCCTGTTGCCATCCCTACGAGTGATACTACTGTCTACTTAGTGACTTCCTACACGGAACTCTGAAAGCAACACCACCTACAGCTGCATGGGAGAGAGAAACGGGTGATCCATGGATGGTTTGGTCCATAGTAGAAGCTATCGTGTATCAGATCTCGCAAGTTAATAGCACAAGATGGCGCATGCGCTCATCCTGCTGATCTGTATCATCTATCCATCTTTCTATCTATGTATATAGCCACAGGATAAGGCGAGGAAAGAAGGGTAAAAATCGTTGCATTTTTGTTTCGGCTTCAGCTTCAGACTTCTAGCTTATTTTTCATTATTCATAAATTTTGTTTTTTCTGAACTTTTGGCTTTTTTTGAGCTTTTTTACCGGTTCTTTTTTCCCGTATTTGTTTGTATTATACGTAATGGGCTAACATATTTTATATATTTTTAATTTTTTTAAATTTAATTATGCTAAATAAGCCTCTGTCAGTTACAGTGTTTTTTCAGCCAGCTACTTACTTTTCAGTCATAAGCCACAAAAAAGCCTAAATGATCACCATATTGACATTTAGCCGATACTGTTGAGACGTCAACATCTAGCGTGCTATTCTACCGTAGAAAAACGATCGTAGAGAGCTCCCGACGTGTCAGACACTTGATCCCACCAAAGGAATTGAAGGGAAGTGCTAGTAGTAAACTATCAGTCATCTGATCAACTCCTGTTATCCTGTAGCGACCGGCATGTGCTTTGACCGAGCGGGGCCTCAGAAAATTCAGAGACGAGACAAAAAAAAAATGGCATCTCATTTTTCTGTTGCGCCGTGAATTAGCATCTGTTGGACTAAAAACTCTCTAGATTCAAGATTGCACCTGCGTTGGCATTTGATCGTGGCCGTCGATTTCCAATCGAGTAGCTGGTTTTGCAGTACAGAGCAGCAGTTTAAGGCCCCGTTTATTTTAACTTGAGCTTCTGGCTTCTGACTAATTTTTCACTATTTCTAAATTTCGTCTTTTCATCGCTGTTCACACAAGCGACAAGCCAAGCCTCCTCGTGCTCCGGCGACGCGACGGCCATGGACAAGCTCGGCGCAAACCCGGCCAATTCGTGCCCGCTCACGCCGCTGGGCTTTCTGGAGCGCACGGCCACCGTGTTCGGCGACTGCCCCTCCGTCGTTTACCACGACACCGTGTTCACCTGGGCCTAGACCTTCCGCCGCTGCCTCTGCCTCGCCTCCGCCCTTGTCTCCCTTGGCATCTCCCGCCGCGATGTCGTAAGTAGACTCCATCCCTTCCTCGGTCAATTAATTCCTGCAACGCCTCTCGTATATGTATGTCTTCTTCGCATGCGTGAAATTAAAGAGAAGTGATCACCCGAATTGAAACAGGTGTCTGTGCTCTTGTCGAACGTGCCGGCCCCAGTAGCTTCATTGAATCAAAGCAGAGGCAGTTTAGTCATTTCTCATAGTAATTTACCTTTGTCAAAATAGAAAATGGTTTGGAAATTTAAAGAGGGCAAATAATCAACTGAAAATTAAAAGATGGGGCAAATAATCAATTAATATGAACTATGGGGCAAATGAGCTGTTTGTAAACAAAGATGGGGCAAATCATCAAATTTCTCCCACCAAGCCCCTTGTCATCGCCCTGATCCGCCAGATCCAGAGGCCTCCGATGCCATCGTCCACCTCCCCGGTGTCCTCACCACTGATAGCTAGCCTCGTATGCTTCCCTAGCGTCTCCAGCCGCTGAATCCGTCAGCTTCGTCACTATCTCTGTGATGGCTTAAGGTCTCTCGCGATGCCCATCTTGCCCCTGACAATTCAATCGCACTACCGTGGCCGCGCCGTCATCATCATTGGGGACAATTCATCAGCTCCTACCCTCTCCCTTGGCGTGGCTTGGAACCAAATCATCGTCGGCGACGAGTCCGTCGCTCGGAGAATGAGAGGAAGGATGAGGCGAGGGTCTTGGATCCGACAGTGGTAGGGGAGGAGTAGGGGCGTTGGTTAGGGGATGCTTCAGCGTGGGTCCTGGTCAAGTGTCACAGTCAGCTCCACCCTACGCACACTAGGCACCATGGTTGCTGCTGCTGCTGTTGTGTCGGACCCAGATTTTACAATCCGGAATCCTCTGTGATTCCACCGCACTATTCCCTGGATCAGTAGATAGTACTCATAGATACAGATTGAACACCAAAACACATGTCATGCGGTAGCATAAATATAATAGGAGACTTACACATGGGCCGATTAGGCAGAAATCAATAAAATACAGCAGCGGAAATGAAGTACACAGGTGGGACCCTCAGGACATGTCCACAGGCAGCCAACTGGGGGTTCGCGACCTAGCCCTTGACATCTTCATCTTCTTTGCCATCATGACCAAGAGTATTGCTGAAGCGTAGTGATCTGATTCCTAAATCTGGATTTGTCGTGAGAGCCAGTGTGAGCACAAACCAACATGCTTCGCGAGGTAATACACAGGATGCAAATAAATAGTATGCATAGCTTATCAGAGGAGAGGCTCGGGTTATTTTATTTTCCATAAATTGCTTTTAGTAGTAGTATTATTATTTAATCATAGTGTTATTGTTGCTGCCTAAACTCCACATAGCGTTTGCCATAATTGACTTAATCCACCGAAGATACACTTTCTTTATTGATTGCTGTTTAAGACTCCAAACAGCTAGTGACATCATTTAATTAATCCACCGAACACACACTTTCTATATTGAGTGCCGTCTAAAACTCCAAACAGCGAGTGCCATCATTGATTTAATCCACCGATCAAACAATTCCCCTTGCCTTGTCTAAAAATTATATTAATCAAATCGGGGTTACCAACTCTCATATGAATTCAAAATTTTACCACCAATTCATAGATCAATCTCGGATTCATTATTTACCAATTTGATCAGTTCCTCAGTCTAATAAAAATTCAGTATCCTTTATTTTAGATCCACCAATATCTTTTGTGTTCTAAATTCCTAACCATCCAATCTTGTGGTTGCTAATCATCAACTCTTCATTTCTAATGTCTAATGATTATCCAACATAATTGCTTTTAAACCCACCGAAATCATTCGTATCAGGACTTTCTAACAATTCAATCCTTTCTGTTATTGATCCAAAACCATAATTTGCTCTTCCAATAATCAACCTTATTTTCCATTATCTATCTTTAACTAATTCACTAGTATACTTCCATCAAGAATATCATTGATCAAGTTTATGATTCACTAGTATACTTCCACTAAGAATATCATTGATCAAGATTATACTCCAATAGTTGTTATCATACCTCCAATTTCCCAGAAATTCAATTGATTCAGATTCTAGTAATCTAGTAATCTATCAAATTCTATTAATCCCAACGTTGCCAACATCTCCCAAGAATTTATATTATTTATCAGTGTCGTAATCCAACAACTACTTTTACACTCCCTAATTCTCCACAATCATTTAATTCATCCATCTAGCCAATCTATCCACTCTATAATTCAATGATAATCCAATACATTTAATTTGAATCCACCAATTTATTTTTCCAGAATTCATACTATCATTTCCTTGTGATAATCGACACGAAATCCACCAACATCTTTATATGTTTACCACAAACATCCATCTTCTTTGTTTACAACTCTATTTATTCTCCCCTACATTTTATTTTGTAAGAAAAGAAGTACTATCATTATTTTAAAATATGATACATAGAAATTTCCTGGGACCTAGCAGTTTGAACTTAAAACATAATGCGTAAAAGAGTACAATAATAATAGTGATCCAGATTCCATCCACTGTTACATGGTCTCTGCACCATATGCTAGACCTTCAGCGTTATAGCCGCCTACATTATCACTGGGACGACACCCAGGGCAACACAAATTAGGGCTTTCCACTCCCTCCACTTTTCCATTCCCACCCAAAAAGTTTTTTTTGAAATAGAACTATATCTGGTTAAGTTCCCATGTCTACCCTTGACCGTGGGTACGGCTATTCGAATAGTTTTGACTCTGCAGAGTTTGCACACTTTACCCACAAGAGACAGTTCACTCGTTGCCCCACACGATTCCTTAGCCGTGCGGTTGAGCAAACCATCACAGTAACCATTCAAAGTATCTTGCCCCTTCCATCATTTCACCCCATGGGTCGCTCCCACTTGCGGTGGATCACATATATTGTGCGGGATGTTCTCCTTCTGAACGTCTAGCAGCTGGCTACCCACACTGCTAGCACGCCATAGCAGAACTTCACACTCTGCGAGTGTCCCATTCAAGCCGTTACACAGACATCCGCTTGCACTACCTCACCTCCTCCACCTGTGAGGATGACTTTCAGGGTCCGGTAAATCTACTAAGCCAACTTGTACTTTACAGACTTGTGGTTGTACTTTTTTTTACACAGGAGGTCATGACAAGATTCAGTCCTTAGGGTTATCTGAGTGGTTCTACCACTAACCACACTCTCGTGCACCGCTGCAGTATACCCCCGAAACATTCGTCCAGATAGATAAGCAATTTGAGGTTTTTGGGAGTATAAAATAGTCATATCCAACATATACTAGTCATTACCACCATGATTGCCCAACCAAATTTCCTCATGATTAAAAGTGATGCTTGGGCGTTCTTGCGCCCATGAGTATCTAAGCAATACTAAGCATGGCATATAATTACAAACTTATTTTCGAAAGGTTACTATTATAAGTTTGCTAGGATGACAAGGTTCATATATTCAAATATTCCAAGGGAAGTGTAATATTAATCAAGTTAAATAATAGGCATATAACTAGAATCTTAAATTAAACATGTATTTGCATATAAAATAACAGCATGCAATTTGATAATTTAAACAAAAGTAATTTGTAGAAAATGTAGGTTCAATATGATCAAAGTATTGACTCGCCTTGCACGGTTCATCGCGGTCTTGAGCTTACTGAAGGCTTTCTTATTCGATGGCCTTGAGCACCTGGTCTTTATCTTCATCTGGATCTCGGTCTCGCTTGTTCCAGTGAATCTTCAGAGCTCCAATTTCTAATTACACGCTAAGCGACTGAATCTAAATAAATGCGAATAACTCAAAAAGTCCAAATAAGCCTAATTTTGTTTTATTATGAGAGAGGGTGATTTGAGGTAAGGTAGATTGGTTGCAGAGTATTGACGGAGCCGAACTAGTTGGAACGAAGCAATGATTGGTAGAAGGACATTCAATGAAGGAGGGTTCATGACACATAAATATTGATGAGATTATTTTGCTTTAGATTTGGGGGGTGACTAGGTTGAGCAGGCCATTGAATACTATGGCTTACCCTATTTTATTTAATAACTTCTTTTTATTATTTTTATATTTGTTAAGGAAGTTCCATAAGTCAAGCTGGACCTATGGGTAGATGTAAGACTGTAGTTGGGGTGTAGGGTATTGTCTTGTCTAGTGTTAGCTTTTAAGAGTTAGGGTATGAGTTATATATACACGATGTATATGATTTCTGGTTTATCGAATTAATCTTATAGTTTATATTTTTAGCAATTCGAGATGTATGATTTTAGGTTGTGCTAATATTACATTGTTCATTAAAATGCCAAGTGGTGAGATTATTTTAATTACAAATGACCTAGAGATTTTAATAGACACGCCAACATGAATTTAGTTAAAGATGCCCTTCGGGTTAGGTATCGTAGATATTTTATGTACATTTTAGTTACTATTATAGTGTTATTATTATTATTATTATTATTTTTTAAATTTATTTATCTAGGACCGAGCATGCCACACTAGGTTATACTTTAATATCAATATTCAATTAAATCTACGGTTGAGATTTATTTATCGATGACACGCTAGTGATGACTACTATTTACATAGCTACATTAGGTAGATTACTTTTAATCATCCGATGACCTAGGGGTTATTTTATTATAATTGCCACACACACACACACACACACACACACACACACACACACACACATATATATATATATATATATATATATATATATATATATATATATATATATATATATATATATATATATATATATATATATATATATATATATATATATATATATATATATATATATAACATGACATTTCTACTTAAAGACACCCTTTTGATTAAGGGTTGTTATCAATTTTTGTATCTTCAGTTGTTATTTAGTGCAAAGTAAGTTTTAAAGAAAAAGATTGTATATATGCACATTTAGGTGATGGCCTGGCTTGCTATTTATAGTTACATTTCACTATTGTTATCAACCAGACCTACAGCTAAGATTCAATTTACCGATGGCATGCTAATGGCAAGAACTAGGCTTTAATGGAGCCTATGGAGAGCATAACAGTTTTCCTAAGATAATTATCGTTCGAGTTTACCTATATAACCTCTTATGTTTAACTATCATTGGCTAGATGGCATTCCATTATAAACTTTTTATGGTAGAGTTGCTCTTCTTAGGAAATGTCATTATTTTATGTTTCTTTAGCATTGCTTGGACTTAGGGTTAACGTTAATGGCATGCAAATTGATCAAAAGTTAAGGCTAGGATATTCTCATCTTGCAAATTTCTTTATTGCGATTTCATAGCTTAACCCTTTCCTTGTTTTCTTTAGTAATCTTGTTTTGCATAGACAACCATTTTATATGTGTATGCCATTACATTTTGATTTTTGGATTTTCTTAACTAGCTAGCAAGAGCTGAGTCTAATGGCCTTGAGTGACCTTGGGCCCACATGTCATGCACACTAGGAAAAGACATTTGGATTGGGAGGGGGTGCTCTGTTTAGCCAGTGCAGAGGAAAGCAGAAAGAAACAAGGGAGGCGTAGGAGGAGCAGCGGCTCACCCTGGCCAGGGTGAGCTGCCGCTGGCAGGGGAGGGCCGGAGAGCCGACGGCATAGGGAAAATGGAATGCTCAGGATGTGGAGAGGCCGAGGGAGGCAGTAGCGTAGGCCGGGGTGGAGCAAGGCGGTGTGGCAGCTGCGTTCGGCGGCAAGAGTTGGCACAAAAACGGGAAGCGGTGGCGCTGGCATGACAGGGGACGAAGAAGAGGAGCATGGGTACCCATGGGGTGTGGAGAACCTTACCATACAGTCCGCTCATGGGGAAGAGCTCCGGAGTAGGCCGGTGACGGAGGCCATGGGCAGCACAAGGGGCTTCACGCCGCCAACGATCTCCGGTGGTTGGGGGTCTAGGCCGGCAGTGGGGAAGGGTTGTGGGCGCGGTGAGGGTGCTCCCGGCGGGACAAATTTGGAGGGGAGCTCTTGGGGAAGGAGGAATGGTAGAGGCGGCGAGTTCCAACTGGCGATGGGGAAGGTGGTGTTCCGACGTGTTGGGGCGCGGACTTCCAATTAACTTAGCAGGGGAGGAGGAGAGGCTCGGGAGCATGGAGTGACGCGAGTGAATTAGAGAGGGATGTGCTGGGGCACCGGAACAGCGAGAAGCAGCAGCGGTGGTCTCACGGGCATGGGGGACTCGGCCTGAGGAGGGGGAAAGAGAAGCAGGAAGGGGATGAAGGAGCTGGGGCCTCTTTATAACCGGAGGAGAGGCACTGCCGCTGGTGACCGGTGTGCAGTGGCCGGAATGGGACATGGTGAAGGCAGAGAAGGGTGGGGGCTGACTGCAGGGCATGGCGGGCGCATGGTGCTGACACAAGCGGCATGGTGAGGGCGATGGCGGAGCAGTTGGCACAGGGGACGGCTGGGTGCAGACGCGAGGTGACTGGTGCTGCCGTTAGGGCGACGATGAAATAGGGAGAGAGAGAGAGAGAGGGCACGCTCGGCGACGTGCGGTGACAGGTGATGGGAGTAGGAAGAAGGAACGGAGGGAGAAGGAGGGTGACGCGGAGCAAGCTTGGCCATGAGACCGGGAAAAAGAAAAGGGAGGGCACGACACAAAGGAGGAGGGGAGAAAGAAAGAAAGAGGAGGCGGGGCAGGAGGAGGGCCCAGCGGCCAAAGAGGAAACGGGAGGGAGGAAAGAGAGAGGGAAGGATAGAGAGGGGCCCGCAAGTAAGTGAGAGGGAATAGGAGAAAGAATAAAAGGGGAAAAAGAGAAAGAAGAGGGGAATAAGGAAAATTTCTAAAATTTGGATTTTCATTTTAATTTTTTTATTTACATTTAGGATTTACAAATTTTGGAGTTTCGCATGATATTTGAAATTTTGAATTCTCAGTTTAATTACTTACATGCGAGCTTTTAATATTTCTTGTATTTAACATCAATATTGTTTTTTACTTTGGGTATTACTTCTCAGTACATTGATTTATATTCCTCAAAACTCAAAAGATTTCAAATAAATATTCAAGAGCAATTTGGAATGCCAGCAAATTGCAAGAAAAGTTGTAAAAACTCCATATTTTTGAACTTCCAAAATTTGGAATGTTACATGTTGCCACTGCCAGGGAGGTCGACGGGCATGGCTTGGAACCAAATCATCACCGGCAACGAGTATTTCTCTCAAAGAATGAGAGGAAGGATGAGGTGGGGGTCTTAGATCCAGCAACGGTGGGGAAGGAGTAGAGGCGCTGGTCGGGGTCGCTCCAGCATGGGACCTAGTTGAGCGTCAAGGCCGGCTCCACCCCCACCCACACCGGACGCCATGGCTGCTGTTGCCGCCACCGCTGGGGAGGTGGACTACAATGCAACCGTTGATGAGCGGTGCTGCATGGGGATGACCAGATTAGGGCCACGAGGGCATGGAGATGAGAAACGGGTTTGCATGCGAAGTGGAAGCGGGAGAGGAGAGGAGGTGACTGGTGTGAGACAAGTATAGGGATCAAGGTGAGGAGACAGAGGAGGAGAGAGAAAGGAGATGTGGATAGGGGTGAAAAAAAGCTCAAACCTCATGTGTCAACTCGGCTCGTGGTATAAACAAACTGAACTGAGCCCATGTTTTAGCTCAGCCACCTAACGAGTCAAGCTCAAGGTGGCTCATGATCTGCTCAGTGGCTCGTGAGGCTCAGCCAGCCCAGGCGCCCCCAAGCCTAATGTCACCTGGCCCAAGTAACTGCTAACCCTAACCAATGCGCACTGGCTGCACAACATAGGTAGTAGGCACACAACAAGCCACCACATTGTGCACAAGCACATGCTCGACCTGTTACACGCGACGGCGGAGGAACGACGAAGTAAACAAGATCAATCGCAGAGAGACACGAGATTTAACGTGGAAAACCCTCCCAATGTGAGAGGGAAAAAACCACGGGCGCCAACCAGCAACAATCTTCACTATATCTAGGTGAGGTTACAACGCCGGGGATTTACAACTCTAATTTCATATCCCAAACGGCGGCTTACAGGAAATATATATATCATGAAAACCCTAATTCGACTAGGACGGGCCTCCGCTACGCTCCGTCCAGAAGCCGGCCTTATTGATGTGTAGAATTTGGATCACAAATCAACATACTCCACCTTGAGACAAATTCCTTCCTGTAGCATAAATCAATACTTCACCAACACAACAAAGAAAGAAATACTTTCGCGCCACACACCTCTTGGGCTAAACTGTAATACCAACTAAGCTTGAGCAAAGCTCAAACTTAGCAACAGGAACTGGCTTTGTCAACATATCAGCAGGATTTTCATGAGTGCTAATCTTGCATACCTTTAGCTTACCCTTTGCAACAATATCTCTGACATAATTATATTTAATCTCAATGTGCTTTGTCCTCTCATGAAACATCTGATCTTTAGTGAGATAAATTGCACTCTGGCTGTCACAAAACAGATTAATGCAAGAATCAACTCCAGCAAGCTCAGCAAACAAACCTTTCAGCCAAACTGACTCTTTACTTGCTTCACAAATAGCCATATATTCTGCTTCAGTGGTGGATAGCGCAACAACATCCTGCAAATGTGCCTTCCAGCTCATAGCACAACCTCCAATGGTAAATACATAACCTGTGAGCGACCTACGCTTATCCAATCACCAGCATAATCTGAATCAACATAGCCAACAAGTTCCTTTTCAGTCCTGCCAAACTTCAAACAAGCATCCGATGTGCCTTGCATGTACCTGAAAATCCACTGAACGGCCTTCCAATGCTCTTTACCAGGATTAGCCATATATCTACTGACCATACTCATAGCATAAGATAAATCCGGACGAGAGCAAACCATAGCATACATCAAAGACCCAACAAAGACTAGCATACGGAACTCGGACATGTACTCAACCTCCTCATCGCTGCTAGGACATTGTGAAGTCGACAATTTAAAGTGAGGTGCAATGGGAGTACTAACGAGCTTTGAATCATGCATGTTGAAACGATGAAGCACTTTCTGAATATAATTTTGCTGACTAAGAAACAATAAACCGTAAGCACGGTCTCTAGTAATTTCCATACCTAGAATTTTCTTAGCAGACTAAGATCCTTCATATCAAATTCATCGCTCAATCGAGCCTTCAATGCGATGATTTCTTTCTTGCTCTTGGCAGCAATCAGCATATCATCAACATATAACAGCAAGTATATAGGTGATCCATCAACAAATTTAATGTAGACACAGCTATCATAATCAGATCTTTTAAAGTTATTTGATAACATAAATGAATCAAACCTCTTATACCATCAAGCGAGAGACTGTTTCAAACCATATAAGGACTTCTTCAATTTGCAAACATGATCCTCCTTACTGTGCACTATGAACCCTTCCGCTGGTCCATGTATATCTCCTCCTCAAGATCTCCATGCAAGAATGTCGTCTTCACATCTAGCTGCTCAAGCTCAAGATCACGATAGCAACAATACTAAAGAATGTACGGATTGAGCTATGCTTCACAACCGGGAGAACACATCATTGTAATCAACACCCGAATCGATCAAAACCTTTAGCTACTAACCTTGCCTTAAATCTTGGAGGCTCACTAGGAGATAGACCCTCCTTCCTCTTGAAGATCCATTTGCAGCGCACGGTCTTCTTATTTTTAGGCAAGCACACCACGTCCCATGTGCCATTTTTCTCCAGGGACTGCATCTCTTCTTGCATAGCTGAGATCCACTTCTCATGATCTCCAGAAATAATGGCTTCAGTGTACGTAGCTGGCTCATGAGTGTTCTCCACCTGTTCAGCACAACTAAGAGCATAATTAATCAAATTACACTATTCAATTAATCGGGATCGAGGACCACAACTCCTCTTTTCTCTGCGAAGTGCTATAGGCTGATCGTCTTGCTGCGAAACAGGAGATAAGTGCTGAACAGTATCAATAGTATCATCAATAAATTCATCTCCCTGATCATCCACGTGCTCCACCTGCACGCTCATATTCTGCTCCTCATCATCAGATCTGTCTGGTACAATATCTATGGGTAAACTGTCATTAAACATCACAGATTCATTAAAAACAACACTTCTGCTCATGAAAGTCTTTCTTGTTTCAGGATTCCATAGCTTATATCCTTTTACTCCAGAACCATAACCAAGAAACAGACACTTAATAGCTCTAGGCTCCAATTTTCCATTATCAACATGAGCATAAGCAGTGCAACCAAAAACTCTCAGCTGTGAATAATCAGCAGATGTACCAGACCATACCTCAATGGGAGTTTTCTTGTTGAGTGGAATAGAAGGCGATCTGTTGATCAAATAGCATGCGGTGTTGGCGGCCTCTGCCCAAAAACGCTTGCTCATCTTTGCGTTGGACAACATGCAACGAGCCTTCGATATGATGGTTCTGTTCATGCGCTCAGCCACACCATTCTGCTGCGGAGTGTACGGGATGGTGTGATGCCTCACAATGCCTTCCTTCCTGCAATAATCATTAAACTCATGCGAGCAAAATTCACCACCATTATCAGTACGAAGCAGCTTTACCTTCTTCTCAGTTTGCCTTTCTATCATTACTTTCCAATCTCTAAAAGCAGCAAATGTATCATCTTTACCTTTCAGAAAATAAGGCCACACTTTTCTAGAGTAATCATCAATGATAGTAAGCATATAATTTGCACCACCATACGAGGTCTTACGAGAAGGCCCCCACAAATCAGCATGTACATACTCAAGTATACCTTTGGAGCGATGTACCGAGGCATTGAACTTTACCCTCTTGTGCTTACCAAAAATGCAGTGCTCACAGAAGTTCATCTTACTCTGAGTGCAGCCATCCAGCAGGTTCCTCTTCATCAATTCTGCCATACCAAGTTCACTCATGTGTCCAAGACGCTTATGCCAGAGGTTAGTGTTATTATCAGAGACAGTAGCAGTCGTAGCGGAAACACGCAATATACTTCCTCTAAGCACATATAACTTGGCAGAATTCATATCACCAATCATGTAAACGAGAGAACCTCTTGATACCTTTAAAACTCCACCTGAAGCGGAGTACTTGTACCCATCATCATCGAGTGTGCTGAGGGAGATGAGATTTCTTGCCATCCTTGATATATGTCGCACATTGTCCAGCGTGCGAACCATGCCATCATGTGTCCTGATCTGAACAGATCCAATGCCCACGATCTCACATGGGTTGTCATCTCCCATGCGAACGACATCTCCACTCTGCACAGGCTTATAAGAACTAAACCATTCTCTGTTAATGCAGATATGAAATGAACATGCCGAATCGAGTAACCATTCATCATGACCAGCAACACAACCAGCAAATACGACAAAGCAATCTCCAGAATCAATACTATCAGCACCGGAGACAATAGAGGCATTACCTTCAGATTTATTTTTCTGTTGGTATGCAGCATTCCTCTTCTCCTTATTCTTTAACTTATAGCAATCCTCGATGAAGTGGTTCGTTTTCTTGCAGTACTTGCAGAACTTCTTATCCCTGGACTTTGAACGTCCTCTACCATGCTGGCTCTTGTCGCGATTGTTGTTATCATAGGACTTCGCTCGATCGCCTCGACCGCAACGCCGCCCTTGGAGGACGACGGCTCACCCTGCACCATACCTTTCATCTTCTCCTTACTCTGGAGCGCCTCATAAACCTCCGCTACGGTTAGTTCATCACGGCTTAACAATATGGTGTCACGGAAATTTGAATATGAACTAGGCAGTGAGCATAGTAACAGAAGACCTAAATCCTCATCATCAAATTTTACCTCCATGGATAACAGATCGGTCACGATCTCCTTAAAGACCGATATGTGGTTCATCACCGATCCTCCCTCCTGCAACTTGTGCGAGAACAACTTCATCTTCATGTGCATCTTACTGGTGAGATCTTTTGACATGCAGATCGATTCCAGTTTCAACCAAATTTCTGCAGCAGTTTTCACCTGCAGCACTTCTTGCAAGATATCATTAGAAAGATGAAGTTGAATGAGCGACAAAGCCTTACGATCTTTACGTTTCTCCTCAGGAGTCCATTGATCCTTCTCCTTCTTCCCGAAGCAATCTAGGGCCTCATCCAGATCCTGTGATTGGGCGAGTATCGCCCTCATCTTCACTTGCCACAGCGAGAATCTCGTCTTGTAGTCGAGTAGCGGTAGATCAAACTTCATCGACGCCATCGCGATGCCCGATCTGAAGAACCTCAGCTCTGATACCACTTGTTACACGCGACGGCAGAGGAACGACGAAGTAAACAAGATCAATCGCAGAGAGACACGAGATTTAACGTGGAAAACCCTCCCAATGCGAGAGGGAAAAAACCACGGCGCCACCAAAGAACAATCTTCACTATATCTGGGTGAGGTTACAACGCCGGGGATTTACAACTCTAATTTCATATCCCAAACGGCGGCTTACAGGAAATATATATATCATGAAAACCCTAATTCGACTAGGACGGGCCTCCGCTACGCTCCGTCCAGAAGCCGGCCTTATTGATGTGTAGAATTTGGATCACAAATCAACACGACCTCCCCTTGGCATCCGTGTCCACCTCTCCACCTCCTCACCATTCGTCTCCACCGCCACCTCCCTTCCACCTTGTCGTTTGCCTCCACCTCCCCTTCCCATCCCGCCAAGATAGACGCCTCTG
Organism: Dendrocalamus sinicus; assembly: GCA_036346575.1. NCBI lineage: Eukaryota > Viridiplantae > Streptophyta > Magnoliopsida > Poales > Poaceae > Dendrocalamus > Dendrocalamus sinicus. The sequence goes on from CM070642.1 coordinate 34,813,405, forward strand.
CCTCGGCCTCCCCTCGTCATCCGCCTCTGCCTCCCCTATCCCTCACCATTCGTCTCCCCTAGCTGTCCACCTCCACATTGGCATCCCCTCGGCCTCTGCCGCCACCTCCCCTAGCCATCCGCCTCTGCATCGGCCTCCCCTAAACCTCTCCTCGCCCTCTAGCACATGGAGCGGCAGGCGCAGGCAAGCATGGAATCCAAGAACCACCGAGAGAGGAGGTCCGTCGGCTCCATGTCGACCCCAGTGGTGAACCACCCATCTTATGACTACCTCGTCAATGCCTATTCACTCCCACCTAGCAGTACCAAACCTACTCCAACCCTGATGGCCTCGGTAATTTTCTATTAGTCCTCTAGTTCAATTGCAATTATATGATTTAGCTTCTCGATATTTGTCACATGTGTTTTTAGTGTCAATTTTTATGAATGTATCACTGTCAATTTATATGAATGTATCACTATCAATTTGTCATGTGTGTTCTTATTGATATTTGCGTTGACTAATAATTGCTAGGCAAGGAGTCGGAGCAACATGGCTCCTTGGACACGCCTGATTTCTCAAATGACAGTGAAGGTTCACATGTTTCATTGGATTCTCCAAGCGATGACGAGCTAGCAATCATGGTGGAAGATGATGGTGTTAAGTCTCCAAGTTCAAACAAAAGGGAAAAAAAGGGCAAAAGGGCATTCCAGCTTCTCCTTCCAAAAAGATCAAAGGAAAGCATTCAGATTGTTGGAAGCTTTTCAAGGCGGTGAATGTTCCATCTAAGAAGGAGAAAGAGGTAACCGATACGATGGCAAAGTGTAGATTTTGTCATGGAATGTTTTCTTACAAGCTAGGTGGAGCAACTTCATATCTAAAAAGGCATATTCCAAAGTGCGCATCCTATTTGAACAAAGTGAGAAGGCCAATTACAAGTGGCAACATTCGAATGAAAAATGGGCATTATATAGCAAAATTTGGCTAATATTGAAGGCATTAGCTGAAATAACTACTACATTTTCAGGTTCTCTATACCTCACAATAAATATTTTTTTTATCCTTACATATTGAATGTTAAGATTGCATTGAGGGCTACAAGTACTTGTAGTGATTAATATGTGAAGCGTATGGGTACAACAATGTTAGAGAAGTCTAACAAGTATTTTGGTCTGTTGTAACCAAAAGCTGGATCTTGTTAGTCATTGATAGCCTACAGTTTCAGACTGAATACTGAATACAGAGACAGGACAAAAGCTAAATATTGGTATTGTCATTTTTTTACATGTTTCTTGTTCCTGGACTTAAATAGAGCTTTGTACACAAATCTGATTTCTACATTATGCTAGCATTTGTCAAGCTAAAAAAAGTAGTTAGCGTGTCCAATATCTGTGCTACATTTTCTTTGAAAAATATCTATGCTACCTTGCATTATATTGCACATAATAGACTAGTCAATGTCCAATTAAAAGCCTCCTTGTTTGTTGCACAGATTCATTAGAACCAAGTTAACTGTTTTAGTCTGAGAGCTTCAAACTTTCCAATGTAATTTAGCAAAGTGATGAGCCTAGACAGCTTCTGTTCTTATGGTTTCAGTACCAATTACATCTTTATTTCAGAGATTGCTGAATCAATTGAAAAGAGTAGTACACTAAGTGTAGAGAGACAGTATGTTTTGTGCCTAGAAACTTCCCAAGACTACCTCCTATGTGCTATATCCTTTGCTCTATCTGTTGACTTATAGATAGTCTCACATTCAATTTTCCATACTGAGAGATGTGGGGATTGCCCGATCTTCACGGCGTAGGATCGATGGAGATAATTTGGATCTGTGCAACCTGACGACAAAAGAATTCGTCCAACCACACGCTCGTGATTCCATCTACCCGACCACCAAGTAGACGCGTCGTCGCTCCGGTCAATCACAAGGAATCACAAGAACGACGGGGAAGAATGTCCGATTCCCCTCTAGGTTGCAATCATATACCAAACCCTAAGAGGAACAAGCGAAGATCTCTCTGGAAAAATAATAGATTGATTCATGATGGTCTATTTTTTTACAATAGAAAACACAAGATACTTATTTGGCCTAGGACCAGCGCAAGTCTGTTTGGCCGAAGAAAATCGAGTCCGACTCAACCGAAAAATACAGACTCGACAACGGAACGCAGCAAAGGAAACCGAGTCTGACTCAACGAAAAAAAAGGCTTGGAATTTCCGTCACGCATGCTTTCACATTCCTTGACTAGCCAAGTCTCGCATGCATGCACGTCCATGCATTCCCTTGACTAGAGAAGTCACCAAGTCATGCATGCACACTCGTCCATGCATTCCCTTGACTAGATAACTTCCTTGGCTAGAAGCGGCTCCATGAAGTGTGCACAAATTTTGCATTTGTAACAGTGCTCTCTCGTGACTTGATAATTCCATTGACAAAAAGTGGCTTCCTAGATTGTGCAGGAATTTGATGTTTGGAATAGTGTCTTCTCTTTCTTTACTTCCTTCCATTGAATTTCTTGATGGTACTTTTTCACGTGACAAATCTAAGAACAATTAAATAGCAACTATTAGGTAGTATATTATTATCATATAAATTAAACTTAACTTTAACTAGGAGCGAGTTCACCTGTTGATAAATCTTTTTAGTTCGTGCTCACGCAGTCGGTCCAGTCGTGATGTTCTCATCACTGAGCTTCCAATTTGATTGCTTTGGCTATACAGCTCTTAACTTTTAGATATGGTGACTTTGTGCTTACTGCCTTTGCAGATTTATTATTTTTCTTTTTTACTATGCCTTTTTCACATTGTCCTTTCATATCTCTGGAGTCAACGTTCTTAGTGGCTATTCCAGTGCTGCGCATTTAGTTACTTTTTCCCTGCTGTAGGAGCATGTTCCTTTCGAATTTGTGAAGTAGACTTTTTGCTACCTATTGACCAACTTTGAGTGGCTATCTATCTTGCTGAGGCATTCAATTAAACGGGAATTTTCTTTCTAAGTTTCTATTGCTTCCAAATACAGAGAGGTAAACATGGTTATTATTGCTTATTTAGGTTTCAGGTAATTTCTAATTAGAGTAGCATATCACCTTTCTTTCATATCAAAATGCGTACAGGATCCCCTGTTTATACTTCAACAATCCAACACATGGCAGCTCCATTCAACTAGCTTCGAGAGTCCTCTCCATTCAACTAGCTTCGAGAGTCCTCTCTCAAGCTAGAAGAAGCTCCCAGTCCCAGGATAAGCTTAAGCAATGTCTAGCTCAACTAAAACGTCTCCAATAAGCCAGACGCGTGCGCGTACCCCATTAGATTTTGAACGCTTTAATGGCTGATAGTAAGATAGCGGTCCATCTGACGCACCAACGGGGCACTAATTGATCTTTGATTCTAGCTAGGTCGTGTAATGAACGGGCTGTTTTTTTTTCTTAAGAAAGCCTTTGGCCGGCAAGTGGCAATATGCCAATCAAGAGGGCGAAATCGTGAAAGCATCAAGCGGATCAGAGAACCATTGATGTAACGACATCCAATAACCATTTCGCGCGCTTCCTAATGTCCCAACGCTGAAAGCAGCGGCGTATAAGTCATTCGTATAACGATGGTCTGATGGTCATCTTGACTTTTGCAATTGTGATTGGCCTCTCGTGCGTCAGCTATAATAAGTCCTGATAATGCAGTGAGAGATTCGGAATTGAAACCGGCAAACCGCAGCCACGGTGGTTCATCACAGTTCACAAATCAAGTTCCTAACAGAACAGAAAAACAATTCACAAATCAATATGTGGAGACAGGGATAGCTAGCAACCAGCCAAACCAACCGGTTAGCCCACCTAGTGAGCCTTATCTCATCAGGCTGTAGCTTTCTCTCTTCTCCTTATATACCCTAGTACATGTTGAAAATAATCTTGATTTAGAGTTTGAATTGAGTCTAAGACGCAGTAGAGTCTGTTTCTGTGTGTTACTCAAATTGAAGTCGTGATCAATTTGAAGTCCAAGTACGTATATTAATAGGAGAGTATTAGCCTATATAATGAGAAGACTTGTAACAAATTTTGTAAGAAAAGAAGAAAGCAAGAAAGAAAAGAAAGATAATAGAGAAATTTAGAAAATTTGGCTACACAATTGTGGTCAGGGCAAATTCTCTTGTGTTCTCTTTATTTATTTATTGATTTATTTTGGTGCCGTGATAAAGGAAACATAGGGGAGAAGGGACTCAGACCCTAGCCGCCTTTGCCTTTTTATTCTCTTTTCTCTTCACCGCCACACGCCAAGAACGAATTCTCCATTGCTTGCGTCGCTTGGCCGCCGTCACGTTGCCTGCCTCCTGTGCCGGCATTATTGCTTCCCACGCTGAAGTCAGCAGCGCCACTCTCCTTTGACCACGTGCTCGAGCTTGCGTATCTCACGCGCAACCTCGCCAGGATTCATTTTGCAATCATTTTCTTGTGCTCGCCGTACGCAACACGCGCCCGCGCCTACCCACGTGTGGCCACGTGGCCCGCGTTGCCGGCTTGCATTCGCCTAGTGCACCTTGCCATGTGCCATGATGCTGCGTTGTCACCAGCGTGTCGCTCTGTTGTCCAATCGGCCAATTGTCGCATGCCTTCTTAACTACCCACATCAACGCGCCCGCAAGCGGTTGCTGTGTGGAGCCATTGACACCAGTGTTAGCACGCCAACGTGTTACGCACCGTGCCAAAGAACACTGGTGCTCCATCCTATTATTGCTAACCAATCAAAGCCATGTTCTGCACGACGTCCCGGAGGGAGGTGCCTCGGGTGCTATGTGTTTGTGCACCGAAGTGGAGGAGGGCAAGCGGGAACCAGAGGGAAACTTTGGGAAAGATTCAGAGGAAAAGGAGAAGGGAAAAAGAGAGAAATAGATTGGAGTTTTGGCGTTCATCACATGGGTAACAATTTGGTTATTTCCCCTCTATTTATTAAATTTAGAGATTAGAATACAGGTTAGAGAGAGGGGGGTAGTGAGTTTTCGTCGAGGGTTGATTAGTAGATTGGTTTGGTAGTGGTAATTTTCACGGTAATTTTGGGTGCTGTTTGGATATAATTTGGGAATAGCATATACTAAAAAGTTGTAGAGAATTTCAATAGCTTTATATAGAATTATTATTCATGTCAAACAGATGAATAGATTTTGAGTTATGAATTTTGTAAGCCTGTTGTCTGGTAAATTGTCATCTGTTGATAGCATATATTAATCTATAGATTAAAAATAGAAGATAGAATAATTTGGGGATTTGATCTACATAAAAAATATAGGTAATTTCTGAAGGGTTCCATAAAGCCTAAGAACATGATTTTCAGATAAGTAGAACAGAAATTATGAATTTTAGATGATTGCTGTTTAGAACTAGGTTGCTGCAGACGCAGTCATGGGAAAACATTAATTTGACTGATTTAATGGCAAAACTAAATTTTAGTCATAACTACGAAGTGGTAGATAATTTTCTTTAATTTCTAAAAAATGTCATAGCTCAATGTATTTACATGTGTACATTAAACAAATATGAAATTATTAAGTCTGCTGTCCAGAAGATGATAGATCTATTTTCTGGGTTAAAACAGGGGTTTAAATAGTTTAATCTGGACATTTGATCAACTATGAAGTTGTAGAAAATTTTGTATAGATTAAATAACTAGTATTGTTTGCTATTATACGATGTGGAAGTTGAAAGTTATGATAATTTTAGTGCCGAGATAGTAGGGAAGACTATTCGGTAGAGGTGGAAAGTTGAGAAATTAGGGAGCGTGTAGGAGTGTTATTGATTAAGTGTTATTTTATATTACTGTCTCTTGTATTGAGTGTGGGTCTTTACTGTAGGAGAAGTAACTTCGGGGTTGGTGTCATCCTCTAATCAACCTGATCGTTGTAACTAGAAAGACAAGTGGATGGTAAAATGGTACACAAGTGTTTGGAATTGATATTTGGTTACATGAATACTTATCATGATTATTCCTATTTTATATTGCTCACATACTTGTGATAAATTGATGATGATGACTGTATAAGAATGTTGATTATATTAATTGCTTAATGAAAAAAGATAATAACAATTACATTACATGTTGAGCATTCATGATGAAAAAATGTGACTCACGGGAGTGGGATGAGGTCCCTATATGCAAAATATGGGCAATGAGGTCCCCGTATGAAAAAGAACCGGCAATTGGTCCTCGCACAAAAGAGTGCGGGCATGAGAGAACACCGACGGATGTTACACTCTGCTATACTGGTATAAATAGAAGATGAGTTGAGACATGAGTATGAGCATTGCATTGCATTCATGAAAAATGAAAAGTGGTTTGCGATAATGAGACACATGAATGAAAACTTATGAGAATGAATATAAGAAATTGAGTTAATGATAAATGGGTATGAGTTGTTAATAAGATGATGCCTCGTTTATTATTCTACTTTGTATTTGTTAAGTCATGAACCCACCCTTACTTTGTTAATGTTTTTAGGTGAATGTTGAATGCGGCATGCATGGATGAAAGTAACACATGAAACTTTGCACTTTTCTAGTTCTCCATGCATTTAGAGATCAATAAATTATCACTATGTTCAGTTTAGACTTGCCATGTTATTCCTTAGATACATAATTATTTTCCATAGTTCCCTCATGGTTCTTAATGATACTACTTGATGGCCTCCTTGGTTAGCCTTATGATTGATTCATTTTAGTGATTATTTTGTTCATCTTAAGTTCAATTTATTGATTAGCTTGTTGCTGAAATTTCTATTTTTGTTATTATGTTGAATGATTATTTTTTAAGCCTAGTTGTTGGTGATGCTTACTTAATGGTTTTAAATTGGCAGTGAGGGTAGTTGTGGATGACATTCTAGGCTTTTGAGAAGCCAGAGTGTTATAGGTGGTCTCAGAGTGAACATTAGGTCTATGGTGAAGAAACTAATATCTTACTAGTTAATCAACTAAAATTTTTACATAGGGTTGGTAACCTAAAGAAATAATAACAATAACAATAAAATGACTAAAGTTTGGTTATTACTAAAATTTGGCTTAGGATAATTAATTTACTCAAAACAGAAATTTGATACACTAGGGCACACTAGGATGGACTAGGTCACGCATTGCATTTACTCTTCCATTAGTAGTATCATTATTAATGAATGTTGAGTTGTTGCTTATGTTTGTTTGGATGATTGGGTAATCTAGAAGGATAGTGATATTGACAGATAGTGGTCATGATTGTGGCCATGGCCAAACTGTGCCACTATGTGTGGTGGATGAGTGATGATGAGTTTCCCTTGGATAATCTCAAACACAAATGATCAGGGGTAAGTTTTTATTGGTCATTTTGGGTGAGTTATTGTTCTTTGTATGAGTTTTCATGGTTAGTTATTTACAGTATTGGTAATGTGCTTTCATTCGCCATTTTATTTCATGAAGGAATTGTTGTTTTTCCAAATTTTGAGCTATTCTTGCTGCTCAGGAAAGTTGTTAAGTTGCAAGGTTGTTCTTTTATGGGAGTTTTGCCATTTTATGGAGGAATATGATTTGTTTATTTACCCAATGTTGTAGGTAATAGAAAATGTCTTTTGTCATGAGAAAGATTTAAACCTATATGGTTCTTTTCGAATATTTCGAGTAATTGAAGTTAAATGTCCCTTTTTTTTATGAAGAAGAGCATTTAAATCCTTTTGAGATATCTTTTTTAGAGATGTCATGATCATAGGAATTAAGAGACAAGGTATGGGGTGCCAAGTGTTGTAGATGGCATAGTGTATAGTTGATTTCAATTAATATCCATTGGATATATATATATATATATATATATATATATATATATATATATATATATATATATATATATATATATATATATATATATATATATATATATATATATATATATATATATATATATATATATATATATATATATATATAGGAAAAATACTTTTACTCCCGGGTGTAATTACACCCACCTCTAATATATCACCTAAACAAACTTGAAATACTCATTTATCACTTTAGATATATTTACATACTAATTATAAGATACTCCAATGTGAACCACACGAAAAAATTGCAAGGAAATCCATAGTTTTTAGTGTATTTTGTAAATACCTTCGTATACGCATATAAAAAGGAGTATGTCGAAAAAAATGTACATACCACCTCTGGAAAATTGTTCATACCACCCAAATGCCCTTAAATACTGTATACTATATGTGCATACCCTCCGATTCATGAGATACTCCCCTACGTTGTGAGATACGACATAGGTGTAATTACACCTGAGTAGAAACGAGGCTTCATATATATATATATATATATATATATATATATATATATATATATATATATATATATATATATATATATATATATATATATATATATATATATATATATATATATATATATATATATATATATATATATATATATATATATATATATATATATATATATATATATATATTTGATGGTGCCCTAGAGTAGTTACATGGTAAATAGTGACTAAGAGTATGCTCTTTCCTATTGGAAAATTAGTGTATAAAGAAGTATGAAGTATTGATGCATGACTATTAATACTGTTTAATCTACCAAATTTTGTTAGATACATTATATTATTTGGGTCTTAATGGACTAATCTAACCGTTTGGGATGGATAAGTTAAGATGTCGAATTATTGTCTTGGTGGATATTTGGTGGTCATATTAAATTGCTAGATTTATTTCTTAACATGATTAATTGTTAGAATTATGTATAAAGGGTTCAAAAATCTGAATATCGATGATCCAGAATTCTTATGGGAAGAGCTTTGGGTAAGTTATTCTAGCTAGAGTGATTACATAATTTGTTATAGTGTCATGAGAGACTTTGATTCATATAGAAATATGATTAATGAAGTATTAGTGGGATTATGCAAGGTGAAATAGTTGAATTTGTGGTTGTACATGTCCATGCAATTGCAATAAGTTGGATAGCAATTAGATTTCACGATAAAGTCAATTGTTAGTATAAATCATTGGAGTGAAATTAATATGTGCTAGGATTTGGTGTTGAGAATCACTAAAGAGTCGAGTTGCTAGATTTTAATAAGTGTCTTATATTTATGTGCTTATGAAATTGTTGGATGATGGTTGATGATTGATGAAAGAAATTTTATGAAACATTTTGATTTTGTGCACTAGATATCTTCTAAAGTAAGGTAGTTGTGGTAGAAAGGAGCGAAGTTTGGGTGGGTTCTCAATTTGAGGATGAGATGATAAAATAGTACGAAGCCTTTAAGTGAGTTCTGGAGAGTTTATGATGGAGTAGTGGATTATGATGATTTTTGTTAAGAGTTTTACTAAATTGATGATATCAAGCTTGTCAGTAAAGGCATACTGGAGTTAGTGGTGAAACTTGTAGAAAGAAGAAAATTTGATCATCTTTCGTGATATCATCTAAATGAAATGTTTTGGAGTTTTGTGCTTATGATCTTCTGGAGTTTATAACCTATGAGGAAGTTGTATTCTATTTAGCATTGAGAATTAACTTTAGTAGTTGAGATTTCCCATGATTTATAAACGGTTTAAAAAAAGGGTGCCTTACTACTTAATTATTTCCTTGGGGCTTTTATTGTTGCAATTTTCTAATATTTTCTAATCTTCTAGATTTGTTTTTATTGCCTCTTATCTTCTTTTTGTGAAGAAAATAGTTAAGTCATGTTATGAAGTCTTTTATCATTTAAAGTGGCAATTGACAAATAGTAATTAAGTATACAATCTTATAAGGCATTGAGTGCCAAGTTATTTGGAGTGCATAGAAGGATGATTTTTATATACTATAATTCTTGGAGAGAAATTAACTTCATGCAATGGTCATGAAGTATACATGTTTGTGGATTATTTGGGAGATTATCAAAGGTTCAGAAATTTGATCTATTAAGTAGAATGTTGTGATTGTGTAGGTTGCTGGATTTTGTAGACGAAATTGGATGGTGTGGTTTAATGAAAATATCATATTGGTGAAGTAATTTAATCGATGTCGTAGTTTCTTGAAGGATGAGGGTTGTCGAATTATTATTGGATATCATTTGATTTTCGGTGAATATGTCACTTGGAGTTAGAATCTTTATAAGATTTAGTTGGTGAAGATTGTATTAGCTATTTATGTTATAATGATTGAGTATATTTGGATTGCCGAAATGTTAGTCAACGTATTTGAGGATTTCCCTATCAATTATAATAAACTTTATTATAGGAGTCACAGAGGTTGAAGTTATTAAGAGTAGTGGGGGGAATATTTTTGTAGTTTACGAAACTACAAGTTTCGGGAGTTACTTATGGTTACAATCTTAATAGAATTTTATCTCAATCTATGGATAAGAGGAGATGAAATTTGACTTTATGCTTTAGTCTAGACCTATAATTAATCATGATTATATGTGAAAGTAGGAGAACAAAATTGACCTCGAGAACTATGACGATCATTGATTGGATTTATTTGTTTGTCGTAAATGTATGTGTGCTAGCGGCTTCAAAATGATTACCCTAAAAGAATTGAGGTGATGGGATTTAATGTGAAAACTATATTTAAGTTTCCTTGGAGTTACTTGTAGAAATATTTCTTTGGTAGAGGAGTTGAATTGAGCATTTTGTGGATTAGTAAAAACATCTCTAGATTGGTGTGGATGTCACTTTACGATTGTGTAAATCCTTGAGGTTGCCAATTTAAGAGGAATGAGTTAGTATGGTATATAAGAATTTGGAATACCATGATTTGAAGAAAAACATTCCCTAAAATTGGGTGGAGTGTGTTTTGCTGAGGTAGTGAAATGCCCATCTGGTTCTTGACTGTTTTATGTGTTTATATTGGATGTTCATTCGCTAAGTGAGTTGGTTTCATGTTGGTATCTGTGGCTATTTCCTTTTAATAAAAAGATAAAATTGTTAATTTGAGCATTTAAGTGATTTCACCTTTCGCTTATGTGGTTTTTATTTGCAATTGTTTATTTGGAAGCTGAGGGTTTTGATAGTGAGTCCTTCATTTTTAGAATAGATTCTTTTTGGGAGGGAGTGGGTTTAATGAGTATTTTATTTGCTTCTCTTGTCAAAGAGATGTTCCTTGTAAATTGTAGTGATCTCATTATGTCACAGGTTATTCTCTTCTAAGAATGGTTGATTTCAAAGCGGGGTAATTTTAGAAGTGGGTTTCCTTGTTAAGCAGGAGTGAGTAATTCTTTACTTGAGGTATGGAGAAGTGGAAGGACGTGTCGCATTCATGTGCACACAAAAGTATTGTGTGGTCTTGCGGTGTGATGTGTTTTTCAAGGTATTTGCATGGAGTTGGAGTGTATATGCATCCCAAGTATTTTTTGTGGGATTGAGTTGGAATGTTACAAGAAGAGTCATGAGGCGGAGAATTCGAGGTCAAATTCTATTAAGAGTGTAGAATGTAATATTCCAGAAATATCCCTCTTGAGGACTTGTGCGTGAATAGAGAAAATAAGGTACATGAAAAGGGGATGTTGGGAATCTTAGGTGAGAAGTTGGTTTCCTGGAACGAGTTTTATGGAGAGTTAAAGATCAATTCGTTTTGGTGCTGTGATAAAAGGAAACATGGGGGAGAAGAGACCCAGACCCTAGCCACCTTTGTCTTTTTATTATCTCTTCTCTTCGCTGCCTCACACAAAGAACGAATTCTCCATTACTTGCGTCGCTCGGCCGCCGTCATGTCGCCTTCCTCCCATGCCGGTCATTATTGTTTCCCACGCCAAAGTCAGCAGCACCGCTCTCCTTTGACCACATGCTCGAGCTTACGTATCTCATGCGTAGCCTCGCCACGATTCATTTTGCAATCATTTTCCTCTGCCCCCGTACACAGCACATGCCTGCACCTACCCACGCGTGGCCATGGTGCACCTTGCCATGCACCGTGATGCTGCATTATCACTAGCGCGTTGCCCTGCTATCTAATTGGCCGTCTACCGTACGCCTTCTTACCTGCCCACATCCACACACTAGCAAGCGTTGCTGCGTGGAGCCATCGACACCAGCGCCAGTGAGCCAATGCATTATGCACTGCACGAGTGAACACGCTGCTTCATCCTATCATTGCAAACCATTCAAAGCTATGTGTTGCACGATGTCTCGGGGGGAGGCGCCTCGGGTGTTGTGCGTTTGTGCGCTAAAGTGGAGGAGGGCAGGTAGGAACCGAAAGGAAACTTGAGAAAATATTCAGAGGAAAAGGAGAAGGGAAAAAAGGGAAATGGATCGAAGCTTTGGCATTAATCACATGGGTAACAATCTGGTTATTTTCCCACTATTTGTTAAATTAGTTAGAGATTAGAATACAGGTTAGAGAGAGAGAGAGAGAAAGGTAACAAGTTTTCATCGGGGAGGGGGTTCGATTAGTAGATCGGTTTGGTAGCGGTAATTTTCTATGGTAATTTTGGATACTGTTTGGGCATAATTTGGGAATAGCATCTACTAAAAAATTGTAGAGGATTTTGATAGATTTCTGTAGAATTCTTATTCATGTTGAACAGATAGATAGATTTTGGGTTTTGAATTTTGTAAACCTGTTGTCTGGTAAATTGTTATCTATTGGCAGCATGTATTAATCTGTAGATTAAAAATAGAAGATGGAATAATTTGGGGATTTAATCTACATGAAAAATGTAGATAATTTCTAAGGGGTTCCATAAAGTCTAAGAACATGATTTTCAGACAAGTAAAATGACATTTATGAATTTTGGGGACTGCTGTCCAGAACCGGGTTTCTGCTGCTAGACGTAGTTATTGGAAAATATTAATTTGATTGATTTAATGGTAGAACTAAATTTTAGGCATAATTAGGACGTGGTAGATAATTTCCCGTAGTTTCTAAAAATATCATAGCTCAATATATTTGCATGTGTAGATTAAAATATACAAAATTATTAAATCTACTGTCCAAAAGATGACAATTTTGTCTTCTAGGTTAAAACGGGAGTTTAGATGATTTAATTTGGACATTTGATTAATTAGAAAGTTGTAGGAAATTTTATATGGATTTTAGAACTAGTATAGTTTGTTATAATATGATGTGGAAGTTGAAAGTCATGATAATTTAGTGCTGGGACAACAGGGGAGATTATCTGATAAAGGGGTAAGTTGTGGAATTAGAGAATGTGTTGGAGTGTTGTGGATTAAGTGTTGTTTTATATATACTATAGCATGTATTAAGTGTGGGTATTTACTATAGGAGAAGTAACTTCGGGGCTGGTGTCATACCCTAATCAACTCGGTCATTGTAACTAAAAAGGCAAGTGCATGGTAGAATTGTATAGAGTGTTTAGAATTGTTATTTAGTTAAATGAATACTTGTCATGATTATTCATATGATTATACCTATTTTATATTGCTTACATACTTACAATAAATTGATGATAATGATGACTGTGGAAGAATGATGATTATATCAATTGCTTAATGAAGAAAGATAATAGTAATTACATTACGCATTGAGCATTCATGATAGAAAGATGTGACCCACATGAGTGGGATGAGGTCTTTGTATGCAAAATATGGGCAATGAGGTACCCGTAAGAAAAAGAACGGGCAATTGATCTCCATATGAAAGAGTGCATGCATGAGTGAACATCGACGGGTGTTACACTCCACTATATCGGTATAAGTAGAAGATGAGTTGAGACATGAGCATGAGCTTTGCATTACATTTATAAAAAGTGAAAAGTGGTTTGAGATAACATGTGAATGGAAACTAATGACAATAAGTATGAGAATTTGAGTTAACGATAAATGGGTATGAATTGTTAATAAGATGATACCTCGTTTATTATTTTGCTTTATACTTACTAAGTCATGAACTCACACTTGCTTTGTTGATGTTTTTAGGTCAGTATTGAAAGGTGCATGCATGGTTGGAAGAAGCACATAGAACTTTGCACTTTTCTAGTTCTCTATACACTTAGAGATTAATAAATTATCACCATGTTCAGTTTAGATTTGCCATATTATTCCTTAGTTGAATAATTTGTTTCCTTAATTTTGTCATGGTTCTTAATGATGCTGCTCCTTGGTTAGCCTTATGATTGATTCGTTTTAGTGATTATTTGTTTCCTGTTAAGTTCGATTTATTGATTAGCGTGTTATTGAAATTTTTGTTTATTATTATGTTGAATTATTATTTTTGAAGCTTATTTGTTGGTGATGCTTGATTAATGGTTTTAAATAGACAGTGAGAATAGTTATGAGGAATATTATAGGTTTTTGAGAAATCAGGGTGCTACCAGTAACATCTGATCGGAAGAAAATGAAAATGTCAGCTTCTGTCCTTGGTTCGCTGCATCCAACAAGTTTTTCTCGGCAAATCGGTCGAGTAACGCCAGGGAGAAGCTGCGCCAAGAGAGAGAGAGAGAGAGCCGACTTTTTTTCCTTGGCTGACGCAAGTTAAGGACAGCCATCGACAAGGAAAAAAGGTTCGCCAAGGAGAGAGAAATAGTCACTAGTCAAGCATCACTACTGGCGCATTTCGAAGGAAATGGAAAAGCGTAAGCTTTCCATTTTTTCCTCAGAAACCAAGTCATCTGTTGTCTGGTTCCTAGGCGGAGTCAAAGCTAGGCGCAACAAATACAGCAACAGTTGCTTCTCTTCCGGTTTTTGCGACGTGAGAAAAAAATTGTTTTCCTTCCTTGGTTCTAGAGAAACCATTCCTAGCAAGCCTTCGATCAGAGCCTTCAGTCCAACGCAAAAATATAATTGTTCAGCTGGCGGCAGCGAAAAACATCATCTTATTTCAGTCCCTCAATCTAAGAAAAAAAAGCAAAGCTCAAAATCCACAAGTTGTTGGCCCCAAAACCTAAGATAAGATTCCGTCCTTCGGTCATGAATAGAAGCTTTGTAAGAGATTGTTTTTATCTAGTTTGAATTCTTGATTTGTGTCTAAGATCATGCTGTGTTCTCCATAAAATAGTGTCACCAGTAATGAGGCATCACCAAGTGTGATGATAAAGATGAGATTCGCCATTGAATCGTATTATTCGATGCTTACGACGAGCAATTATACAGCCTGAAAAATCAAGATGAAGGTGTACATGAGGGTTTAAACCGAGTGGAAGGCCTGATCATCAAAGTGTGAAGGCAAGAACACTTCCAATGGTGGTGGCCATGGCCGCCAGAATCAGAAGCTCGATGAGGTAAAAATGAGGTACTATAATTGTAAGAATTATGGACACTTTGCTTCAGAATGCTGCAAGCCAAAGAAGGAGAAAGCGCTTCTTGTTAAAGCTCTCAGCGATGATGAACCAACACTGCTCTAATGCTAAGATGACTACAGGATATTGAGAAGATGTGTTCACCGTCCTAACTCGAGTACGCAGAGTTGATTCTGGTACGTTAAGGAGATGTGTCTCCATTCTATGTCGAGTATGACTTGAGCAAATTGTAGTCAAGATCGAATACTTCAACGAGTTGGAGTCTTTGTATCTGGATGGACATGTACTAGTTGAGTTGAATTGCTACATGTAGCTATGTGTTTAGCTTGCATGTAGATCGTTTCATGTGGAGGGGTAGCTGGTAGTTCATAATGCATTGAGACTAAATTAGGTGTATATCAAGTCAAGAATAGGAGGGAGAAATTTTCCATTAAAAAATATTAAGGGGGAGAATATTGGAAATAATCTTGATTTGAAGTTTGAATCGTGTCCGAGAAGCAGTAGAGTATGTCTCTGTATGCTACTTAAGTTGAAGTCACGACCAACTTGAAGTATGAGTACATATGTTAGTAAAAGAGTATTAGCCTATATAATGAGGAGGGTTGTAGCCAATTTTGTAAGAAAAGAAGAAAGCAAGAAAAAAAGAAAAAAGAGAATAGAGAAATTCAGAAAACTTGGCTATATAGTTACGGCTAGGCAAATTCTTATGTGTTCTCTATGTTTATTTTCCTGGAAAATAATCCTATACATGAGACTTGGATACCATATATGTGTGGTTGGATCCTTCTCGCAACAGGACATATGCTATTTAACTTTAATAGGACTACCATATAAACCCATTCTATGAAATTTAGGCCACATGATACATGGTCATACTCTGAAGAGGATCCAACCTTACATGCAGCATGACCTGAATCTTATAGGATTTGTTGCATTTTACGATCACCTTGACAGTTGTTACGACCATTCAGAGTCTGGCTACGACCACGTTGTAGCTGCTCCGACCATGCCTCCCAGCTCAGACCACGTACTCGTAGCTTCAGCTAACAAAAGTTACGACCACAATCACGTTGTGTTATACTCCTTTGACCATGTAGTAGGTTTGATCACCGTAGTCATAACTCGATTGCAACCATGCTGTGACTCTATTGACCGCTGTGATCGTAAAGCTTACGACTACATTGAAGACCTGATCACTGTGGTCGTAACTCGTTTGCAACTATGTCTTCTTCTCCGCAACTGTTATCGTAACTTGTTTACGACCACGTCTTCAGTTCCTGCGGACGCCTCGCTCGATTGCCATGGCCGTAACTCGTTTACGACCACGTCTGGAACCACATCGAACTCGATACTTGATAGTTTTCCTGGAGCCAAAACCGCTCCTTCTTTTCTTTATTTCTTTCACCTCTCGTTCGATCAGATCGATTGCTTCAACTCTCTTCACTTGTCTTGTTAGTTTAATCTTGTTGTCTAAACATTTATTTGTGTATTGCACAACTTAGCATGCAGTGCATGGAAGGAGCGCATGCATATGTTGAGTAGTGGTCAAGTTAATCATGTAGGAACAAGTCAGTTTACTTGCATGGAGGAGGAGACGTGCAGATTTGTGGCGCATGTACGTGTGCATGGATGTCTACCGTGCCTTGCATGTAGGTATTAGTTTGTGTTTTGAGCTAAGCCTAAGCCTTACAGCCATGATCCGAGATGAGCGGCTGGTGAACAAGTCATGGAATAAGGCTGTTAGTGCATGCATGCATTTAGTGATCAGGTTAGTGGACTAGTGTCCGGGTAGAGCGGATCAAGATGTAACTCCTTGCCTGGATGCCGTAGTATTTAAGTATCATGTAATCATTTGATTAGCTTTGAGAAGTGAATAACAAAAGAAGGCAATATTTGGTGGTAAGCAGTTGCAGCAGTACCAACTGTGCGTGTGTTCTTTGTGTTCATTGTATGCAGAAGTAGTGATTAGTGTGTAGTTGAGTCCACACAATTGCAGTTTCTCCAGTCTGCCTCATCGCTGGTGCTAGTACATACAGAGAAAAGAGAGAGCCCAGGGCTGCGTTCACCTAGTGTGAGTGTATAAGTGTGTGTTGCAGGGATTTGGGGCTGACTTGTCTCTCGTTACATTTCTCTCTTTTATACCCAGCTCTACGACTAAGAAACGGACTCGACTACGACTCGACTTTTACGACTACGACACGAACTCGACGAACTGAATCATACTCGTACACGTCTACGACCACTGACTCGTCATGACTATGACCACTAAACTGAAAACAAAATTACTAACTCTAACAGGATTATTTTCCCTCCAGCCTAGGGCAAGCATAGAGGTGGGAGTCGGGTTGAGCCTTTCCATGCCAGCCTGAGGCTCGGCCGACCCGGCCCAGCCCAAGCATGACACAAACGTGCCACATGGCGGGCTGAGCTGATATGACATGGACGGAGGACCAGGCTGGGCCTAAAAACTAGCCCGTCAGACGGGCCAGTCTGGCCAAACGCTCGGGCCGACCTGGCACAGAGGGCACGGCGGCGGCTGCCATCACCTCTCCTCGCGCCTCCGGCCACACAGCGCACGCGAAGAAGGACCGCGCAGACCGCATCGGCATGCCACGCCACCACACGTCGGGGTGTTCGCTAGCACGTCGCCATCCTCGGGGCCATCATCCCAGGCCACCGGGTTGCTGAACTGCAGCAGGAACACTAAATCCTCGTTCGCATCGGCCACGGCGCATGCCAGGGCGAATGCGGCCGGTACCTCCGCGACGTCCTCCACCCGCGGCACACACGCCGCATTGCGCGGTGGGAGCTGTGACGCACGCCAGGCAGTCAACGGCGACGTCGTCTGGAATCCCCGGGATGAGCTCAAGGTACTCGATCCACCTCGCGCTCGTGCTCTTAGACACGGCTCTTCAGGCTCCTCAATCCTCACCTTTGTGTGAGCTTCTGGACATGGATGGCTCTCACAGCCTCTCACTACGGTGGAAAGAGGACTTAAATAGAAGGCTAACCACTACGTGGCGGTGCATGATTGGACAATTCGTCACAGCACAGTCCATGACAAAGTTTTGTGATGGATTATTGAGTGAGAGTTATCTTATAGTATCTTTTTGCAATGCCTATGATGAAATTTTCTTTTATATTTTTGTGATTGTTTGTGATGAGTTTGAGGTTTGTGATGAGGGTGATCTTATAGTCCTCCACGAGATATGCATATGCTATATCTTTGAGTTTTGTTTTGCAAGACGGTATGAAAGCGATTAGCGGAGGCAATCACGTACACCAAGGACTGAGAATGGCTAAAGAGCGGCAACATCATCAACTGCATAATCCTAAGATCGTGCATATGTACGCTGATCTCAAACTCATGAACGATCTGGACATTGAGGAATAGTTAGTATATACATATGTTGTTACTATACTCTTTTTCTTACTCAGAGAACTCCACTCTGTGTCGTAAAGTTTTTAATGTGACAGTAATATTGTATATATAAAACATCAAGAAAATTCATTTTTCCACTGAAATATTTACGTGCCCATGTTTTTACGTAATTAATTCAATTTTAACTATGTTTTAACGAGACAGGCACGAGTGGAATGTAGATGGCGGTCGTTGCCACCATCATTGCCGTCGCCTTTGCCGTCTATAGTGACTAAGGGCTAGGCTAGAGTCGGCACGATAGGCTTTAGGCCATGCATGGATCTGACCAGAGGCAAGATGGGTCGGGCCAGCTGGCACAGCATAACGTGGCCAGAAGCATGCCAGATACATGCCCAGGCGGCACAGCACGGCCTAAGCCCCGCCTCTACCGCATGTGTAGCAGTAGATATCCAACTATTTATAGCAATACACTAGCTTAGTTATATATCACAAGTACTAGCTAGTTCACACTTTGCGCGCTCTCCCTCTTATACTACCATGGCAATAGAGGCAGCACCAGCACTAGAGAAAGGCACGCACGTCGTGCTGCTGGCCAGCCCCGGCGCGGGCCACGTCCTCCCAATGGCCGATCTCGCGCGGCGCGTCGTCGAACACGACGGCTTCACGGTCACGCTCGTCACCTACACCAACTTCGCCTCGGCCGACCACTCCTCCACCTTCGCCTCCCTGCCTTCGTCCGTCTCAACGGCTGTGCTCCCTGAGGTGTCCCTCGACGACCTCCCTGCCGACGCTCGCGTCGAGACGCGCATCATCACCGTCGTCAAGCGCGCTCTCCCGCACCTCCGCGACCTCCTCCGCTCCATGCTCGACTCTCCAGCCGGCGTCGCTGCTTTCGTGGCGGACCTCCTCGGCCCGTGGACGCTCGAGGTCGCCGTGGAGCTTGGCGTCCCGCGCTACCTCTTCTTCCCGTCTAACCTCATGGCGCTGTCCACGCTGCTCTACATGCCCGAGCTCGACAGGACTACCACCGGAGAGTTCCGCGACCTCCCGGAGCCTGTCGTCCTCCCGGGGTGCGTGCCGCTCCACGGCGCCGACCTCGTCGACCCCGTCCAGGACCGCGCCAGCCCCGTGTACCCCCTCATAGTCGAGCTGGGGAAGGACTACCTCCTCGCCGACGGCTTCATCGTCAACACCTTCGACGCGATGGAGCACGAGACTTTGGTGGCGTTCAACGATCTTTCCAACAAGGGCGTGTACCCGCCGGCGTACGCGGTGGGTCCGTTCACCCGTCCGTGCTACGACGATGCGGTCAAGGACAACAGCTGCATACGATGGCTCGACGACCAGCCGGACCGGTCGGTGTTGTACGTGTGTTTCGGCAGCGGTGGCACTCTGTCCACCGAGCAGACGGCCGAGCTGGCGGCCGGGCTGGAGGCGAGTGGGCAGAGGTTCCTGTGGGTGGTGCAATACCCCAGCGACAAGGACCGCAGCGCGAGCTTCTTCAGCGGTAGCCGCGGAGATGGTGACAACCCGGTAAGCTACCTACCCGAAGAGTTCGTCGAGAGGACCAAAGGCACCGGGCTCGCCGTGCCGCCATGGGTCCCGCAGGTGGAGATCCTGAACCACCGCGCGGTTGGCCTGTTCCTATCCCACTGCGGGTGGAACTCGACGCTGGAGAGTGTAGCGGCTGGCGTGCCGATGATGGCGTGGCCGCTGTACGCCGAGCAGAGGATGAACGCGGTGATGCTGTCGGAGCGGGTTGGGCTGGCGCTGCGTCCGAGGGCTAGGGAGGACGGGGTGGTGCCGCGGGACGAGGTGGCGGCGGTGGTGAGGCAGCTCATGGTGGGGGAGAAGGGCGCCGCAGCACGGAACAAGGCGAGCGAGCTGCAGCACGCGGCAGCGAAGGCCTTGGCGCCGGACGGGCCGTCGCGCAAGGCGTTCGAGGCCGTCGCCGCCAAGTGGAGGGCTGCACGTGCTACGGAGCACGGAACGGCGGCTTGATTGCGACTGTGCGAGTGGCTTTTTTTAGGGGTATTGATAACATCACCCCGGATGTTTTCTTCTTACCCCTCTAAAAAAATATCCCTCTCTAAAAAAATGAGATGTTAGATCTGTAATCTAATGGTTTCAAATCTGAATAATTATTAAAAAGAAAACATCCGAGTGATGTCTAGACACACGTACTTTGATCCGTGCGCATGAACTAGTGGCGACGTGTCGTACGTGTTTGTTGCATGTTTTGTTTGTTTGTTAGTACATCTCATATCTGTTGGTTGGTTTTGCCACACCTTAGCTTGTACTAATCGCCAACCCGTGAGTTCCCACGGACTATTACATTTATCGCATAATGATAATGTTAATAATTGGTTGCACATCTTTACTATTTAATAAGTTTGAGTTGGTGGTTGATGCATTCTCCTTTCTTCCGTCTCAACCCGTCCGATCTGAATACTGAAATCTTGACCATCTATCTAACATCCCTCTCCCTCTCTCTCATATCTAACTACCCCTCCTCTCCACTTCCACCAAGAGTTACCATCTCCCACCTCCTCTTCTACCCGGCCTCTTCTATGGATTTTAAAACTTTATCATACTACATGTTCTAAAACTAACGGGTGGTAAACTTTGTTAGAACGTGCATACAAATATGTTCAAATTTTTTAAATCCGTAGCAACGCACGAGTATTCAGCTATTTGAATATATTTTGAAGTTTCTACGGAGATCAATGAAACGTGGTATGTAGGGTCTGGGGTCCACCTGCACGTAGTGTTTTGACATTTTATTTTATTTTTTATCTTTTTTGCAATTTTTTTCAAAATGTTTACACGTTAAAAAACCAAAATTGATTGCAATTTTCAATCCCAATTTGTTGAACATATTTCAAAGTCTAAATTCTTTAGACTTAAATTTTGCATTTCCAACTATATGGATGGGAAAGTATCTTTAGTTTGAAATTTACGTATGTATTTAGTAACACAACTTTTAGATTTTTTATTCAGAATTTATGTAGCTTTTGACTCCATAATTTTTTTTGGAATTTTTTGTATTCGAATTTCAAATATTAAACAAAATTTGTATGTAATCGGATATCACAATTTTGTGGGATTTTTTTATTCCAATGTTTTAGATTCTTAGTTTATACATAGAATTGGTGAACCACTTTTCTTGAAATATTTTGTTGCGAACATTCTATTTTTAATGCCTTTCTTTTTGAAATATAATTGAAATTTGAAATAATAATTAGTGAAAATTACCTGTTGTACTTGCATATGAATTCTAACCTAAAATGAGATTTGAAAATAAATAATAACAACAAAAATAATAATTAACAAAAATTTGGAACAAAAAATAAAAGAAAATTAGCAATGTAGCAATGTGATTTTCGTACAAACTCCAAATCAAAACCCGTACGTATATGAAATTCGGAATAAAATTAGATGAAAAGTTGTTGTTGTTGTTGCATACAAATTCTAGCCTAAAACCAAGAATTGAAATTAAATGAAAAAATTAACAAAAAAATTGGGTCAAAAAATAAAAGGAAATTTGCAATTTGATTTTCATACAAACTCCAAATTAAAACCCCTACATAGGTAAAATTTAGAAAAAATATTCGATGAAATTTAGTAGTTGTGTTTGTATACAAATTCTAACATAAAACTGAAATTCAAAATTCCATAAAAATAAAATGTAGATTAAAATAAAGAGTTCATGTCAAGTACAATAAAAAATAACAAAAAAATTGAAATAAAAATCAGCAGCTAGATTTATATATGAATTCAACCTAAAACTAAAAAAAAGTCTATATGAAGTACAATCCAAAAATATGCAAATACAGTATAAAAATCATGGCAAATTAGCAATTGTTTTTTTAATTCCAAACAAAGTGAGAAATTGAACTTTTGGTTTTATTCAAAATTAAAATTATGGAAATATGCTAATTCGATAAAAAAGATAATGTAAGGATTCATTTGTATACACATAAACGAGGAATTGAAATATATTATGTAAGAAAAGTCGATGATAGGGTGATTTAATTTACAGTCGCTAGGAAAAAGTGAATATACTAATAATCTCACAAAAAGAAACACATTTCTAACCCTTTATTTGGTGGACCTTGATGGGATGGATGGATTAAAAGGATGATATATCGATAGGTGTTCACTTGGCTATGCTGATATAAGCTATGTGATGTGCATTATTAAGTATGTAGTATAGAAAAGCATGATAATAATGAAAAAAAGGGATGATACTTGGAAAATCATGTTTAAACAAGAAGTCGCTCTCCGTATATGTTGAGTGAAAAAAGAGCTAAAAAGCCAGGTTTTTAATTGGCTAGAGTCCTTAAGATAATTTCTCACCCTCCGTGAGGGTTGTAAATTCTCTCTCTTTGCTTGTGAATACCCCTGTTTGTACATATCTTTTATTTTTAATTCAATTTCACCGTAGGGTCTCCCCTCCGTTTCACTTGCAAAAAAAGATGATGACGATGATATAAACAGAAAATGTTATTTTACATTTATTATTTTGCTATGCAAGTATTTGGAAAAAAGTTTTGGTCACAGTGATAAGTATTGAAAAATCACATATTTTCATTCTTACAATATACAATATTAAAATCTCACAAATAAAGTTATGCAATGATATATATTCCAAAAAAAATCACATATATTTTACCAAGTCATTTAAACAAGCTTTAACGATTCTGCCCGTGCAAGTCCACAAGCCAACTTGCTAGTTATTTAAAATACAGTTTATGAAAGACCAAATATGACAACAGGGGGGCGAATAGTGCCTTCTAATTTCCCCCCAAGTATTCACAAATCCTTCATTTCAATAACTACAGAACTATAAAGATTAGGATGGAAGATCACTACAAAAACCAGCAAGTCGAGACACTAAAAACCCAAGAAAAATCAGCAAAATCGGAAGTATCGACGTTGTAATTACGGTACTACCATTTTCTATAGGAACTGTGGTACTACCGCTATAGTAATCACAGTACTGTCGCTGCTATAGTAAAATCAGGGTGAATAATGTTTTCATCATAGTTTGAAAAAATGAAAATTGTGAGAACTTTTGATCCGTAGATCCAATGATATGAAATTTTGCAGAGACCTCTAGGGTATCAAGAACCTATTGCAACAAATGATCATGAAAATCATAGCCAAAATTGTGATCTTTTCCAGTTTATTGGAAGGTTTTACCAAAATCGAGCAAAAACCCCAAACGGTGAATACAACTTGTTCGTGGGTAGAAGATGACTAAGATAGCTCTTGATGTATTTCTACATATCATAGTAAGCTAGAACACAAAAGAATCCTAGCCAAATATGCTAGAACATAGAAGAATCCTAGCCAAAAACCCTCGGATCAAGAGATGGACCAAAGAAGCCAAAGTCAAACAAAACCAGGTTTTCTTGTGAAACTTGCTATCAAAGTGCCTAGATAAGTGGAGATATATTCCAAGGATTATCTTCATCTCTTACACATTCTTGGCATAGTAAGATCATAAGAGGGAAAGAAAAGAGATCAAAACCAACTAAAAATCAATCACATTAATCAAAAACAAGGGAGACACACGCGATGCAAAACGATTGATGTATTGCTTACTTGAGAAGATAGGTTTTACAGCCCCTCCACCTTGGAGGATAAAGAGCACACAAGACACTTACTCTTAAATCCTAACTCTAGAGATGAGAGCACACGAGATGGGTTATTAGATGGTTAACTATACATGTATCCATTCCAACTCCCTTTTATAGGTGTGCAACCAGCCACCTACACCCCTTAATGGATCATATCCACTATTACAATAGGAGAAACCCATTAACTCCACACATACGAGTTTTATTCTCACAAGTTGACTTGTGCACGCTTTTCAAAGCGCATAATTATGCATAAATCCTTAGCCTTGATCTGCCTTGATCAAATCAGTTTTGCCTTGACCTAAACTGCTCTCCAATGCAACGCCCATGAGCCGCAATTTTGATCTAAGATATTTTCCGGTATTTTGGTCAAACTACCAAAATATCCTTTCTTGACTTGGTTATCACCAATCACTGCAAGCAATCGCCATGCTTGCCATGTGTAGGTGCACCACTAGCTTACCATGTGTCATCAAGTCTCTCTCATCCCGATTCCACGAACCATGGCTCACTTGGTCCGTGCAAGCTACATGGCGCCTTTCCGCCGTTCGAACTCGGCTTCAATATTTCTCACATTTCTCATGCCATTCTTGAGCTCACAGTCTTACCTGGCATCCTCGACTATTCTGGGCCTCAACTCCTCCATGAGCTTAACCCCGATTCTCACTGTTGACCATGGTTGACTCCAAGCAACCCTGCATATCCAAAGACAATAAATCGTTTTCAGGCACATGTTCTTCACAACTTGACCTACATTAGTCAAGATATGTATCATGCAATGTTAATCCATTGACCCAGGTCATCTCAACTAAATCCATGACTTAATTCCCAAAACCGCTGTTTTCTGGTAAGATTGAAAGTACCGCGCCTAACACGTTGGTACTTCCACAATGCGGAACTACCGCCTCCTAAAATGGTACTTTCGTATGCTAAAAACCTCACTTGGAGCTCTCTGGAAAAAACATAGCGCAACTCAACCTGGTACTTCCGCACTTATACCTATGGTACTTCCGATTTTCCTGATATTTCCAGAAGACAACCCAAATCAAATGCAATCTTTTCAAAACCATTTAACCACTGCACAAAACTTGCCATGGTTCATCACAACAGTATCCTGAACCTTCTCACATGGTTCTTTAGTTCAGTATCAGTAAATACCCATTTATTTCAGCATGATATCAATAAATACCATATTTACCAAAGTTTATATGAATCATGAAAGGACATTTCAACTTTTTAGTGCGATAAAAAATGAGCTTTTTAAAATTTTGGCAAATAATAGCCTATACTTGATTTACCAGCTTCCAGCCTTCCATTGTTACATCCAATCATAAATATTGTTGCTACAAAGTCCAGCGAACACTACTACAGAGAATGCCATATTGGATGCCTCATCATAGATGATTCCCTGAAATCGTTAGTGTTACAATTATCACAGACGATTTTATATCTGTGACTGTCTATATTAGTAGCGATAGATATAACTGTCTGTGATATATAATTATCATAGACGGTTCATATTAATAACCATCTATGAATTATCACAGATAGTTCTAATAAAAAACCATATGTGAATTCTTCCATTATCATAGATAGTTCTAGTTAATAACCATCTGTGATAATTCACAGATGATTTTTAATACAAACTGTTTGTCATAAGTAATTATCATAGGAGATTCATGGTTGGAAGTGTGTGTGATACGTCACGTTATTAAATACCTCACCTGGCTAGTCCTGTCAGATTTGTCTACTCTGCATTGCGCTGCTTCGAAGGAGGCAGCCGGCTTTAGGGAGTTTGGTGAAAGCATAGCGTAGATTTGCAAGTGTGCTTGTAGATCAATTTATTCTTGGTGATTTGAGGTCAATATTTTCTTCTAATTATATGCATTATAATAAAGAGAGATGATAGCTAGGTTTAGATCTAGTTTGATAGTTCGCTCCAATTTAAGAATGGGTCACTACTCCTAATTTACTTTAATATATTCTTGCTATATATATATATAGCTTCATGAATAGTACGTAGCTATCTACTGTAGATGGACAATTTATTAACGTGAATAATAATTGTGTGTAAGTATTAGGCTAGCTAGCTATAGCTAGGTTTAGATCTAGTTTGATAGTTTGCTCCAATTTAAGAATGGGTCACTACTCATAGTTTACTTTAATATATTCTTAATATATATATATATATTGCTTCATGAATAGTACGTAGCTTTCTTCTATAGATGGATAATTTATTAAGGTGAATAATAATTGTGTGTAAGTATTAGGCTAGCTAGCTGTAGGATCATTAATCTAATTTGACACTAATTTGTTACGAAGCTGGATGTACGTTGAGAACCGCATGAGTGAAGAGTACATTAATGGCATGTCTACTTTTAGAAGAGCAGCCGAGCAGTATATGTTGAAGAAGGGGATAGAATATATGTATTGTCCATGCATTGATTGCGATAATATGAAGATATTTACCAACTCAGCGCAGATCGAACCTCACTTGATTCGAAGGTGTTTTAAAAAGGGATATACATGTTGGACTAGTCATGATGAAGAGAAGATTATATAGGAAGGTAGTTATAATATCATTGAGAGAGACAACAATATGCTGGTTGTGGACTGTACTTTTGATAAAAAAAATAGGTCACACAATGACAATATGGATAAGATGTTACACGATGCAGAAGGGAACTATAGTGAGAGAGAGTTTGGTAAATTCAAGGGCTTGATGGAGGGCTCAGAGAAACCTTTGTTCTGGGGATGCAAGCTGCAAGACACAAGGTTGTCATTTGTTCTTGAACTACTAAAATTGAAGGCAAGCAATGATTGGTCTGACAAGAGTTTTGCAGCTTTATTAGGTCTCCTAACGAATATCCTTCCGAAGGGAAATATGTTGCCAAGAACCACCTACCAAGCCAAGAAGATTCTTTATCCATTGATAATGGAAGTAGAAAGAATACATATATATTCGAATGATTGTATCGTCTACTGTAAAGTTTACATGTTTATCCATTGTGCAAAATATCTCGATACAAGCATAAAAATGACTCTGATAACAGTGAGAACATCGAGGTGAAACAAGGACCTCCTGCTAAGATATTGTGGTATATGCCTATAATTCTCCATTTGGAACATTTATTTACAAATCAAAAGGATACAAGATTGATGTGTTGGCACTCGGAGGAGTGTAAGAAAGATGGAAACATAAGACATGCTGCTGATTCTGCCCAACAGAGGAAAATCGACAGGATGTTTGTAGACTTCGGTACAGAATCGATGAATATAAGATTTGGGTTTAGTATAAATGGAATGTATCCTTGCGGTAACATGAGCAGCCAATATAGTACTTGTCTTGTGAATATATGCACGTACAACCTTTCTCCTTGCTTGTGTATGAAGCAAAAGTATATTTTGATGTCACTACTAATCTAAGGGCCAAAACAACATAGGAATGTTATTGATGTGTACCTAACATCATTGCTGGAAGATCTTGTGACACTATAGAACGAAGGGGTACAGGTATGAGATGCGAATAAACGAGAGAACTTCACTCTACGCGTCATGTTGTTCTGCACCTCAATGATTTTCCTGCCCTTGGTAACCTGTCAGGGTTAAGTACAAAAGGAGACAAAGCCTATCTATACTGCTTAGATTATACTGAGAGTGTATGGTTGAACAACTCACACAAAACTGTGTACATGCGTTACCGTAACTTCCTTCCAAGGTATCACCCATAATGCAAAATAAAGAAATAATTTAATAGAAAAAGAGGACAACTTAGCTCCAAGGCCTTTTAGCACGAAAGAGGTCTACGATATGGTTAAGGATATAGATATTGTGCTTAGAAAAGAATGTAAGCTGAGGACCTATTAGAAAAATACGTAGCAAAAGAGATCAATATTTTGGGACTTACCTTATTGGAAGCACTTAGAAGTTCATAATTGTATCAACATCATGCACGTAGAGAAGAATATATGTAATAACTTGATTGGTCTCTTACAGCACATTCGTGACAAAACAAAGGATTGTGTCAATGCACGGCGTGACTTGGTCAGTATGAACATCAGGACCGAGTTAGCACAGACAGAGACCGATGAAGGCTGGACGTACCTTCCCCCAGCTTGCTACATTCTATCTGAGACTGAGAGAACTAAATTGTGCCAATACCTATATGGATTGAAAGTTCTATCCTATTACTCCGCCAACATGAAGAAACTTGTTTTCATGGAAGATTTGAAATTAATTGGTACAAAATCTCATGACTGTCATGTGCTCATGACATAATTGTTTGCCGAACAAGGTTTGAGTGACAATCATGAGGTTGTATTATTTCTTTAACGCAATTGCTCAGAAGGTCATCAATCCCGATAGACTAGATGCTCTGCAGGCCGAGGTGGTGATGATTCTATGTCATCTTGAGATGTATTTTCCATTGTTATTTTTTGATATCATGGTCCATCTCATTGTCCACCTTGTGCAAGAGATAAAGATATGCTGCCCTATGTTTCTACATCATATGTACCCATTTGAGAGGTACATGAGTATTCTCAAGTCCTATATTGGAATTGATCTCGACCGGAGGGTAGCATCATCGAAGGTTATGCAACCAAAGAGGTCCTTGGATTCTATGTCGATTGCATAGCTCAGGTTGAACCGATAGGTGTGCCTTTATCTCATTATGAGGAGAGGCTAGAGGGTATCAAGACTATCGGAAGGAAAGCAATAACTCCTGATCTGGATACGTACACTCAAACCCATTTCATAGTTGTGCAACACATGATTGAAGTATCCCTATATATTGACGAGTACAAGGACATGCTACACCAAGAGAATCCAGAACGGTTGGAGGTTTGGATCACAAGACATCATAATCGTTGGTTGAACGAATGGTTGAAAGTCTGATTCACAGAGAGGTCATCAAGTGAAACACTGCAATGGTTGGAAAAAGGGCCAAAATTTATAATTGTGACATGTCAAGGATACAACATAAATGAGTACATATTTTAAACAACAGATCGGAATAGAAAGAGCACAATCCATAACTCAGGTGGCCGCATAGATACATTTCATGAGTAGTTCAGTACCGCTGGCCCAAGCTCCTACTATGGGCTTATAGAGGAGATTTAGGAGCTCGACTATGTACTTTTCAAGATCCCTCTATTTCAGTGTTGTTGAGTCCAACTCCACAGGGTGTAAAGGTCAATAAGTATGGCATCATTATTATGGACTTCGATCGTGTAGCATATAAAGATGAACTACTCGTACTCACAAGGCAAGTTGTTCATGTTTTTTTATATAATTGATCCGGCAAATAAGAAGTGCCACGTAGTTCTTCATAGAAAAAGAAGATTGTCAAAGTTAAGAATGCCGTGGATGAGGAAGAATACAATCAATTTGACAAGTTACCTCCTTTTGGAGATGGCATCAGGGTCGAGGAAGA
Source organism: Dendrocalamus sinicus (assembly GCA_036346575.1). Lineage (NCBI taxonomy): Eukaryota > Viridiplantae > Streptophyta > Magnoliopsida > Poales > Poaceae > Dendrocalamus > Dendrocalamus sinicus. Next base: position 34,843,037 of record CM070642.1, read on the forward strand.
ACCAAGCGATGAAGCTAGCTATATGCGTGTCGATCATTGTGAAGGTCTTTTTTAAAAGGAAATAGCCAAGTGGAATGATCCCACTCAGCGAACACCTATTTGGAAATTATTCCAATGTAATTAAGACACTCAGCATGTAATTAAGAAATTATTCCATTGTAATTGATTCAACAATTAAGAAATAATTCCATTTATGATTGTATCTGCTTGCTTATTTTCAGAGGGTATGGCTAGCATTTCCTAAGGCTAGCCAAAAACAAGATATATTGTAGCCATATATAGAAGGAACTATCACATGCTGTTTAGTGGCACAAACCATCTATGATATATATCACAGAAAATTCTATAATATAAATGTCTGTGATGTGTACCACAACATAGACGATTCTATTATGAAACTATCTATAATATTAATATCATAGACGATTTTTTAATAGATCCGTCTCTGATAGTTTCTCCTATAAGTAGTGCCCCACTAGGGTTTGGCCCCTCACTCACTCACTTAGCCACATCATTTCGTCTCCTCACCTTCTGATGCCTAGCCAGATCCAGTTCCCCATCATCGCCCTATCCAGATGGACCACCTCACCGTCGCTCCTAAATGGATTTGTCATCGCCCTAGCCGGATTCGCCGTCAACCATCGCCCCCAGCTGAATCCGCTGTCACCCCAGCCAAATCCGTTGTCGCCCTAGTATGAGTTTGTGATTTGATTAGTGATGCTTGTTAATTTCTGGATTATTTTTCTAGGCTAATTTCTAGATTATTTAGTTGGTCTATGTTGTGAACAGACATAAGTTGTTTTTGTAATGAAGCTAGAGGTAGATTTGGCATCAAGTAAAGTGGGTGCACGATGAAGCTCATGGTGCAATAGAGTGTGTCATTAGATCCAGAATTGGATGGTTACTATTTTTGTCCTGTGCAACTGGTAGTAAATTGAGAAACATGTTGTTTTCTCAGTGTATAAGGTATTTAGAATCAGATAGGAAACACATGAATCATTTGAAGGTAGCATGGACTTTTAACAATGGGGTTAAACATGATGTGGTTTTCAAAATTGGTCATGAGAATCTGAACTTGGCATGCAGTTGTGCTTCATTCTCCATATAAGTTTTGGGACTCTTTTTTTTAATACCTATTTTAGCATCAATTTCTAGATGTGTTTACCCAGAAAAAACTGATTTGGATGGCCAATTTTCTTGGCATTTTTAATGCAGCTGTAAGTTTATAGGGAATTGTTGAGTTTAGTTGGTAGACGATGATTTAGGCCTTCTTTCATCATCTAATTATAGGTCCTACTCTTCATTCTTTGAAAATACCTTGTGCACACTGCATACCAAGGAACATGTGTGTTTTAGTGTTTTACTATTATAATATATAGGGTAATGTATATTATAAGACATTAAAGCTACAGTTACAATGCCTATATGTTCTAAGGCTTATTAGAAGGAGAACCCCATTGGTATTAATACCACAGCTGTAGTAGTACTGGCTATCAATGAGTTTTTCCTAGTCTTGTCATAAAGTTTTCAAGTTTCGCCTTTGTAGGTTTTGTAGCTACATGACATATCTAACAGTTACCATCTTAGTTTTCTCTTACATGTCACATCAAAGGGTTGAAGCAAAACACACACTCTAGTATATCAAGTTCAATGAAGTAGGTCATGGTTACTGTCCCTTTCTTCTCATCGTGCTACATGTTGGGCTTGGTTGCTGTCTTAGGTGTAAAAGAACCTTTGGGCTACCACGTGCTTCATTTGTTTTTTGTTCCACACAAATGAAGGGCGTGACAGCCCAGAGGTTCTTTTATACTTAAGATAACAACTATGCCCAACAATAGCATGATGAGGAGGAAGAGACTCTAGTCATGACCTACTTCATTGAACTTGAGATACTAGAGTGTGTGATTTGCTTCATAGAACCTGGCAATTTTACAAAAGAATTTGTGGACAATTGGTTGTCTTTGTGATGTCTTGTCATGTATTATTGCTACAAGATCTATTTAGAATGGCATGTTAGTGTTGCAAAGAGACCTTGTAGCAATAATATATGTCGCTGAATGTTCTTATTTCTTAAAAACTACATTAAGAACATTAAAGTACATAAAATCAACCATTTGCTAATGTTTATACTCACAACTCACTGTAATTAGTTTTTTTGGAAGAGAGATGACATCTGCACAGTCATCACTGTCGTTATCGACGTCGCTGAATGCATCTAACACTTTGAAGACTAGGGTAACTAAGCATGGCAGAGAAATATCGAAAAGGCCAGAGGGCTGAATCACCATCACGAAGGTCTCTCTGGGTGGGGGTCTTCTACAACTGAAGAAAGCAGCGGCAGCATTCTGGACTACCTATGGGATACTTGCAAGTGAACGGGTTCCCATCACCATAGAAAACTGGAAGTCTTTGACAAAAGTAGAGCAACAGTAGCTGTGGTTGAAAATTTCAAGGTCGTTCAAGATCCCAGCAGAAGTCCAGGGACTCGTGCGATGGCAAGCGTTCCTTGCGATAGGAAAAGCATGGAAGACCTTCAAGAGCATGATTGTCATGCAATACGTGAACAATGATTGGATGTCCATCACGAGGTATCCATCGTCGGATACATGAGACTCCTTTGTGCAGATAAAGATGATGCCCGAATTTCAACAGCAAAGTGCGGTGCACAAGGCTCTCCAGACACAAAACACCCACCCCACAACTTAGCACCGTTCGGTGTGCAGGAAAAATCCCACAATAGAGGAGGAAGGATGAGGTCGTAATCTGATCGAAGGCCTTCCCACTATTTGCCGGGATCACAAATGAACACACTCAAAACTGGTTAAGAGTCAGGTCATCAACCACATCTTAGAGCGTCGTCTCTTTCAAAAACCTCGTAGATGAGGAAGTGTCCCATGTCTTGTAAGATATGTTAAACTACCTAGTTGTTAATAAGTCCATAACTTCATAGGGTCTAACATAACATAATTGCCTCTTGCAGCAAATATTTACTACCGAATCTTCCCAATGCTCCTTCGAAGTAGTCGGGAAGAGGGATATACTATCCATGGCTCTGGGAAACAAGGAGCACTCAGGTCACACGCGTTTACGTACCTTGAAGGCAGAGATTTCTAGACAACTCTGAGGCATATAGGAGTAGAAAGAAATCCAAGACCATGCGCAAGAAATAGTTGAAATAGGAGATTCATGTACAACTTCAAGGAGAGCTAACTACCTCATTTCGAGGAGAGATAACTGCCTCACTTCGAGGAGAGATAGATTCATTGAGGGAAGAACTGAATCAAGTCTGCAACTAGTCATAAGCCACCCCCGTTATTGCGGTAGCTAGTCCCCCTCAATGTCGAAGTAGCTGCGCATGCACGCCACTTTCTGAACATAGCAATGCCACTTACATATTGATGACATCCAGGTAATATGCCTCTGTAGAATTCTACATGGATAGACTTGGTGTATGCCTTAGTTCATCGTATATCATTTTGTAGAAGCTCATGTTGTGCATCCTCAGAGTCAGACTTGTTGGCTCCATTCCCTTGAGGCTGGACGGGGGATGGCGTATCCATGCCTACTAGGGACACTGGTGCACGGTGCCAAGCTAGGGACCGGTTTCGCAAAGATCCAGGTGGACATGATTAATAATGTTTTCAGGGCTGTCCCCCAGGAGAACCCTCGAACGAAGAGATTATGACACTAGGGAATGTCGTCCACACATTCGGCCAATGGCCTAAGAGGGACATCGCCCTAGACCCTGCAGTTCCATGATCTCCACACAACAATACTTATCCAACAGAACTCTCTATGACTCCACCTCAACTTCTACTTCAGAAGGCCACCGTATTGGTTCCCATGTAGGTGGCACCGAAGAAACAAGAAAATCATGCCAGGTCATTTTCTGGGAAGATGTATGGCAAGTGAGGTGATAAGGCCACATCAAAGAATATTAAGTCACCTCTCACACCTTGGACGTACTCCTTCGGAATGTCGTTAGTCCCCGAGTCACAATTATCCAGCCTTGTACAGGCTTGCAGGAGTTTATGTGCCTGGTACATGTAGAGGTCAATAAGTGGAAGCCAAACTGAGAAAATGCAATCACCGTCAGATACATGAGGTGCATTTTCTCTACAACCCGGGCTTCTTTATCATTAGATTTGATGACTTATTCTAACTATTCAACCTCAAGACCCTCAACGCCTCACTTCTATGATGCTGGACACTATAAGTGTGTAAAATCAAGGTCTACATTCACATAATACTGATAAATATCATAACTCAATGCTTATGTATAGATGCATGATCCAAGAATCATGGTGACAGCAAGAACCGGTGGGTTTCGTCGACCCACATTAGTCTCTGAGCAATGCATCAATGAAAACGCATCCTACGTCGAAAATTATATAACAACGGGATTGCTTACTCAGAGCAACAAGGACTGCATTCTGGTACCCTACAACCAGGGGTAAGTGCTTTATTAGTTGCTATACAAGTTTCATTTATACTTTATACACAATATGAACTTAGGTTTAATGACTATGACAACATACATGAATAGGTGGCACTAGATTCTAATTATGATTGTACTAAAGTGGAGCAAAATAATATACCTTGATTCCCTACTCGACAAAAACTATGACTTCACCCATGTGCAACAAATAATTGACAGGTAAACTCATTTCTTCTATACATAACTATTGTAGTCTTCCCATCATTTGCAATAGTTGAGAATAATTTTTTGGAATCACGTAGGTTGTTCAACGTCTATGTTGCCAGGGGAGGGAGTACAAGGAATCAAGCGCCACACTACAACACAAGACGCAATTTTTGGTACCCACTACAACACAATATTTCTATATCACACTTCGTAATAATGTCTCTCGAACTGACTATTCCTATGTATGTAATTCTATTTTTGCAGTGCCACTAGCAGCTATAGGGCAACGTATGTGGATTCTACATTTGTTTCTATATGTAGGAAATCATGGGTGCTAAGAGGAATGATCTAGAGGTTTGTCATTCTGCCAATTATTTTCGATTATCAATATATATATATATATATATATATATATATATATATATATATATATATATATATATATATATATATATATATATATATATATATATATATATATATATATATATATATATATATATATATATATATATATATATATATATATATATATATGCTTACAACTTTACTCCTCCTAGCGATGTGGCATGAGAATCGACTCAAGTGCATTCGATCTTGATGAACTCTCTGAAGTTCAATGACTGCTCTCCAACTTTTTGATGGTGGAGGTTATTCACCCAAATGAAGAGTTCAACCCCGACAAGAATTAATAGATGTTCAAATAATTGATTCAATTGTACTTCATCAAACAATTCATTCAATTGTAATTTATTCATTCTATTTGTGATATATCTGCCTATTGTGATCGATATCTCTGTATCTGTGTATTGTGTGATATATCTTTGTATTTGCTTATTTTTAGAGGGCATGGCTAGCATTTCTTGAGGCTAGCTAAAAAAGAAAAAAAATAGGTATAGAAGGAACTATCACAGACGATTTTTTGGTATAAACCATATGTGAAAGCCCTACTATCACAAACGGCTGCAACCAAAACCTGTCTGTGATATGTAATACATTATAGACGGTTCGATGTACGAACCGTCTGTGATATGTCTACTATCACAAACGGTGATACATAGATCCATCTGTGATGTATTCCATATCACAGACAGGTTTTGGTCACAGCCGTCTGTGATAGTCGGCCTTTACAGACAGTACATAAATCGTCTGTGATAACCACCTGTTATCACAGATGCATAAATTTAGATGGTTCAGAAAACATCTGTGATGAGGGTTTAGAACCATTTGTGATGACCCTTTGTGTGATAGTGGAAGCTTGAAACTACAAGCAACGAAGTAAATACACATGACATTCTGATGCAAAGTACACATGATTACACAACTTTCAGGCTCTAGCCAAGCTTCATCGATCAGTATACTGAATTATTGGGCAACGTTGGCGCGTGGCCTTCACTACTACAAAAGAGGCTATACTAGACGGCTACATTATAGGCAGTTCATACGGAATCGTCTGTACTTAAACTATCATAGACGGTTTATAGTAGGAACCGTCTATGATATTTTTACAGACTGTTTGAAACAAACCGAAATTTGAAAACAATTTTGATTTTTTTTGAATTTGGATTTCATTTGATTTCTAGCCCTAATCCTTACCTAGACCACTCATCCACGCCCTCAATTCAGCCCTGCATCGCTTCGACGGCAGAGAACACGCGCAACTTTGTTCACGGTTGGATATTTTCGCCGTCGCTCTGATTTTTTTGCTGTTGTTGACCTTCTCCGCCCTTTCTCATGCCTTTGTGTGCTCTCTAGCCACTGCTAGTCTTGCACCCCCTGCCAGCCACCGTACACCACCCATTAATGCCTCTACATCATGTCAGGCGCCGCCGGCCACGGTCGCCACCATCCGCCCCTAGTTTTACCCTCCTTGCTCTCACCGCTCCCCTGCTGACCTGACACCACCTCGGCACCATTGACCGCCGCAGTACACAGCCCAAGGTCACCACACACCTCCCCTTGACCGCGCTTCCCCGATCGTTCTCAGCCCCGCCACGCGTCACCGCCTCCATGGCTAGCTTCCTGTGCCGAACCGCCTTCGGGCCCTTTTAAAAGCCGCAGACCCCTCCGACCTCTCCCATGCACTCCACTAAAGCTCCCCGTATGCCCAATCAGCCCCTCACCGCCCCATCGCCGCCAATCGCCGGAAAACCGCAAGTAAGCCACCAACTCAATTCTTCTAGTGTAGTCAATTTTCGCCCAAGTCCTTTGGTCAGTAGCGTCCTTGTACTCCCAGGAACCTCCCTGAACCCTTACCTTAGCTCCCCGAGGCCACTTCTTCCCCAGCGCCGAGAGCCGCCCCACAGCCCGACCACCCTACCGTGGCTAGCCCAATCTCGGCCTTCCTAGTGAAAGCCGATCTTTCCCCTATCACCCTCTCACCCTCAAGATGCTCAATCGCCAGCCCCTCTACCCGATTAAGCCCTAATCACCCCACAATGCTCAAAATTCCCGCAAACAAAAATGGCTCGCTGGCGGCGATCGCCGGACTTTCTGTCCCAACCGCGCCCAAAAATGGAACCCTAGCAACTCCAGAAACCCAACCATGGTCTCAAATTTCATCGTGGTTCACCGTAGCATCGCCGGTCGTTGCCGCCTCTGTCCTCTGTTTCATGCGCGCGGGGGAGCGGGAGGAAGGAGAAGAACAGTAACCGCTGGTTACTGTTCCTCCCAACCCGGTAAGCCGAGCCCGACCTGCAGTGAACATTGATGGATCTGATCGCACGCACCCGCTATGAACAGTAACCGCGCCCGCTGTGAATAGTATCCGCCCGGTACTGTAGCAACCCAACCTGTTACTATTCACAAAACCCGAAAAAGCATGTTTATACCCGTTTTGATCGTCTCGAGCCCACCATTTTAATCATGTTGAACCTACATTTATGCTATTTATCTATTTATCAGTATTTGCATTATGTTATTTGCGCACTGTTATTTTATGTACAATAACTGATTAGAATGACATGATATTAGCTATGTCCTACAACTCGAAAAGCCCAGTTTAACTTGATGGCCACATTCACCTTGACAAGACATAGTAATATTAAATATGATATTAATATAAACATGGTAGTTTAGGAACTCATCAAAACTTTCTACTGTTAAGAGTTTTGGTACCTGTCTAGAGTTTTGAAAAGTTGGATCTAGGGTAAGCGAAGATCGCAGAGCTGGATCCGAAGACCTTATCCTAGGGTGGAGGCTTGGCTGTGGAATGGTGGCAGTGCCGCGAGCACTGAACATGGGTTTGTGCGTGGATGTGCCTCGGGTAAAAATATAAGGTCTAGACCCTTATGCTGAGTAAAGAACATAGTACCCGCCCAACCACAAGCGTTGACTTTGTCAAACCTGGCCTAGTAGTTGCTCAAGTTCGATTGAACCCCTGCAACTGGAAAGGGGGAGACCGAGGGTGAGATTGTATGGGAGGTGGTTAACCATACAACTGTAGGGCTGCTACAAGTCGGACGAGATCCGTGGGGTCATCCGAGCTTGTTGAGATTTAAAACCTACTGGGTGGAGGCTATAAAAAGGGTTGAGCAGTGAAAAGCCTTATTTTCTTGAACCCGGACGCGGGAGTTGAGAAATCTTGTTCGTAAGCAGGCATGATACTTCTTCTGTCCGTAACTAAACTCCTAGGCTGTTACGGAAAGTAACGAAATTCCCGTCCCCAAAAATGGGGGTGTTACACGGTTATTAACGAAACCGTCTATGATAATTGAGACATCACAGACGGCTCGTGTTAATAACCATCTGTGAACTTTCACAGACGGTTCTTATCATGAACCGTCTGTAATAAGTGAGACATCACAAACTGTTCATGTTAAGAACTATCTGTGAAAGTTGCGAACATCACAGACAGTTCATATAAAAAATTGTCTCTGATATTCTGGACATGACAGACGATTCTTATAACAAACCGTCTGTGATATTGTGGACGTCACAGATGGTGTGTATTAATAACCGTATGTAAATAAGCACAGATAGTTATTAATACGAACCGTCCGTGATAATCTCACTATTAAATACTGGGCGTACATGGTAGATCTCAACACAGACCTATCTTCATTGCGCTACATCAGTGGAGCGAGGCGGCCGGCTTTAGGGAGTTCAGTGAAAACATATTGCCATCTTCTTAGTGATCAGAGGTTAGTACTCAATTGCTTTTAATAACTTATATGCATGCTTTTGTAATTGAAAGAGATGATAGATAGATTTTTGTTTAGATCTAGCTAGCTAGGTTTAGAAAGATAAGATTAGTTTGCTCAATTTCAGAATGGGTAAGTACTCGTAGTTCACTTCAATATATTCTTGCTTAACATTATTATGTCATGAATACGTGGCTAGCTAGCTACCTACGTAATATATAGATGTCATGTGTAAGTTAGCTAATCTGATTTGCTATATAATAGCGCTAATAATCATTTTTAACACTCATTTGTTACATGTGTAGCGTAGATGGACCGAAGCTGGATGTACATTGAGAACCGTGTGAGTGAACGGTACATTAATGGCGTGTCTACTTTTAGAAGAGCGGCCGAGCTGGATATATTGAAGAAGGGGATAGAATATATGTACTATCTATGCATTGATTGTGATAATCTAAAGATGATTAGCAACTCAATGCAGATCAAAGCTCACTTGATTCGAAGATGTTTCGGAAAGGGGTACAAATGTTGGACCAGTCACGGTGAAGAGAAGAGTACACAAAAAGGTAGTTATGACAACATCGAGGGAGACAACGATATGCCAGTTGTGGACTATGCTTTCGATCATAAGGATAGGTCGTAGGATGACAATCTGGACCAGATGCTACGTGATGCAACCTTGGAACGATATTGATGTGTACCCTAGCACCATTGGTGGAAGATCTTGTAATACTGTGGAACAAATGGGTACATATATGGGATACGGACAAACGAGAGAACTTCACTCTACACGCCATGTTGTTCTGCACCATTAATGATTTTCCTGCCCTTGGTAACCTATCAGGGTTGAGTACAAAAGGAGCCAAACCCTGTCTGCACTGCTTAGATTATATCGAGAGTATGTGGTTGAACAACTCACGCAAAACTATGTACATGTATCACCATAGGTTCCTTCCAAAGTATCACCCATACTGTAAGATGAAGAAACAATTTGACAGAAAAAATGAGGATGACTCAGTACCAAGGCCTTTTAGCGGGAAAGAGGTGTATGATATGGTCAAAGATATCGACGTTGATGCTTGGAAAGGGACATAAATTGAGGACCTATCGGAAGAATGTGGAAGAAGAGATCAATATTTTGGGACTTGCCTTATGGGAGCACTTAGAAGTTCGCAATTGCATCGATGTCATGCACATAGAGAAGAATGTATGTGACAGTTGGATTGGTCTCTTACTGAACATTCCTGATAAAACAAAGGATGGTGTCAATGCAAGGAATGACTTGGTCGCTATGAACATAAGGACCGAGTTAGCACCGATAGAAACTAATAAAGGCTAGACATACCTTCCCCCAGCTTGCTACACTCTGTCCAAGTCCGAGAGAACTCAACTGTGCTAGTCCTTACATGGTGTGAAAGTTCCGTCCGGTCACTCCACCAGTATAAAGAAACTTGTTTCCATGGAACATTTGAAATTAATTGGCATGAAGTCTCATGACTGTCATGTGCTAATGACTCAAATGCTACCTGTAGCAATTAGAAGTATTTTATTGAACAAGGTTCGAGTGACAATCATAAGGCTATGTTATTTCTTTAATGCAATTGCTCAGAAGGTCATTGATCCCGATGGACTAGATGCTCTGCAGACCGAGGTAGTGACAACTCTATGTCATCTAGAGATGTATTTTCCTCCATCATTTTTTGATATCATGGTCCATCTCATTGTCCACCTTGTGAAAGAGATAAAGATATGCAATTCCGTGTTTCTATGTCATATGTACCCATTCGAGAGGTATATGGGTATTCTCAAGTCCTGTGTACGCAATCGATCTCGACCGAAGGATAGCATCATCGAAGGTTATACAACATAAGAGGTCATTGAATTCTACATTGGCTACATGGCTCAGGTTGAGCCGATAGGTGTACCGCTATCTCGTCACGATAGAAGGTTAGAGGGTATTGGGACTATCGGAAGGAAAGCAATAACTCCGGATCAAAATACATATGCTCAAGCCCATTTCACAGTTTTACAACACATGACTAAAGTGACCCCATATATTGAAGAGCACAAAGACATGCTACGCCAAGCGAATGCAGGCCAGTCAGAAGTTTGGATCACGAGACAAAACAACCATCAGTTCAACGAATGGTTGAAGGTGCGATTGACTAGGAGATCGTCAAGTGAAACACACAATGGTTGGCAAAAGAGCCAAATTTTACAATTGTGATATGTCAAGAATACGACATTAACGGCTACACATTTTATACAACAGATCTGGATAGAAAGAGTACAATGCAGAACTCAGGTGTCCGCATAGATGCCTATGATGTACACATCAGTACCGCTGGCCTAAGCTCATACTATAGGCTTGTAGAGGAGATTTGGGAGCTTGACTATGTAATTTTCAAGATTCCTCTATCTCAGTGCCGTTGGGTCCAACTCCCACGAGGTGTAAAGGTCGACAAGTACGACGTCACTACCGTGGACCTCGAATGTGTAGGATACAAAGACAAACCATTCGCACTCACGAGGCAAGTTGTTCAAGTATTTTATGTAACCGACCCAGCAAATAAGAAGAGCCATGTAGTTCTTTAGGGAAAAAGAATGATTGTCAGAGTTGAGAATGTTGTGGATGAGGAAAAGTACAATTAATTTGATGAGTTGCCTCTATTTGGAGACAACATCAGGCTCAAGGAAGAACAAGGCAATGAAGCAAGTTATATGTGTGTCAATCATCGTGAAGGGCTTTATTTAAAGGAAATAGCCAAGTGTAATAAATGATCCCACAAAGCCAGCACCTATTTGGAAATTGTTGCAATGTAATTATGGAACTATATTCCATTGTAATTGTAAATGACTCTGGAACTAAGAAATAGTCGTATTTATGATTATGCTTGTGTTTTCATAATATTGCATGGCCAGCATGATTTCTAGATGTAACGAACTATCACAGACGGTTTATCAGAAGAAACCGTCTATGATGATACATCACAGACGGTTCTATAAATAGAACCGTCTGTGATATGTCGAATATCACACATATCACAGACAGTTCTATAAAAGAACCGTCTATGATATAACTATCATAGACGGTTCCATAAAAGAACCGTCTATGATAATTTTCCTATAAATATTCGCAATAGGTTCTGCTCACAGAGTCCTCACTCACTCTCTCCGTCTCCACCATCACTGCTAGGTTTTGCTAGATTTGACTGCCGAACGCCGGCGTCGGTCCCCGTTGGCAAACCGCAGCACCTCAAGCCGATTCCCCGCGCGTGGAGCTTCGCCCGGACCCCGCATTCACCTTCACCGCGTCGCCGGACCTCGCCTCCCTCCCCAGCGATCTGCCGCCACCTTCTTCCTCGCCGCCGAGTCCTTCACCGCCGCCAGCTCACCCGACTCCACTCCGGCCGCCGCCTGGGCCCCAGGTAGGCTCAAGGCCCCCCGAGGTTGCTCTCCCGGCGAGCAATCAGGTCCCCATGGCCAGAGCCGCCGGCGCCCCTTTTCCCCTGTCTTGACCGCCGCCCAGCTCGCCGCCGGTCACCGCTGGGCCAAGCCGGTCGATTACTCCCTCCCCGAGGTGCGCGTCGGGTCGAGTGACCCGTTTTAACCGGCACCGCCGTGCCTCTGTGCCTCTGTGCCCTCTCCGCCGCCGGCCGGCTCTGCCTCCCTTGCGGCTGGAGTGAACCAGAGAAGGAAGCAACCAGGCATTAACTTCATTGGTTAAATACCTCCCTAACCGGCCATTAAGTGCAATAATACTATCCTAAGCCGTCGTTATCCGGTAATAACCCGGTTAATTGTGGTCCCACCTGTCGGTTTCAGTGCTGCAGTGATTACCCGAGCATCACTTAATCCCCCTCGGGCCCACCTGTCAGCGGTACACACTCTCTCTCCCCTTTTATTTTTCTGGATTTTCAGGATTTTAGAACTTTGAAATGCTATAACTTCCTAACCCTAACTCCAAATTTAATGAAACCAAATTCTAAATTTTTCTAAAATCAAGATCTACCTGATGGTTCTGTTTTGGTTCAGTTTCGAGTTAATTTGAGTTTGGATTTAATTTATTTGGTGTTTATTTGCTTTCGTTCTTTTGTGTTGCTTTTCCGGTTCAATCTCCCGAGTAGAGTTCGAAGACGCAAACGAGCCCCCGTTTGAAGCAGCACAAGACCCCTAAGCTCTTGATCCAGGTGAGTCAATACTTTAATCATTTTGTGCCTATATTTTATGTGAAACTGTGTTCGTTTAAATTATTAAAATCTGCATGCTTTACTTTATACGCAAAAGTATGTCACTCTTAAGGTAGCTAACAACCATGTGTCTACCCAATAATAAGATACCCCACCAGTAACATTTGAACTCACATGATCATTGTCGCCCTAGATATAAACGATAACTATGGTAGTTATAAGTTTATTGTTGCCATGCTAGATTTGTCAAGTCCAGGGTTCTAGCAACCCTGATCATCATTCTTTATTCATGAGAACTTGTTTTGGGGAACAGTCATGGGATGTACGTGGCTGAACATCTATGTTAAATTGTGTTATGCTTCTCAAAACCCTAAAACCTGCTATACCTGTTTGGGCGGTGGGAAGAACGGTGGGTGTGGATGTAACACAGGGGATGTGGAATGAACCGCCCGGACAAGCTAAGGACTTAATCCTGTGTGGACCCTCCGTGTATAACAGTACAACCACAAGCAGGCATATTGTAGGCTGAGCTGAATAATTTACTAGGCTCTCTAGCCATTTCACGGAGAGGCTAACCTGTGGTTGACATCCCGCACAACCTATGGGAGCAACCCCATAGGAGTGAGATGTTAGAGAGCGAGGTATTGTAAAGGCCTCGTGATACTCTCTCGATTTGCATGACTAAAGAATCATGTAGAACCATCTAGACGATTATATCTTATGGGTAAAGATGTACAGTCTTTACAGAGTATACAACTATTCGAATAGCCGTGCCCACGGTCAAGGGCAGACATGGAAATCTCCCTCGAGTTAGTTCCATTTCAAAACTTTTTGAGGTTGGGAATAAGAGTCTGTTAGGTGGAGGTAACCTGACTTTGGCAACTTTATCCTGGAGGGATGTACTCCAGTGATGATGATAAATGTGGAAGTAACCTGTTACTCAAAAATAAGCATTGGTGGATGGAACCATGAAATCGGTGGATTGGAACCTACCTCATTATTGCACACTTTCAAAATTATCTAAACATGAGTTTCTGAAAATTGCTAGGTCATAGGGACTTTTAAATTATGATTATTCCAAAAGTCGCTTTAAGCAAACAAAAGAACCCGAGCCACCCTTGATTAGCCCTGCATCACTAAATATATATGCATTATGTGTGTTGGCTCGCGAAGCACGTTGAAGTGTGCTCACCCTCGTTCTTAACCCCCATCCAGAAGCGGAGAATCAAGAGCACTACGCCTACCATGAGGATCAGGATGCCGAAGGCAATGAAGATGGTGGATATTAGATTAGGCCTCGGTAGTCTTGCCTCTCGCCTTAGTCCGGTTGATCAGGCTAGTTTTGGTGGGTGCATCCGTTATTAGTCAGGTCCCTGGTTAATAGCGATGGTACCCAAGTTGCCCAGTCACTTGCCTATGGCGGGTTGTGCCCCTACGCTTATGTACGCTTCCGCTTCCGCTCTTTATGTATTGTAAGACATTTGGCCTGACGGTCCTATTGTAACATCGGCCCGACGCGGTCTATTTAAACTCTAGTATTGTAATGTATGGTTTTGTCGTGTATGAAATGATGCAACATTGTATCTATGAGCATTATCTACTGATCCAGGGAATAATGCAGTGGTTCACAGAGGGTTCCAGGTTAGTAAACTTGGGGTCTGATAGGTGGCTCCACCTACAGCTCCAGTTCTGAAGCCTGTTGCATTGGCTCCCGTGTAGACGCTGCCAAAAACGTATCATAAGCAAGGCTCTAAGACTCAAGAGAAGAAAATTAAGGCGCGCCCCGAGCCATGGAAGTTCATTCTAGGAATGTCATTGGTCCCCAAGTCATAATTACCCCGGTTTGGTCTGGTTTGCAATACATTGCATACCTGGTACATGCAGAGGTCCAACATGAAGCTAAATCGGCATAGTGGATTCACTGTGAGATATACGAAGGCACATTTCTCCACGACTTGGGCTACTTCGTCATGACATTCAAAGACTTATTCTTACTATTCAATCTCAATGAACTCGACGCCTCACTTCTACGATGCTGGACATTGTAAGTGTACTGTACAATGAAGTTCTACATTCACGTCATACCGATAAATGTCATTGCTCTTTCCTTATGTATAGATACACGATCCAATAAGTCCGGCGACGGCGACAACCGGTGGGTTTCCTTGACCCACACTTGGTCTCAGAGCAATCTATCAATGGAAATGTATCATTCGTGCAAGATTACATAACGAGGGGATTGATTGCTCACAGCGACAAGGAGTACATCATGGTACCCTTCAACCAAGGGTAAGTGCTTCACTAGTTGCCACACAAGTTTAATTCATAATTTATATGCAACATGAACTTAGGATTAATCACTATGGCGACACACATGATTAGGTCTCACAGGATTTTGATTGTGATTGTACCACCCCGGCAAACTGAAGAGTTCCACCCCAGCAATGATGATAATTAGATGTTGAAACATTGGATTCAATTGTACAAACCACTCAATTGTGCTTAATCAAACAATTCATTCAATTTAATTCATTTGTAAGATCTGTGTAACGATTGTCATGCTATATATATGTGATCTGCTGGTGTTGTTTCATTCATCTGTGTGATTTATGTAATGATTGTCCTGTGCTATATATGTGATCTTGCTTGTTTTCAGAGGGCATGGCTAGCATATCCTAAGGCTAGCCGAAAAAGGGTAAATAAAATCACTGTTCAAATAGCTATCACAGATAGTTCGGTGTTCCAAACCATCTGTGATATATATCCCAGACGGTTTCAAACATTGAACCGTCTGTGATATGAACGATATCATAGACAGTTTTTGTTATTAACAGTCTGTGATATGGTGTATATCACAGACGGTTCGGAACACCGAACCGTATGTGATATGAACCATATCACATATGGTTATTAACAAAAATCGTTCGTGATAGTTGAATATCACAGACGTTTTTTATAAAAAAAACATCTGTATTGTAAGTTATCACAGATGGCATATTATTACTGACACATAAACACAGATGGTTCAGGAACCGTCTGTGATGACGGTTTCGAACCGCCTGTGATGACAGTTTCGAACCGTCTGTGATAACACTGTCTGTAGTAGTGCTTGACTTTGGTCTATGAGGGAGTTGGCCCTAGGGGTGGGAAATGGTAATGGATAATCCGTTTTATCCAATATTCGTATCCGAGAAAACACGAATGTGGTAAGAAAAATCCATATTCAAAAATTTGTATTCGTATTTGAGACTATTCGATTTGTATTCGATCTGTTTCCTATGCCTAACGGTAACTGGCCGGTTATCGGAATTCTCAGGAAAAAATCGGACGAATTTTATGATTTGAAATTTGAATTTGGGTGGTTTGAAACCAGTAACTATTCCGGTAACCAGTCAAAAACTAGTAAAACTGCCAGTATTTTGTTCTACCGAGATTTGTTATAGAAGTTGTAGTAGGATATTCGTATTCGACCGAATTAAGTACATATGTGATTCGAATTCGTATCTGTTATGATGTTCAATTCATATTGGTATTCGAGAATATTCAAATTTGTATTTGTATTCATTTTAAAAAATATAGATCCATATTCATATTTGAGACTATCGATTATATCCGATCCATTTCCATCCCTAGTTGGCCCAACTAGTTTGAGGGAGAGTAGCTGAGGTTAAGCAGTTGTGGTGGGAGGGGCGCATGGGCCAACATTGTCCCCTCACTCTATCTGCGGTGCAATATGCATAAAGATCGGTGCGAACACATACACCCCTTTATTTGCGAGTTATTGGCCAAAATGGACGCAGAATTATAGCACCCTCAATATTATAAATGGACCTTCTTCAATTCATCAACATTCTCTAATTGCGCTATAAAATAGCACAATCAGATAATACAGATGAACAAAAGCAGGCCTATTTATGATTGGCGCCATGTTTTTATTGGCTTGTTGTTTACATTGTAGGCGCTGTTGTTTTATTACTTTGGTATGCCATGGTCGTAGGCACGCGGTTGTAAGCCATGGTCGTAAGCTGTGGTCACAAGCCATGGTTGTAGGTGCGCAGTCATAAGTCATGGTCGTATGTGCCTAGTCTGTTAGCAGCCATGTCTTCATCCTGCAATAAAACATGAATTTCAATAAGGGCTGAAACTCTAGTCATCCATCAATCATCACAAAAACTAATTAAGGCGTCAACAATTAATTTTCACACGTACGAGTATCAAGATTTACATAGCGAAACCCTAGCCATCCAACATTTTCGTAATTTCATATCCAAACATCAAGGAAGAAAGGGGAGGGGTGGGGGATATATCATCAGCGATGAAGGAGAGGCCGGTGGTAGCGGCGTCACAACATTGTGTCACGACGATGACACTGTACAAGACACTCTTATGACAAGTGTGCCTTATGCAGTGAACCGTGGCATCACAACCGGATGCGGAGGAGCTCGAGGAGGTAGTCGGCGTCATTGGGGGAGGTAGCGTTTCGATCGGTTTGGAGGAGCTAGCTAGGTGGCACTTCGATTTAAAGTGTTTAGAGGGAGGCATGTGAGCAACATATATAAGGGCATTTGGGTAGTGGAACCGATCAATAATTGAGAGGTCACGATGCCACTTCAGTTTGAAAGTTGAATAAAGGGTGCAGCAAAATTAGGTAGTGAAATATTACAAACAGTTTTTTAGTACAAGCTGTCTATGAAGAGATAATATCACAGACGGTTTTTGTTAATAGCCGTCTGTGATACTTTATAGACGGTTTTCAATATGAATCGTCTGCGATTATCTATTCACTGACGGTTTTTAGTGCTGCTAGTAACACATACGGTTGCTAAACTGAAACTGTCTGTGATTGTATTTAATACTGGCAATTTTGGTAAACCGTCTATGATGAAGCATCCAGTATTAGTCTTTTTATAGTAGAGAGCACTTCTAACCTCGGGCTGACAGGTGGCAGAGTGCCGCACGATAACCGTGCAGCACTAACCTCGGGCTGACACATGGTGGAGTGTCGCACTGTATATTGATTGACAATAATGCCAATTGGCCGACGTCATTCGCTTTCACTATCAGACCGAACCGTGTAAGCTGCACCTGCATGCGTTGCGAGTTGCGGCCACTGGACGCGGCAGGCCAGCTTCAATCCTCTTGGATCGTTTAATTGCATCTCGATCGCATCATCGTTTGCCTTACACTACATTTACATCACCAGTAAGACGTACTATAGCTACTAGTGTACACTCGATGCATGCGTGCGTGCCAGTGCCACTATATGTACCTACGTATAGCTCTCTACGATGTGAGGAGAAACAAACAAAGCTTACCTATACCTATGTACTTCAGTCGACGACGTTGTTGCTGAAGAGCTTGAACTGGCCGGCGTCGAGCACGAGCTTCCGGATGGAGGCAAAGGCGCCGATGGCCCCGACGCCGGTGAAGACGACCATGATGACCGTGTTGGCGAGGAAGAGCGGCGACCGCCTCGGAGGCGCGAGCGCGATGTTGTACATGACGACGGGGAGGACGAAGTCGAGCGGGATGAACCCCACCGCGCCGACCACGCCGACGATGTCGCCGAAGAAGGGCAGCATGGCGGCCATGAGCGCGCAGAAGGCCAGGTAGAGCGTCCGCAGCAACAGCCGCGGCACCAGGTTCCGCCGCGAGAACTTGCCCCGCGTCGCGTCCGCCGAGTTCTTCTCCATGATCTCGTACGCCACCTGGGAGTACACGAGTCCGATGGCGAGGAGCTGGAGGAGCACGAAGAGGACGGCGAGGCCCAGAAGCCACGTCGGCGCGAGGGCCGGGCCGGAGTCCGGCATGAGGCTCTTGAGGACGTTGGACTGGACCTGGCTGCCGAACGCCCAGTACCCGGTGATCGACGGGAGGTAGAAGGTGAAGCCTATGACGGAGTAGCACAGCACCAGCGCCTTCATCATCTTGCCCGCCGCCGGTGGCGCCAACGTGGCCTGCAAAGCCAAGTTCAAAACGGCCCACTGTGAAGTTCGTAAATGGGCCGGTGGTGCGATTTTATGGGATATATTTTGGGCCTCCCAACGCAGGCTCGATACGCAATGGAGCCCAACCAGCCTTGTCAATTTACCATATGCCAGTGCCATGCATATTGTATTGCCAATATGGATATGGAACTCTTCATTGAATTTTTACCAACAAGAGGGTCGTCTGATAAGAATTGATCATATTTATGTAGCTCAGATTTTGTCTAGCTCAAAAAGTGCAGTGTTGAATACCTGGATTTCTGGCAGTATGCCATTGCCGAAAACGGAGGCCAGGATGGAAATGGATAGGAAGGCATTGAAGGTCTGCTCCGACTTGGATGAGCTAAGCGAGTAGTCCTTCGCGGGAGCATGTTTGGACACCCCTGTCAAGAATGGTGCCATAGCTAAACACCGTAGAACAGAGTACTAGAATAGAGTCTGGGAAAGTTGATGCATGGCCTTCAAGCCTTTAATTGTAGACTATATCTGTTGAGAAAATTACACTAGCATGAACTGTAGTTCCTACTTGGCCAAAAAAAATTAATTTGTGGACTTCGCACCAGTGTAATTCTAAATTTCTGGTAAAGTGGTGCTTGACAAGTTATAACCATGAAACTGTTAACTGTGTATTCTGGGCCAAAACAATCCAATAGACAAATCCAGTTGTAGTTTGGAATAGTTCACACTGTCACTAGTTCTAGTTGTTTGGTTTGTGCTTTAAATTGGAATCGCAATTATGAACTAGCATAAATTCGTATTCCCATGCACCTGAAACAAGATATTCTGATTTCTTGTAATTAGCTCGTGGGAAATATTTCTTATTCGAACGAAAAATATTCAAAGAAATCTCAAAATTAAACATATATTTAGTTCAGAAATGGAGCTGCCTAGCGACAAAGTTGTCAATAATTTGAAGTACAGCTACCATTTAGCTAACTGCAAAACAAAAAAGCTATTTAGGTGCCATTTTTTTATACATTTTCTGCTAAGTACTTCAATTCTTAGAAAGAACCACCTTAATTCTCAATTCTGAAAACTACAGATCACTCGCTACATTGATTACATACCCACGTGAGGCATAATTGATCATTTTAGGGACTCCTTTCTTTGATAATTTGTAATGCTATGCTCATTCAAGAAGATAATTTGTAATGGTATGGTTGTTCGGGGAATCGGCTATTTCTAACAACTCTAATGCGTTTTGTTGAAGACTGTCAAAGGCTAGTGCCTCCATGGGCTGTGGTGTCGACACATCTTTGCCAGGGAGTTTATTCCGATGTCGTGCATCAAAGAAACACTGAAAAGATGTGGCTGTAAAGAGCAGTTTCCTTTTTATACATTTATGAAGTACCACTGCTAGATTTAACGCATCTGATTCCCCTCATATGCTAACCTAAGTGTTTCAGGAATCTAATTCCTCCATCCGTGTCATAATAATTCTTAAATCTTACCAGAAAGGAATTGGGAACGGAAAGAGGATGTGACAAAAGGAGAGTTCAAGCAATATACCTGCACGAATGCAAGCAGCAGACACAAGGATGGTGTAGCCCAAGCTTAGGAGCAGTGAGGCGAAGTTGATGTGCCGCAGCGAGTGGAATGATGGTAGCTGTGAGAGGAAGGCAAGCACCACAGCCACGATGATGATGAAGTGGTACAGTTTCAGGGGACCATTAGGAGCAAGGCTCGAGTACATGATCTGCTTGGGCACCATGAAAGATCAGCTTATGCAATCGATCATATCAGCAGATAACAGAAAGCATTTTTGAGTTATTGATTTTCAATAACAATGGACAGAAGGTTGTTTATGCAATTTCACTGATTGTAATGGCTGTTCCATATTTTTAAAAAGAGAAAAACTATTCTATTGTATACCGTCCAAACCTATCGAACGGGACAGGATCAAACCATCTCTACTATAATTGACCAATTGAAATTACACTCAGTTCACCCAAGAATACGTCCCCCGCTGAGAGCACCAATCTTCGTGCACCCACAAAAATGCACCCAGCAAATTGTCTTCATTAAAATCAAGGGCTAAATAAAAACTCTCCCTGGCTTCAGCCCAATCGTGCGGTCTAGATGGAACGTAGGCTTCAACGCGAGGCTTCAACCGGTACGCACCCCGCGCCCGCCTCCTCCTGCGCCATCGCCTCGTGCCCCCACCTCGCGAAAATTCCGCCCGAACGCTGCACACCCCGCCTCCTCCTCTTCCCCAGCACCGCGCGCCGCCTCTCACCCAGCGCGCCGCCTCCTCCTCCTCCCACCCCGCGCCGCCTCCTCCTCCCTCCCACCCGCGCGCCGCCGCCTCCTCCTCCTCCCACCCCGCGACGCCTCCTCCCCTCCTCCCAACCCGCGCGCCGCCTCGGATCCATATCCACCTCGCCTCTTCACTCTTCGCACCCGTCGCGCCAATCTCAGCCGGTGGAAGCGCCGAGCGGGTGCTCGCGCCTCGATCCAGCGATCCTCCTGCTGCCGCCTCCCTGCCGCGCGCCGATCTCCGACTCCACGGCGCGCTCACCATCGAGACCTCCGTGCCCTTCACCTCCCACATCGTCGACCCGCCGTCCCGCGACGTCACCACCACCCCCGCCGAGCTCCTCACCTTCTTCCGCGACATGTCCGTGATGCGCCGCATGGAGATGGCCGCCGATTCGCTCTACAAGGCCAAGCTCATCCGTGGGTTCTGCCACCGCGCATTCCCCCACCGATCCCGCCCGCCCCTGCGCAGATCTCCCCGCCATTGCCGACGCCCTGCCCAGATTCGCTCCCTCCTCGCCCAGATCCGCCTTCTCGCGCGGGTTCCGCGAACTGAGGTGCTGCGCGCGGCGTGATCCCGGCGGTTTGATCGGGAAGTTTTGATCTTTGGGGGGTCGGGCGTTTGTTTGTTTGTGTTGTTGGAGGGTGGCGGAGATGGGCGTCGGAGGGCGAGCAGCCCACTGGGACGGTGGGGCGCTGAGCCTCTCGGTGGTGTCCTCCGTCTCCATTGTCATCTGCAACAAGGCCCTCATGAGCTCCTCGGGTTCAACCGCCACTACATTGACGAGTGGCATCTCCCGGTTACATTCTGCTCCTTCATATAGCATTATGGATGAAGCTCTTTGAGCATAAGCCTTTTGATGCAAGAACGTCATGTGATTTGGAGTACTTAACGGCATCTCCATTGGGCTCCTCAACTTGAGTCTTGGTTTCAATTCTGTTGGTTTTTACCAGATGACGAAGCTGGCCAACATACCTTGCACTGTTATTTTGGAGACTCTTTTCTTCAGGAAGAAGTTCAGCCGGACTATCCAGCTGTCCCTTTGTGTGCTCCTTTTTGGTGTTGGTGTTGCAACCATCACTGATCTGCAACTCAATGCTGTGGGATCCATACTGTCCTTGCTGGCAATTATCACGACCTGCATCGCTCAAATCATGACAAACACTATTCAGAAGAAGTTCAAGGTTTCTTCAACCCAGCTGCTATACCAGTCTTGCCCATACCAATCACTGACACTATTTCTTGTTGGTTCGTTCCTTGATGGATTTTTGACTAACCAAAATGTCTTTGCTTTCGATTACACATCTCAAGTTGTGTTTTTCATTGTGTTGTAATGTTTTCCAATTTCTTTATAAATCACTGTAACTACCTAAAGAAAATTTTTATTTGACCAGGGTTAATATGTTCGTGGCTATAAGTTACACTATGTTCTTACAAGTAAAATGCATCTCATCTCCCTTAGCTATTGACTTCATGATGAGTTCTGTTATTCTTCAGTACGTCATGATATACACTTCCTCCAATCCCCTGATCTTTGAGTTATCTCCTGCTTCAAGTGCAAGAGGACTGCTCAAGCTCGCATTTCATGTCTATGTTCTACTTACTATTTGCTACTGAGATCATTTCAGCTGGCGACGGCCGGGGAGCATTTTGAAACCAAACGCGTTTTGAATCCAAACGTGCCTAATGTTCTTGATCTTGCTTGGTTTATGATGATGGGTAGAAAATGCTAAACTTAATGGTTTGATGTGTGACCTGGAATGCACAGATCAAATTGGACGTGGAGAGGCAGGGCGATTTCATCTGGTTCCTGATCAAGGAAGTGGAAGGCGCGGCGTTCGGCGACATTGAGGACGTGGTCACCTTCGTCAAGTGGCTCGACGTCGAGCTCTCGCGCCTGGTAAGCTATCCGTTCACCACTGTCCACATCGCAAATCCACTCAACAATGACAGAGGAGAGAGGACTGACCAGTGTTCACCTGACTTGCATGCACAGGTGGACGAAAGGGCAGTGCTCAAGCACTTCGAGTGGCCGGAGCAGAAGGCCGACGCGCTGCGCGAGGCGGCGTTCGGTTACCGTGACCTGAAGAAGCTCGAGGCGGAGGCGTCATCGTTTTGTGATGATCCCCGGCAGCCTTGCTCTTCTGCCCTCAAGAAGATGCAGGCCCTCTTCGAGAAGTAAGCCATCCTGCTGCACGCAGCTTAATTGTGCTTTGAGCAATCAGCCATGGTTCTGGTCTGTTCGTTGTGCTCATCTATGGTCATTGGCAGGTTGGAGCATGGTGTGTACAGCCTTGTGCGCACGCGAGATGGCGCGATGAGCAGGTACCGCGGTTATCAGATCCCATGGGAATGGATGCAGGACACCGGGATTGTTAGCCAGGTAGGTAATTCAATAGTTAGAACGGAATGTTTGATTTAAGTAGCACAGCTAAGTAGCAAGACATATACAGATAAGATCATTGCGACATGTATGTTTGTTTTGTTGTTAGAAACACCGGATCTAACCATTCTTCCATCCTTTTCCCCCAAACTCTAGACGTTTAGAGAAACATGTTACTAGCGTGTGTCATGCACTACACGCACGAGGTAGGAATAAAACACATTATTCACTATAGGACAACATTATTCACTATAGGACACATGCTCGTGATACCAGCAAAGAGAATTTTGGGATCATATTGGTCCAAGCTAATGTTTTACTTCACACTAGATATTTTGAAATTTGAACCCTGACAGGTACTTGGGGTTATGTTGCTAATATGGACCACTGTTGAGGGTTTCTCACATGGAAATACTACCAAGAAATGACCCAAATTGCAATTTCCTTGATACTAGATACTTACAGTCATGTGATGGCATTAAACTTAGGGGGAAATGACAAGTACGCAGTTCTTTATGTAGCAGATAGATTTTGAGTAGGATAACATGTCCTGAGTTGATCCGGGCCAGATGATGTGGTCCAGATCTGTTTATTGGTCAGAGTTGCTTACTACTTAGGCTAAATATTCTGATCATGTATGAACCTCTAATGCCTTCAGAAGCTTCCTAAAAAATGTCATATACTTAACTGCTAGATGTGTATTCTCTCATTTAGAATTTGGACTTTTGCTTTTAAGTTGGCAAGGAAAATGAGCTGTAAGAATGACTATTGGTCTGCAAATCTTTGGTGGACAAATGTTTAGTTTCCGTCGTAGCACATACAATTGCTATGTAGATTAAATGTCAACCTTTTGATATGTTCACACGAGTATCTTCTGCTGCCAATCTTTGCAAGACACTTGAGCTTGTTTCTGTGGATAATCTGCAAGTGCCTGTATGGTGATCTGCTGACACTACTCACTTGTTTTAACAAACATGGCATTTCAATGACAAGTTGGGTCTTGATGGTGCAGATCAAACTCCACTCAGTAAAGTTAGCAATGAAGTATCTGAGAAGGGTTTCCTCTGAGCTTGAGGCCATAAAGGGTGGTCCTGACGAAGAGGAGCTGATGCTTCAAGGAGTCCGATTCGCCTTCAGAGTACACCAGGTATTGAGGGGATCGTGAAGTAGCGACGCGACGCCGGGAGCACGAAGATATCGGTGTGATCGGGTTGCTCACCAACGATTTCACCTACTGCCACAAAGTAACCACCGGAAGGTTGGCTAAGATCACTGTGCTTCTTGTCTCTGGTGTTGGTTGAGATCAGATTTGTTGAGTTCTTGGATGAATCTTGGATGTGATAACAAAATTGTCACATGGTATTGCGTAGTTGTGTCAAATTGTATCATTAAATTATTTGATATATAAATGCTTTTACACATAGTATAAAATTTATTCTGCTGCTTACATGTCTTTTCCCCTTTTAGTGCTTGTCTGCTGGGTAAATATGTTGTTGTAGGGTAGTTAGTATTCTGATGGTTAACTCTTTGTGTGTATGCGTGTAGTGTGTACATACATAACATACCTATACCAACAACAACATACCTACACCAGGTTATTAAAAATGTAAATTTAGTTTGCATCTACAACAAATGTCTTAGCACCAAAAATATTGTGTATAAAGATGTCCTAGCATGGTGATGTGGTAAGTAAATAGTCTACAAACACCTATTTCTTTACTGTGTTTTATATTTCTTTATGTGACAAAAATGTTTGTTTTCTTTGTAGCCTCAAGTTTAAACAATGTGGGGATGGAGAAAGTCGTCGGTGGGTGAGTCCAATGATGTTGTCACCTCCTCAAAGGATCAGTCGTTATGTGACATTCATTATGTGACAAAAATATTTGGTTATACAATATATGAGATATGAATCTTAATGAATCTGATTGTTCGTTTTATTTTTTTTACAAATTTTATCTTATTTTGTATTTTACCGTAGCGTTAGCACGGGCATACTACTAGTAGGATTAAAGCGTTGTTGTGTCTTATAAACCGTCAGATTGCTTTAGTCTTATCCATTTGTTGTAACTCCTTCCCGATTCCTGTGGTCTACAGGTTCCGATCCCCCTCGATGCGGAGCGAGCAAACACAACTGTGGTTGCCATGGGAGAGCGCTCCCGCGCAAGTAGTACGGTGACTGCAAGAGGAGGCGTCAATGGCGGCCTTAAGCGAGCGCCTGCTACGAGCGAGCGTGGCAGTGGCAACGACGAAAGTCGACCAAGGCTAGAGGCAAGGCAGCAAAGTGCTACGACTAGTAGTGAGTGGGTGGGGCAAGCTGCTGCAGTGGCAAGCAAGCACGGTGGTCGCGGATGGCGAATTGCCGAGCGTCCAATATCTAGAGATGGTGACGTGGGCAGAGGGCCATCGCGGGGCGCAATGCGTGGTGAGCCAGTCGGATTCGACAGCGGCACGGCTCAGCGGTGCGAAGCTTGGGTCGAAGCAGGGGAAGAGAGAAAGAGAGATGGTGGCTCGACACATAGCTCGAGCATAGAATTGACGGCGGGCGATGTCCGGTGACTTCATGGTGGTGGCGGTGGTTGAGGCCGGAACTAGAGAAGAGGATATGTTGGTAACGGACGGTGTTAAGCAGCCCTCGACGGCATGGTAGTACCATCGTAGCCAGGTGAGTTCGGTAGTCGAAATTTGAACCTATTGAAACTTTTGGTTAAAACTTACTGAAACTTGTTGAAACTCATCGATTAAAACTTGGCGAAACTTGAGTTTCAAAATCTAAAAGTTGTTGAAACTTTGGCTTGAAATCTTCTAAAAATACGCAAAACTCACTAAAATATGAAACTTTTCAGGTGTTCTCTTGAAACTTGCTGAAACTATATGAAACTTGTTGCTATGCTATTGCAACGGTATACCGTTCTCTAGTCGCTCTCTTTTAAAAAATGTAGCAATTAGTAAGTCAAATAGTGAACTCCTATCTATTAGAAAAAAAAATAACTCAATTTGTTGCGGAATTCTGTTCTACTCTACCCAATATTATTTTCTTGTTTGAACTTGATGCCTAGATTGAAGTATATAGACTTCAGGTCAAGAGACCATGAAAGTATTGAAATATGTCCTTCCTCGATAGTCCGTACTATTTGAAGGTAAGAAATTGTAGACAGGTGAATCTTGACAGCAATGCATACATAATGTGAAAATCAGAGCTAGTATTACAACCTTCCATTGTCAGAACAACAAGCACTTGAAAATGACACATGAGCTGCTTAACAGGACTTCGTTTGTTGTTTTTCTGATGTGATCAGTGATCTGCTGGTTTTGGCCTAATATAAGCTTACTTTTTCATGTGGATGTCTAAACCAAATGCATGGAAACCATCTATTCCATGGTTCAAGAAAATTGCTAAAATAAACAAGCATAGTTTGAGTCGGCAAACCTTTCTAGATTTTTCCAGTTTATGACTATACTAATAACTTCGTCGAAACACAGATGACATGAAGCTTAAAAGAATTCACCATCGCACAGCTCACAAGAACAATAAACTAATCATACATCGCAGGCTAGCATCAGCTCAAATGCATGCGTATGAGAGAGAACTCAGGGGTTCTGAGAAGTCACGACGCACCTCGAGGCAATCGGCGGCGAGCAGGATGGAGCCGATGCTAACGCCGGTGTTGATGCCCGTCTGCACGGTGACCACGAAGTAAAACATCCACCCGGAGCCTGCGCACCAAACACATCCACCGAAAGGTGAACCACAATTAATTTAATTACCAGATCATCACCTCACCCACGCGCGCATCCTAATTAATGGGAGGACAGCAGCAACAGCAAGGCAGGTCCAGTACTGCTGCGCCATGCCGTGCACACAAACGCAAGGTTAAGAAAGGGGCGCATTGATGCGGCTGTCGCTCGTGGGCATTGCACTGACACGTGGAGGTTGGACGCGGTGGGTGATGGGTGGTTACCGTACCGAGGACGTCGGCGGCGAGCTCGCGGAAGCGGATGTGCCTCCGGCCGCGCGCCTCGCAGTGGTCGAGCACGCGGGACATGAGGGAGTACTCGTAGAAGGTGACGGCGGCGATGGCGGAGAGCGCGGAGAGGCCGAGCGCCCAGCCCATCCCCCGCAGTGCGTACGGCAGCGTCAGCACCGTCGGCCCCACGATCGCCGTCGTCAGGTGGAACCCCGCGTGCCACCACGTCCCTGCGGCCGGCCAAAACACCAGGTTAAAATCAGCGGGTCCTCGCATTGCATGAGGCGAGCGCGCCCGCAGCAAGGAAGGCAGGCAGGGCACCTTTGGACTCAAGCACGAAGGCGGCGCCGGCGTCGGCTTCGGGCGCAGGCTTGGCGGCGTGGTGAGCGCCGTTGCCAGCGGCGGCCGCGGGGGCGGGGGCGCCGGCCTCGACGTCGAACGCGGCGGGCGCCATGGCTGGCCGGCCTTGTCCTGTCGTCAGCTGTCACGCTACGCCAATATATATAGGTCAGAAGGGTGCGTCTCTGTTTCCGCCCAATTGGTGAGTTCATTACGGGCTAATCGCCACGTCGCGCGCGTGCACGGTGCGCGGTAATGCTAATGGCGGTGATTAATTAAATTAAACCTGTGACGACGAGGAGGAGGTGAAGTATACCACGATTAGGAGGCGTGGGGTTCTCCGTTCGCTTGCTTCTCGGCGGAGAGCACCGAGGGCTGGGCTCCGTATTTACGCTGCTGCGGTTGGTTGGATTGGTCAAGTGGACGCGATTAGAGGTGGGAATTGGGCCGTGCCGTGCCCAGGTCCACCGTGCTTGGGCCGCTTCGTGTCGTGCCGGTTCGGTCCAGTCATCCCATCGTGCCGTGTCGTACCGGCCCGCCTCGTCTTCGGCCAGGCCCAAGCACGGCCCAAAGTCCACCGTGTCGGCGTTCGTGCTGTGCAAGCCCAGCCCAAAGTAACTATACACGACAAAAGCGATAGCGACAATGGTAGCGGTGACCGCTATCTTCCTTTCTCTTGTATCCACCTTATTAAAAACCTACTTAAAATTCGATTCTATTGTCTCATGTCATTTCACCTTCGAACTTGGTCATCTAGTCAAATGGAATGCATATCTTGGTGCAAATTAGACTATGGCATACGTGGACATCGTCCGACAATCTAGCATAGGCCTACCCAACTAGTCAAATAGAAAAGCTCAAGGAGAGTCATAAGTACAATTTACTATAGTTAAGAAATCAATTTTAAATAGTTTTTGGCCAACCGTGCTCTTCGTGCTGTGCCGTGCCGCCCATCGTGCCAGATTTTGAAGCCCAGCCCGACCCACCGTTCGTGCCGTGCCGGCCGTGCTTCGGGCTGGCCCAAAGAAACCCGGCCTAAGTCCCACCTCTAGACGCGCTCGTTTCGCTTTCCACGGCTAGTGCCGGTCGCGTGCTCGAAGAAGAATGGATGTGCCTGGTTGCCCCGTCGGAGACGTAGAGTACCATTTGTTGGTCTTGGATTTATACCCTTTTTGAATCGCATGTCGGGAGATTGCCGGGAAATAGACGGGATATCATATCATACCCTAGCGGCAGGGGAAGAACCCCTACGATAGGATAACTATCCGAATTTAAATTTGAAGTCGGGTCGTATTTATTATCCAACCCCAACGTTCGTATATATTCCCTTTGTCTCGTAATAGTATATGCCTAAAATTCACTATGCGTATAAACCTAGAAGATATTAATTTTTTTAAAAAAGTTAATGTCATTGAATCATGTGTATCTCTATTAAATAACATACTATAACTGATTACTCATTTTTTTTCAGTATTAAAATAGAGATATATGATGGAAATATTGTAATAACTACATCTTTGGTCTCTATAATAGATTTATATTGTGAGACAATGATTCTAAAAAATGAGGACGGAGGGAGTAATATGCAATTGTAACCGTTTATAGATACATCTTATTTATCTATACTGTTACAATCTAGACACACAAATAAGTGATATAATTTTTTTTTCTCTCTGATTAATGTGGTCATTTTTCTCTTGAGAGCGAATATTGAGCTTTATTTTCCTTTTTTAATGACATAATAAAGATAATACAAACTCCCGTCTTAGTCGGATATCAATAGAAACCTTGCATCAGGTTCTGGAGAAGTGGAGATCATGAAGGAGGAAGCCGGCGCTTGGTGCCGAGCGGGAGCAGCAAAGTCCGGCAATCCTCCTGGCGCTGGTCGAGTAGGCTGAACTTCTCCCAAGCAACTTCAATTGCAAAATTTTGAAAAATAATACTTTTTATTAATATTACAAAAATATACCATCGTTTCAAAAAAAATACAAAAATAATCATCTGTCGCTAATTAAAATGACGACAACGTCTCTGTCACCATTTGAATCTCAGAACGAGCTTCTGTCGCTATTTCAAATAGTGACAAAAAGCTCTATTATCGAACGAATAGACGACAGAATACCACATCAATGCCACAGGGCCTATCTCCATTTCAATTGATAACAGAAAAACCAATCGTCAATTGAAATGACGACAGAAGCCCCACAGCTTCAATCATCATTTCAAATAGCAACAGTGACCTCTGCACCCTCTGTCGCCCAATTGGCAACAAAGATTTTGTCATCATTTTATTTGGTGATAGAACGTTTGTCGCCAATCCATTTGGCAATAGTCTCTATCGCCAACTAAAATAATGACAGAGACCTGCACACTGCCATATAAGACTCCACATAGAATTGTCGTCAATTGAAATAGCGATAGTAGATTTTTTCTATATTTTTTAAGCGATGGTATATTATGTAATATTAATAAAAAATATTATTTAAAAATTCCTTCAATTGCTACCTTTGCTGCCTTGTAAGTCTGTAACACACTAACACCCTGTTTATTCTCTGTACTCGGTCGCGCCTCTGGTCAGATACTGTAACTTCTTTTCTCCTGTGTAATACTCAGTTGCCATGCAAGCTAGACCTCTGAAAGTTCATATCACCACAAGGGAATCGGATCCTCTGCCTTTATGGACAGTACCATGAGTCTGCTTTCTAGTCATTAGAGCAAAAAACCAAAGGTTGAGATCAATTCAGATACAGTAGCAAAGATGATATAGAAGTTACTGCAGCAAAATACTGTAGCTCGAAACTTTGGCACATTGGCTGTAGCATCTAATCTAGGCTATCCTTTTTGCATCCGACGGCTGAGAATCTCTCAATGTCACAGCAACTGTTCTCCTCTAACTTTGCTTCACAAAGTTAGATGATCTCAATCACACTAGAAGGTGAAAGGCTATTTGCGTAAAGTGAACATCAACTCTCTTGAAAGTGTTAAGAGGCTTTTATTTAGGGCATGTATAAGGCTACCTTAGCCGTACCTTCTCCCTTGGCCCTTCCACATCAGCAAAACTCGTACATGGATGAGAGAGAACAAAGAGAGAGAAATAATTATCTTCACATGATGACCTTGCACGGAAACAAGATGCGAACAAACAACATTGTGCGGTGTTGTAACCATGTCGTCTACTATCTTTGTGGATCCAGCGAATGCATGACAAAGCGCTAATCCACCGCATCACAATGGGGAAGACGATGACTGGGTCGGCAATGAGGGAGCATGGTGAAGATGATGGCAACTAGCTCAATGACTACGCAAGAATCACGTGAAGTGAGGAAGAGGACAACAACTAGCTCGGTGACTAGAGGTGGAAAACGGTAACGGATAATTCGTTTTATCCGATATTCGTATCCGAGAAATCGCGAATGTGGTAAACAAAATCCGTTCATACTCGTATTTGAGAATATTTGTATTCGCATTCGTATTCGAGAATATTTGTATCCGTATTTGTATTCGAGACTATTCGATTCGTATTCGATCCATTTTCTAGAACCCATGAAAAAACCGTTCGAATTTTGTGATTCAAAATTTGAATTTAGGCGGTTTAAAACCGGTGCAAAATCGGCAAAACCGCTAGGAATCCGTTTTATCCAATATTCGTATCCAAGAAAATCCATATTCGAAAATATTCGTATTTGTATTCGAGAATATTCATATCCGTATTTGAGAATATTCAAATTCGTATTCGTATTCGTTTTAAAAATATGGATTCGTATTCGTATTTGAGACTATTCGACCGTATCTGATCCGTTTCCACCACTATCGGCGACTACATGGGAGCAAGGTGATGCTGACTAGGACCGGCCTAGGTCCGGATGCTGGCTGGGTAGATCTAGCTGACTACGACTGACCAACGAGGAAGGGGAGAACGAAGAGGAGAGGCGACGACAAAAGAGGTGGAGACTGGCGGTAAGGAAGAAGTGGTGTGATAACCCTCAAAATCAAATTAATCAAAAACACGCAGTTGAGAAGTGATTCACACATTAATAAGAATATTAACATTTAAATGAGAAAGATTAACAATTAAAACATCCAACACTGGAATATAATGAGAATTAATTAAAGTCAAATGTACGAATTACAAAGAACTTAATTACAAGAATAAATCATGTATGCATTCAACCTACCACATACATTTAACTTTACTATGTACAACCCAATGTACAGAATCTCAGTATCCAGAGTTACAAAATAATAAAGTATTATAACCATACAAGAATAAAACTATAAAAGTATATTATATCAACTTTCATCTAATGAATCCACATCTTCGCAACCTGCCCAAATTAGAATAGCTACAAAATCATATTGGCCAAAATCACAAAGCATAAATCTAAAATAAATATAATAACAGATTGCCGTCGAAACCCATTTTTTAATATTGCACAAGGGCAATCACTCGCCGAGATGCCAGGATTGTCCGAGGCCAATTGGTGCCTCTCGCGCATTGGGTTTTCATCATTCGATGTTAAAACTTTCATTCTTACATATACCTTACCTTTTTACCATTTTTGGTGAGTCATCCCTTCAACACCATGCACAAAGACTCATTATAAGCCACTGGTCACCCTTAGGGCCAGCCAAAGCCATGAGCCCATGAGTAAAGCCCACAAGAGCCAGTAGGAGAGAAGAGCCACACCTCACCGCCATACGCCTCCAATGAACCTATAAAGCTCACTGCGAAAGGACCGCAATATCAACCCAAGGCTGTCATTGCCCATCACAAGCACTACCATAGCTAGTCACTCCCATACAGCCATTGCCAGAACCGTCATGAGCAACAACCAGCCAGCAGATGGCCAAGAGACAGCAAAGCCCACTTAAACCCCTATCCTCACAAGAACCCTACCATAGCCGAAAGAAGTCAAGCCAAGACCGAAGTACCACCGAAGGATATCATGGCCAGGGAGCACTTCCACAAGACAACTTTCCACATCACTTAGGGAAATCAAGATAGAATAGCCTAGTGAGAGCAAGAATATCCCCACACATCTAATCCAAGCTGACAATGCCAGTAAGGTAAAGCTCCCCTCTTCATTTTGCTAACACTAGAACTGGCCAATAGAGCCAAGGTGAGGCAACGGCCACTGGCTCAACACACTAGGGTAGTGAATGGCCGATGGCCACCAGTGAGCCCTCGGGCTATGAACATACTCCCCGGCGCATGCCCACGACCCTAGTATCTCATGGTTGCTCACCGCAATGCTCCCCTTAAACCCAAGACGACCTCATGGCTAATCACATGACATGCATCACACATCCCTCAACCCATAATCATCAACATTATAGAACAAGAAGTAAGGGGCAGTAATGTAATAGTAAAGAGTAAGAAGAAACTAGGTAAAGCCGAAGATAGGGTAGAGTCGAGGATGCAAAGGCCCTACATCAATGGATATTGGCCACCAAGACGCACAGAACTAACAGGAAGCCATCAGAAGGTGAGCCGACTATGACCAAGGCATGGAGTCAGCAGCAAGCGTTGGTGGCTCACCGCCGTCGTGACACACAGCCCGACGGAAGGGAATTCGGCAGAGCCAAGGTACACTAATGGGGCCTTGACTCCGCCGAGGCGCATGGCCACAAGATGGAGAGCTTGGCGACGATGGCCAGGTGGTCAACGCTGGCGGGTTGAAGGGAATCCGGCAAGGTTGCACAAAAATAAAAAGGGGAAAAGGAAGGAACACGTAGCCATTAGTAAAAATACCAAATCCACTTATCGTACCAAATCCATGGAGCCAAAACCTCAAAACCAACAAGATGGACCAGACGGATCTAGATCGACGGCAGAAGAGAGAAGGTGAGCACCTAGGGCAAAGCTAGAACATTGATGTTGTTGAGAAGAGGGAAAGACCAAGGGGGATAGGGCGGCGCGAGGAGGTGCACTCCTAACGAGGTGAGGGCCCACGAGACTGGAATTGGCGGGGAGACCACGTGCGGCGATAGGAGAAGAAGAGGGGAGGGTAAGGTAAGAAGGGAGGTAAAGTGATGGCCAGTGGGCCTATCCTATGCCGTGAGCACAAAAAGAGAATAGGCCAATGGGCCAAATAAAGGAATTGATTCTAGGGAATGCCCAATAAAGAGATAAACATTGAAGTGGTATATACGCACTCATACCAAAGAAATAGTTGCAAACTAAAAAATTTACAAAAAAAAATCCCCAATAAATAATACTAGCAAATCAGCAAAAAGGTATAAACCCTAAAAATCAAGAGGATATAAAATACCCATACAAATTAATTAACAAGGGTTGTTGCTTCATATAAAATATAACTAAAATTTTAAAAATAAATTTTTGGCCTAAAATAATGCAGGGAAGAATTGGTTCCGGGAGAAGAGAGCACCTAGACCACCACTGAGATAGTTACCTTACAGTCAGGCAAGTGAAGCAGGCTTTTAAGCATGCTGTGGTACATGAATTATTTTGCTACAGTTATTTTCTATATTACCTTGCAACAAAAGTAATTTCTAAAAGAAAAGAGAAATGACCAAAAGAAAAGAAAACATGATAAGAAAAGAAAGAGAGCAGAACCACTGAAGGAGCAATGGCCTGCAAAGGAAAATAGTAAGGAAGGGTAGAGGGTGCTTTGGGAGAGATTTCAGAGGCAGGTGAAACCCTCTACATATGAATATAATATAAGGACTAGAAATAATCTTCATAATGGAATGAGCCGTAAAACAGTGTCAACCATATTTCCCATCTTTTGTTGGTAATATCTCCATAATGGGTAAGTAATATAAACTAGGGGAGGAACTCAGGACTGGTATAGAACTTGGGAGTTCTAGGCGCTTATATTAGCAGAGGTGGAGTGTCGACAATTCAGACCCACTTGACCAATGGCTATTTCAATAGTCAGATGGAGATATAGTAATGAGAGTCAAGAAAATAATTTGTATTATAGATTTGGGATCGCATGAAAGGAAATGCAAAAGACCCAGTGTCCATAAGAATTCAAAATGACTGTGGGTAAAGTGAAATAAGTCTACATAGTACTTAATAAATCATAAATTCATACTAATCTCTTGAATAAGAGTCTACAAAAACTACTGGGGCTTTCTCTTCTCTAGAATGATTGTTAGAGCAATTTCAAAAGTTTAAATCTTGTAAACTCTTCAAAATGATAATAATGGATTTTTGGATAATAGATTAGGTAAGAACTTGACAAATATGCATCATTATTTAAAACTTGCTGAGTACTTTCATACTCAGTCTTGCTACTAAATCTTCCCCTTTAGAGCCATATTCAGCTGGGTATACTTGGAACTTCACGAGGGTGGGGTTGATAATGAAGGCACCCAAGTATATGAGGATGAGGCTTACTGGGAGTACGATGAGATGGACTCCTTATAAGGTAGCTAGGAGGACTAGACAACCCGTAGTTCATTGTATCAGGTCGTACATGTACTATGATATATATATGCTTTTTTTATTTTAGTACCCTATATAATCAATGGTGGAAAATAGTTGAATTTTGTAATAACTTCCGGTTTTCGTGTGTCCAGACTATAAAGCCCTGCACAGCTTGTAAATAGCAAAGTTTATCAATCTCTAACTATTGTTCTATTGCAACAATCTGATAGGCTTATGTAGGATCGAGTATGGCAACAAGAGAGGGGGTGAATAGGAGACCAAAATAAATTCGATACTTTTCAAAATCTTTTCCTTTAAGTGGAAGCAAAACTCTTCACTCCAGTAGCTATGAAAGCTATGAAGATTAGAAACAAATAATCACAAGGAAAGATCCGATCAAAACCGAGCAAAATATACTTTGACAACCCCTAGCGGTTTGACCTCTACGTATACGACGGTCTGACCTCCATGAAGGGGGCGATCTTTCCTCTACATACATGGCAATCTGACCTCCATGAAGGGGGCAGTCTAACCTCTACATACATGGTGGTCTAACCTCGATGAACAGTAAAATCAAGGGATGAATAGTAATTTCAATGCTATTTCAAATCCGAAAATCCATGCAGCTTTTGATCAATTGATCCAAATGACTTAATACTTTGCACACATCTTCTCCAGAATATCAAGAACCTATTCTAATCAATGATAAAGAAAATCACTGCCAAAGCTTTGACCTTTTTCCGTTCAAACAAAGGGTGCACCAAAACTGATCAAAAGAGAGAAATCTCGATCCGCTCTTTCTCGTGAGTTCTTGATGATCTAGATGACCTTAGATAGCTTCTCATATATCATAGCAAGCTAGATCATAGTATGAACTCAAACCAAAACTCCCATAACACCAAAATCACCCCTTTTTGAGTCAAAAAATGGCCAAACACAAAAACTTGCAAATACAAGTGCCTAGTTAGATAAGATCTAATCTCCAAGACACATCCACATCACTTAAACATTCTTGGCACACAACAAGATCAAGGGGAGAAGAGGAACATCAAAAACTAATCCAAATTAAGATTTCATCACTTGAGCACAAGAGGGAAATATTTGGACGAATTTTGATCTCTATTGATACTTGGAGATGAATGTTTATAACCACTCCTTAGCCACACATAAGGATGACAAAAAGCTCAGCTACAAGAGTCTTACATCTCCCATAAAATTCTCTCCAAGAACCCTAACTCCTCTCTCTTGTTTCCTTTCCTACAAATAGTATAGAAAACTTTACCAATCTAAAGGAATACTGTTGCTTCATTCTTTCATCCAAACGCATCAACAGTCCAATCCCTAGGAATCTTGATTCCTGTACTTTTCCTTTGAATTTCGTCTATACAAAACGGGGCCTTAAAATATCAACCCTAAAAAATGAAACATCGATTCTGATGTGAGAAACTGGTGTTCCAAACAGGGCCTAGGGTTCGAAAGATGGAACGGAGCCTGAAGTTCAAAAGACACGGGCTACATCAGATGCTAGTCTCTTTTTCCTAGAACATCCGCAATATAAGCTGTGACACAACAGCCTCAATTCTTTTCAACTTATACAAACAAACACAAACAAGATGACTTCTTCTGTCTTTTTAAAATGACTTATCAAAATAACTTTTTCGAAAAGATTTTATCGATTTATTAGCATTCGATTCGTTCGCATAGATGCTCACTCTAGACACAAAAAACATCAAGCACAACCATAAACCATCATCCGTAAAGAACAGACCTACAAGTTGTGCGCTGCTAGATACTGCTGCTGATGCAGCTGTGGAAATATCGAGACAACTTTGTTTGTGGATCCAAATCTTTCAGATAAAAAATTAACATTAACATTCCAAGATCACCATCAAAAGCATATTTCCACCACACTGGACCCAATTTGTGGAACTCGGTACATAATCTTCATTAGTTTTGCACGCGCACGTAAAATAATGTACCATCGGGAGGTGGCGAAACGAATGATTTTGAATGGAACCGCACTACATGCATTCACCGGTAGCGCAGCTGTGGAAAAACGGCTATACCCATCTTTCTACGGATAGCACTTTTTTACACAAAAAAGCAGCCCATTAGATCTGATAAATCTTACCGTTGTCTGTGGAGACTTAACAGGATTGTATTGACCTGATTGTGTGAAAATCAACGAGAAGAATAATATTCTGCAACGAGGTGATCCAATCGCCTCGCAGCAACGGTAACCACTTCACTAGCAGAAGAGTAACCTGCGACAATGACAGCAATATTCGAAGGGGGGCAAAGGCTTATGTGGTATAATGATTAATTTGACTATCAGGTGCAAGAAGCTCCAACCCGAAAGAGTCAATTCTAGCTTGCTCATCAGCTTATCGCGTACCCCAGTGTACTTGCATTGTTGTCTGAAAGATAATATGTTAGTATGCATAAGCAAAACAAGTATTATCAATGGATTGATTCCCTCAACACAGTACCATCTAGTTTCAAGATGTACATGTACCAATAACTTGGATAAGGAAAATGAATGGGCATATGCTAGGATAAAAACACTCACGTAGTTAAAGTAGTTCATAGTAGATTTTGGAGCCTGAGTACTATAAGCATTGTTGTACCTGTGCGACTGCAACCAAGCTCGGGAGTCAGGACTGTGGTTCTTGAATACTAGTATCGGAAATTTAAGCTGTCCAGTGCAGCCAGGGATATTTAAAAACACTTCTACTAAACGAAGCTCAGGGGAGCCAAATGCCATGATGCCAGGCACCAGCAGGAGGTGATTCAAGAGTAAATATTTACATATATATATTAGAAAACGTATAACTCTACCAATATATTACAAGCCGATAATTGCACGTAAATCTAATACTTCCTGTGGTGAGGCAATGCATCGACAAGACAATAACACAGATAAGAAACAGCGTGTACAGGCAGAGCAGAGAAAGTAGAGCTGCCTGGTAGATTTAATCATTTTCAAACACTGCTTCCAGTAAAGGAATGGAATTAGTAGGAGGAAGATCATTAATAGTAAAATCACAAGATCATGTGACCACAGCTTCTTGAGTACCACCATTTGCTGCACACCAAGGCCTGAAGTGCTACTCAAAAAGCTTCAATGTCACCATTAGTAGAAATTGCAAAGTTGGCCTCCAATAGGCAGCTTTGAGGGGGGGTAATTATTAGCAGCAAAGGAACCCAGTATTATATCCAGCTACCTAAACTCTTCAGGGACGTGCATACCAAAACCACGCTTCAGCTTCTCAATTCTATTCAACAAAAGAGTGACAAGTGTGAACAGATACGATAACCATATTCAAAGCAATATAATCAAGAAAGACTTGCGTACGTAAGAGTTGAAATTGCAGGACCTAGATCCTAACAAAATGATTGGCACAAAATCTTGAGGATCCTGGAGTCAATAATTAGGGAACTAGAATGTGCACAGCTGGTTGCTACAGGAACAAACATAGAGAGAGAGATCGTTCTGAAAGAAACCATGAAAGAAAGGCTGCTTGCCTAGCCTCATTGTGTATTTGTGTGACTAATAATATTTTATCTAGATGGAGCAGTAGAACAGATAAGGTCTGTAGCGCTGGCAAGCTGGAGGCGTGTATACAGTGGAATGGATATAGTACATGTGGTGCTGGGTTTGATATTTTAATCTGAAAAGAATTAGCAGTAATGACTACGGGAAAAATAGAAATTTATAATTTAATTCTTGCGAGTGCAGTTGAAAACTTGGAAGTACAGCTGAAGTGGAGTATTTAATAAAGGAGGTTATGCTTGGAGTGTTGTGATTAGGAGAAAGAACAATTTGACAGTCATAGGTAAGGGTGTGATGTGGGCTAAAGTGGTCCAAATGGGAGTGAGTTTCATGAGGATAGATGACCAATGTATGTTGGCACAGTTTGCCATTTAACTCAACAATTCCCTGTTGCCAAATCTAAGTTTAAATGAAAGCTGGAAGGCAAATGGAGTATTCCTGGCTTAGGACATGACTCAAATCGACTGTGGGGGATTATTTTCCATCATGTTGATTTGCTAGTATGATTGTTTGATCCTAGGACATTCACTTGTTTCTCTCTAGCCAGCTCTTCCTACTTCTAAAAAACAGCCGGAAGTCATGGCTCAGATATGCACAACATCAGCATGCAACATGAGCTCACACCATCATGAAAACACATGAACTGATGAACATATATGTACACGAGCACACAGCTCTAATACAAAGTTTTAGTTGCTTGGCCCAAATCCAAACCAAAATGGTTTTAATTGCCAGCTGCATGAAGAACATGGATGGACTCAGTAATCATATGATGAAGCACAAATGAAGCTTGTGGTGCTTGGACTGAAGGTTGTAAATCAACATTAACTAAGCATTCTAAACAACTAAAAAAGGAAGA
The DNA here is from genome assembly GCA_036346575.1 of Dendrocalamus sinicus. Classification (NCBI taxonomy): domain Eukaryota; kingdom Viridiplantae; phylum Streptophyta; class Magnoliopsida; order Poales; family Poaceae; genus Dendrocalamus; species Dendrocalamus sinicus. The sequence goes on from CM070642.1 coordinate 34,882,753, forward strand.
AAAAGGGACTGCTACTGTGCTACAACATCACAATGGTGAAAGAAGAGGTTGCTGAGGATTATCTTTTATAGAAATTGCACTCATAGCCATGTTGCTTCTGTGACTTATCAGATAATTGATCTCACATTAATAACTCTAGTGATTCTTTGGTTCTTGTTATAAATGAAATCAGGGGAAAAAAAGAAAAACAGGATATCTCACTAAGTTCCTTCTTTTTTGAATTAAAGAAGTTTCATTACAATGCAATGGTCAAAGAAATAAATGTTGAACAAATGAAACAAAATGTTGAAAAATAGAAGAAATACCATTTTCGGACCAACAGAAGATGAATAATTAACTGTTTAATTAGCAAAAAATGCACAGAATGTAAAGGAACTTACGTGGGAGCAAGTTTGCCAAGACTGCGCAGCTTCTTGCCAGTTGTTTCATCAGTAATATTTCCGGAAATCTCAATAGAATATGATTTCCCAGAGATACGTGGAAGCCCTCTTCCTACAAGCAAATCGAAATCTCTCTGATGAAGTTCTCTGCCATTGACAAAGACACCAGTATCCCCACCAGCACAGTTTCTGGCCATCGGATAATTGAATTCTCTTATAAATGGCTGCAAATAAAAAAATCATTAGAACATAATTTTCTAAGAGCACCTTTGTTTAGAAAGAACTCATCTTACAGGAATAATGCCGATACATTCTCGCCCCATAACACCCCAAAATCCAGCACGGTAGTCATACCTGTATTATGCAAAGAAGAAAAAGAACTGTTAATGTTGGCTTAAAAGAAACCCCATTCACCAATAGATGTTTAATCATAGAGCAGCATCTATCATGAGGATTCAACCAAAAATGCCTCACAGAGCAACTAAAAATTAGCTAGATACAACATGCTTCAGATTATCTTACATTGATGCCTTTCTAGTATCCTTTGACAAACAAAGCGCCAAGCCAGTGAAAATTGCATAAATTTGAAAATATTGCAAGGAAAGTCCATTGCACATCTAACACTAAACGACACTTTTGTTGATGCATATTCGACACTTTTGTTGATGCAACTTCAAAGGTAAGAAGCTCAGCATGTTGACACAATGCTAATCATGACAGTAGCAGTATGGTTTCATCTACTTTATAGAACTGCACATAACATATTGGATTTACCACCATGATTACCTCTATTGAAACATGAAGCTTAGCAACCATAATTTCAGTTTGTTGTCAAGAACTTAAGGAGGTTTCATTCCTAGCCTACCCCAACTCGTTTGGGACAAAAGGATTTGTTGTTGTTGTTATTGTGTTGTCAAGAACTTAACAGATCATGGATCAGGCCAATGCTAGTGCGGGGAAGAGGAACAGGTAAAAATACTTTATTCTTCATTACATTACAGGTGTCGTCAATGATTTAAAAAAAAAAAACAGGATGTGTTGTGTAGTTATTGCATCTGACATCAAACATTATGGCATGCTTGGTGACAACTGACAAGCAACAATTTTCTGCGCTAGTGACGTGCCAATGCAAAGTAAGGCTTCAATTTTCTTAGTGCTCACCACAATCAATGGTAGGAAAAAATAGGAGTGAAGTGCAATTTGTATGATGTATATGCGTTGAGCTAAAATCATTTAGTGGGGACACCCACCATCCATCAGTACGTACATGAATTTAATTTGCAGAAGTTTTTTCAGCCTCTTAACAGTAAACAGAAAAAAAATATTCCAGCGATCAAATATGAAACATGTACTGAAAATGGGAACTTGCGGTACCCAAAAAGATCAAGTTTAAGATTGGGCACGAAAGCACATCCGCACATGGATCTAAAAATAAAACATGTGCTAAAAAACATGAAAGAGAATTCCAAAAGGTGCTGCTAGCCTTCTAGAACCCAGTGTTTGTAATAGCAACCTGAGTATTTTCTACTCTAGTATATCCAGAGGTTTATTGTTCTCTATGTCTTGCCTTAATCATAATTTCAATAAATTAGGCTTTCTTCTGCAAATAAGCTAAATCATGGCTTTTGTTCCTCCTGATTGCAGTATGCTGCAGATGGATGACTCTTATCAAACTTAACAATGAACAAATAAACCAGACCATGCAGTGCAAACTAAAACATATACAACAAACTAGTAAACATTTTAATTGCTAATTTAGCAATCACTTACCAATATGAACCAGGCTCAACAGGACCAGCTTTCTTCTCTGCCTTCTTAAGAGCTCTTTCAGAGATAGGATGGCCATTAATTGAAACCTTAACACTGTCCATGGACTGATTAAATAAAGAAAGGTCCTTGAAACCCTTCTTCAAGAAACCAGCAAAAAATGATGAATCCCCACTCTTACCAGTTGAGGACTGATCTTCATCTAACCCAGCCTCAGAAGAACCATGAGAAAAACCAGAATTTGTGCGCTCTTTAACTGATGACCCACTCTCCGCTAGGGCATGGGCATCTTCAACACATGGCTGATGCAATTTTCCATCTTCTTCCATTTTGTTTTCTTCACATCTCTCACTTATGCTTGCAGCTTCAAGGGCACTGTTGGCGTCTTCTTTATTGTTTCCATCATGCTCCTTGCTAATGTTTTCATCCTCAAGGCCACAATTTTCATCTTCTTTGCTCATCTGCTCATATTTATTGCTTATACTTTCTCCTTCAAGACTGATGGTGTCATCTTTTTTGCTTGTCCACTCATGCTTTTCATTTCCATCTTCAAGACTATCAATGTCATCTTTTGTACTATTCTGCTCGTGCATTTTGCAAACATCTTCAAGGCTACAACAGTGCTCTTCCTTGCTGTTCTGCTCATGTCTTTTGCACATGCTTTCATCTTCAAGGACATCTTTATCATCTTCATTGCCCTTTTGTTCGCTTCCCATACTAACACACTCATCATCATCATTAACATTGTATTCTCCTTTGCAATTCAGGTCAGATCTATTAGTGGTGCCTTGGTCCTCCTCACCATCATTATCTTTTTCTTGGCTGCACAATGGATCAACAAGTTTGTCCTCTAAAACTGGGGAACATGAACTGACTAGACCATCTACTGAAGGTTCCACCTGACCGTCTGCATCTCTTTCACATAATATATCCTTTGGGCTCTCAATGTCTCCAGACCTGCTAGGAGACAAAGAGAGACCATCTTCCTTCGACTGAATGCTCCTGTTTGATCCACGTTCTTTGTAAGTCCTGTCGTGACTAACGATAGAAGAAAGTGAATTATCATCACCAAAATCTATGTTGATTTGCATGTTGCTATGCTCATTCAAATTATAAAACGCAGAAATAACATCATCATGGTGTTGATGCTCAAAATCTCGTCTCATCTGATCGTTTGATCCACATTCTTTGTAAGTCCTGTCATGACTAACGGTAGAAGAAAGTGAATTATCATCACCAAACTCTATGTTGATTTGCATGTTGCTATGCTCATTCAAATTATAAAATGCAGAATTAACATCATCATTGTGTTGATGCTCAAAATCTCGTCTCATCTGATCGTTTGAGCTTTGCTCAGTTTTGGACATACGGAAGGACGATGATGGTGCATAGGGAATAACTTTGTCTTCCTCGCGCCTCAAGCTGATTATCCCGGAGCAAGACCCACACTGTAGACGATTATGTTTCCTCCCCATGCATTTTTCCATAGGCACCTGCAATAGCTGATAACAAGAACTGCACACAACAAAAGGTGCAGCACCATCCACTGGCCAGCAGAGATGCTCTGCCTTCTTCCGAAAATACTCTGCCCTCTTCTTTGACACTGACCGATGTGAGTACAAAGATGATGCCACAGACCTCCGGTCATAATCTGATGAAACAGATGGCGACCTCTCATACCGGTAGCACTCATGCTGCCCAGCGAAGTATCTCGCCATTGGAATGTGCTCTTCTTGTGGTGCAGCCCTCTGTCCATGCAAACAATGCGGACACGAACACGCATAACGATGGTAATTCCCATGTCCAATCCCACTGCTCTCCCACTGCCTCCCTGGGTACTGGCGGTACCGCCCACTTGACTGTCTTGCATACCTCTCCCCATGCTCAGGACGTAGTGGTTCATACGGGCTCAGCGGCAAGCCGTGCCCATACCGCCCACCATAGCGGGAGCGGTGATATCCCGGCAGAGGTGGTGGCTCAGTTTGCTCAGGGAACATCGAGAGCGCTCGGCGGCTCACCCGATGATGCTCCCGCGGCTGCTCAACAATATGGCAGGACCGCGTGATCTGGTCCCTCAGCTCGTCCAGCTTGCGCAGCAACTCCACGGGGTCCTGCTTCAGCGCGCCCCAGTCGATGCCCCTCTGCTCGCTGCATTGCGCGCGCTCGTCGACCCCAATCCTCCGCCTGTACTTCATCTCTTTCAGATCGCTCCCCATGGCGCCTCCCTGAGGCGACACTTTTCCTGCTTTCCTCGCCGAATCGAGATGTGTGGGTTGTTTCCTGCACGAGTTGCGCGAAATTTGTGGGGGGTTGGAGCGGTGGAGGAATAGATCGGAGAGGATCCGAGGGGTGGTGGGAATGGGGTAAGATCTGCTAGTTTGGGGATGGTTGGGAGGCGAGTTGGCGGTTACCTTCCGACGGAGCTCGCGGCGGCGAGGCTACGGCGCGGGGGCGTGGCTGCGCCGCCGGTTCGCCATTAGGGTTTCGCGGGGCAGCTCCAGGAGTCCGCCATGAGAGAGAGAGAGGAACGGCACTGGCAGTGGCAGTGTGTGTGGTAACGGAGACGATGAGGGAGCGAAGTGAAAGAATACTTATATACCTGCGGGATCTCTAGGGACTGGTTTGTGATAGCAAGATTGTTCAGGGTTCTCGGGCGCGGTGGGGTTACGTGGGGATGTGGTCCGCCTTTGGAATGATCTGGCTGCGCCGCTGACGTGAGGGGTCAAAGGGACGGGACCACGTGGAGGCGAGCGGTCGGGGTGGGGTACAGCTGGCGGGGATTGGGCGTGTCGCCTTCAGTTTTTTCCCCTTGTCTCGGGAGAGCATTAGATGCTGCTTAAGCTTAACCAAGTGATTAGTCACTTGTCCATCGTATGAACAGGCAGGGCTAATGGTCTCTATCTCCACTTTCTTAGCTTGCTAATACTAGCAAATTTTTTCATTACTATTCCAAACATCCTAACGGAAAAAGAATTAAAAATAAGATTGATGCTTAGACAGCTGGGAATAATTGGTAGTATTTTTAGGGGGACTTGAAGGATTGCATGTGTTAGTTGTTAGTTGGGTCTTGAAGGAAAGCGTTCTAATAATAACTTTTTGAGAAAAAGATCCATCTTTTGTTCAGATTTCAAGGTCATAGAACTCAAGCTGCATGTACAAATAGATAGAGTAGAGTTATTTATGCCAGCATAAATTTTATGGTATGGCAAAGTTGGGCGATGGTTTGGCCTTAAGGTGGAAGTGGCAGGACGTGGGTGGATCCAATCGGGGATATGGGGAAAAAAGTCTTATTGGAGGTTTATCTTTTGTGTAAGTCCGATTTACACCTTTAACTATGAAATCGTTCATTTTACACCTCTCAACTATCGAATCCGGATCAAATCACCCTCCCCACCCTAAACCACCCCCGTTTATGACATGGCGCTCATGTTGCGATGGTTTTGACACATAAACTAATTTCAAATGATACGGCAGCCACGTGTATATGCAAAACAAAAAAATTATACAACTCCGCATCGACGATGGGCTTTCAGGTAGGGGTGGCAAAAAAAACTTGTTAGTAAGGCTCATTGGTTCAGTTCAAAATTACTTCAATCAGTAGCGGACCCAGGATTTTTAGGATGGGTATTCGAATTTCGAAGCTAAATTGCTCGAATACGTTGATACCGCAGCGCACCACCCCCCCCCCAAAACACCGATACAACGATACGTGTATGTAGATATAATAAAAATACAATTACATAAATTAATGATTTCTTATGAGGAAATGGACGACATAAGGTGAGCATAATTATATGAATTAAACAACAAATTATAGAGATAAATGAGAGTTGTATATCTTGTTGATCTTGCCTTTTTTCTATTTCCCTATCAGCAAGAACTGTCCATCTAAGAGAAAATTGTATGTTCTTTCTATGGAACAAAATAGACCAAAAAAGTAAATAAGTGGAGTGGGGTGGAGCGCACCTAGATATGAAGAGAGGACGATGACAATAAGTTGGAGGTACTACTCACTTCCCAATGCCATGCTCCCTCCCGGCTACCGCGCTGCTCCCTTCCTGTCACCAGCTCACTACTCCGTGTTCGTTGTGCCACTGCCTGCTTGCCCGCAACACCCCTCTGCTCGCCTGCGTTGCCACACGCTCACCTTGCACCACGCGTTACCTCACGCATGATTGTTGTCACATCATGGCACCACGTCTGCGTCCGCTGGTCGTCACTCGCCTTTAGCCTGCACCTTTGCCCGCTCGCCAGTCGAAGGCCGAAGCCGCCTCCCACACAGACAGCCACAAGATAAGAAATAGAACAAATGTTAGGATTTTGTTTATATCTTTACCTCTTTGGGCGTGAGGAGGGTTGAGGTGGAAAGAAAAATGGGTCTAATGAACTACATGAGATGTGCGTGAGATATGGAGAGTGCGGGCTAAATTTATTTACAGGCATAAAATATAGTTTTAACACAACTAATAGTATGTACATCTAATATACCTATTATATACCTAGTATTTTATAAAAAAAATTTAGGTGTTCAGCTAAACACCCATGCCCTACGGCAGATCCGCCCATGACTTCAATTATACTCATTAATTGGTTAAATATTGAAATGAGTTGATTTCAAATAAATTTGAATTTTGCTCTAGCTCGGCTAGGCTCATTAGCTCGTTTCTAAAAATAGTTCTAAATTATACGTAGAATGATATTAAATCAAACTGTATCAATTTTGGGAGAAGCTTGTTAAGACGAGAACTTGGCTCGATATCCACCCGTACTTCCAAGTGATCGGCATGTACCCAGCAGTCACCAAGCTCGTGTTTCGGCCTCGATGCAAGCAATTGATGTCCCTCCGGTATTGGTAGGAGGAGCTGTTCGTCCCTCTGATATGAGCACATGGCATGCAACACGAAGTCACCGATGATAGTATTGCTATCTCCTACATGGACTCGCTCCTCGACCTTCGAATCCCCAAAGAAAGTGGCGGATACCTCACCGAGAGCGATATGGTGAGCCTATGCTCTGAGTTCTTGGCCATCAGCTCCAACTCGACGGCTGTCGGCACCCATTTTTTGCTTTCCAAGGGCGCCATCAAGACTAGTTTTGTGTTCAGTGTCATTCCTACCCTGCACTTGAGCTCATGCCCCACCCAAAACCACCATCCCCTGCTTTGCATGGCAGTGCCATTGTTGACCAAGTTGCTGCTCTCCCGTAGGCTCGAAGCCAGGCAACTGCTCAACGTCGTTGTGTCCTTGTGACACGTGCAATCATCACCACGGTTGCAGCTTCGTTGCCATTGGCAATCGACTCAGTGAACCCCAGCACGTGGCTCAACTCTATTTCTTCCTTCCCCAGATCGGTGAACTACCAATGTCTCTAAGCTGGGCACCACGAACTAGTAAAAAAATTCATCACTTCTATCGTCCCCCTTTCAAAATTGATGTTGTCCTAGTCCTCCAGGTCTCCCTAAGACCCCGTTTGTGTTCTCGTTCCTTGGCATCTTCAACGGGGTTGCACCAACATTGAGTCACGCCACTGGCCCTGCCATCGTGTGTGCCTTACACACAACGCCCAGTGACCTACCACCTTCCACCAAGCCATCCCGCGCTGTCCGCATCACGGCCACCGCCTCGCCCCTGCCGAACCTCCCTATCACCATCCCAAGCCACCCTCGTCTCCATAGCTCACTACCGTTGAGCTCCACCATTACACCATGGCCATCACCATCGCCAGCCCGCCTTAGGCCATCCCAAGTCAAGCCATCACCACGAGAAGGATCACCATGGTCCCCTCATGCTACTATACCTACCAATTTGGATGAAGCTCCACCATATCTCGCTAATTGCGAGGTGTTTCTTCTCGTAGTTGCAGTCCCTGATGGCAAGCCATTTCGGTCATCTGAAGCCTCTCTTGAGTCAATGAATGCCACCATCAGCTCCACCTTGCCTTGAGAACGCGCTATGTGTGCGCCATACCCACCCTAATGCCACTGTAGACCCCCGGTCGATGTGCGCCCTAGACCATCCCCTATTCTAGCCGCCACCGTTCTCCTCTACACCATCGCGGGTGCCGTAGTCGCCAGCCTTCCACGGTGCGCCCAAGACATAGCCTCAACCACTATTAGGATCTCCACAGCCATGCCATGCTCATGTGCTTGCTTTTCCAGTTGACAAGTCGTCAGGCTTCTCCACCGGTGAGCACCCCTTTCCGTAGCTACCATCGATTGCAGGACCTTGCCCACTTGGAAGCTCAACAAGGACCAGTTGTTTCGCGCAAACTTTGAGAGGTACCTAGGCACCATGCTTCTCGCTATGAGGTGCAGAGCAGGGCAGCCCTCGCTGGAGAGCCTCTAGGATCTCCAGACGCTCGTCGTCCCTGTCGACAGCCTCACGCTGAGCCTCAATTGCGTCAACAAGTAATTCCAAGTGTTTGGTTTAAGTACCCACGCACCGCTCATTAGAACTTCAGTTTCTAGCTTCTAACTTTTTAATTTCGTCTTTCTGGCTTTTTTGCCTTATTCATTTGCATTTATATAATGATATAAACTCTTTTATTTATCATTTTTTAAATTTAATTACACTAAAGAGGCTAATATTAGCTATAGTGTAAAAAACTATTACAGTATAAAATAAGCAATAAATTCGAACTTAAAAGTCTAAATAAGTACAGATCATCTCTCTCAAAAAAAAAAGAGCAGGACAGATCATCGAGTTGTACTATATATTAGACACCAGAAACGTACCTTTATTTCTGGAGTAAAGTACTTCAGTAAGGGCAAGTACAATAGAAGAGGTGGCTGCCACCTCTAGGACTAGCCACATAAGCAAAAAGATTACATGTGGCTCATGTGGAGGTAGCTAATACAATGAGTAAAGTAGAGGTTACCTCTACTAAAGCACTCAAACATTTAATACTTACATAAATATATCAGGGGTCACCTCTTGCATGAGGGGTAGTTTATCTCTCTCTCCTCGTATAATGTGCTAGAGGTCACCTCTTGCATGAGGGGCAGCTTGCTTCTCTCTCTTCTTTTCTCTCTCTTCCATTTAGGATTGTGCTGATGTGGATTTCACTAGAGGCAACCTAGTCAGCACCATTATACTTGCTCTAAGGCAGATGATGCTAGGCCCATGTTTTTTCTTCTTCTTTCCGTTATGTACCCTTGCTTCTAGAAGATTGATTTTTAAAACTGTCGTCCTGTCAGTTAACAAAACATTTATGGACCTAAATATTTCCGTGTTTCCTTCATTTCAAGATACTATACTATGCTTGAGATCTAAGGATTGTAAAGTACAGTGCAACGGTGTACTAAAACACAGGAGCAAATCTTTTAAACATATCCTTGTGTTAAAACACAAGGGCTAATGTCGACAGTTCTTTCCCTTCAGGGAAAAAAAATTCAATGATTCATATTCTCTTTTAAAACTAGTTCTCGTTTGATACGGTTCCTACACATACAATGCTTTTATTTCAGTAAGGTCGAGCCCCTGCCAATCTTATTCTTCTTTTTCTTTTTTCCCAGTTTGCGTACTCTTGCTTCTAGGGCATCGTTTTTTCAAGCTGTCATCCTCTAATTTAACGAAGCAATTAATTATGGGCCTAAATATTTCCATGTTTCCTTCGTTGTAAGATACTACCACTACAGCTGCGTTCCGTCCGTATTGATGTGCCCTTGGAAATTGTTGTTGTTGGCTCCGCTCCGGAAGAACGGTAGATTTCGGGAAGAATTGACAAGAGGAGAAGGGAACAAAAAACGCAAGAACATTATTATCAAGATGGTGTGAAAGCAGGCTACTTTGTTGAATTTCTGTCCCAGCAACTTTCAGTGAGCGCCACAATTTCTCTGGATTGGTGAAAGGTTCTTTTAAAGATGTGAAACATGAAAATTGTATGCCCCGGACTGGATCTTGCTCTATTCAGGACGTCACAAGATTTATTTAGTTAAGACATATACTTCAGTAGTCAGTTCCAAGGATGATCGGTGTTGCGATAGTAGTGTAAACGAAATATTGCGCCGACTATGATGTTTCGACAGTGTTAATAACTAGGATGTTCTGTATTCTGAGCTGAAAAAAAATGTGACATGTAAGTCATTTTATTATTTGTAGTCCATAGTTGCTAAAGAAATTCTTGGTAAAACATTTCGTTTTATATTGCTACAATTGCCACTGACATAGAACATTTTAATGGAACTACAAGTTTACAACAACACTGTCTCGTCGGGAAAAAAAATGCATTGCAACATAGTTGGAATGAAATGCTATAGTATAGTATTATTGGCATTACCTACTGCAAAATCTCTATAGAGTCTAGAAAATATAGAATAAAGTCATCTATAATTCAAAACATGCGATAGAAACGGCAATCCCACATCATATTCTGCGTGTCCTCATCTGTAAACAAAATCGTCCTTGCTTGTGCTGTCTTTATTCATTGTACGTCAATAAACCAGACGAAAATTCTGGCAAATTGGGGATGCCAACAAGCGTGTTTTTTTTTTGAGAGGGAGAAAACAAGCGATTTGATCAAGCAGGTTTTCATGTTTCAGGGAGAAGAGCTATTGCCTTGTTTGGTGGCCAGGGGTGCATGGTTTGCGGCCTATGTTAGGATTTATTGGTTTATAGGGTGGGTTATTTTAACTGTGTCTTATATTTTTTTTACTTTAAAATTTAAAATTTTGGTTGTTCACGAGAGGCAATACGCAGAGAAAAATAGTCTATACGATTTTGGTCGATACAATTGAACTAAGTATACTTTTTACTATAATATTTCTGTTGACATCTTTTTAAAAAATATATCATTTAAAAGATAGTTATTATAGCATAGCCTATAAATCATAAATTATAGAAAGAACTGGCCCATGATCTAGGCAAACATCCATCCTTGAGTCCATTACTTGCCTTCATGAGCAAGGAAGAAGCGTCTGCTTCCGAGATGCTGCCACTGCAGGCGCATGTAGCTTTCGGCCCTGCTTTGCGTCCGGCCGAAAGGGAGGAACACCGAGCGATGGATGCACCGCGTTGTGTCGACACGTAAAAGGAAGGGAAAATTTTCTTCTTGCCATTTAAAATGTATACAATATCATTTTTACCATCAGAAATATATTTATTTTATTTTTGTCATCCTTTCGGTGGTACTTATTTCATTTTTGCCACCCCGTTCACTTTTTCATCAAGTCATCGATTTTGACTGTTAAGAAATATGGAAAATAAAAAACCAAAAAATATAGAAAAACCAGAAAAAATCAAGAAAAATAACAAAAAAAATACAGAATGGTTTAGAGACAACTTTATACAATTTTGTTTACTTTTGTTTCAAAAATTTGCACTAGGAAAATTTCTCAAAAAATTACACTAAGGAAAACATTTAATCTTCCTCAACATTTATGGAACATTGCTAAAATTTTCTTGACGTAAAAATTTTGCAAAATTTTATTTATTTTTTGTTTAGAAGTGGTTCCTTAATTTTTTCTGTATTTTGTGCCATTTTATTTTTATTTTTTTTCAAATTTTCTTTCTTTTTCATATTTCTTAATGGTCAAGCCCTGCTGACTTACGGAAAATTGGATAGAATGACAAAAATAAAATGCACATTGATGGAAGGATAACAAAAATGAAATTAGTAGATTTTTTTCGCACGATCTCACACAGTCAATGCTTGTCCTGGCGCCGATGGTTCATGTCTTGATGGTGACTTGGGCTAGTCGCCCAACCGTTGGGCGACACGTGTCCAAGTCACCCAACCGTTAGGTGAATAATCCATGTTGCCCAATGGATGGGTGACTTTGCCCCTAGTCGCCCAATTGTTGGGTTTGCCCCTAGTCGCCTATTTGTTGGGTGACTAGAGGGTATAACCCCTCGGTATACCCCCTTGGTCGCGTGGCTGGGTGCTCACCTTGCTCATTTGTTTCTTTCAGCCAATAGCAAAGAAAAGGGAGAAGAGAAAGAGAGAAGAAGAGGAAAGGAAAGAAGGAGAAGAGAGGAAAGGAGGGAGGATAGGAGGAAGAGGAGAGAGAGGAAGAGGAGCAAGAGAGGAGAGAAGGGAAGAGAAGAAGAGGAGAGGGAGAGGAAGAGAGGAAGAGGGATCTGCAGATCGATGACGGTGGGTTTTTTTTATATTTTTTGCACAATTATTTTTGAAACATGGTAGGATAGCAATTGAAATCACTACATTTGTAGTTTAGAAACTAATGGTAATTTAGTTGTTACTAATTGTATTACCATTTAGATCTCTTTGTTGTGCATTTGAAGGCCTAATTAATTTTGTTAGTCGCTTATGATTTGTAGAAACCCCATAATAAATATTGTTAATTATTAGAATAACTAATAGGCATTGATAGATTTAAAATTGTTCATGACGATTAGAATGGGACGTGCCTTAAAATAATACGCGATGATTTAAGATTATGCGTAGCGATTAAAATTTTTCGTGACAATTAGAAAATGACACGTCGATTTAAAATTACGCGTAGCGATTAAAATTGTACGCGACAATTTAAATAGCATTTGATTAAAATCCACAAATGACTAAAATAAAATTCAAGGATCCCATAGGGGCCTCTTAGTATAATTCATTTAATTTTTATATTTAAGATTTACTTTTTATAATATATGTAAGTAATTGTGTCATAATTGCTAGCTTAAAATTGATTTATAGACATGACGGAGTGGGCTTTCGGCTTGCTGGACCAGTGCGTCAACGCGCAGCACCGCGTGAGCTATCGTGTCCTGCATCCTGAGGACAGGGACGAGGAGTCCAAGTTAGGGGTGGTCCGTATGCAGACACCCTGACGGGGTTGGAGACTTGACCTATGCTAGAGAGACAGGTTTGTGTGCAACGTATGTCATCTCTTTTTATGATATTTCCGCTATATACTTACTTTTTCGTGCTTTGCAAGTTGAGCGATATCGGCCTTCTACCCCTCACGCGGATGGTGGAGGCCACTGAAGAGGACGACGCTCCAGTGGAGGAGGCCGAGGAGGTCCAGGCCGGCCTGGAGCGGTCACGACAGTTCCCGTTCGACTGGTCGTTGTTGACAGCTCTGTTGGACTAGTGGCAGCCTGAGACACACACATTCCACCTTCCGATCGGGAAGATGGCCTCCACTATGTAGGACGTCGCAATGTTGGTCGGCCTGCTTATCGTGGAAGAGACTACCTCCCCGGAGGATGTGCCTACCAATTGGTGTGATGACCTGCTAGACAGGTTTCAGGGGGGTTTTTAGTTGAATCCGTGACAGCGTACCATGTCTTCCCGGTGCGATAGAAGCATGGCTTGCCCATGCAGTGGCTTTTGCAGTTTCAGGTACGTACGCTATCGATTTTTCATGTATAGCGATGCACTATCTTTGCCATGTTATAGGCTTACTAATTTTTCTTTTATGCATAGGTCGAGTGGATGGACCCAGACACCAACAAGTACCAGGTGTCGCGGCACCTAGAGGCATACTTGCTGTGGCTGTTTGGCTGGGTACTGTTTACCAGCAGCCATGATGACTCTGTTGACACCCGTCTCATGCAGTAAGTGAGGGCCATCGCCGACGGGGACTAGGTGCACGTTAGCTGGAAATCAACCGTACTTGTCGTGACCTACCACGGCATGTGTGATGCTTGCCACAGGACAAGGACAACCTCTATCCTCACAGGCTACCCCCTCCTGCTATAGTTGTGGTTGTTAGAGCACTTCCTCCTCGGACAACTGATGTTGCTGGACAGCGGTCTGTACAGTGCAGATATGTACCATGGGGGGTGCCGTGAACCGGCCTACTGTAGGGTCCCTTTAGTGCCATAGAAAGGTACGTGCTCTTCTGAGTCTTTACTATACGTACATTACAGGTCATCCTCTGTAACCACTATTCTGGCTCGCAAGCATAGTTTGCACACCTGCAGGTCACCCATGTGTGTGCCCACTTTGTTAAGCACCTTGACCGCCTCACCGCTGATGTTGTGCACTGGGAGCTATACTCTATTCAGGAGATGGCGGACTGCACCCCCTCTGAGCTTTCATCGCTGTGCTTGCACGACTGGGCATATTGGCTCATGCAGAAGAAGCTCGTATTCGGCATGTTCATTGAGGACTACGTGGTGCACAGGATGATATACCAGTTCGGCCTCCGTCAGGCTGTTCCTATCCCCGTCGGGCATTGGATGCTAGACTACATCCACATGTGAGTTACACATAACACATGTCCATAAAATTTTTTGCACTTTTATTACATGCCTTCTAATGTAGTTGTATGTTTCACAGGTACAATAGGAGGAGTGGTAGTGGGACGAGCTGGGCTGTGAAGATGCATTGTGGGTGGACAAGTAGGTGAAGGCACTCTAGGACTTTGTGCAGGAGGCCACCGCGTATGATCCCAACACATACACGGAGTACCTACAATGATATGCTCCACAAATCTGCACCAGGCTGGTGCGTGTCTTTGATCCTCCGCCTGCTCATGTATCAGCATCGATAGATGTGTACCCCGTGCACTTTGCGCGGAGCTTCTCCCTCGCGGTAGGTACTCTTATGTTTCAAAGTTTCTGAGTACGGTTACCACAACTACTACTTTGATGCTTTCATGTACTTCTTGTAGATGGACATCACCGCTGAGATTGTGATGGACACTGGGTCGATCGTGGACAGGATTGCCCACGGTTTGGAGGTGACGCGCGACAAGCTGGTGGGCATTGTCCATTGGGTCTACGAGAAGGCGAAGCGTGCCGTCGACCTCTCGTCATGCAGGATGCACTCGAAGGTGGCCACATCGATGCATACACTGAGGTTGTCACATCCTGTATCTCAGGTAGGAGACTCCGGAGGGCCACATACACGGGCATCACCGGCGCCTGATCGGGCCTAAGGGTCGGCGTGGCCACGTGCCTACCCCCACGCACCAACACTGCCGTCGCCATGCCAGGCTAGAGGGTCAGGGTGGGCATGCTTATACACACCGACGTCATCATTGTCCATGGACCCCTACCTGGCATCGGCAGGGCAGCACACGTTGTCCGGCCAGGGCAGGTACAACAGTTGGTAGCAGGCCATGACCCACTTCAAAGGTATGTTTCATCTCTTAAGATTTTTTCGCGTCCATATATTGCACGAATGAACAATACCTGTCCAGCAGGAACAATGTAACAGTCAGGAGTTCACCTATCCCCCACGAGGATCTCCTGGAGGACGTGAGCGACTTCCTCGCGGAGGACCAGACGGAGGTCCTTTCTAGGTCGTAGCTCACCAGTACCCCAGTTCTCACGTAGCCACAGGTGCAGTCAACCCCAAGCCACAGGGAGCATGGGTCAACAGCCCTCCCGATCGCCTTACCCCGTCGGGACCCAAACCCTGACACCCCACACCGAGGAAGCCCAAACGGGGCCGTACGAGCGGCTACCGACCAGGGGTGGGACGTGGCGACGACAGAGGAGGTGCTGCATGCGCTGTAGCTGGTGGCGAGTAGTGGATCTTCCTCCTGCTATGTGCACTTATTTTTGCTTTGCCTTCCTCCATGTACAAATTATTTATTGCATCGTAATATTACTTACCTTCCTACCTTCGAATCATTGATATCTCAATCGTCTTTACAAAATTCTTCAGAAATTTTTTGTACTACAATAACGTATGACGATTGCAAAATGTTATTATGAGTCTAACGTGTTTCTGACCATTCACATTCTACGAAAATCACAAATGCATCAAACGACATTGTCTATCCTTTTATTTAAAAAACAATTATAAACAAGATTTCTTAAATGTTTTATCTACAAAAATTGTCATTTACTCTCGCACAATTATTTCCATCGGATCAATACAATAATTTTATTATTATTTAGGACCACCCAACGAGATATGTGGGCTAGTCGTCCAACCGTTGGATGACTAGGGGCAAAGTCGCCCATCTGTTGGGCGACATGGATTAGTCGCCTAACGGTTGGGCAACTTGGACATGTGTTACCTAACGGTTGGACGACTAGCAGAAGTCGTATAATTGTATGGCGACTCGTGGTTAAAACTGCAAAAAAATTTGTAGATATAATTTTATAATATCGAATAAAAAAATTCTTGGGGTGATAGATACTCACCTAAACCGTTTTTTGCAAGTTAGGATGTGTTTGCCATTGCAAACCCTGAGCCATGTGTTCTGAGGTTTGTGACAAATTAACTGGCTTAGGGCCTGTTTTTTTAGCTACGGCTTATGGCTTTTGGCTGAAATTTTTGAATTTTGGCTGTTTACGGTACAGATTACGAAGACATCGATACTCATTTGCGATTTTGACTGGTACAGATGTTCGACTTTTAATGTGTACTACGTTTAACTTATAGACCCCATCTTAAGAAAATACTCCGTTTAAAAGTTAAGTACTGTAGCGACTGCGAGAAGCCAGGCGACTTCTCACCAACCGAACAGGCCCTTAACTCCAAAATTAAGGGGAAAGCAAACAGGCACTGATGTCCAAGGGCGACCTGATTGTAGGCGCACAGGCACGGCACCCGGCGCAGGCGCGTAGCGTAGAGAGATGCCATGCATGATGCCGCCACATGTGGTTTGGCCTGTGATTGTCAAACATTGCAAAATGCCTGTATGGCTGCATGTGCTCTGCTATTACCGGAAAATTTAATCTTTTGCCACTCTTATGACTCGAGTGGCAACAGATTTACCATCCTAGCCCATTGTCAGTGACTCAGGTGATCCCACATGTAAGTAACAGAGTAAATTGGTCAATTTTAAGAGTGGTAAAAAATTAAATCTCCCGCTATTACCATACCAAAAGGATAATCTGAAGTCAACAGTCAACGCTGTGTTTGTGTATACATTTTGTATAGCCGCTTCAGTGTTTGAAGCCCACCCAACCACGTGTTGCTTCCTCTCAACACAAACATGTTGCTTGTACTGCTTGCCGATGCTATTAGGAGGGACATCCCTATTGGTTACAGCTGATTATTTTTGACTAAAAATAATAGTAGCAGTTAAAAGAAATAATTTTTAGAAAGAGGTGGCGAGAAGTACAAAAAGTGAGTGAGAGATATGTACGTGAGACGGAAATGAGAGAAATAGGGTATGTGATACGCCCGTGACACCTGACTTATCCACGGAGTTAGACAAAAATGAGAGAAGTAAAGAAACCGATTTAACAAATCAGGTATTTATATTTGTTTTTGCCTTCTCCAAATAAAAGCCAGGGGCGGAGACAAGGGGGGCGGGCAGAGGCTTGGCCCCCCAATGGTCCACCAGATATATTACTAGGACCCTTTAATCACCTTTAATCACAGTCAATTAGTCAATTAGGCTCCTGTATGCAACCATCCAGAGCTAAGTACATTGCCATCGCTTGCTGATCTAACAAAGGGACTAGTGAGATTAGGTAAAAATTCTATTTATCCAATGGTTGATAGATTACTAAGATTAGTCATAACTCTTCCAAATCAACAATGACCATTGAGAGAGTCTTTTCACCGTGAAACTTGCCAAGACACGTACTAGGACTAAAATGGGAGATGGCTTTTTGCGGCTACATGATAGTTTATATTGAAAAGGAATTGTCACTAAGGTTAATTCCAATGATATTATCAAATCTTATGATCTAGTTGGTAATCGTCGTGCTAAATTCAAGTTAGTGGAGATGTAACAAATTCAAGTTTGTGGAGATGTAATGAAAGTACCTTTCTTTTGTGTTACTAGACGTATGCTATATTATTTCGCCATATGTGTTATGATTGAATTTATATGACAATATATATGTGTATGTTTAATTATATATTTGTATGTTTAATTTTGCCGACACACGGCGCCCAGGGCCCATGACGCCGGCGCCTTGGCGGGTCGGCCCCCCTCTTGTCTGGATCCTGGCTCCGCCCCTGATAAAAGCTATAATCAAAAGCTAATACAAACAAGGCTAAATCTCTTTGTCACACTCTGGAGCTCCTATAAAAATCACTTGTTACATGTCTATTTAAAATGCGGGAACTTTGCAAGAATAAATTAAAAAATTCCCTTCCTTTAAATAGGGTCTCAAACATGCCGGCAACTTTCAAGTAACTTGGCATACAGTACTACTTATCTTGCAAGAAGTTTTCAACTAAGACAAGGGGTGTGATCTTTTGTGCTTATGTTTTGGCTTTCTATAGTAACTATTTTTTAAATAAAGTGTCTTTTTAAGATGAGATCTACAAGTTGATTTTAGTAAACATTGTCTTAACTTTATCTATATCAGCTAAAATCATATACGAGTATATCTCTCTTCCATATTTTCTCCTGTGAACTGTAGAATTTAAAATTTTAAATGAAAAGGTACAATCCATATGAACCCACCCTATGTAAATCACTAGACTGCACGTACCTAACCTAATGGTAGGAAGTACCAAACACCAAACTCTTCTCCTTTTTTCGAGCGTACAAGGAATAATGCTTACACGCATGCACACACACCATATGCATGCCCATACACACCTACACGTGGTGCGTTCTTAGCACACTACTAATCTAGAGTGGAGGCCAAAACTTCATAGAGTATAGACATATATTTTAACCACTAACTACACTTATGTGTACATGCATGCACTCTTTCTGTCTAGGATTCTAGCCTAGAAAAAGGTAAGCACAAGCATCAGATTTGAATGCTGACAAGTAGCTCACATAGCAGCAGAGCTTGCCAAGCAAGCGTACTCGTTTCTGGGTGCGGCTCAGGTGCTGTGACCCCTGCACGCGCTAAGTGCAGGGGCACGCCCAGGAGCCGCCACGTGTCCCCAAATATTCAAAAAACTTCCGAAAAATTCTAAAAAAATACTTAAAAAATCAGAAAAATTGTAAAAAGTATTTTCTTACAAATAAAAAGTATTTTTTTGTAAGTACTTAAATTTTTTTTTGATTTATACTTTTATTAAAAAGTTTTTTTAAAGTACTTAAAAATACTTTTTAATAAAAGTATTTTTACAAAAAGTACTTTTTACAATTTTTCTGATTTTTAAGTATTTTTTTAGAATTTTTCGGAAGTTTTTTGAATATTTGGGGACACGTGGCGGCTCCTGGGCGTGCCCCTGCACTTAGCGCATGCAGGGGTCACAGCACCTGAGCCGCACCCCTCGTTTCTCAGCACCAAATCTATATAAATAAAAATAACTAATGATCTTCAAGGTATTTTCTTTGTTTTGAGACAAGAAAATCTTATAATAAATCTAAAAAAGCATATAAATTCTCACATTAATAGAAAGAAAAAAGAAGAATTTCCACCACTTATTTTGGTAAAACCAGATTATAACGATGTATATTAATTATATATAAATATTAGAGTTATATAACAAATATAATTACAGTTTAATTACAAGAATATCTAGCCATACAGTGACATAGGTAAATTTGCTAATTCTTGTTGACTTGTATCCGAGTGGCAAGTGAGTTTCAGTTGGTACAGATGTTGGCTGTTTACGGTACAGATTACGGAGAGATCGATACTCACTTGTAATTTTGGTTGGTACAGATGTTGAGCTTTTAACGTGTACTACGTCTAACTTGTAGACCCGTCTTGAGAAAATACTCTATTTAAAAGTTAGGTACTGTAGCGGCTGCGAAAAGTCGGCCGGCTGGAGGCCAGCCGAACAGGCCCTTGGAACCACCGAACCGGCTTCTTGTGGTCCGGGTACAGGGGCCCACCGCCTGACTCCCGTGATCATGAGTTAGCCTGTCCCAGACATGGGCCTGTGGCGCCTGTGAGGGCCGAGTTGTAGACGGGCCCGGTGAGACAGCCGCACAGTTGTCCGTAGTTGGATTCTCACTACGGTCGAACCACGCAGTGCGACTGTGCAACCATGTGTGATGTCCTTTTTATCTTTGTGCTTCTTTTTGGTTTTTTTCCTTAAAAATGCCCTTTTCGTGTACGATTGTATCGTGGAGGATAAAGATAAACCTGTAATCGTTTTGTAGACGATAAATCCGCAATCTTCCAGGGGCCCATCAAGCACACTTGTACTAAAGACGTACTTACCTCTACGTAGAGGTGGATAGTTATCTAGAATTTAGGTTCCGCTCGTTTCAGTTTGAGCTTTTAGTTTATTTTGTACTATTTATAAATTTTGTCTTTTTCTATATTTTTGGTTTTTTTGAGTTTTTTTGCTGGTTCTTTTTTCTCGTATTTATTTACATTATATGTGATGGGCTAACATGTTTTTTCTATTTTTAATTTTTTTTAAAATTTAATTATGCTAAATAAGTCTCCATCAGCTACGTGTTTTTTCAGCCAACTACAATATTTTTTAGCTATAAATCATTTAAAAAAGCTCTTTTAAGCAAGGCCTTAAACTTTGGTTAGTGAGGCCGTGTTCACAAGTACCGACCTATAGGTCATCAACCGGTAAAGAAGCATTCATTTCTTGTACGCATTGTATCCATCCATAAATAGTACATCTTCTTGTGTATATGCTGGAATTTTCCCGTTTTTTATGGGAGATAAACTGATTTGGATGAAATTCTATAAAATTTAATTGAAATTTGAAACAACCCGATCTTGAACTGCACTTGAATTTCATCAAAATTCTATTCCCTTTGAATCCCTGCTCAATTCACCTCTTTTCCCAACCGTTTGTGTTCCCTTTCCTTAATTTCCTTATCTCCTCAACTCGCCTACGGTAGGATGCGTGCCATCTAGCAAAATCCGAAAAGCAACAATCGCCGTCAAAAAATCCCAACGCCTCTCACGATTCGATCAGCGCCGCAAATCGCTAGTCAACCATCGTACCCCTTGATTGCCAAGGCTTTCGAGCAGCTCTTTAATAGCCCTAACAGCCCCCGTACATGACAAACCAAAGCTCTCCATGGCACCACCTCTCCCATGCTTCCTGGCCGACCTCCTCTCGCTGCAATTGCTGACCACCACAACACACCATTCAAAAGGACACTGTTGTGGCTACAGACCAAATAGAGAGAAAGTATGGTAGTGGGAAGTTAGATGAGTAAAAATGGCTTAGGGTCTTTCCCCATGGCCTATGTCCTATATATATATCCACATGGGGAGTGTTTTTACAATTATACCCTTACACATGAGTACTTCCCTCAGGGGTACCCATGTCACTATACATGTCCCATTCTGGACCTTACACTCTCTTAACAGGTCTGCTGGGCTTAGGTGGGGGCCACCCCTACAACAGGAGCCTCTCATGGTGAAGGGCTTCACGGGCCGAAGCCATGTTGCCGAGCCCATGTTGCCGAGCCCTTTGGCCCCCTATATCCCTGCGGCCTGTGAGCTTTTTCAACGTTCGAAGTGTAGTGTTCGCCTTATTGCGAAGGTATGGCACCGGGCGGCTTGGCGAAGGCTTCGTCACCCACAGAGTCCTGCCGCGGTGGGGTCGGGGTTGTCGTCCGGAGCGAAAGTTGAAATCGAGGTTGGGATCGCCACCGAGGGGGCGGATTGGGGGTCGAAGTTGCCTCCGATTTGGCGGGGCCGGTGATGGCCCGGGCCGGACTGGGGGTGTTGGCGGAGTCAAATGCGTCGGCATAGGTGGGCGGAGCGGGTCGTAAGTCGTCGCGCGCGCGCCTCCGGCGTCGAGCGCCCTTGACGATAAGCGACTGCCAGCCTGCCCAGCGAGGCTTGGTTGACACGGCGCGAGACTTGAGGGGTCGCGGCGATACCATGTTGCGACGTTGCTTCTCCTGGCCGTCCACATGGCGGAACATGCTTGGCGCGGCGCGGGTTTTGAGGCATCACGGTGGAACGATGCTGTGACGCTCCCCCGCCGGTTGGACTCCTGCCGGTTGGACTTTTGTCGGTTGGACTTCCGCCGGCTGGACTTCTGCCGATTGGCTTCCCCACTGATGGGGTATATATAGCGTGCTGGTGCAACATTGTACCTACATTGTGTGCTCGGATAGGTGCTGCTCCCCTAAAATGGGCCTCTTCGGTGCATCCACATTCCATGGCGGCATTACGCGGCTCGGGAAATGTTGATGTACTGATGGAGGCCTATTTTTCTTGGGAGCTTGGTTAGCGTCTGTTAACGGTAACTGGTCGCACCTGCTGCGCTCATGCCGTGTTTCTGCATATAAATATAACGGCAAGGTTTGCCCTGTTCTCTTAGACAGGCTCACCTTCAGTCGGGGCTTTTGATCGAGCCCGTCCGCATTACTTTCGAAAGAATGTTGATGCACTGAAGGTGGCCTGTTTATGAGAACAAGCCAAAACTTGGCGTGACATAACCTCCGCCGGTACGATGTGTGGGGAATGCCGACGGACGAGTTCGCTCCTCGAATCCGAAGCCGAGGTCGAGACCGTGGGCGCGTTGGTGGCGAACGACGAAGTCCTGTGCTGGAGTCATGCCGTCTCATCGAGACACGAGGCAGTGCCTAGGAGGCGAAATCGAGCGCCGAGGACGTGCCGTCCCGCCGAGGCGATGCCTACAAGGCGGGCAGCAAGGTGGTGCTCCGAAGCGACTGGTCTCCTACCTTGGAGGATAGTAGCCGCGAGAGCGCATTTATGCGCGGGTGGTCCGAGGGTGCTACGTGCGTGGGGTAGGCGCGCGGCGCCCGCCCCTATCCTTGAAGCGGTGGCGCGAGCCGGCGCCTAGTCAGTAGACGCGCGAGCGCCCGCCCCTACCTTCGAAGTGGTGACGAGCCGACGCTAGTCGGCGCAGCGCCGCGAGCGCCCGCCCCTACCTTCGGTGGTGGCGCGAGCCGCGCCTTAGTCGAGGTAGACGCGCGAGCGCCCGCCCCTACCCTTCGGCGGTGGCGCGAGCCGCGCTTAGTAGAAGTAGCGCGCGAGCGCCCGCCCTTACCTTCAAGTGGTGGCAGCGGAGCTAGCGCTTAGTCGGCAGCAGCGAACACTCCGCCCCTACCCTTTCGGTGGTGGCGCAGAGCCGCGCCTTAGTCGAGCGCCTAGTCAGTAGACGACGAGCGCCCGCCCCTACCTTCCAGTGGTGGCGATGCACTCGGTGCCACACGCGCAGGGCGCTATGAGCGTGTATCGCTTGGAGCAAGGCACTCCACAGTGAGCGCGACCGCGTAGTGCGCCTTAATGGCTCGAGAATCGCGCCCCACTGGCCGCACGAGCGGGCTGTCAGATCCGTCGCGCTTGTCCATTTGAAATGCACACACGGCGGGCCATGATTGGCGTGCGACGGGCCATCAGCGGTTAAGCACCTTCCCCAGAGGGGCGGGGCACGTGGCGCGGCGTCAGAGGCGCCGCCGCGCTGCTGCCACCTTCCAACGTCGCGCCACCGGCCGCGCGCGATTGCGCTTCTTGCCGATCTTCGTTGCGCATGTCACGCAAATTTGCGTTGTCCGCTCAACAAAGCGGCGTGGTCGGGGGCGAGACCCGCTTGGGCTATCGTGGTTTAGGGTCCGAAGAGTCGCGTCGGCGCACGCCGAAAGCTATGTCGGGTCTTATTCCTTGCGCTGACCGACACGCGGTGGGACGCTAGTGGCGCGTCGTGTGGTGACAGGACTCTGTACGACCATGGTCATATGCGGGCTACGTGTACCGTCGCGACGCTTTGGCTTCGCACGTGGGGAGGTGAGCGGTTGTCGCTCGCTGTTTGCGCTTACCAACGGTGGGAGGCGGGGGGCCTTTAAGTACCCCGTGGTATGCGCGCTGCGCCCTCCTCCTACGCTTTACGTTGTTCGCCGCCGCGCATTCGCCACCCTGCTCTGCGCTCCTTTTTGCCGTCGAGTTCCCCGTGGATGCTAGTGGCGACTTGCGACGAGTGTACTCAGGTGGGCGGCTACGCCATCCGCCGGCGGTCCTCCCCGCTCGAGTTGAAATACGCGCTCGAGGAGCGCGATCCTGCGGCGGTAGACAAGTGGTGGGCAGCGAAGAAGAGTCAGGGTCCGTACTCCGACGAGTTGGGCCGCACGTTCGTGATGGAGGACACGATCCGGTCACTGCTGCGGGAGGGGAGGCTATCGGACCGCCTAGCGGTGCGGTTGCCCGCCGATGATGAGACGGAGCTGCGCCCTGAGAAGTCGGAGGCGATCGTCTTCGTCGCCTACTTCGAAGCCGGACTTCGCATCCCGTCCGCAGCGATTGTTGGGGACGTGCTGCGGACCTTCAAGTTGGAATTATCACAGCTGACTCCGAACGCGGTGGCTCGCCTCGCCGTGTACAGCTGGGCCCTGCGCTCGGAGGGGTGTTGGACCAGCGCCTCCCTGTTCGCGTACCTGCATGAGGCCCGCGTGCGGCCGGAGAGCGGAAGGACGGTGCGCGCCGAAGTTTGGCAATACAACTTCGTCCTACGGACGTCATGTGGGAAGCTCTTCCCCGCGAACTCGACCCGAGGGAAATGGGAGTCCAACTGGGCGAGGCGGTGGTTCTACCATCGTGTGACGAGTGGCAGCAGCCTTGAGTGCGTAGGCGGGCCGATTACATTCAAGACCACCCCCGGCTTAACACTTGACCAGGAAGATAGGCGGAGGGCGCGAAGACTTGTGGGGGTCACCGCCTGCTTCAATATGCGCGACCTCGCCGAGGAGTACATGATGCTCGGTGTGGCGCCGCTTTCCCGCGATTGGCGCTTCACGACCGGTGAACATCGGGATGATAACGTTCACCCGTCTGTTCGCTCGCTGCTCGTGCCAACTAGTCTTCGTGAGCCTCGACCATGCCTTCCTCTCCGTTCGTACGTATTGCATTATGTAAATGTGCTCTATTCGGCACAGGGACTCGCCTTGAGGACGCAGAGCGCGCCGCGCGCGTGTTCCTTGGGCCATACACCGCCAGAGAGCACGGGCAGCGCGCAGCTACGACTGCGAAGGCAGGATTGGGGTGGATAAACCGCGTGTGTGAGGCCTTAGAGCTTCCTGTGCCGGATCGCACCCCACCGGAGCAGCAACATGAGGATGACGGTGCCATGAAGACGAAGGCGTCATCCCACAAGAGGACCCGGAGCACTGCGACCACGCCCTGTACGGCGGTTGCTGAGGGCGCGGGTACTGAGGGCGAAGGCGCCGGAGGCGGAGGGCGCGCCGCGGAGGTCTCGCTGCCCGCGACAGTCGCCAAGGTGGTGGTGCTGGCTGGCGGCACCGGTGCGAAGTCCTCGTCTACGGCCATGGCTGTGGCGGGGCTGCCCTCCGCCGGAGTATGTGGAGCGCAGCCTTTGCTAATAGCGGTGGCCGAGGCGGAAGCACCCCCGTAGAGGCGGAGGTGTCCCCCGCGGAGGTCGTGAGGGCGAAGCCCCCGACCACTGTCGTTGTAGCTGTGGAAACCCCTTCGGCGAGTGTCGTTGCCGCAGGGGCTCCTTTTGTAGCGGGTACTGAGGTGGGACCTTCCCCGCAAGCGAAGCAGCCACGCCTGCAGTCCCCCCTTCCACGGACTTCGCGAGGGTTCATCGTGGCGACCGGTGTTGGGAGTTTGTGGGACTTCGCTTTGAGCACCGAGGTTCCTCCACCCCGCGCCCTCCCGGTCCCTCGAGCCGACGCAGGATCGGTTGGCGCTAGGTCCCGACTCGGAGGTCCCCCGGCCTCGCGAGACAACGCCGTCCGTTGGGGCCGAAGTCGAAGCGGCCCTGCCCGCGGCTAGGGAGGCGTCTCTGCGAAGTCCCCCGTCTGCCACCGAGGGTAGGCTATGACGGTATTCCTTTAACACAGCTTTTCCACGCCCCGTGACAAATGTGTACTTCCTCTTTGCAGCGGCACTTATCCCGGAGGAGGAGCCGTTGCTTGAGCGCGGGGGTTCTGGTGCTGGTGACACAGATGTCGCACGCCCGAGCCTGGCGGACTTCGTCCCTCCGTCGGATGCTCTGAGGGCATGGCGCGGGATTGCAGAAGACGCGGCCGCCAGTGTCGGTCAACAGCGTTGCGCACCTACAGTCGTGGCGCCTTGAGATGCATTGAAGTGTCGGAGTGAGGGTAAGCGCCGCTTTTGGACCACTTGCGGCCGCTTAGCGCCATCGACTCTACGCCGCAGACACTCGTGTTGGCCCAGGCCCTACGAGTTGCTCACGTTCGCGAGGAAGGAGCGCTACGGAGTAGGCTGCAGGCCGCCAAAGAGGAGCTGCAGGGAGCTACAGGGGCACGCTCCACCGAGGATGCTCGTATACGCCGCCTGGAATTGGAGTGTGCGGAGATGAAGACGCGCGACCGAGGCTCGCGTTGCAGCCAGCGAGCGCCGCCGCCGGCGATGGCGGCAAGAAGTCGCCGCAGAGCGGACGCCTTCGCAACAAGTCGCTGCGCTAGAGAGGAAAAACAACGAGCTTGCTACCTCTCTCATGGAGCGGGATCGAGCCTTGGGCGACGCTTCGGTAGCTACCGGGATGCCATGCTGGCCCTGGAAGACACCCTTAAGGGGCTTATCGCCGAAGTGCTGGTGCGCTCCTTCGGACCCGAGGACCTGTCGCGGTCACTCCGGTGGATTGGGGATGCGGACGACATTGCACGCGGCGCCGCGGCGACCTTCGGCAACCACTGCGCCTACGTGGCGTCGTGTCTGACATGTGCGCTCCTGCGACTCCTCGGCTATGAACATGTTGTGGGGCTAGTCGATCCTCGACTGGAGATGCCCGCCGGGGGCGGAGTAATGTCCGGCGCCGTGCGCGCCGTTCGTCGTGCTGTGAAGTTCTTCCATGAGCGGATATGGGAATACTGCGGCGAAGCCGCAGCTATAGTCGAGCTGCGGAATAACTTACATGGCGAGGGAAACCTTGGCCGGTTTCTGGACGAGGTCCAACGGTGTGACGATGATGGCGCTGCGGCCCCGGAGGACACCGCGAACCCACAGGTGTGACGGGAGGTTGTCGCGTGTTGGTGTGCGTTGTAACCAAAGCCCGGGGGTTTTTTTGGTAAAGTACGGAGTTGTTTCCCCGCTGTTTTGATTCCTGCCTCCTTGTCCCGAGCAGCTACACAGCCGGGGCCGGCTGCTAATCTCCGACCTTGCGACCCGACGGCGTCTTTGGCGCTGGCGAAGGGCCGAGGAAGCGTTGGATTTTTGGGCGGGTCGGGCGTCTACGAGTGGAGCCTCGGCACGGGCGCATGTTAAGGATGAGCCTGCCGAGTAGCAGCCTGGCGCACCGGAGATGTTTGTGCGGCTTTGTAAGCGTCTTTAGCGAATGCAGAAAATAGTCTTGATTAGAACTTTGCGAAGTGCGTCTCCGCCCCTCCGGCTACGCTGTCTCATGGCAAACCCGGAAGGTTACTACGCTCGCCCGTATATGACGATTTGCGCCTTGTGAGGGCAGGGTGATCGAAGTAGACGCGTAGTTGCAATAACCGCACACGCTCGCCACCCAATATCCTTCGGCGGCGGCGGCGAGCCGGGCGCCTAGCCAAAGTAGTGGCGCGAGTACTCCATCCCTACCTTTGGTGATGGCGCGAGCCGCGCGCTTAGTCGGCGAGGCGCGAGCGCCCGCCCCGCAACGGAGCCGACGCCATCGGCGAAGCGCGCGAGCGCCCGCCCCTTCCTTCGGCGTGGTGGTGGAGCCGGCGCTTAGTCAAATAGCGGTGCGAGCGCCCGCCCTGCACTTTCGGTGGTGGCGCGAGCCGGTGCCTTAGACGAGGTAGACGCGCGGCGCCCGCCCCCTACCTTCGGTGGTGGCGCGAGCCGGCGCCTAGTCGGCGAGCGCCGCGAGCGCCCGCCCCTACCTTCAAGTGGTGGCGCAGAGCCGGCGCTTAGTCGGCAGACGCGCGAGCGCTCGCCCCTATCTCGAGCGGTGGCGCAGAGCCGGCGCTTAGTCAAAAGCGGCGCGAGCGCCCGCCCCACCTTCGGTGGTGGCGCGAGCCGGCGCCTTAGTCGGCGAAGCGCGCGAGCGCCCGCCCCTACCTTTCGGTGGTGGCGGAGCCGCACCTTAGTCGAGCGCCTAGTCGGCGAGACGCGCGAGCGCCCGCCCCTACCTTCGGTGGTGGCGCAGCCGGCGCCAGTCGGGCGTAGATGCGCGAGCGCCCGCCCTACCTTCAGTGGTGGCGCGAGCTGGTGCCTTAGACGAGGTAGACGCGCGAGCGCTCCTTCCTAAGATTATGCAAGGACAGCCTCTGGTGTTTCTCGCTCGCGGGTGCGCTCGTGCGGGAGCTAGCCTCTGGCGCGTCGCCTTGGTACTTCGCGGGCTGCACGTAGGAGTGGGCCCCCGTGGTGCATTTTGCACTCCGTAGAATTTGCTGGGATAACCTCTGCGTCCTTTTTTATACTCCGGAGAGTGCGTGGGATCGACATCCACGTCTTATTTATACTCCGAAGAGTACGTACTGGGGCAACGCCCGTTCGTGCGCGGTGTTCGCGTCTTGTTTATACTCTGTAGAATGCGCAAGGATAGCATCTGTGTCTTTTTTATACTCCGGAGAGTGCGTGGGATCGACATCCACGTCTTATTTATACTCCGAAGAGTACGCACTGGGGCAACGCCCATGCGTGCGCGGTGTTCGCGTCTTGTTTATACTCTGTGGAGTGCGCAGGGATAGCATCCGCGTCTTTTTTTTGTACTCCGGAGAGTGCGTGCGGAGGCGGACCTCGACGCTACGTCTTATTTAGAGTTCGTGGACTGCGCGTGGAGGCAAGCCTCCACGCGTTGCAGGCGGTGAGGTGCGTGCGGAGGCGGACCTCGATGCTACGTCCTATTTATACTCCATAGAGTGCGTGCGGAAGCGTCCCTTCGCTCGTTTTGGTTTATACTTATACCCGTATCTTTGACAGAGAGTGCACGCGCGAACGCGTGTCTTTGTTTATACTCATACCCGTATCTTTGACGGAGAGTGCGCGCGCGAACGTGTGTCTTTGTTTATACTCATACCCGTATCTTTGACGGAGAGTGCGCGCACGAACGCGTGTCTTTGTTTATACTCATACCCGTATCTTTGACAAAGAGTGCGCGCGCGAACGCGTGTCTTTATTTATACTCATACCCGTATCTTTGACAGAGAGTGCGCGTGCGGACGCGTGTCTTTGTTTATACTCATACCCGTATCCTTGACGGAGAGTGCGTGCGCGAACGCGTGTCTTTGTTGCGAGAAACAAGAATTTGTGCAAACGGCGAACTTTATTAAATTCCCGTTTGCGCGGGTGAGCAGTTACAAAAAAGGGGGATACCGACCACTAACCGCTATTAGGACGGGGGCGGCTGCCGACGAGCCGCTGCTGTTGGGGCAATTTTGTGCCCAAGGAGCGCGAGATGCTCTCCGGGGGCGCTCGGGGGCTCCGCACCTGCCCAGCCGGCCTAGGTGCCTTGGCGAGCCGCGTAGCACGGACCCCTGGCACCAAGCTCTATGCGCCGAGCCATGTCCTGGTCACCATGGACGATGATTATAGCCCGCGGTCTGGGAAGCTTCATGCACAGGAAGCCGTGGTGCGGAACTGCCCCGAGAGTATTCAGGAGCGGCCGCCCCAATATGGCGTTGTAGGGGTATGCGATGTCGACCATGTCGAAGATGGCGTCTTCGCTTCTCACGTTGTCGTCTTGACCGAAGGAGACTTGGAGGCATATCCGGCCCAAAGCGCGCAAAGGCTGCCCTCCAAAGCCTTACAGCGGGATGCCTGAAGGGCCCAATCGACTCCGAGGGATCCCCATCTGGTCGAAGGCCGCGGCGAACAGATGTTCGCGAGCTTCCTCCATCGACTGAACACGCCGACCTCGCATCCTCGCTACGAGGACCCGGACGACCGCAGGGTCTTGGTGGGAAAGTCCACGCCCTCGCCGTCGTGGCGTGAATGTGACTTCGCCGTGCCCACTCGCGGCGCTGCGGCTGGGTATGTTTGCGACATGATGCAACCTCCTCGCGTAGGCCTTCGCTGCGCGCCGAGGCGAACTCCAACGAGGAGCCTCCGGAAATGACGCTTATGATCTCGCGCCGGGCTCCTTCCGGCTTGTAATCGAGGAGGCCCTCCCGAGGTTGTTGCACATGTGCTCGACCGCAGGAGGCCTTCTTGGGGCTGCATTCCTTGGTCCTGGGGGTGTTGGACGTGGGCCACGACGGGCGCGCGTGCCTCCGGGTTTTTATCCTTGGCGACGCTCTGTCGGAGCGCTGCGATAGTGGCGCAAGCACACGTGTCATGGTTGCCTCGGTAGGATTTCGCACCACCGCCCGTGGTGCCGTTGTCGATTCTTCGCGGGTTCGGTTGTCGCGACCCCGGCCACGCCCCCGTCCCCGGCCCCGGCGCCCTTTGCCTCCGCGACCTGCGGAGGCGTTATCTTCAGAGCTGCCCTCGATGTCAAAGATGTAACGAGGTTTCCTGGACTTGCGTTGGCCGCGCTTGGGCCTATCGCCTGACGGGTCATTGTGTTGGGGGTCTTTGCGTTCGGAAGCGCCCTTCGGCTGCTCCTGCTTGCGCTTACCCTTCAAAGAGCCCTGCTTCGGTGAGCCTTCGCTCTTTACCGAGTCTTCCGCCTTGTTGGTATCGGAGTCATCGCCGTGTCGCCGCCGCGCGTCCACTTCCGCTCCGACGTACTCTTCCATCTTGTCGAAGAGCTTCGCGACCGTCATAATGGGCTTGCACGCGTTGTATTCGGCCATCGGTCCCGGTTGAAGGCCTTGTATTGCTGCGTTGATAACGGTTGTTTCGTTGACGTCCTTGACCTGTCAGCGCACTTTCGTGAAGTGCTTGAAATAATCCCGGAGCCTTTCCTCGTGTTTTGCTTGATCGCAAGAGCCGGTCCGCATCGACACGCCGACGTAGTTTCCGGAAGTTGTTGTAGAGTCGATCGCGGATCTGCTCCCACGCCAGATGAACGTGGGTTCAATGGTTAAGAACCAGGACAGCGCCACCCCTTGTAACGCGAGAGGGAGTCCTTTTGCCTTCGTGGTGTCGTCTCCGCCCGCGGCTTCGATAGCGGTCTCATACACGCGCACGAACTCTCGCGGGTCAGAGTCGCCCTTGTAGGCCTCGATGACACTCGGGAACTTGAAGTCTTCAGACCATGCCGCCTGCTGTAGGCCCGCGGAGAGCAGGGACTCCGGGTCTACGCGCCGCAATGGGACGCGACTAGACGTAGGGGCGTCGCGGCTATCCACCCTCTCCGGAGCGGGTTCGGATGCCACCGCCGGGGGGGGGGCGTGTTGGCTCCGAGCCTCTTGCATGTCTCGCACAGCTCCGCGGAGGTCTGTTAGCTCCCGCTGAAACGCGCTAAGGGCCGCCAGCAGGGCGCCTCCACCGCGGACATGGCTGGGGCCGTCGGTGCGCTTGGCGGTGCTACCAGCACGGCGGTGACCACAGCCTGCGCGTCCAGGCTGCCCGCTGCGTTGTCTTGGAGGACCCTGGAGCCGGTGATGAGGTCCGCGTCGCCGCTGGGACCATTCACCGCCTCTGCGCCGGGTGGGAAAACGGATGCGCCTGCGTTGCCATCGCCGGGGTTGGTCGTCGGGGCGGTGTTGGCGGGGTCTGGCGTTGTGTTGCTGGCGGGGTTGGGCGTCGCGTCGTGAACGCCGGTGTTCACGGTCACACCTGCACCACCGCCCGTACCTGCGGCTGCTAAAGCCGAAGCCCTAGTGCTGACACGAGACTTCGCCGCTTCCGCCTTCTTCTTCTTCGCCGCCGTCGGTGAAGCTTTCTTTGGTGCCATCCTCCTTCGCACTGAGGCTTGCTCTTGTCCTCCCCACGGACGGCGCCAACTGTTGTGGCTACAGACCAAACAGAGAGAGAGTATGGTAGTGGGGAGTTAGGTGAGTAAAAATGGCTTAGGGTCTTTCCCCATGGCCTATGTCCTATATATATATCCACATGGGGAGTGCTTTTACAATTATACCCTTACACATGAGTACTTCCCTCAGGGGTACCCATGTCACTATACATGTCCCATTCTGGGCCTTACACTCTCTTAACAGGCCTGCTGGGCTTAGGTGGGGGCCACCCCTACAACAGACACCAAACTCAAAGCACCACATCACTTGCCGACATCCCCACCGCCCTTGCTGAACACTGCTGAAGCCATTCGAGCTCTCTCGTCCTAGCCACGCGCAACCTCCCGAGCAGGGTGTCCCCTGTACTGAACCGCCTTAATGCGGCTGTAAAAGCCTGAGACCTCTCTACTACCCTGCAGCGGCACCCAGTAACTCCCCAAGCGACCTCATCCCCTTCACCGACCGTCGAATCGCCATCACCACCAAACACCACCCAAGTAAGCCGATTGTCAATTCCTTGTACCCAGTTCATAACTTTTCAATTACTTGCTCTTATAGCACCCTCATGCCCTTAGTAATACCATCGAAGCCCCGCCTTATCTTCTCTTGCCCTCTTCTTCATCGGTGCCTATGCCTGTTGCCCGGTTGAAAGACCTCACCATGGACAGCCCACTAGGGACCACCGCAGCCCAAACAACCACCACCCGAGCCACCCTATCTATCCTTAGATGGTTAGACCATAGTCAATTGCACCAACGAATCTCCCCGTAGCTCCTGTGCCATGGAAATCTTCCACAAAGACTTCTTCACCGCCGACCAACCATAACCCTCCCCAGACCTTGCTGAGCCCTAAAATGGGTTCCCCTCAGTCACCTGAATCCATTCATGCCATTGGTTTCCTTCAAAGACCCCTATCACATTTGGAATCACTGTCGCAATTCTGCTTTGCTCTCGGCGCTACAGTGCTCGGCTGGAACTTGAAGACGACACTGGTCACATGGGCCGAGCCAGCACAGTAGAAGCCCAAGGCTGAAAAATCAAATCGGGCTGGCCATAGCACTATTCACTACCGTGCGGTACTGTTCAACCGGCCCGATAGCAACCCAAAACCCGTTAGCAAACAGTAAACCCTAACCCAGCACTGTAGCAGACTAGACCCGCTATGAACAGTACCCACCCGCTACTGTTCACCCAAAAATCCAAAATACATGTATGTATCCATTTTGTTCGTTTTGAGCCTGTGAAACCATTTTTCAACTCCGTTCAGCCAATCCAAGCACAACCTAAACCCTGACCACCCAAACCTATTTTCCTTGTGTCATTTGGTTATTTATTTATGTTTTGTTCCCAGCTTGCATTCCGCAAAGCAGGAACTTATTTGCATTCGTTTTCCATGCTAGTTCTCAGATCACAAGAGTTGGTCAACAGAAGAACTATAAAAGCAATTGAAGCACGCCCGAAAGCCTACAAAGGAAAGACTGAAGATATCAAAAAAGGAGGCAAGTCACATGTTTTTGATCATATTGAACCTATATTCCTTTAATTATTTATTTACCAGTATTTTTATTATGTTATTTACACATTGTAATTTTATGTACAACAAATGTTTAGAATGACATGATATTTAGTTATGCCCTACCACCTGAAAAGCACAGTTTAATTTGATGGCCATATTCACCTTGACAAGACTTAGTATTATTGTAAATACTAATTAATTAATCATGGTAGACTAGAAACTCACTACTTTATACTGCTAATAGACTTGGTATTTTGTCGTAAAGTTTTGAAAGTGCCTCAGTGAAAAGTAAAGACTAGAATCTTATGCCAAGTAAAGAACATAGTGATCGCTTAATCACAAGTTTTGACTTGTCAAACCTAGTCTAGTAGCTGATCAAATCGATTAAATCTCTACATGGTAAAGAAGAGTTGGTATGGGAGGGGGTATAACCATACTGAACAAAGGTAAAGAAGAGTTGGCATGGGAGGGGGGGGGTATAACTATACTGAATGAAGGTAAAGCAGAGTTGGTATGGGAGGAGGTATAACCATACTGAACAACAGTAGGTCCGGTTCAAATCAGGCGAGGCCGCGGGCCACCCGAGTTTGTTGGGAAATAGCACATACTGAGTAGAGGCTATATAAAGAGATGAGCAGTGGAAAGCCTTGTTTTCTCAACTCAGTCATGAGGGTTGAGAAATCTTGTGGGTAAAGTTGGGCAGTTCTGCAGAGTCAATATTTAAATGGTATTCGAATACGCCATGCTTCCGGTAAATGAAGCTGTGTTTAATGGGTGATTCTAATAATAAAGCATATGTAGATTTGGAAATGATTTAGAAAAGTTGGGAGTCTGGTAATCAAGTTTTTGAAAACCTAATCTCTTAAGAAGTTATTTGTTTTTTTTTGTTTAAAAATGTTTACAAATAAAATTGCACCCACCTAAAATGTTAAAACCGATAAGTCCTTATCTCTTGGAAATCTTGGCTTGTAATTAAATAGCGTTTCCCCATATGATTTATTGAGTATTGTTGGTTATATTCAATCTTGCTTCATTTTCCACCAACACAGAGATTAGATGATAAAGGATGTTACAAGATTTTAGGTTAGGGTTACGACTACACTCAAGTGTTCCTATAGAAATTTTCTTTGGATCTTCTGAATATAAATAAATTTTGGGCTTGGACACCTTGAAAGCTATTAAAGTTGATTGTTAGGTCTTTATTTTAATCAAATTAGCCCTTTTAAATGTTCACGAGCAGACATGATACTCCTTCTGTCCTCAACTGAACTTTGGGCTGTTGCGGGACGTATGACGGCCTTATTCCCAAAACAGGGTCGTTACAAAATTCTTACATCATAGATAAGGCCCTTTTTATCTTGGTGCCTGCTAGCACATGTGTCGGCGTGCTTGTGTGTGTTCCATGGGTTGGTGTTCTTCGTGGTGTGTCGGCGAGCCCAACAACAACACAACAACCTTTATAGCACATGCGAGTAGGGACAGATGCTTCATTGCCATGCTCCCAATTTTCCTACTCCCTCTAGTTCACAAAAACAAGTCATTTTGGACATCGATACGGTCTCCAAAATACAACTTTGATTAATAATTACTATTATAATATATTTGTAAAACCCAACAAAATTATAATATTATGAAAGTATTTTTCAAGATGAATCTATACATATGATTTTCTTGTATCTAATCTAAATATTTAAAAAGATATCGATAGCCAAAGTTTCCAAAGTTTGACTGCACGTATTCCAAAATAACTTGTTTTTGTGAACTGGAGGGAGTATTTTTTACTACACTTTATGATATCAGGAGCAGCGGGTCACCGTGGTACAAAAACTTGAACTTACAAATGCTTACAGGAATATGTTATACTACTTTCATTTTGAATATACTACTTTAACGAATATATTATACTTATTTATCACTTTCACTTTTGGTATACTTAAATACTAATTCTAAAATACTCTAATGCGACTTGGTTGAAAAATTTTTATCAGAGTTATTTATTTTTAATGTATACACTTTTTCATATATAAAAGGAATACATATACAAATTATGCTACAAAAAGTGAATTTTGATGACATTTTTCACCGAATTCACTTTAGAGTATCTAATAATGTGTGTGTGTGTGTGAAAATAATTTCATACTACTGGCAACTCTCACTTCTTATGTACCACTTATATGATGTTATTTACTTCTTTATCCTTTTGAGCTTACTCTAATATTGATTATAGGGTTTGTTCATATTGGCTTTTGCTGATAGCTTTTGGCTGCAGCTGATAAATAGTAGTGGCTGATGAATAGTAATGTATTATATAAGAAAGACGGTGCAATGAAAAGCACTACAACAATCGTACCGCCATGCGACTTATGGAATTGTGATATAATAAAATACAAAATATATTACAATATATGAAAGCGAAAGGTAATGGCTGATAGAAGCGGCTTATAGAAGCTGGTGCGTTTGTATTCATTTTTGCTTCTAGAGTGTATGAGCCAGGTCGGTGAGAAAGCTATTTGACTAATCTGGAGTGCTTTTGAGTAAGACCTACGGATGTAGGCACCTCTGCAAGATGGAGGGAAGGGGGTGAACATCGATGGGCGTTCCCTCAGCTATACCGGTATAAGTTTAGAGATGCATATTGCATTGCATTAATAGAAAGAACAATGAGGAAAATAAATTGGTGTATATTGATATGTATTATGATTATGATGTTGTTTCTATTGTTTTATTTTATACCTACTAAGTTTGGACTCACCCTTACTTTTGTTGTTGTTTTTAGGTGATCATTGAGGATGATATGCATGGGAGAGAACTAGCACATGATTAATCTTACACTGTCAATGTTTCATTTATCACTTAGCATTCATTCATTCATTGTTGGAATAAAGAATATTAGTTGTGCAAACCTTAGACTGAATAATGGTTTCTCTTAGAATATAATAATATTAGCTCATTGCCACTTGTCAAAGTCTCCTTTGTTTGAACATATAATTGATTCACCTCATTTAATGTTTTTCATTGAATCTTTTATTGTTGTCAAATCCTTGTTTGTGCTTATGTTGTGGACTTATAGTTGATGAAAATACTCATTGGATGGTTAAATTGGTAGCGATTATAGTGTTGGTGACATTATGAGATCATGTTAAGCCAGGGTGTTATAGTTGGTATCAGAGTGGGTTTTAGGTCTGTATGAAAAAAATTGATAATTTAATATAGATAATCAACTAAAACTTGGCCTAGAATTGGTAAACTAATAAAAAATTAATTAGACTGGATAGTTTCTAAAATATGATTAGGCTAATTAATTAGCTTGAAATAAAAAATTGACAAACTAGTGCATGATAGGATGGGTTTTTTTTGGGTCAAACATTGCATTTATGCTTCTGATAATTATTGATGATAAGCATTGTGTTGAGGTTGTTGTTTATGAGTTGATTTCCTAATTAGTTGTTTATGGTGACTAGTTATGGCAAGGTGTAGAGGACAAGCGCGCGGTAGAGGTCATGGTTGTAGGTGTGGCTAGGTGGAGCCACTACCCCATGCTGAGGGGACTGTAATTGAGGAGGGTGGTCCTCATCGTGTGCTGCAAGAGGTTGGTGAGGCGATTGCTTCAACTAATTAGCCTGAGGTTGGAGGGCAGGCCGGGTCATCGCTTTGCTAGAGGAGCTTCATAGGGAGGTCCATGAGCTTAGTCAGAGGGTGCGTGCAACTTCTCCTGCTACTAGTGCAGCCGATGCTACTCCTATTGTGGCTTGAATCCACCAGAGGTGAGGATGGACCTTCGTGACTGGATGGCCCTTCGTTGGACACCTTCGACGAGTTTGGGATGCCAGTACAAGCAGCGTACTGGCTACACTGCATGGAGAGGTAGTTTGGGGCTTTGGAGATGATGTCATAGCTGAAGGCTTGCTTTGCGGTTCTTTAGCTGATGGGCCAAGCAAAGATCTAGCGGGAAGGGGTTCTTTCAACTAGGACCCTTACTCAGGGACCGGTTGCTTAGGACTTTGTTGAGCAATTCAAGACAAAATTCTTCCCTAAAGCGTTTCCTTGAAAGGATGGAGCATGCCTTGACAACCCTCATACATGGAAAGATGTCCATTGTAGAGTATGAGGTGGGCTTCAACAACTTGATTTGCTTCATGCCGTCTGTAGTTGGGGATGATCATGAGAAGGCCAGATGGTTTCGCAAGGGGCTTAATCAGGAGTACCAACATATCATGGGAGCGACTATCCCTTGTGACTTCAACTCTATGGTCGAGCAAGCCATGAGTATGAAGTTTGAGATGGAGATCACTAAGGAAAGGCAGGCTTCTGGTGTTTTTGTTGCTTCTGAGGGTTCTGGTGGTGGCCAGAAGAGGAGTTTTTGTGAGGGGTTGGGTCTTTTCAGTGACCTATTCCCAAGAAGTTCAAGGGGGTAGCACCCTCCACCGTCATGCAAGCCTCATCAGTAGAGATCGTCTTCTTCTTCAGCACTAGTTCAATGAGCAGGACACGGTTTACCAAAAAACCACACTAGCTATCCCTACTACTAGATGTTAGTGACAGAAAAAGCAAACTCAACCTAGATATTGTAAGAGATCCTAGAAAACCTAGTAGAGAAGAGAAGTGTCTAAGAAAGACACAAGACAAAAGATGTGACTAACAACATCTTGAATGGACCTAAAAACCCTAACACCCCTAAATGCTATGCAATACTAAATATGAAAGCAGTGAATTGACAAAGCTCAAGTATTGAACCTGCATCACACTGCTTGGCGGGAAGATGTAGTTGAAGTAGTCGAAGTTGGAGCAAGTTGCATCCTAAGAAGTGAAATCCATCACCGAATGTCCAAAGTGAGGTAAGAAACCAAAAGAGGTTGACATGATTCACATGATCTACTCCTCATATGGAAAGCCTACATAAAAAAGATAGAAGAAGTCTATGCCTCGGTACTGGGATTAGTAAAATAAGAATAAGTTATCTAGTACTAAGACACACGATATGCAGGAAAAGCTCCAAATCATGGGTTAGCATGAGATGCAACAGAATGTGACCTAGAGCTATCAAAACCCCACTCAAATCTTCGCCGTGGACCAAAACAACACAAATTCTATCTAGGGGTAGATCTAGACCTAAACCCACTCTTCTCGAACCTAGAACCATGTCACTCTCTAAAGCTACCAAAAGAATCAAAGAACCCATATACAAAGCGAGGTCTAGAGGCAATTCTAAGCACATTATCTAGACGAGATTGATCTTGAAAGCTCCTCAAGGCTCTATTATAGCCACGACACAATTTTTTGGCCAACTTAAAATATAACTATAAAATGTGGCCATCCTTCTCACAAAATATGCAATGGTATCTGACCTTTTAAGGGATCGTACCTGATGAAGTGGAAGCACCTACAGTGTTTGAAGGGTTCTAGGCAAATCCTGCAGACTTAAACATAATTTTAGCAGGCTCAGGAGAGGCAACATCTATCTTCCTACTCTCAACTACTCTCACAAACTTAGGAGGATGACACTTGGATGTTCATAGTGGTTATCTCTGTTGGCTTTGCTAACCTTCGATTGATCTAGAATCATGTTTATTTTCTTTTCCCCACTAAAGAACCTCTCAAGAGTTTTCTTCAAATAATCATTTTTCTTGGCTAGGGTGACACAAGACTCATAGGTTTGGCTCTTAACAGCTCTAGCGTATCTCTCCTTATACATAGCCACCTCTAATTTCAAAGCCTCACAAGATACACAAGACACATTCTTGACTCTACGCAACTGTTCATCAAATTTAACTCTAAATGCTTTATGCATATCTTTCAAATCATGTTCAATTTTAGCACTAATGCACAAGTTATGGGAGTAATATAACCAACATTTGATGCATGAACATGACCAAGAGTTTCTTTATCACGTTTGTCTTGCAAGATTTTAGTGAGAACTTTAATTTTATAAGTGAACTTAGGGTAAGTATCACAAGGTTCAGCTTTAGCACAATTAAGTTTGTCACTTAATTCTTCAAATTTTCTTCTCTAACCTCACAATGAGCACAAGAATATTTAGGACTGAATTGAAGCAATTTTTTAGTTTGCATGGTAAGTTTCTTTTCTAATTTATCATAATTCAGGCATGGCAAAGTACTAGCTCTAGAAATGTTACCAGCTCCTAAGCAACTAGAACATAGACTAGTATTGGTATTAATAATTTTAGCTCTAGTATTTTCTAGTTGTTCTAACAAGGATGACTCAAATGATCTCAACTTTTTAATTTCAGGATGCAAAGTAAAGCAAGAATTACAATTTTTTATCATCATGAATAAGAGATCCAAGCCTATCAACTTTATTATTTAAGATTTTATTTTCAAATTTTAGCCTGCCATTTCTTTTCATGACAAGTTTCACGCACTCAATTTGCTTTAAGTTATCCTCTACAACTTTATCATATCTAAGCATGAGTGCATCATAGGGATCTTCTTCATCATGCTCAATGTAGAGACCATCCTCATCAGGCTTGTTGTTATGATCATCCTTGCTTATGGCTATGAAGCATAAACCGGTGAAGTTGATGACCTTCTTCTTATTCTCCATCTCCTCCTCCTCATTGCTTGAAGTACCAACGTCGCTCATGTTTTGACCAGTGAGGGATGAGTACATCACAAGAGCCACCTTTTGATGAGGTTTCTTGTTGTAGTCCTTCCTATAGTCCTTATTGTCCTTTCCATAGTCCTTTCTCTCACGATCATCTTCATCCTAGTTCACAAAGTTAGGGCATCTAGCATGAAAATGACCCATCTCACCACACTTAAAACACACAACTGGACCACCTCTCCTACGCTCTCTGGCTTTGTCGTAGGCACAGGTGAATATGCTAGTTGTGAGAGCTACATCATCTATAGAAAGGCTCTCAAGTTGCTCATTATTCATGGCTTGAAAAGCAAACAAAGAAAATCTACAAGAAGCATTCTCACAAGAGCCACTCTTGACAGGATTAGCCACAAGAGCCATCATCTTGGGACTTTTGTACTTCTTGGCTATGACACCCATCTCATGGTTCTTAGTCATAGTTGCCAAGTATGCCGCATCACTAATGGATGTGAATTTTATTTCCTAAACATTCATGTCAAGAGCACTTAGAGTATAGGCTACATTGTCAGCATCAGGGTAAGTGACTTCCACAAACCTCAGATCACTCAGGATCTTATGGAATTTACCAAAGAAGGAATCAATGGACTCTCTAGGTTATATCACCAGCTTCTGGTAGTCCTTCTTGAATTGAGTCTTACACACTTTCTTGATTTCCAACGTTTCCTCATGGTAATCAGAGTGGATCGTCTAGATTTTATGTGTGGATGTAAGATAAGCTACCTGACTGAACTCATTTCACTCTAGGCCTTAGATCAAGAAGTTGTGTGTCATATCATTTGTCAAAAACTTAGTTGACTAGACAAATCGAGGATCACATCATTGGTAGGCACAACAAAGGGACTTCTCACTTTATTCCAAATGGCTAGGCCTTAAGCTTTGATGTACATCTCTATCCTTGTCTTTCAATAGGGATAGTCAACCCTATCAAAGGCAAGAGGCTTGTTGTGATATATCTCCGATGCCATTACTCAAAAGATTGGTTAAGATCTATAAAAAGAGCTAACTGGGCTCTGATACCAATTATAGGATTGGTATAGAAAATCAGGGGGTTAATGACTCTTCAAAACTTTTCCCCTAAGTATCAACTCTACATAGCGGAATACACACTCACTAAAGCCAAAATCTACTTGAGACACTCTGTCTCCACCGGTCCGACCACCGGCCAACAAGTGATCCAACTGCTGCCTAGAACGACCGCATCGGTCTAACCACGCTGTAAGATCAAGGAGGGCGACTAGAGGGGGTGAATAGGCGGTTTAAAAATCTCTTCTAATTAGTATCAATTTAAAAACCTATTTTATTTGTATAAACCAAGTAAACAATATGGAAGCTTAAATCAGTTTGGTTTAGCACAAACAATGCCTATATTAATTAAATTCACCTAAGTGCACTAACAATCTAAGGCTATGTTAAGCAATCAAGTTAATTCTATGAAAGTAAATTGCTTGAAGGTAAATAGAGAGCAAAAAAATAAACCACAATAGACACGCTCTCTTTTTACCGTGGTGTTAGAGACTTGTCAATCTCCCCTAGTCCACGTTGAGGTAAGCCCAAACTAATTGAACCGGCTCGACGAATTAAGCCTTCCACCTCAATTCCACAAGTGGTAGCTCTTTTTCGCTCTATGTAGGTGAGCTCCAACCTTTACACTTTGCTGGGTCTTCTCACAATCTTCTTTGAAAATATCACCGCGTACGACACCTCCAATGCTGTCTAGGAGTTGGCAAACTCCAACAGTAACAAGTCAAACCCCTTGCTTGACTCTCACCACATGCAACTAACGCACAAGCTCAAATGGACACTAAGTCCACCTCTAGATGCAACACATGCGATCTAG
This sequence comes from Dendrocalamus sinicus, assembly GCA_036346575.1. Lineage (NCBI taxonomy): Eukaryota > Viridiplantae > Streptophyta > Magnoliopsida > Poales > Poaceae > Dendrocalamus > Dendrocalamus sinicus. The sequence goes on from CM070642.1 coordinate 34,924,359, forward strand.
ATCCTCTCTGCTTGCTCACAAGGTGTAACACATGCACAATTGAGTGGAGAACCTTATACAGGTCAAGTAACAATATCTCCAACCGACCACAAGTGGGTATTTCAACCTCACACAAGAAAACTAGCCGTTGGAGCCAAATCCCTAAAAAAATCAGGGTGAGCGGAAGTACCACAGTGCAATGGCCGGTACTTCCGCACCTGTTCTGACACAACAGTAATGGCTATTTCGAAGCTTCTGGACTAGCTGTTGGAAGTCGACACGGAACTACTACATTGAAAATCCGGCAGTTCTGATCTTCGGAAGTTCTGAAAACTCAGTGCGATACTTTCGTTTGATTCGAGGCCAAGAGATGTTGCTCTCTGGAAAACGTTCCGCCCGATCTTTCGGAGCTTTTGTGTTGTGGAAGTACCATTAAAGGCTGCAGTACTACCGCTCTACGGTAGTTCCACCGTTGAAACTCTGGTATTTTTGTTTCTCGTAGAGAAAATGTGATCCCGAGGGTGCTCTGGAAAAAAGGTTCTGCTCGATTTTGACGGAGCTTCCGGAAAGCGGAAGTACCACAGTTTGCATGCTGGTATTTCCGGTTGTCTAGACAGAGCACAGATTGACTCTGAGAGTGCTCTCTGAAAAAGGTTCCGCTCGACTTTTCAGAGCTTCCGTGCTTCGGAAGTACCATTCAAGGTTGTGTTACTACCGCTCTATGGTAGTTCCTCCATTGAAACTCTGGTACTTTCGTTTTTCCAGACAGGTACAGATATCTCAACAGATTTTGGAAAACACATTTGCAAATCTTTCATTTTGAATTCTGACTCCAAGTAAGAGCTCGCTCCCTTTATATCTTCCAGGGTTCCAATAATATTTAAATCATCTACATATATTGAGATTATATAAAGTCCATTCTATGATCATCGTATAAATACATAGGGACAATCCTCATTGTTTGTGTAGCATTTCTTGCATAGAAAGTCACCTAAGCGATTATACCTCATCTTGCCTGATTGCTTAAGTCCGTACAGTGATTTCCTGAGTTTCACACTGTATAGATTTCTATTTTCTCTGTCTTGGTTTGGGATAGAGATACCTTTAGACACCTTCATATAAATATCCGAATCCAAGTTTCTATAAAGATATGCAGTTACCATATCCATCAATTTCATTTCTAAATTCAAGTTTATCACCATTGAGATCAAATATCAAAGGTAATGCCACCCATGACTGGGGAATAGGTTTCTTCACAATCAACTCCTGAACGTTGAGTGAAATCTATCGCAACGAGCCTTACTTTATATCTTACAACTTTATTTTTCTTATTTTTCTTTCGAACAAATATCCACTTATGCCCAATGGGGTGCACATGGGGAGGCGTGTGGCTTATAGACCCAATACCTCTATTTTATTCAGAGGTAATAATTCACTTTCTATTACCCTTTTTCAATCCTCCCAATATGATCTTTTCTTGCATTTATCGAGCGATGCAAACTCTTGATCAAGATCGATAATTGTGGGAATTTTCTTTGCAAAATAAATATCAATATTTGTTGTTGTCTTATTCATGGATTCTCCTGTGTGCATAAAGTTTAGAGCTATTTCATCATGGGTTGACTCTTCTAGTGCATCTACTTGCTCACTGCACCTTCCAGTTGTGGGGGCAATTAGTTTTTCAGCTCCGATGTGTGTGCACACATCCATGCTAGTTTCTCCCTCCATGGGAATATTCAGACCCAGTATGCCTTTCCTTGAAGGTACCATATCAGTGCAAGGTCTCAACTGACTCTCCTTCTGATTCTGGGAACTTTAGTGATTGGCTATGTCAAGCCCTTCTTATTCTTTTTCACCAGGCATCCCCGGTTACTTGGGATTCGAGGAGCCAGAGTTCTCGTCCTTTTATTTTGAGTTCTCTGGATAGGATTAGGGATAACTTCAAGTTTCTTTGGCATTTCAACCCTCTCTGGAGAAGGTGAGAATGAGAATGAGAATGAGTGGAGAAGGAGGAGGTCCAATTTGGAGCTTCGAAAGTCCTGATCTCAACCATATTAGAGTTCACTACCCTAAGCTCAAGGGCGAGGAGAAGGAGTACCGCAACCATTCACCACCTTGGGATGCCAAGTCGAAGAAGCACAACTACTGCAAGATAATCCACTGAGTCCTATCTAATCTTGAGCAACTTTACTTGAGCGACTTGGGCTCGGGGACCAAGGAGGAGGAGGACGATCCATGAGGCAAGAAGAAAGGGGATGATTTCACCGACATGTGCTTCATGGCGAGCACCAATGACATCTTTGGAGAGGATGATCTTTATGACAACCCTAATGAGGTAAAGCCCTGATATGATAAGGTATCTTGTGTTGTAGTTTGCCTAAATCATGATATTAGAAAACGCAAAAAGAAAATGAAGAATCATGATTTCTTAGTTAAAGGCTTGAATGTTGAAATTACTAGGCTTAGATCCTTAATTTCTAATGATAATAATTGTGAATCTTGTCTAGTTTTTCACTCTAAGTTAGAAAATCTATGGACCATTTATTCTAATGTTACTAGTCAGCTTAGAGTAACATTTGATAAAATTAAAGAGATGGAAGCTTGCTTTACACTTGATAGTACTGTTCATACTTATGTTGTTGATGAGTTGCTTGTCACTAAGGACAACTTTGCTAAAATAAAGGTGATATTCCTTACTGGTTCCTTATTATGTATCTCTCATGATAAACAACTCAAATATGCTAATAATGAAATTGTTCAACTCAAGTCTAGCAAATTTTATGTATGCTTAGGAGCTAGGGGGCATGAATGCTAGTACTTTCTCTTGCTCTAAGTGTGCTTTGCTAGATTTGAAGCTCAAAAGTACCATAGGTAAAGTTGCAAAATTAATTGGTGAGATGTTTCATTCTAGGACTCTCTCAAACTCAAATTGTCCTATATTAACTATTGAAATTGAAACATTGACTAGAACTTTAAATGACCTCATCGCTAAAGAAAAACATGATCAACTTCTGCATCAAAGAAATCCGATCTTGTTGTATCTATGTAACAGCCCAGGTTTTTATTTAAAAAAATATAATGGATTAAATAAATTAAAATAAAAATAAGTGTGTTGGTTGCCTAAAGTTTATTTTTGATTTGCCCTGATTTTCTGCTTTTAGAAAATGCCGGATTTGAAAAATAATTTAGATAAAAAAAACATAAAAATATTATTAAATAGAATGATATTTTGATTTTCTATAAAAATCCTATTTCAAATTAATTATTTGGAAGCATTTGGCGTTTATCTGGATTTCCCGTATTTTTATGGATTTTTTTAAAAAAAATCAATTTCAAAGCTAAAATGTATTTTTGTAAAAAAATAAAAGACCAACTTTAAGTTGGAAATATTTTTTCCTAAGTCTAAATCATCTCCAGGAATTTCTGTGAATTTTTCTGGAATTTTTAGACTTTATTTTATTTTATTTTTTCAGAAAAACAATTATTATTTTATTATTATTTTCTCTCTCCTCCTATCTTCTTCTTCCAACGGTTCGTTTCGTCTCCAGTGAAGCACGTACGCGAGCTGCCATTGCTGCTTCTTCAATCCTTCATAACTTTTAATTTTCTCAACCTTTTCTTGCGCAAAAAAATGCATTTGAATCCTCTCATCAAGAGCTTTCCATTCCTAGCCTTAGCCCCCAATTTCATGCGTCCATTTCGCGGGAATATGCCATGCCACCGAAGGACATTCCCTCGCGGATCTCCCCATCCGGTCCACCTCCGCGCCTACAAAAGGGAGCACAGGGTGCCCCTTCTCATCCTCACCAAGCCTCTGAAATCTCAAGGCCTCTCTCTCTTTCTCCTCGCCGCAATCGACATTTTTCTCTCGCCAACAAAACGGCGTTTTTCGGCCGTTTGCGCCGCCTACAGTAGAGTCCAGCCACATTTGACCACACCATTGGCTTCGCCTTCACGCGTTCTACATGGTGCTTTCCTCGCCTTCACCGGAGCTTCGCCGGAGCATCACCGGAGCACCGTGGCCGAACCGTGCCGCCGTTTCTCTCCTCGCTGTGAGTCGACCATGCATGTTCCACAAAAACCAAGGTGACCGCTGCGTTCCCCATGTTCTCCTTTTCGTTTCGCCACAAACCTCACCCGCTAACTCCCTCCGTTTGCCCGGAACGCCGATGTCGACCCGTCAGTCGTTGAATGTCTTCTCCGCCGTGTTCTGCCACCATCCGATATCCTTTGGTCGAGCCGTTTGCACCGTTGAGTTTGCCTCGACGCGTTCTACATCGTGCTTCCATCGCCATCACCTGAAGATCCCCCGAGTCCTCGTTGACCTTGTCAGGCCCAGACACTAAAACTGTACCTTCGCGCGTACACCCTTTTTTGGTAAGCGCTTCAATTTTTGTTCGCGTCATATTGTGTCCTAGCCTCTAAGAAATTTTTCTACCTTTTTGTTTAATTTTTCGTGGAGCCAATTGTCAGGAATTGAACTTTCCGCGAAAATGGCCGTTTGTGACTCTTGACGTCGATTCATCGCCTCCGGTAAGCCTTAGCCCATGCCGTAATTTTTCTTAGACTTGCCTCGCCGCGTTCTACGCCGTGCTTCCTTCCTTTTCCCCAAAAAGCCTCCACAAATTTTCACCTCTGACACCTCGTCATGGCCGCCAATGGCATCTCGTGTCCCCATCTATCCGGTGGTGTTTTCCCCAATCCGTTCATGTCATATCGTGCCAAACCATCCCAGGTAGCCACCTTTCAAATGTTTTTGGATTCGCTCCACCGAGCACCAAGATATCAAGTTTTTCCTGTTTCTCCACGGTCGTCGTTCAAACGTCGATTGTATCGTCTCCGATTAATTTTCAGCTTCGCCAATAATTTTCCTAGCCTCACCATACCATGTTCTACCCCATGCTCACTTTACACCTCCACATTCCATACCCGGTACTATATCTCTCCAACCTGCTGTTGTCGCTACCACGCCGTCACTGCCGTTTTTCCCTCACCGCCGGTGATTGCCACCATTCCTCGCTGCCATACCTGTGTCACCACCTTCGCCTCATTGCCAGGATTCCATTTTTCCCATTCGCTAGCCACCTCGCAGCTAACTGGCACCGTACTATTCAAAAGATAATTCTCGGATTTGGTTATCATTTCATGTGATGTCCAAAACTTCCAGATATTCGTTCTCCCACATACGAACTCCGAATCCATTGAATCTTACTTCTAAATTCATCTAAAATCATAATCTATCCGTCAATACATATTTTATAATTTTTTTGATTTATTTGGATTTTATTTGAATTTGTTCGCTTTGGTTCTTCGCGTGTAGACTACGACGATTTGGAAGAATTCGATGACTCACACCAGGCTGCAGAACAAGGCAAGTCACACTCCTTGATCATGTTGATCCCAGTTTTCAAAATAAAATTATGTTGTTTTAAATTATTCTGCATGCATATTTCTATTCAACGTATTTCAATTCAGTTTTAAATTTAGTTATCACCTACTTGTTATCACCTCCATTGACATTGAATTTCCCTGATACCTTGTCACCTTAGAATCAAACTCTAGTTAGTACACTAGTATTAGCTAGAGAATTTTAAATCAAATGCTTAGATATGCTTAGATATGATCTTGGTTTTGGGATACCTTTTCACATAAAATGATAAGCTTTTGAACTGTATTCTTAACTTCGGTGAGTCAAGAAGGTTTATGAAATATTTTGAAAACAAAATATAAAAACCTGGTTTAGACTTAGGCAATTGGTTAGGTGGTGGGTGCAGGCATACCCTGTTGTTCGGAGACACAGGGTTGATTGTCGTGCACAGGGGTATGTGGTTGGGCCTAAGTCAGTTAAGGACCGGTCTGTGAGCTACTGTTGCAAAACCCTATCGTACTACCACAAGGCTGATATGGGACAGCCCTGGCTGAATAATTTGCGGGTCCCAACCTGGGTCATGTCGTAGGATGAAAGTGAGCGTGGCGTAGGCCATGAGAAGTCTCACTCGGCTCAAGAGGGGGTCCCGGTCTGGTGGATTCCTTACTGGGGTGAAACCTTAGTGTTGGCTTGGCTAGATTGAAGGCTTTGCATTGTAAAGGCCTTGTCGTGATCTCCCCGCCGCACACCTAAGGAAGTGTGTAACTCGCATGGCAAAACGGGATGATCATGTCTTGTGGGTAAAGCTGTACAACCTTTACAGAGTGTATAATCTATCCTGGATAGCCGTGCCGACGGTTATGGGCATGCTGAGTAAAAGTTTTTCATGGATTAGATTTTGTTTTTCAAAAATGGTTTCGAAAACCTTGTGGATGGATGGAATCCACGAGAGATGAAAACCTTGCGGATGGATGGAATCCGTGAGAGATTGAAATCTGGTGAATGGATGGAATTCATCAGAGTTGCGCAGTGAAAGCGTGTGGATGGATGGAATCCATACGTGATCTTTTGGAAAAGATGGTCCGGGTGGGATGCCCGTGGATAGGTTGGTGTTTGGTCGGAGCCTGCACTGACGGTAATATTTTCAACTACAAGTACTGTCTTTACGTATTGTATTAAATTCAGCAATTTCAATCTACTTATTGTATTTCTTAAATGCTGTTTTATGCAAACTAACCCTATAAGCCTTCCATTGATGCCTTTATCATTATATTGCATTTCTCCGTGTGACTTGCGGAGTACAAGTTTGTACTCACCTTGCTATCTCCACACAGAGGAAGACGACTTCGACTACGGTGAAGACTTGGACGAGTAGGCCGCGTCTTACTGTCGTTTGCCTGTGGGCAGGCTCAGTGGGCATGGCATATTCCCGCGAAATGGACGCATGAAATTTGGGGCTAAGGCTAGGAATGGAAAGCTCTTGATGAGATGATTCAAATGCATTTTTTTTTGCGCAAGAAAAGGTTGAGAAAATCAAAAGTTATGAAGGATTGAAGAAGCAGCAATGGCAGCTCGCGCACGTGCTTCTCTGGAGACGAAACGAACCGTTGGAAGAAGAAGATAGGAGGAGAGAGAAAATAATAATAAAATAATAATTGTTTTTCCGAAAAAAATAAAATAAAGTCTAAAAATTCCAGAAAAATTCACAGAAATTCCTGGAGATGATTTAGACTTAGGAAAAATATTTTCAACTTAAAGTTGGTCTTTTATTTTTTTACAAAAATACATTTTAGCTTTGAAATTGATTTTTTTTAAAAAATCCAGAAAAATACGGGAAATCCAGATAAACGCCAAATGCTTCCAAATAATTAATTTGAAATAGGATTTTTATAGAAAATCAAAATATCATTCTATTTAATAATATTTTTATGTTTTTTTTATCTAAATTATTTTTCAATTCCGGCATTTTCTAAAAGCAGAAAATCAGGGCAAATCAAAAATAAACTTTAGGCAACCAACACACTTATTTTTATTTTAAATTATTTAATCCATTATAATTTTTTTAATAAAAACCTGGGCTGTTACAATCTATTGCATTTATATTTTGTGCTAAAATAGGTTAGTATCTAGATGATATGCATGAGGCAATTAAAGTTAAGTTTGATCAGCAGCTTAGAAAAATTAAGATTGCATAATGTATCTTTTATTAGCCTCTTCAGCTTCATGTTGCTATTCATAAGGAGAGATATGCTAGGGCAGTGAAGAAAAGTGGGTGTAGTTCATGTGTCACCCCAGCTAAGGAAAATATCTACCTCAAGAAAACCTTAGAGCGATTCTCTGGTGGCAAACAAAATCTCAATATGTTTCTAGACCATTCTAAGGTGAGTGTCAAGAATAGAGGTCTAGATTTCAATGCCTTTGAGTATTCGAAGAAAAATCCACCTAATGTAGTGAGAGTTCTCAAGATGGACTACTTGAGTCAGAGACTGAACCTAGCAAGACTATCTTCAAGTCTGCTGACTTTACACAATGTCCCTCCTATGCAGTGTGCGCTTCTTCTTCTTCTTCAGTAGGTCAGATTCCCCATCGAATCAGGTACAATACACCTACTATGAGAGAGATGGCCATCTGTGTCAGTTCTGCTTCAATTGAGCCAAACAAGAGAAGAAGGATAGAGAGATCCTTGAGAGCTAGATGAGTGCCTATAGCACAGAATATCTCTAGAGCTAGCTTCACATGTAGATTTGTTGAGGACTTCTTTGATGGCTTTAGGTTGGCCTCTCATCCAGGCATCGGTTACCATGAGGGTAGGATAGGTCCACGAGTACTTATCAGACAGGGTGAGCACCAGGCTTTGGTTAGACCTAGGTGAGAGTTCAAGGGGAATCTGGGTAGAACTCATATGGCGGTGCACTCTCATGGTATCCATGTTTTGCCTCATTCTACATCAGTTTCATCTTATGCTTCTACTAGTTCTACTTCTACTCTTCATGTGTCTCGATACTGGATTCCAATATCTTTTATCACTAACCCTGGTATTGAGGCCTCGAGATTTTCTATTTCTGCAATGTAGGTCTAGCAGGGGAGAAGGAGAACCTATGGCTAATGGACTCTAGATGTTCTTGATACATGACCAAAAAATTAAGATGGTTTTCCTCTTTTGGGCTTAGATGTCTTGTTCCTTCAGAGTCTAGAGATCTTGTTTTCTAGCACCATAGGCTTAGACACATTGTTTTGATCACTTGACACAAGTCAGTAGCATGGATATGATTTGGGGATTACCTAAGTTCAAGGGTGGGAAGGATTACTTCACATCCACTTCTTACCATGGTCATGACATATGACTAAGGACAACTCTTACACATGGATATTGTAGGTCCTTCTAGAATTTAATCAACAGGAGGGAAGTAGTATGTACTAGTCATTATTGATGATTACTCCATATACTCTTGTGTTTACTTTATGACATCTAAGGATGAGGCATTTGGCCATTTTAGAGAGTTAGCCTTTAGATTATTAGTTGATCTTCCAAGAGCCTTAGGGTCATTAGGAGTAGCAATGGGATTGAATTCAACAACTCATTCTTCTCTTCCTTTTGCACTAAGCATGATCTAGAGCATCAGTTCTCGTCTCCTAAAGTTCCTCAACAGAATGGTATAATTGAGATGAAGAACATGATCTTAGTTGAGATGGCTAGGACTATGTTAGCTAAGCATTCTACTCCTTGGTGGTATTGGGTTGAGGCTATTTCCACTGCTTGTTATATATATAATAGGGTATTCTTAGGAGATTCATTGCATAAGACTTCTTATGAGTTGAGATTTGATCATAGGTCTAGTGTGTCTTACTTTAGAATCTTTGGTTGCATGTGCTTCATTTTTTAAAAAAGGCAATATTGATAAGTTTAAGTGTAGAACTTTAGATGCGATCTTTCTAGGCCATCCTACTCATTCTCTAGGCTATCGTGTGCTTAATCTTGAGACTAACTTAATTGTGAATACCTATGAGGTTAATTTTAATGAGACTAGTCTGGGACTAGACCAGACATTAATTGTAGGTACATAGGTTCAAGGAGATTCAGAGAGCATCTTCCTTGATGAGTGCGATGAACAAGATGAAGTTATTTATCTACTTACTCTTCAACCAGCTGAAGCGCCTATTTCATCTACTTCACCTTTAGCTAGATAGCCCACTGTCACTTCTTTCTCAGCACCATGTGGCTCTGCTTCTGCCTCCATTGTCTGATTTATCCTTTTTCTCTCTCTTTTTCTTTGATTTCAAACTTTTAGAAGCTTGTTCTCCTTCATCCTATATCCGATTGGACCCATTCAAAATTTTAAATTAATCTAAAATCAAGATATATCCAAATTTTCCTTGTTTTCAAATTTTTGAAGTTTATTTGAATTTTATTTGAGTTTACTGGGTTATTTTCACGTGTAGACTATGACAACTCTGAGGAATTCTTTGACGATAATTCTCACCAATTTGTGGAGCAAGGCAAGTTACACACTTTGACCATATTGATCCAGTTTGCAAATAAAATTATGTTATTTTAAATTATTCTGCTTGCATATTTTTATACAATGTATTTCAATTCAGTTTTAAAGTTAGTTATTTGTTAATTCCTCCATTGATATTGATTCCCATATACCTTGTTACCCTAGAATAAAACTGTAGTTAATACATTAGTATGGAATAGAGAAATTTGTATTAAATGCTTAGACCTGCTTAGACATATTTTTGGTTTGGAATAAAATTTTCACATAAAATGATAAGCTTTTAAAATGTAATCTTGACTTCAATGAGTCGAGAAAGAATATGAATTATTTCAAAATAAAATATAAAATATGGTTTAGACTTAGGCAAATAGTATGGTGGTGGGTGCTTGCTAGCACACATTGTTGTTTGGTGACACAACGGTGATGCCGAGCACAAGGGGTACGTGGGAAGAGGCTAGGTCAAATTAAGGACCGGTTTATGAGCTAACACTACAAAGCCCTAACGTACTACCACAAGACTAGTATGGGATAATCTTAGCTGACTAATTTGTAAGTCCCAACCAGAGTCTCGTTATAGGCTGAATGTGAGCGTGGCATAGGCTATAAGAAGTCTCATATGGCACAAAAGGGAGCCCCAACATATGGATTCATGTTATGGTGAAACCTTAGTGGAGGTGTGACCAGATTGACGGCTTTGCATTGTAAAGACCTTGTTATGATTTTTTTAGTCTCACACCTACGGAAGCGTGTAATGGCCAACATTATGAGATAATCATATCTTGTGGGTAAAATTGTACCACCTCTGCAGAGTGAATAAACTATCCTAGATAGTTGTGCCCACGGTCATGGGCAAGTCGAGTAAAGTATTTTTTTTTGTAGATTAGACTTTGTTTTTCAAAATAGTTTATAAAATGCTTATGGATGGATGGAATCCATATGAGATCTTCTTTTGGAAAAATTGTACGGATGGAATGCCCATGGATAGGTTAGTGTGGGGGATGGACCTGCACTAACGCTATCTATTTTGATTACAATGATGTTTTTATTTACTATATTAAATTCAGCAATTTTCAATCTATTTACTATATTTCTTTAAATGTTGTTTTACGCTCAATTAACCCAATATGCCTTCACTTGTCAACCTTGAATTATTATTATATTCTCTCGTGTAACTTAAGGAGTACATTTTATGTGCTCACCCTTGCTTAATTCTGTTGCTCAGAGGAGGACTGCTTTGACTTCGGTGAGGATCAGGATATATAGACCGCGTCTTAATGTCGTTTTCCTATGGGCAGGCTTGTTGGGCTTCTTCTGGTTCTTTATTTTCTATTGTATTATTTAATTTTGGCTTATGGGCTGTTGATGCAAACTTTGGCCATCAAGCCCATATTCAGTTAAATAAAGTTTGTCATTATGCTTTTATGTATCCCTATTATCATTGTGTATACTAGCCGATCCTGGATTAGTGTGATTTACACAGAGGGTTCCAGAGTCTCATCCCCTAGCTCTCCACCTGGAGGCAAGGCCTCAGTGAGCTGAGCATATCGTGCTTTGACTCTCATCCCACCAGGGAGTCTGCTGCTTTAGCAATGTCCCCAGTGAGGACTCCACTTGCTTCACTGGCTCCAGCCTCAGTGGGTGCAAAGCATGTGTTGAAGACAAGGCCTCCACATAGCCTAGCTCTATGCCCAGAGGCAATGCCTCGGTGAGCTGAGCATATTGCACTTTGGTGTGTGTCCCACCATGGAGTCCACCACTTTAGCGATGTCCCCGTGAGGACTTCGCATGGCCTATCTCTCTACCCAGAGGCAATGCCTCGACAGACTAAGCATACTATGCTTTAGTGATGTCCCTGATGAGGACTCTACCCGCTTCGCTGGCTCTGGCCTTGGCATGTGCGAAGCGTGCATTGGAGCCCTCTTTGGGCTATGCTGTGAGCCCTCTGAGGGTGTTATTTTTGAATGTAGGGGAACAGTAGTCTGGCCTCACTGCCTCCGTGTGAGTTAGCACCCTCTTTAGGCCATGACACATGCCCTCCAAAGCGTTGTTTTTTGAAGGTAGAGGAATGGCAGTCCAGTCTCCCTACCTCCACAAACGTTAGCACCCTCTTTAGGCCATGCCACTTGCCCTTTGTAGGCATTATTTTTTGAAGGTAGGAGAACAACGATCTAGCCTCCCTACCTCTGTGTGTGTTAGCACATTTAGCCTCCCTACATCTGCATGTGTTTGAGTCCTCTTCAAGCTAGGGTTGTTTCATGCATGGCGGCTCTCGACTCTTCGCACCATTGTGAGATGTTATTCGCCTAGCCGAGCACACTAATGTGGCCGAAGGGGGGAACGGTACTAGGCCATTAGGAAAGGTAGCAACAAGGTGGATGATAGACAATGACTGGTCAGTGGTAAGGGTACGTACAGAGACATGGCTTCAAGAGCATATGTGAAAGTATGTGGCAAGGCAAAGCGAGACTTTGTTGGTAGCCTCGTATGCATCAGCTCGGTGGGTGGCCCTACCTTGACGGCTTCGCCTCTATGTGTCACATGTTGCAGAGGCATAGCCTTGACGGGATGGCTATGGCTTCACTGCAGGACTTTGCCACTAGCCTTGTAGGCACACCTCGGTGGGGTGGCCCAACCTTGATGGCTCTGCCTTTAGGACTTTGACACCTACCTTATAAGCATCACCTCGGCAGGGCGGCCCTACCCCAACAGCTCTACCTCTACGTGTCACCTGCTTTAGAGGCATGGCCTCGATGGCTTTGTCTCTATGTGCCGCCTGCTTCGGAGGCATGGCCTTGACGGCTCCACCTCTATGCGCCATCCACTTTGGAGGCACAGCCTTGACGGCTCCACCTCTACATGTCGCTTGCCTCATAAGCATTGCCTCAGTAGGGTGGCCCTGCCTCAATGACTCCTTCTCTACACACTGCCTATTTCATAGGCATGGCCTCAATGAGATGGCTATAGCTTCATCGAGGGAACTAGGACCCATTCCTTGGAGGTTTTGGGCATCTAGACCCCTAAGGGCCTAAGGCAATTAGTTGCGTCAGCTCACCCCTTAGGACCTCCAAGCTTGCTATCAAGAAGTACTGTTGTGGGGGTGCTCATTGCATCGGGCCATTGGGATTGCCTAGTTGGCCTTATAATAAGCCTAATAGTGTAGTGTTATATATATAAAGGAATGTACCCTCACCCCTTGTAATTATTGAGGGGTAGGATGGACAATTCCCATCCTCCTTCATTTCATATATATAGAGCCCTAGGGGGTATGTGAGGGACTCATACTCACTGACTCTCAACTCTCTCTCCATCTCCTTGGTGGCTCCTAGCTCCACCATTTCCACGTCCCAAAGGGAGGAAGGGTATAAACTACCCACTATTTGGTCAGTGCCACAAAACTAGTTTCTTCACTCTATTTTCTAGCTCACTTGCCATTTTTGGCTTCTATTCACTTATTCAGCCAAGTTGAGTTCTCTTTTGCCAAATTCTTCTTCTAAATTCTAAAACCAACTCAACTTTGTATTTTGGGAGAATTGCCAATATGTTCATTAAGAGGGAGTTTGAGAGACTATGTGAAGGTCTAGAATATAATTGTGATTAATAATTGACACTTTGATTGAGTTTAATTTGAATTTCGTAAAAGTTTTAGAAAATTCAGATTTCAGAGTTGCTGTCAAACAAGGGTGATCTGATCGACTAGGATTGGCGGTCTAACTGCAATTCCGATGTGACTGGACTATGGTTGGTGATCAGACCACTGGTACAGTGTGACCAGATTCTAGTTAGTGGCTACTTTTTTCTAGAGAACATGTTTTGGAATTGAGTACGTGCGATCCAACCGCCAACAGACCGGTCAGTGTTGGCGGTTGGACTAGAATCAGCTTGGGTGGTGTGACCGACATTGAAGATACGGTTATACCGGTGGGCTGGTTAGACTATTTATTGGCTGGCGATCTAACTGGTATGATCCAATCGCTATGGGCAGTGCGACTAGATCATTGGGTGTGGCCAGAGAATAGTGAATTTTTTTAGTTAGATGAGTCTGTGCATGGCATGGGTGTCGATTGTTGCTTGATATTTGGATGTGCAGGGTTGGAGAACGTTAGCGATTGATAGCAATGCACCAGGGCTAGGTGGAGGAGTTGAGGTCCGAACAGTCATGTAAGTTTATATGAGACAACATGACTCAAGCGAGAAGCATAGAGAAGACAACGATTATGAAGAGGTAAGGTGCATGTGGTGTGCCAAGTGACAAGGCCGAATGCATGAAGACGTGATGGTTAGTTATTAGGCGCTACAGGTTACGTGTCGGCGCATGTTGAGATGCTTTGAGGTGAAGGTGACAACAGAGTCAAGGGAAGATGCCTTAAAGCTTCGTCGATGGTATTTTGGTAGTTGGCAAAATACCGTGTTGGTGCCTTGATCAAAATCGTGACGCGGGAAGGCACAAAGGAGATATTGTTTAGGTCAAGGAGAGCTGAAATTAACAAGTGTATCAATTACTAAAAGGTTAGCGGGTTAAGTATTGTAAATGCTTTGAGAAGTGTGCATGAGTGTGTAAAACCCATGTTAGTGGGGTTGATGGGTTCCTCAGTAGGCTTAATGGGTTGAACCTATTAGGGTTGTTGCTGGTTATTAAGAGGGAGGAGAGGAGGTAATAGATGTAAGGATTTTAGTGTTTAGATTTTTGTTCTACCATTTTGTCTCCTTCTATGGTTGTAAGAGAGGGAAGTGTGGTGCTTTAGCTACACCTTGTAAACATCCATGAGTATGTAATCTTCATCCTCCACTAGAAATAGATCAAAACTTTGCTTCAATCATGCTCTTATTTGCATTTTTGCTTGATTTTGCTTGTTTTTGAGCTAGATTTGTGATTTCATATTTATGTGAGTTCTAATATGATCTCTTGGTTAAATTTTCTTGCTAGGACATGTGAAAATAGATCTGGAAGATCTCATGCCTTAGATCCTCACAAGTAAGAAGTAATTTAGGTTTTAAGATTTTTTGGTGTTCTTATGACTTAGATTCAATTCCTTTCAGTTTAGTGGACTCGAACCCAAGAACCTTGTAATTCTTGGTTGGTTTAGGCTCCTAATGCCTTGAACAAGTCTCATGTAAAATTTGAAAATGTTTAGATGAGATTTCAATAAGTTCTTGAGATTTGAGTTTTGTCTCAAGAGACTTTCAGGTCTTGGAACAGGGGGTTGCTCAAACCGTCCCTAGACCCGCTGTCAGATCAGCCCCACCGGTCTGATCGACCTTGTGCCTGTGGTCTAATCGACCATAGGCTGTAGGGTATTGATTTTGTAGGCTTAAGTCTCTAGCTTATTTTGTAAATCATAATTGGTGTAATTTGAATTTGTTGATTCTCATAATTACTTGAGTGAAGATTTTAAATACTATTAAAGAAAAAATTTGAACAATCATTCACCCCTCTGATTGTCAGCATCGGTGTTACAAGTGGAATCAAAACCTTGTTATGCTCTTTCTTATAGAACTTAACTGGTCTTAAGAGCCATGGTATCAGATAGGTATTCTACCAAGTCACCTATCTTTAATTAGGTCGGTTTTCTATATTGGAAGGCGAACCTCCTGATTCAGGGACTCGACAGAAATGAATTTGATCGTGTGTCTCATCGCGCTTCGACGCACAATATCTGGCATATTCTCACTGATCACCATGATGGCTCTATGGCTATCAAGGATGTGCATTAGAACAAGTTGAAGATTTGCTGGTTTAGATCTCTAGTCTTATTTTGTAAAGTATAGTTGGTGTAATCTAAACTTGATAACTTTAATAATCACTTGAGTGAAGATTTTAAATATTATTAAAAAAATTTGAATAATCATTCATCCTCTCTAATTACGGTATCGGTCCTACAAAATTTTAAAGCACAAATGGATTCTAGATTTGTGCCACTCTAATTGGAGGGGTGATGCTAATCATGCGCACTTTTAGTTTCCGCAAGAATATTTTGGGCTGCTAGGCTCGAGTAGAATATCGTTGCACGAACGATTTCGACCGGGACAATCATGCCCTGTACACTGATGAAGTCTTCCATTCCGTTCGATCACATGGGTATGTCCCAAGTCAAATTGGATCACTTCTTACCACAAACTTCCGTTGTATCAACCGTGACAAAATCGAAATTTAAGGAAAAAATATCAAAATCGGGAGTTCAATCAAACAATTTTTTTTTTCAAAAGGTGCAAATTCGACGGGCAGACACAAAATGGGCGTAAGACCCAATGTGTTTTTGCAAGATCGAAACAAAAGGGCCCGTCCCAATCGCCTCGACAGTTTATAGAGTCCATGAATCCTTTTCTACCGTCAACGTTGTGTGATAGGATCGAGATGCAAGTCTCTGAAACTAGCAAAGCTGCTGTATCCTTCCTGATTTGTGATTCCTGCAGGTGTATTTTCTTCTCGCAGGTTCCATATGTTCGCCTCATCAACCTCGCAGTATACGAGACTCTGAAGGACTGGACTGCGCTCACAAATCCATTCGGACTAGCCAAGGACAAGGAATTGCTTGCATGTTTTCAGTAGGCTTGGGTGTGGTACGTGCTGTGGCTGGAACTGCTATAGGCCAGATTGTTGCATACCCTCTTGATGTCATAAGGAGAAGAAAGCAGCTGATGGCTGGTTGGAATCATGCATCTGTTCGTCGAGGAGGTTTTGGCTCTTTGTACAGGGGACTCGTCCAGTTCAGTGAAGGTAAAACGTAACAGTGAAATGCTGAACTCCTGCAGTCGTCTTCGTACATGGAAACCGTATCCAGAGCAGCTATTCTAATGCATTGTCGCTATTGATTCTTCAGGTGGTGCATGCTATTTCCATTGCGTTTGTCTCGTATGAGGTTTATGAACTGTTCTGCGATATGGTTGCTGCTGATATTTATCTATATTTTCTACTCCAGAATGTCAGACACCTTGTGCCTCCAGCATGTCAGACACCTTGTGCCTGTTGTAATCCGGTGCCGCTTTCTACCTGAAAACATCATACTGTATGCTTTTACTTGGGAAAGAAAAACTTAGCAGCAGCTGTACAGAACGGCAGCTGCCATCAATATGTACAGTACAGAGCATGTTTCTCTCCCTAAAAAAACATGTGCAGAACAGGGAGAAGGAGCATCCATAAGATCACTTTGACTTGGTACAGCAAAGAATTCGGCCGTTCGAACTTGAAGCAGTTCAATTCTGGAGGGAATTCTAGGCTTAAATTGCTGAAAATGGCCATTCAAACCTGCTCTTATACCAAGTAAACAAATATATCTAGGTACCAAAAAAAAAGTAAACAAACATATCTATGAGATAAAAAGAAAACTAGACTTGCGTTCACGAAGCGTGCAAAAATGGCACCTTACACGGGTGCTGCGTTCCCCAAACATGCAGCGCTAAGCAAGCGAAAAGGCGTCTTCATCAAGGCATTCTACTGCAGACGAACTCTGACAAGCGGCAAGCCACTGCGTCTCTTGATTCCCCAATGCTAGCTACCACTTGCCTCCTAGTCTGAGGAGTGCCCGACGTCCGCAGGACTAAAGGTGGCCGTCGGTCTTCACGCTGAGCGTTCGTCTTGTCGCCTGCGGAGTCCTCGCCGCGCTCACCGGTTTCGCCTTCAGCTGAGGCCCTGCAAAGAAATGAACCCAATTGTTCCTATCGTTATCATGTGATGATGCGATTACAGATGCTTCAAAAAGTGACGCTTTCTGGTACGAAGATAGCAACTTCAATGCAAAGGCTGCTACGGAGGGAACATCAGATGTTATCCGAAGCGCTTGTAGGTACGGCTGGTCATCAGTACGCCATTTGATCAAGCTCTGCATGAAAATCTTCAGGTTTCACTAACAGAAGCCGGTGCACGACTTCTACGTTTTCTTGCAGGCTACAGCATCTATTTGGAATTTCGATAGGAAATATTATAACGCCCATTCTTTTTGGTTCATGGCTTATGATTTTCCCTAAATAAATAAACAGGATGACTTCTTCGCCGTCTTTTTGAAGTACTTTATCGGTATTCAGTTCATTCGCATAAGTGCTCGCTCTAGGAGTAAAGTAAAAAAATCATCAGCTCCAACCATAAATTATCAGCCGCAACTAACAAGAACATACCCTCCAACGAAATTCCTTCATTCCAAATTGGGTTTACTTGAAGGAAGGAATGCTATAATCTACAACAGAAATGCTGCTGCTAAGTCATAAATTTGCGGTTCTTGAAATGCGCAGAAAGAAGAGTTTGTCTATATAATATGTGACTTTTTCCCTTCAAAACAGTTAAGATCCAACACCCCAGATTAACCCACCAAACTATAACCATCTCTCCATCCCAAACCTTAAACCTAACCTAAGCCCCTTTCTCTCTCAGGCTCTGCCACCGCCCCACACCCTCCCTTATGCGCCGCTGCCCCCACCTTGCAGCGCTGGCCCGCCGGCTACCATCGCCAACGCTACCCCGCGGCCACTCTGACGCCGACTAGGCCTGTCAGCTACCACCACCACCACCACTCCCACTGCCGGCCCTCCAACGTCCCGGTCTCCCTCTAAATCTGAGTCCAATGAACCTAAACCCCAAACCTGGCGAACCACCAGCCTAGCTCACCGAAGCCACCGGAGAGGAACCCATCCACTAGAGCACAAATCTCCAAGCAACATTGTGAGGTTAGAAATTGGACTATTTTCCCGCAAAAAAACCGTCATTGTTTTTTTAGCAATTTCAAAAAAAAAAAAAATGCCAGAGCGTACCTGCTGCTTGCCTGGACGCCTTGCCATCCGCCGTCTTGGGCGACACCTGCTTCTTGCCGTCGCTGCTATCCGGCAGCGACCGCACGGTGCCGTTCGAGACGGAGGACGCGTCGTCCAGCGACATTGCCCCGAACCCGTTCTCGTCGCCGTACAGCGAGTTCCCCTCGCTGCCCGAGTCCGAGGCCTTGTCCCTGGCGTGCACGGTGGTCTTCTCCCTCTCCACGACCCTGTACGCGAACATCTGGAACGGCACGTCAGAGACGCGAGCCCCCTCGCCTCGCTGCCACGCCGGGAGTCTCCTCAGCAGCTGCGTCTCGATGTCGAGGTAGTCGACGGGCGGCATGGGCGCGTTGGTCTGGCCCTGCTGGTCCGGGTTCATGACCAGGAACCGCTTCACGTACCGGAGGACGCGGCAGACGGAGGAGAACGCCGGACGCTGCGCCGGGTCGGCGTGCCAGCACCGCTTCGTGAGGGCGGTGAGGTACTTGGGCGCCTGGAAAGGGAACAGCGGCCGCTCGCCGGCGCAGATGTTCTTGCTCGTCTTGTCGCCCTGCAGGTGGTTGTCCTCGAACGGGACCTTGCCGGTCATCAGCTCGAAGCAGATCATCGAGAAGCTGTACACGTCGGCCTTCTCGGTGCACCTGGCCGCCGCCGCGTCCGCGACGCCGCCCTCCGGCTTGAGCACCTCCGGCGCGTACCAGATGCAGGAATTGTCGTTTCCGTTTGCATTGGCATTGGCATTGCCATTAGCAGACGCTTTTGCGCTGGCTGTAATGCCCCACTGCTGCCCGAACCCAGTGACCTTGACGTGCACGTAGCAGCCGTCGGGTTGCCGCGGCTTGACGAGCACATTGGACGGGTTCAGTTCGCCGTGGTATATCTTCTTGGCGTGCAGGTACTCCATCCCGCGCGCGATCTGCAGCATAATGTCGACGGCAACGACGAGCGGGAACGGTACCCGCCGCCGCGGGCAGCTCACCTCCTTGACGTAGCTCCCCAGGTCCTTGACCATGAGCTGGTCCATGACGACGAAGTACTCCTTCCGCTCCTCGTCATGGAAGCAGTACGTGGCGTGCGCGACGTTCGGGTGCGCCACCGACGACAGGAGCGCGGCCTCGGCGCCGACCGCCTCGGCGTCCCCAATGAAATGCTTCACCGCGAAGCTCTCCCCCATCCATTGCACCTCCTTGAGGCGGCCGCCGAGCCGCCTCCGAACGCTGTAGTCTCCGCCAAGCAGAATGGACGCCGGGTGCAGCCTCCCCCTCGGTGCGGCAAGGAGCTCGGCGAGCCGGTGCTCGTTCCTCGTCAGGGGCTTCGGCGCCGCCGAGTCCTTCATTTCGTCGAGCAGTTGCGACAACACCCATCTGTCCTCCTTCCACGCCGCGTCCATCCGAGCAAGGAGTTCTTGGGAGACCAAATATAGCTTGCCGAGCGCGTGCCGGAACAGCTTGGGCTCGAGCATGTCCCCGTCATACTTCTTGGCGAGCACCAGCCGCCTCCTGGCGAGCTCGTCCGCGTCGGAGCCGGCCATCTCCCCGGTGGTCTCGATGGCCTCGAGCACGACGGCGACGCACCATAGAATGTTATGCAGGTGGTGCTCGACGCACTCTGTGCCGTGCGCCATGGCCGCGGCGCGCGCCCACCAGCTGCCGCGCGGGTCGAGGCACTGTCGGACGTAGCCCTCGACGTCGCGGAAGGTGCGGTGTTGCTCGCGGAGCGGGGCCTCGAGGGCGCGCCACTTGGTGCTGCGCTCGTCGAAGCGGAGGTGGGCGCGGACCTCGCCGGCGACGGTGTGCAGCGCGTGCTCGCAGGCGTCGGCCAGGAGGCGGCACTGGCGCGGGTTGATGCGAAGGTCGGGCTCGAACGCCATGAGCGCGTTGATGCTGCCCATCGCCTCGCCGAGCTGCCGGAGCTGCTCCATCCCGATCGGCGATCAGCCTCGCCGACTACACGAGGATGGATCGAGTGTCCGCCCGCTTCTTGGTTGCTTCTTCTTGCTCTGCTTCTTGAGATGTCACGGTCTCAGTCTCTGTCGATGCAAGGATAAATAAGAAGCTAATGTGAAACGTGTGCATTTTTCTCGGGTATTTGCATGTATGAACATATCGAGATCTCATCGAATCACCGTTGTTTGATGCATGTGGTAAAAGATACAGATAGTAATAGCAGGAAACTCATTTGGACTGTTTTTGAAGATTATACAGTTGTTTTCTCTCGCTCGCTCTGTTTCTTTCCTCTTTTTTCCCCTGTCCTTTTGGGGGTTATTGGGTGTGAACCGAAAAGCATCCGAATCAAAAGAGCAAAATTTTGCCAAAACGGTAGTACTAGTGATCAAGAACAACGGTCGATTGTTTCACCTGTATGTATGAATTAACTTGGAGAATAGAACACATGCTTTAACACCAAATTAGTAGGCGAAATCGAGTTGTGCCTGTTCTTAAGAACCTACGTAAACTCATGAAACAGATAGTCATGGAGAAAAACGATGAGAGAAGGAAAGAAAGGCACATGTGAAGAATGGAGGAGAAAGAAAACTTACGAGCTTCTTGGAGCAGTGCAGAAAGAAGGATTAATTGCTGCACCAGCGGAGGACAGCAGCTGGTAAGCTTTTTTGAAGAAGACGGATATATTTGCTTCAAGAAGCGGTCAGAAAGGAAATATTTTCAAAAGATGCAGATTTTGACGTACAGATCCCGCTAAAGAGACAAGAAAAAGGGGGGAGTATCCAAAGTGAAAAAGGAAGAGGACGAGGAAGAGACACGGGGAGAAGAGGAGGAAAGTGTTGTGTTTTGGAGGCCTCGACGTTTTCTTTCTCATGGCCGCCTTTGCTGTTTTCCATAACTGCAAGGGAGTTAATGGGAGCAACAACGCCTGGTTTCGTGGGTTTGGCCCGTTCCAACCGCTTGAAAGATTTAACTTCGCTATTAGCTTCTAGCTATTAATATACTATAGAGCGATTGTTAATTTTTCGGTCGAAAAATAAGAAGAAATAAAAAAATCAGAAAAAAATTATTATATCGTGATGCACAACGCAAATGAATAAATGGAAAAAAGAAAAAAACCAAAGAAAACCAAAAAAAGAAAATTAAGAAATCGATGTGTTCCAACTAGCTTTTGATTTTTAAAAGCCAAAATCTGAAACTATTTAGAGCAGGGTCCTATGTAACCGCGAAAAGTTTTTTCTCTGGTCCATGTTTAAGCAGTTGCTATAAAAATCCATTTTTCTTTGATCAATTAACTTTTGTAGATTGACTGACTTTGGTCGTTGGGTACCGTCACTAGCACGACCCAGCTGAATGTAATAACAAAAGTTGAAGAAACATTTTCGGCAGCTCAGATGGAAATCTCCTACGAAGGAGCACGCCAGAAGGTTCAAAGATATGTTGTGATGAATTATTGCTATTTTAGAGAAGGAAAAAAAATAAATTTTACAGAGTTCCAAATTCTTCTATGTCTCCTATAAGCAAAACCGGTCTGATCGCGCGGCATGGCCGATTTGACCGCTGGGAAGGATTAGTCTGATTGCCCAGGGCATGCGGTCAGTAGAGGTGTTCAGTTCAGTTGAATTATGGGATTTCGAGAAATTAACTCATGGGTTAATTTGATTTAACATAAGTTAGTGTATACGTGTTGCATAATGTATGTTACAGCTAATATGGGTCAAATTGTGAAGAACTTGTATTCGAAAATGATTTCTTTATTTTTGAATATATAAGGTCACTTGGAGTCAACCATGATCTACGATGAGGATCGGGCCTACGCTTATAGAGGAGCTAAGGCTCAAAACGATCAATAATGTTAGGTGAGATGGCTAAGCTCAATTATGGCACGAGAAGGCAAAAAATGTTGAAAGGAGGTTCGAGTAATGGGTTGCATATGTGGCTTGGTTAGTCCAAGTGGGACATGGTCTAGTGGAACCGAGACAGAAGAGACTTGTCGATGCGTGGCAAGCAAGTAGTGCACTTACACGTGGCAAATATGGTGATTTCTTGCAAGGGAAAATGAAGACCCCACTAAGAAAGAGTATTTTGGTAAGTTGACCAAAATACCAAAAACTACATTGGATCAAAAGTATGGCGTTTTAGCAGTGTTTGGGAGAATGGTTTAGATCAAGGAGAAGGTTAGAAGATCAAGTTAGATCAAAGGTTAAGGACTTACGTAATTTTGACTTATGTGCTTTGAAAAGAATATATAAGTGCAGTGTGTAAGTAAAACATGTGTTGTATGGGGTTAACAGATTCTTTTATATATGCTAATTGGATAGTCTCCATTAGAATTAGACAAGTGTTGGTTGCCTACCTATTTAATGGAATGGGATGGAGACTTACAAGTTAACCATCCAATTTTTTGCTCATTAAAACCAAGTGTTTTAGTGTTATGGTTTAAGAAGTGTGAGTGCTATGGTATGGTCTCTTGTTCTCTAGATGAAGTGGCTGTAAAACCTTCATCCTCAAATAACAATATAATAACTTTATTCATATCTCATGGATCTTTCATATTTTAGTTGATTTGCTCTTGATTTGATTGGTTTTGATTTTCTCTCTTCCCTTCTTGATCTTGCTACATGCCAAGGATGAGTTAGTGATAGAAATATTCCTTAAAAATCAATTCCCATCCATCTAAACATCAGGTTTAGCAAATTCTTGAAGTTGCTTAGTTTTTGCTTAATTTGACCTCTCCGAATGATTTCTTGATCCAGTTATTTTTGGCTTGTTTCCTTGGGTGTTCTAACTTGTTTTGATTTGTGAAAAATACATCTAGAGCCATTTTAGCCTTCATCAATACACGAGTAAGTCATCTCCACCATTTTTATTTTTGCCCGATTTTAATGCAACTTTCTTTTAAATAGAAAAAGATCACAATTTTGACAATGATTCTCTCGATTGTTGGTTGACATAAGTTCGTGACATCCTAGAGAAGGTTCCTGCCAAGTTTTAAGTTATTTTGATCTATGGATTAAAAGTTTCATGAATTTTGATTTTAAGATAGTGATGTTTTTATTGTATCTGTGTTGATTTTATTGTTCCGATCTGACCAGTACTGTCCGTCTGGTCAGATCACTGGGGCACATCAAGAATCGTTTTGCTCTGTTTCGCTTGAATGTTTTCATGTGAGTGATTTGTCTCTGAACTTTATAATTTCTCATAGTTATCGGAGTGAAGATCGACTAGTACTTAGGAGTAATTTTGAATGTGCCATTCACCTCTCTCTGTTACCATTCTGATTCTACACCCTGCGTGCGCGGAGCGCATTGCATTGCATGAGTTTCGAGCCATCCGATCATGTAGTCCTAGGGGCGAACCCAAAGAAGACCGAGTGAGGTCTGGCCCCACATAAATTTTAGTTTAATATGGAGCGGCTAAATGTCTAACTATTTTTACCCTAATCGTCACCAGTGACTATATACTAATAATTGAAACGATATTTACTAGTATATATTTGGTACTTTTTTTTTAATTTGTGGTATCCCCACTCATATTTTTTTTATCTCGGGTCCGTCCCGATGTAGCCCTTGGCTTCAACTGGTTCGCTCTGCTCTCGTGCCACAAATGCAGGCATGACGACTCCGTCGCTTGCTCTCTCGTCACGATGCGTTTGTACGTGTACCTTTCTCGGTGCAACTGCCTTTTGGCAAGAGGAGATTCGCCCCGAGAGCTCCTACACAAGAGACGGCACGCCACTGACCGCTTCGTCGCACCAGCTACAAGCCATGACGACAGCAAGAAAAAAGAGAGAGAAGGAATCAAGAATGCTTCCACACAATGACACAAAGCACAATCAATGTATCGTCTCACACGAACATGCTATTGGATTACTGACAATTAAATTTAAAAATTCCTGCTTGGAGACAGTTGACACTCCATCTCACAATATTTTTTGGCTGCCATTTGTTTGCTGCTTCGCCAGGTGCCACCAGCTTGAGCAGCCTTGTCATCTACACATCGGTGGGATCTTTTAGATTATGACTTATAGTTTTTTATTTAAAATTTTTAATTCTACGTGTTCACAGGAGAGAGTATGGAGAAAGACACTTACGTGTGATTTTGATTGATATAGATGAATTCGATAAAGTATCTACTAAAATCGACTTGTAGATCCTAACTTAAAAAAATACTATAGCATAAATAAGGAATTATAAATCATAAGCTTAAAAAAACCTGATATCATCAACCTTTCTCTTTTCACGTGGGAAAGCAGGGGCGCAACTGCCATGCCAACTACGGCCCCGTTTGGCACAGCTCTAGCTCCGAGATCTATGCTGGATCTGTAGTTTGTTGACTAAATTAAAGTGATTTAAATATTTTTATTTAATATATAATATAAATGAAATGAGTCATGTAAATGCACTTTAACATGCTTACAACTCTAGATCCAGGATTTTCTAGAGCTACAAATGACCAACTCTAGAAAATCTACAAGAGCTCTGACAAACAGGGCCTACGCTGACACCGAGCTCCACTTCCGGACGGGGCCGACGAGGTGGGAAGCGGGGGACGGCCGGAGACGCCGAGCTGGGTTCAATTCCGTTGCATGCGTATGCGGTGGTTGGTGCGTCCTCGTCCGGTCGGTTACCGGTCCAACCGCGCAAGCTGCCTTTGCGTGGGCAGCCAAACGCATATCCACTAGAAAAAGGGCGGCCCGATTTGGTGCGTGGATGTTTTGAGTGCGTTGTTTGCTTTGCTTACTCTCGCTTGTTCTTGGAGCCGGTATTCTACCACCTACTAGGCTACTAGTACTAAATAAGATATCGTTCTTTTCTTTAAAAAAAAGGTGAATAAGGGGTCGTCATGCAATTGCATCTTGCAATTTCACAACAAAAGGAGAGGAGTTCTGGAGTCGATGCTTCTTCTCTAGTTCCTGTCCAGCCTCACATGATCGCTAAGGCGTTCGACTCGGTCTCATGGCCTTACCT
This sequence comes from Dendrocalamus sinicus, assembly GCA_036346575.1. Taxonomy (NCBI): domain Eukaryota; kingdom Viridiplantae; phylum Streptophyta; class Magnoliopsida; order Poales; family Poaceae; genus Dendrocalamus; species Dendrocalamus sinicus. The sequence continues at coordinate 34,949,857 of CM070642.1, forward strand.
CCTGGATAATCTTCGAGCAAGGGGATTTGGGAGCAAGTGGACAGAATGGATTGAATGGATCCCTAGGCGAAGCCGTACACCACACAAGAGGCCTCCAACAAGGTGATCCGCTGTCGCCATTCCTGGGAGACCATGTGAAGTTATAAAATATATTTGTAATGAATAATTGGTATTTTGGTTGAGTTAAATTTAAAATTTGCAAAGTTTTAGGAAATTCAGATTTTTAAATTGTGCTATCAAGATTCAGACGGTCTGACTGCCATGGGATCAATGGTCTGACCAGTAAATGGATAGTAGTCAGACCAGCCAATTGAATACCAAACGCTTGTGTAGCTTTGTTTGGGGGAAGTTTGCACTTGATGCCATTGAAATTGAAAATTGAAGCTAAAACTAAATAAAGTTTAACCGAAATTCTAGAGAGATTATTTTTTGGAGTTATTAAGCGGTCAGACTAGCCAGTGGTCGACGGTTTGACCAGTGCGGTCTGACCATCATGGGGAGTGTTGTCGAACCGGTTGGTATGGCCAGAGAATAGTTAAAATAGTTTTTGAGTTAGTTGAGTGTGTGTATGAGATGGGTGCCGTTGTTGGGTTGGGTTGCATGATGCGTGGTTTTGACTAACATGGGTCGAGTGCATGGAATTTGTGTTTGAGATGGTTGCTTGGTCTTTAGATGTGCAACTGGCTTCGAGAATGTTAGTAGTTGACGGTAATAGACCAAGACTAGTCTGGGAAGCTAAGGTCTGAGCGATTATATAAGTTCGGGTAAAGCTACGTGGCTCTAGCGGAAAGTACAGAGAAGACAAAGATCTTGAAGAGGCAATTCGGTGCATGTGGTGCTTCAAGTGATTAGGCCAATACACATAGAGACGGTTCAGGGGAGATCGAACACATAAAGATGTGAGGCTAGTCACTAGGCATTATAGGCTACGTGTCGAAGCATTCACAAATATTTTGAGGTGAAGGTGAAGACAAAGTCAAGGAAAGATGCCTGAAAGCTTTGTTGAGGGTATTTTAGTAGTTGGCCAAAAATCAAGTCGGTGCCATGATCAAAACCGTGGCGCAGGGAGGCACAAGGGAGAAGTGGTATTGGTCAAAGAGAACTAAAATTGCAAAGTAGATTATTCACTAAAGAGTAGCGGATTGAATCTTATAAACACTTTGAAAAGCATGTGTGAGTGTGTAAAACTCGTGTTAGTGGGGGTTAACGGGTTCCCTTGGTGTCTTAATGGCTTGAACCTATTAGGGGTGAAGCTAGTTCTTAAAAGGGAGGAGAGGAAGTGTTAGATCTAAGACTCTTAGGGTTTAGGTTTTTGTTCTACCACCTTATCTCCTTCTATTGTTGTAAGAGAGAAAAATTGAGAGGAAAGAGTGGCGCTTTGGCTACACCTTGTAATCATCTATGAGTATGTAAACTTCATCCTTCACTGAAAATAGGTCAAAGCTTTGTGTCAATCATATTCTTGTTTGCATTCTTACTTAGTTTTGTTTGTTCTTGAGTTAGATTTGTGATTTCATGTTTGTGGGAGTTCTAGTCCAATCTTTTGCTTAAATCGCTTTGCTATGACATATGAGAATAGATCTAGAAGACCTCATACCTTACATCTTTATGAGCAAGAAGTGATTTGAGTTTAGGATTTGTGGTGCTCTTGTAACCTAGATTCAATTCTCCTCAATTTAGTGAACCCAAGCCCAAAAACCTTGTAATTCATGATTTGTTTAGGTTCTGAATGCCTTGAATAGGTTTCATGTAAAATTTGAAAGTATTTTGATGAGAATTGAGCAAGTTCATGAGATTTAAGTTTTGTCCCAAGATCCTTTCAGGTCTGAGAACATGGGACTGGTCATCTTTGGAGTTTTTTTTATTTAAGAGTCAAGTCCATTACCGGTCCTTAAACTTTTTATGCTGTGTCATCCCGGTCCATAGACTTTCAAAGTGTGTCATCCCGGTGCCTAAACACTCTTTGGGTCTCAAAATTAGCCCGTTCTGGTCTTGGTCAGTCATCCGGTCCTTAAACTTTTTATGTTGTGTCATCCCGGTCCATGATTGTTACCACAGTAATGGCACACTTTGAAAGTCTATGGACCGGGATGACACAGCATAAAAAGTTTAAGGACCGGTAATGGACTTTACTCTTTATTTAACTACTAAAAATCTATAGGCCGTGCTATTTTGAACATATCCTAGAAAAATACCATCGAATGTTTTTGGTCCAAACTTTCTCTTTTTCTACAATGATATATTGACTTTTGCCAAACACCTCCAAGTTCGCCGAAAATTAACATTAGGTTTTCTCTCCGTCCATCACTGATACAGAGTAACCTCACTCTTTTGAGTGATTACTCTGTTTAGGACGAAAGTTGCTGTCGGTATAGCTTCCCTCCACCATGCCTTAGGCATACCGGCACTCTCTAACATGGCATTAACCAAATATGTTAGTGTCCAGTTTTTCCTCTCAACTACGCCATTTGATTGGGACGAATATGGTGGTGTAAATTCATGGACTATTCCATGCTCAAAACAGAATTGGGAGAATTCATGAGAGACATACTCTCCTCCACGATCAGACCTCAATCTTTTTTTTATTTTCTTCTCTAGTTGGTTCTCAACCTCGGCCTTATAAGTTTTAAAGTAGTTTAAAGCTTTATCCTTAGTTTTTAATAAATACACATAGCAGTAGCGTGTTGCTTCATCAATAAAATTTAGAAATTATCTTTTACCTCCTTTTGTCAATAATCCATTCATTTCACACAAATCTAAATGAACAAGATCTAATAATGCCAAGTTCTTTTCGTCCTCTAATCCCTTAAAGGGTTTTCAAGGTTGCTTTGCTTGCACACATGACTGGCACTTCGATCCTTTGACAATTTCACATTTTAGAATTAAATCTAATCTAGACATTCTAGCAATACTACCAAAACCAATATGACAGAAACGAGAATGCCAAATATTTGCCTCACATTTATTTAAACCAGTTGTAACATTCAGATTATAACCAGACTCTAAAATACTTAAGCAGAACAAGCCTCCGCTCTTATAGCCTTTACCAAAAAATTTTCCGAACTTAGAAATTACAATTTTATTTAACTCAAAAACTAGCTTATAACCATTCCTGCATAGGAGAGAACCATTAGCGAGATTCTTGTTTATTGTAGGAGCATGCTGCACGTTCTTCAAGTGGCAGTCTTCCTTGAAGTAAGCTTCAGATCCACCATGCTAACACCAAGAACAGAAGCATGCGACCCATTTCCCATTAGGACGAGGAAGCCCTTGCTGCCTGGTAAGTAGAAAACAAGAAAATATCAGAACACACGTGAACATTAGCACCAGTATTAACCCACCACTTAGTAGATTGACATATTGGAAAGACAACAGGTGGATTACCATACCCGCCTGAAGTTGAGGCCTCGCCTATGATCACGTTGACAACCTTTTTCTTTGGCTGTTCACCGTCTCTGATCTTGTGGAAGCGACAATCCTTCGCCATATGACAATCTTTTTCGCACACAAAGCAGGTGATATACCTCAAATCCTTTATCTCAGTTTTCTTCTTCTTAAAACTAGTTGTCTTGTTCGGTTTGTTAGATTTGTACTTCTTTGTAACAGTCTTTTTTATATGGCATTTGCATTGTTCTGGCCAAAGGTGCTAGCTGTATCTTTTCCTCTTACTTTTTCTTCCACATCAAGGGCTGCAATGAGATCCTCAACATAAATCTCTTCCCTCTTATGTTTCAATCTAGTAGCAAAATCGTGCCAAGAAGCAGAGAGTTTAGCAACAATGCCCGCATCCACAAACTTTGGAGGCAACACACAGCCCAGGTGCGCAATCTTACCGACTAGTAGCTAGAGATTATGAGCATGTCCAACTATGAACTTAGTCTCAGCCATACTAAAGTCAAAAAAATTGCTCACACATGTAGAGCCAGCGACCTGCCTCTGCCTCTACATATTTGTGCTCTAGTGCATCCCACAACTCTGTAGCGGACTTGTAGTCCATGTACACATCATAGAGCTGATATGCTAGAACAGTCAGAATGCAGCCAAGAGCAGTGTTGGATAACCCACCACAACCCAAAAGACATGAGCCACAACTTGGCTCTAGTATGTCATCTACGAAAATTTTGACCAGAAAACCTCTCAGATTTCATCGCATCAGAAGCACTAGCCATTGCTGTATTGGAACAAAATTCACAATAAGGTTTCTGGAATGTTGTAAATGTGGGTAATATTTTAATTCTAAATTTTACTAGGAAACAAACACAATAAACTAGTGATGCAAAACTTACTACTAACAGCAGGCTACACATCATACTTCAGTATATACACAAGGAAAATATAGTAACAAAATCGAACGAACGCGCGAACGACTTACTTTTGAGCTTGATGAAGAACAGGAAGCAGTGCAGGCTTGATGCAGTGCAGAACAAAGATGATGCAGTGAAGTGAGCCGTCGCGTAGATGTGTGCTGCCCAGAAACCTTATTGCCGCCCCCATGCAGGTCTTCACGACGGCAACGGTCCAGAGATACCTCTTCTCTGCTTCACGGTGCATGCCGGAAAGAAGAGTCGATGAAGTTCAGACAACGCAGCACAACAGCTCACAAATTCGTAGGAGGAAGAAAATGGAGGCAGTCAAATTCTTCACACATACTTTGGACGTCTCCAGCATATATATAGATAGATTGATAACTGACATGATTAAAACAGTCATTTACCCTTTGATAACTGACATATTTAACCAGCCATTTACCCACGGGTAACTGCCTGTCATCAAACCCAATAAAGCTTCATTCAAATGTTTGAATCTCATTCAAACAGAGAGAAAGGATGATGCATGGTTCAGAAAAAATAAAGGTGGACTTGGTCTGCCAAGTGGCGCGCCACGTCACGGCACAGTCACAAGTCGCCAGTCACAAGTCACGTGATTTTTCACGTGAAAATACACGAATACGCGCGTGCGCATGTGTGTGATTAACCATAGCCCTCCTCGTACCATCTCCATCCATATGTTACATGATTCAAGGAGTGGCAAGGGCTCCACCTTATAAATTGGTCTCATCCACCTTGCCTTAGCAATATGGTACTAAACTGTGCATGCTTTGGAATTAAGAAAATGGGCCTTGCTCACATGGGCCAATTCCTAATAACCCCCACCAATTCCAAAGCAAGAAGTAAAAAGGTGTGAAAGATATTGTGCTGAAGTACTGTTAATATACCAGTCTTTTAGTGTAAGTCTTATACGGGTTGAACCTGTACCTAGAATGATAAGATTCATCTTCTCACAACTGATGCATGGATTATGCCTTGAATTCACAGCTTTTCGTCATCAGATTTCACTTGAAATCTCAACTAGTATTAGGTTGCCAATGAACCATGTCTAAACGATCATATGGTCATACTCCCTTATCTACTCATGAGCTTTCTAGAGAATGCCCCATTCTCGTGAACTACGACCACACAGCTAAGCTCAAGTAGGTGTATTCTTTCTAGGTATCCTACAGACTAATACCTTTTTCTTATTTGGACAACAGAATACATTAAGGCTTTATGTCAACCTTCCATACAGTCGAGAGTACTTTGTTTATTAGGACATGAGTATACCAAATATATACTCTCTTGTTACAACATCAATTTATTTTTTCCATTGCCTAAGTCACGGGATCTCTAATTAAGCAGGTATAGGTTACCATTGTGATGTAACTTAAATGGACTCATTCCCATGTCCATAGATACAATAGAAATCGCTTTCCGTGCTAACCCCTTCGTAAAAGGATCTGCCAGATTTTTTCAGTGTGAATATAATTCACAGCAATCACTCCGGAGTTTCTTAGTTTTCTGATAGATTTAAACTTACGCTTCACATGTCTAGAGGACTTCATATTATCCTTTGTAGTTGTGAATTTGGACAACACTGTTTGATTATCAAAGTACGTCAAGATTGCAGGTATTGGTTTCTCAACCAATGGCAAGTCCAATAGAAGCTTTCTCAATCATTCAACCTTAATAGTGGTTGTGTCAAGTGCTACAAGTTCTGCTTCCATGGTTGACCTCATTAATATAGTCTATTTGCATGACCTCCATGAAACTGCAGCACCAGCTAAAGTAAATACATAACCACTTGTAGCTTTGATCTCATCCGCATCAGATATCCAATTAGAGTCACTTTATCCTTCTAATACATAACGGTGTCTAGTATAATGTATTCTAAAAGATGTTGTGCCCCTCAAGTAGCGCAACACTCTTTCAAGTGCCTTCCAGTGATCATCTCCTGGGTTAGATGTAAACCGACTTAATTTGCTCACAGCAAATGAAATGTTAGGTCTTGTGGCACCAACTAAATACATAAGTTACCCAATAATTTGTGAATATCTTAATTGATTTTTTCCTAACCCATGGTTCTTTCGAAGCTTAATGCTTGTATCATAGGGTGTTGGAGAAACTTTACAGTTCTCAAAACTGAAATGGCTTAATATTTTCTCAGCATAATGGGATTGATTCAAAGGGATCCCATCCTTATTTTTGATCAATTTAATATTTAGAATAACATCTGACTCTCTCAAGTCTTTCATATCAAAACACCGAGATAAGAAAGATTTGACCTCATCAATTACGATAGTGTTTGTTCCAAATATAAGTATGTCATCTACATACAGACATAAGTTCACTCCTTGACCCCCACCATAACGATAATACACACATTTATTAGCTTCATTCACAACAAAGCCAGCGGATGTCAAAGTTTTGTTAAACTTCTTGTGCCATTGTTTAGGTACTTGTCTTAGGCCATACAAAGATTTCAATAATCTACATACCTTATTTTCCTATCCAGAAATCACAAAACTATCTAGTTGATCCATATAGATTTCTTCCTCCAACTCTCCATTAAGGAAAGCTGTCTTTACGTCCATTTGAGGAACATGTAGACCATAAGAAGATGTTAATGCAAGGAGCACTTTGATGGTGGTTAGTCTGATGACATGAGACTAGGTATCAAAGAAATCTTCTCCCTCTCTCTGGGTGTAACTCTTGGTCACAAGTCTTGCCTTAGCGAGGCTATGATGGTTTTCGAGGGTGGTCGACGGCATGGATGGACTTAGGAGACTATGAGGAACCCATTTTTGGGTGTGGGCATGGTCGGGGATGGTCAGAGCTTCGCCAGCGGTGAGGAAGATCCATGGTAGTTTTCCATAGCATAAGTGAGCTACGGTAGTCAACTTGGTAAAAGCATGGGTGTTTGAGTATCCTTAGGATCAGGGGAAGCTTAGGAAAGTAGTGCCTCAGGTCACGAATGGTTGTGCCAGGCTGCCCACGGGGAGGTATTCCTGCCGGTGGAGGATGGTGGCTTTGGCAAGGTAGAGGGTCGGAGGAGTTGGGCAAGGCTTTGGTTGTGGTTATGGGGACCTAAGGGAGCTATGGTCGTGGGCAACTGAAGAATGGAGGGACGTGAAGCGAGAATTGAAAATTGAGCTGAAGGGATACCATGCAGCGGTGGTGGCAATTTGGGCAGCTGAAAAGGCGTAGGGTGGCGGCGGGGTGCTTCGGAGCGTCGTTGTGAATGCAAGGGAGGGTGCGGGGCTTTATATAGGGGAGTAGAGGCGGTTTGGCCAAGAGGGATATTTTGGAGTGGGAGGCGCAGGAAGGCTCCAGCAATGCCAGATGTAGCTGGCGGTCATGGCATGGCAGCCTTAGGTGTAGAGCCGTCTCAAGCGTCGGAGGCAGCGATCAAATATTGTGGATGTGCAAGTCGACAATGGTGGCTTGTCATCCAAGAGATAGGGGCAAGTGACGATAGCGAATTCCATCTTGGCTAGTTTTGTGTGAGAATAGGACCCAATTAAGGGGGTGTCAGAAGTCAGGGGGTTCATACACAAGTCTAGCAGCAGCTGGTAAGGCGATTTGCAGAATATCTAGTGGCGGTGGGATGAAACAGGGGAGGCGGTGGCCAATTCCAGTTGGAAGGCCTCGCCGTGAGTTAATAGGGAATTAGGAGGCTGTCAAGGGTGGGAAAGGTGAGGGTATGACAAGAGGCATGAGTGGGAGAGGTGTGCCAGCGGGGAATGGATTGGGACGACTGTAAGTTGCGGCGAGAGAGGTCAGCCGGGATACGAAATCGGCGGTAGTAGCACTTCCGGTTTGGGCAAATTTGATGGCTGTTAGAAGGCACTAAATGAATATAGAGATGCTACCCACGAGGTGGTACGAAGGTTGAATTCATTGGGAGTGAGGTCTGATTGAATTCGACGGCTGCTGTTGTGTCTCGGCATTTTGCCGAACGGTGAATAGCGATGGCTGCCCGAGCTGAACAAGAACCAATGGGAAGGATGGATCGGCAAGGAAAAGATGGCACGAACGGTTGAGACTAGTGGAGGTTAGGGCTATGATTCAAACAAAATGAAACTCAAAAGAAATTCAAACGCGGCTTGAAATCTTGGGTTGTTTCAACCTACCCCCTTGAAAGAATCTCATCCTCAAGTTCATCTATGCTAATGAATAGGTTGAAAAGCAAATTTTGTTACAGTCTTGATACCTTTCCTTAAGTCTTGTTCATTATTCAGGGTGAGCTTCATGTAGTGTTTTTTAATTGGTGCTTCTGTCGATCCTTTGTCCTTACTGGTTATATCCGGGCTCTCATGGCTTCATGAAGTATAGATGTGACTTGTGCTCCTTGGTCTGAGACAGTCCCCTTCAAATTTCATGTAATACAACGACTTTGGTTAGGCATAGTTCTGCTAATTTTATCTTTTTTGTAGGTTTGCTTACTCAGTACGGAATGTGCTGTTTTAGTCAATTGTTCTACGATCACCCATAGCCTAATATCCTTCTCAAGTCTTTGAGAGTCTTGTAATGAAATCCATATCAATGTCCTCCCATTTCCATTCTGGGACTAGTAATTTCTGTAGCAATCCTGGTAGATTTTGATGATCCACCTTTATTTTTTGGCACATGTCACAACATATTATGTATTCTAAGATTTCTCTCTTCATATTACTTCACTAGAGCCACTCGCCTCACACACTTTAGGCATCCCACTAGGGAGTTCATCGTGCTAATAGCATCAAACGACAGCTCTGCTCTTGAGCGAGAACTACATCCAACCACCCACAACCATGTCATGTTCGACATGGTCATGTGGCATTCTACGACTAACTCATGGTCACAATTTCATCGATGCCCACGACCACGTCATGATCGACGTAGTCCTAGGCCATTTTATGATGCCCGTCTGATCACCTCGTGGTCTAATGCACTACCAAACTCTGTGATATATAAATGCCACGCAGAGTCCACAGCCTTCACTGGAACTCTACGGAGTATAATACCCACGTGGAGTCCACATCCTCTGCACAAACTCCATGGAGTATAAATACCCACACAGAGGCCATAGCCTCCACGGGAACTCCATGGAGTATAAATACTCGTGCGGAGTCCACATCCTCCGCGCGAACTCTATGGAATATAAATACCCACATGGAGTCCATAGCATCCGTGCAAACTCCATAGACTTCATTGATGCCCACAACCATGTCTTGATCGATATAGTCATGAGGCACTCTATGACCACCTTGTGGTTGTGCCTTCATTGACACCCACGACCATGTGGTCATGGGGCATTCTCCGACCGCCTCATCGTCAGGACTTCATGGACGCTTGTCCGACACCTCTTGGTCGGGACTTCATTGACGCTCATCCGACACCTCTTGGTTGGGTCTTCATTGATGCTCGTCTGAGGCCTCGTGGTTGTGATTTCGTCGACACCCGTCCGAGTGGTGGGGGACGGAGCACGTGCTTCAAGTCTTCATCCCGCTGCCGACTTTGTCGACACTAGTTTGAAGGATAGGGGATGAAACACACGCTTCAAGTCTTCGTCTCACCACTAACTTTGTCGACGCCCATGACCATGTCTTGGTTGACGTAGTCATCAAGCACTCTACAGCCATCTTGTGGTCATGACTTCGTCGACAACTATCTGACCACTTTGTGCTCGTGACTTCATCGACACCCGTCCGACCACCTCATGATCAGGCCTTCGTCAATGCTCGTCTGACACCTCATGGTCACGACTTCATTGATGCCCATCTGAGTGGTGGGGGACGGAAAGCGTGCTTCAAGTCTTCGTCCCATCTCTGACTTTGTTGACACTCACAACCACGTCTTGATCGATGTAGTTGTGAGGCACTCTACAGCCACCTTGTGGTCGTGACTTCGTCGACGCCCACGACCACAGGTCGTTGGGTATTCTCTAACCGTCTCATGATCGGGACTTCATCGACGCTCGTCCAACACCTTGTGGTTGGGACTTCATTGATGCTCATCTGACACTTCATGGTCAAGACTTCATCAATGCTCGTCCGACACTTCGTGGTCAGGACTTCGACCGCCTCATGGTCGGGCCTTCATCGACGCCCATGACCACATGGTCATGAGGCATTCTCCAACTGCCTCGTCATCGGGACTTCGCTGATACTCATCCGACACCTCGTGGTTAGGACTTCGCTGATACTCATCCGACACCTCATGGTTGGGACTTCGTTAGTGCTCATCTGATACCTTGTGGTTGGGACTTCGTTGATGCTCATCCGATACCTTGTGGTTGTGAGTTCATCCATACTCATTCGACAACTTGTGGTCACCACTTCGTCGATGCCCATGACCTCATGGTCATGAGGCATTCTCCAACTGCCTCATCATCAGGACTTCATTAATGCCGCATTCTTCGACCGCCCCATTGTCGAGACTTTGTCGATGGTCGCCTGAGATGAGGACGGAGCGTGCACGCTTCGTGGCTTCACCGTGGGACTTCGTTGCCCACATCTACGTGCCGCTCGCACCCGAGGCACGTCCTCAATGCGGTAGCTCTGGCTGTGTCAGTGGACTTCACCGTTCTCCTCATAGGCATCGCCTCGGAGGGGTGGCTGGACCCACGACTCTGCCTTTATGCGTTGCCCACGTCGGAGGTAGGACCTCGATGGGACGGACATGGCTTCGACGTTGCACTTCGTCGCCCATGTCTACACGCCGCCTGTGTCCGAGGCACAACCTCGACACGGTGCCTTCGGCTATGCCAGTGGACTCCGCTGACCTCCTCATAGGAGTCACCTCGGAGGGATGGGCCCACCCTGGCTCCGCCTTCGCACGCTGCCCGCATCCGAGGCACAACCTCAACATGGTGGCTCTAGATCCATCGGGGGACTTCACCACCCTCCTTGTATGCTTGGGCGGCTCCGCCTCCGTCTTCGACTACATGCACCTCCACAACCACGTTGTGATCGACGTAGTCGTATGCACCGCCCAAGTTCGAGGCATGGCCTCAACATGGTGGCTCAGGCTCTATCGGGCCGGGGACTCCATGACCACGTCATGATCAATCAAAGATGAACCTTGTTCTAGGAGCTTTAAAGTGTCCAAACCCCTGGGGGTTGGAGCTAGCAATTGCATTAGCTCGCCTTTAGGGACCTTCGTGCTTGCTGTCGGGGGATGGGAGCTTGGGGTAATTGGTCACATCAGCTTGTCCCTCAGGACCTCCACGCTTGTTATCGAGGAAGTACTGTTGTGGGTGTGGCCTAGCCCCCCAGGACCATTAAGTTCAGTTACCGGGCCTTGCAACAGATCCAATAGTATGAGGATATGTGTATAAAGGAATGTATCAATGTACCCTCACCTTTTATAACTATTAAAGGGTAGGATGGGATTTTCCCAAGAGGGGTACGAGAGGGGAGGTCCACTCATATTACTCTCTAGCTCTGTGTGTGTGTGTCGGCCAACTCCATATCTCCTTGTTCCATATTGTTTGGGAAAATGCGATTGTAATGTGAGAATTTTAGACTCTCAAAACTCTGTAAGGATTGTTCATAGGTGATCCATTTTCCTATCGACCTATGCTTATAAGTACTAATGTCAACTATAATTATTTTCTAAGAATTTCACTGTTTATAAAAATGATTAGTAGCTTCTGAACCTTTTCACTGCTGTGTTGTATGTTAACACTGCTGAAAACATCTACTGCATTGTATCGCCAATGTATGCTAGTCTAATTCGTTAATTTCTTCTTTATGCAGGTTTGAGTACCATGCTGTTGCCGAAGTGACTAAAGAAATTGAATTTGAGGAAGTTGATGGTACGTATCAATGCTAACATTATACAATCTGGATGTGCCTATGGGCCTATACTTCATTCCATTGTTCATTAGGGCTAGATTAAGTCATTTACTTGATTACTTGGAAGAACCCAAGTGTTGGTTTCTGAGCTAACTAGACAATCCTGCACATTTTCTTCTTGGGCTATAGTTGCTTGTTTGATTAGCGTAATGCTGCAAACCTATGTTCCTTTTCTATTACAGGAAGGATGTAGACATGTAGTGCTTTTTTATTTGCAATTGCTTCTTACTGACACTAAATTTGAATCATTTTGCTTGATAAATGCTCACGTTTGCTGATTTTCAATGCAGGTGGCATAAAAACTTTGATTACAAACAAGGATAAATCATAATCCAGAACTCATGTATTCTTTTGTAAACTGTATAGCTATTCCTATCTCGAGGCCTCAAGGGATTCTTGGAGTCTCTGTACTGCATTCTTTTGTTTCATTTTGTCATTTATTTTCTTGCTATTGTACCCGTAAGAAGTGACCTGTCATTGTGACTATACACTATGGAGTCTAGAATTTTGGTGTTACCTTATCATACAGACTATTATATCATGACACTTTATGCTAGTGGTTTTTCCCCTTATCATGTGACATTTTGCATTTTGGAGGATGGAATCGGGCTAGCTATAGAGCAGTTATTGTCTGTTCTTTTTAGCTTATTTTAATTTATTGTTTATGACTTCTCTTGAACAAATAAATAGGATGGCTTTTTCGTCGCCATTTCAAAGTGGTTTATTGAGAGAGGAAATTTTCGTTTGAACCACTGCTTCTGTTTATATCGCATAAATAATACAATCAGAATCCAAGTAGCTTGCAACTTCTTCCTTGGATATTGTCTAGATGCTCCTTCAAACATGTAATGCAACTCAATAAATTAAACCAGGTTTAAGAGCAAAACTAGAACCACCAACTTGTGCGTTTAAAGCAGCCCATGCATACATGGAATTGTCAGTTGTTACATCTAGATCGATCACTTGTTATGTTTTTAACCATCTTTTAATTTCAGTTAATAACCTCAATGACTCCATGTCCTTGCTTGCCTAGAACTAAAACGACATGCTTCATCCAATGTGCACCTCATTTCTAATCTCAACTTGCATGAGACAAGTCTATTGAGCTATGAATTTCTAATATTCGGAAAAAAAATTCAAAGAGATTGTGTTTGGTCAGCCTTTCAGAGACATCACAGCACGCGAGACCACAAGATTGCTTGCATGTGCCCATGCTCTCGTTCTTATCTTTTGTTTCTTACATCACTCTCGTTCCTAATTTGTAAGTCAAGAATTTGTGATTTTATTAAAAAAAACTCGTTTCCGTGCACTCATGCCATCACAAAAACCTGACCACTTCACCAATGTTATTTCACCATTGACTACATCCGAAGTATACCTTTTTTTTCCAGTCAAGTATATATATAATATTTCAATGAACTTTTTTCAGCATCTTTCAAAAGACGGATCTTCTAAATTTCACCATACGTCGAGATCAGTAGATATCTGTCTATTGGTGTTACAAAATTCCAGCAACTTGTTCTCGTCAAAGGGAAGTGACGACCCTATCACGAGCGGACTTTCGAAAACCGGCCGAAAACCAACCGATTTTTGGTTCTATCGGCCTTACCGGTCACCCCTGGTAAAATGGGCTATCGGGCAAAACCTTTCGGCCCGTTTTGAAAATGCAGCCGGCCCAAAGTGGCCCGACCGATCGACCTGAGGCTGCCCTAACGCGCAGGTCTTCTTCTCCAGTGTTCGTCGCCGTCTTCCTTCCTCCCCTCATGCCGTCCTGCCGAAGGTGCTGAATGCCTGATCCCTTGCTGAGTTTGTCGCCACGTCCTTCCTCTCAAACCCGTTTTCCCCAGAGATTATCACGGAATGGAGGGCGGCGGCGTAGGGGAAGCCTAGATGGCAGTGGAGGCCGGGGCGCCGGGGCAGGACGGCGGTTGGAGGCCAGGGTAGCGGCGGGGGCGGAGGCGAGGTGGACAGCGGCGACCAGGGCGGCGGAGCCTGGGAGGAACAATTCCTACGATTTCGTACTATTTTCTATGTTTTCTGATCAAAATCAACTATTGAAGGCTGCGCGCATGTGTTCTGAAATTTATCATGTTTATGATAATGGATTATATCCAAGTATTTTTCGCTAAACTTCTATTGTGTATTCCTTTGCCATAGGATTAGGCAGAAACTAGAAGTTAAGCAACTGAACTCCAACCTGAACATGCCTACACTCACAAAATTTATCAAATCTGCCGAGATTTGTTTGAAATTCAAATTTTGTTTGAAATTTTCGGTCCGAAAAACTTTGAAATTTTCCAATTTTTGCGATTATCGCTTATATCGGCAACCTCCGGTAAAAAATACAAAAAAATACAAACCGGTTTTGAGAACCGTGATTACGAGCCGACCTTGCTCGGTTGGGCTGAAAAGCTGGAGTTTATAGTTGAAATTTCATTGTACCTGAAAGTGACTTATTTGACGTAATTAAATTTAAAAAATTTAAAAATAAAAAATATGCTAGCTGATCACGGACAACGCAAACTAATACGGGAAAAAAGAACCGGCAAAAAAACTCAAAAAAAGCTAAAAGTTCAGAAAAAAACGAAATTTATAAATAGTGAAAAATAAAGGGAAAATTGCTCTCATGCCACAAACTTAAGTGCCATCCTCTCATTTGCCACATACTTAAGTGGCTTTGTTATTATGCCACAAACTTGAGTGTTTTGTCCTTTGTTTTGCCATTTTTCTCCTTTTAATATCTATTTTAATTTCATTTTGCATTTTCAGGGACTTGAACTGACCCTTTTTTGTATCTTTTTTGTATCGGTCTCTTGCATCTTTTTTGTACCCATGTTAGGATTGGTCCTCAAAATACAAAAAAGATGCAAAAAAAGATAAAAAAAAGAGTCAGTTCAAGTCCCTGAAAATGCAAAATGAAATTAAAATAGACATTAAAGGGAGAAAATGGCAAAACAAAGGACAAAACACTCAAGTTTGTGGCATAATAACAAAGCCACTTAAGTATGTGGCAAATAAGATGATGGCATTTAAGTTTGTGGCATAAGAGCAATTTTCTCAAAAATAAACCAAAAATCAAAAGCTAAAGCCAAAACGAGCGGGGCAATGCATGCATCTGAAACTGAAACAAAGAGAGAACGGAAGAATAGAGAAGGCGACCACGACCACATAAGCGCTAAAAATATCACTTTTATCTCCATCACTTTTCTATCCTAGTAGAGAAGGATGGAACAGAAGTAATATTGGAATATCCAGGGAACACATCACAAGCCCTACCAACCTCACGAGCCATGGGAGGAGGATCACATTGGCATGGATGGCCACCTACACAACATGTCATATTTGATGCACACTTGTGATCTCAGCTTTAGAATTTTGCGTAATCTATCGGGATTATCGGTAACCGGCCGGCCGGCTCCCAGTGGGAAATCGAACTTTGCGTATAATCAATCGAGAGCGATGGAAACAAGGCTATCACAAGAAATAGTAGTAGTGCATGTTCTTTTCCTTTGAAACTGGTAATTTTTTACTTTTGTTACAATACCTAACTTTCAAACAAAGTATTTTTTTAAGATAGGATCTACAAGTTAAACGATGTACACATTAAAAGTCCAACATCTGTACCAGCCAAAATCACAAGTGAGTATCTTTCTCCGTAATATGTACCGTAAACAGCCAAAATTCAAAAATTTCAGTCAAAAACTATAAGCCGCAGTCGCAGCTAAACAGGCCCTAGTAAGGTCAGGATGTACACCACACAATCCAACCCATATGCCATCTTGTGTAATCACCGGTTTCAATATGCTTACATTAGGTAGGAAGTAGGCAATGCCACTACTTAAGTCATTACACTGCCCATAAGAAATTTAGCCAACCTTGTGGTGCTCACCAACGGCCAAAGAAACTGAAAGATAGGGCCCTGCTCGATTGAGCTGAAAAATAGTGGATTATAGTTGAAATTACACTGTAGCTGGTTGAACTTACACTGTAGCTGAGAGTGGCTTATTTGGCGTAATTATATTTAAAAAATTTAAAAATAGAATAAATATGTTAGCTCATTACGAACAACGCAAACGAATACGGGAAAAAAAGAACCAGCAGAAAAGCTCAAAAAAAATCAAAAGTTCAAAAAAATAAAATTTATAAATAGTAAAAAATAACTCAGAAATTCAAGTCGAAATAAACGGGCGCCGGTATCCCTCGTTCAAATCACAAAAAGTAGACAGGCAGGCGACAACCATGTGTGTCCACTGCACATCTACAGTAGATGCGCAGTGTCTTCATGGGATTCTGCATATTTATAGCTAAAGATCAACTAAATTTTCTTTCCTAAGTTTTCTTTCCTATCACCTTCAAATCTTTAGACAAAACTAAGACCTTGACCCCTGAGCAAAAAGTCCATCCAAAAACTTCCCAGCGTGACAAGATTAGGTGCGCAAGTGGACCTTTTTGCCCTGCAAACTGGGCATTGCTTGTGCTGGCCTCGCTTTGCCAATTCAATTTATTTATTTATTTATTTCTCATGATAACTGAGCATGAAGTGGTACACTTTACAGAAATGCAAATGCAACACGGCTTCCGTCTAGTGTGTGGTTCGTGTGGTGTGTTTTTCCCCCTCCAACACCTTTCGGCTTTGGCCTATACCTAATCCACAATAGAGATATCCTAAGCATATTTATCCTAAGCATATTCTTTGGAGATTGGATAAGAAAACAAAAAATAATTAGTGTTCTTTCAATAATGCCAATGGACACACGCACCAAATGGATTTTAGCAATAATGTTTTCCTTAATTGTATTGATTGGTTATATGTTTTCTTTCAGAAAAGAGAGAAAACAAAACGATGAAAGCGAGCATCATAAACAACAATATTTGGACCTATGATGTTGATGGTTTTGGAACGCAAATAACGTTTACTGCGAAACGTTCTCTCACACACTCAGGGTAGACCCCAATGATAAGCGTATGTTAGAATAAGAACATTTCTCTGTGTTTCCTTACATGTGCAGGGCATATTTTCTTGTAATATTCTCTTGTGCTCTCTATATATACTGTCCATTGGGTCTCAGAAATATATACATAATATTCATAACATGTTATCAGAGCTAGAGCACTAATCTAGTTTTTGTGCTACCATCCCACCACCACCAGCCCACGGTTGCCTAGCTCGGGTCGAGCCACCACAAAGCTTCCGCCACCCTCTCTGGGTCACCACTGCCCTCCCCAGGCCGCTACAGCCCAGATATAATCGCCTTCTCTGTAGCTTCTCACCATCGCTCGGGTTGATCGTATCGCCGCCGCTCGGGCCAACCACACTACTGCTATTTCTGGTTGCCATGGCTGCTGCCTCCGATGCCACCATCGCCACCGGGAGCCACCTCCGTCGTCGCTGGCCGCCACTTCGTCGCCACTGTTCGTCGCATAAGGTAACAGATGCCTTCGATAGAATCTTGATATTGTTTCCATAAGAGACCAATACGTAAAAGTTTATATAGAAAGTAGAGTCTCTTGGTTCCAAAAAAACATTGATCTAACAGTTGCGCCGTCTAGCACTGCCTGTTAGATTTCGTTGCTTTGGTCACCGTGTTGTCCAACGTCGCCTACCGATGGCTTCTGTTCCATTAGCTGCAATCCCATTCTCAGGAACAAAGCTCTATGGGATGAACTACAAGTTGTGATCTATTAATGGAGATTACGCTCGATGGTCTTTGCCTATGGGGACATATCACTGGTGCACAACCTTGTCCGCCATTACCGGTTCAACCTCTTCCTAGGTAGCCTACTTCTGCACCTTCTGCAGGAGATGAGGTTGCCAAGAAGAAGGCTGAGGTTGCTGCCGCTGCTGATGAGGCCTTTCAGTATGTCATTGACACTTTTGAGCGCTGGTGTACTGATGAGGCCTATGTTTGAGCCATCCTGATGGTCAGCGTCGATGACTTCATCCAGCCAGACATTGTTGTTCTACGTTTCACTCGTCAGATCTACGAGTACTTGCGTGAGCGATACCAGCAGAGTAGTGATGCTTAGTTCTTTTTATTTCAGCATGAGTTAGAGACGCTTTGCTAGGAGGAATCCTTTGTCGATGACTTCTACTGATCTTTTTGCTCGTTTTGAGAAGATTTTGAGTAATTTGCGTAGAGTTAGTGTTATTTCTGCTGATGCAGATAATGCAACTAAAATTTTGAGGTCTTTCATTTTAAAGTGGTTGATGGTCGTCATGACTATTAATCAAATTGTCGTTCTAGATACTTTAACCATGGATGATTTGTAGTGTCTTCTTTGACTTCCTTTTAAGAAGAACAATTCGAGCAGCTACCCGAAGAGGATCTGGTGCTAATCTCCTCATGAGCATACAAGGCACTCAACAATGTGCGGATGAGGAAGCAAGGGGGTGCTTTAGGTTCCATCAGATGCTACGGTTGTGGCAAGCCATGACACATGATGGATTATCCTAAGCTCAAGGAGAAGGTGATCCAAGAAGACAAGACTTATCATCATTAACCTTCCAAGAGTAACACTGAGGGCATATTCTTCTATCGCAGATCTTTAGTAGCTATCAAGAGTCTTGATCTAAGCAATGTGGATTCTGAGAGCTGCGATGACCACCACCACAACGATGATGAAGCCAAAGGAAAGAAGAAGAGCATCAACGACTTTACGGACATGTGCTTTATGGCTAATAGAAACAATAATGATGACGATTACAATGATCTCTATGAGATTGAAATAGAATCTGAGCCAAAATAAATCATGTTTAAATCTGCTGGTATTGCCAAAGACCCCTCTACCAAAGTGGATGTTGTGAAGTCAATAGATACAACTTCTCATCAAGTCAAATATCGATGCACTCATTGTGGTAGAGATGGTCATGTGGATCAATTTTTCTTTTGAAAGGCCAAGAATGAAGAGAGAGATAGGTTAAGAAAGCATTCTCAAGTGGAGACTGTGCAAGCTCCCAACTGTCGCTTTGCTTTCTCTAAACAATCGTCCGCATGTTATCATTCTAATAAGTCTTCTACAGCTTCGAGAGCTTATCGCCGCTCTGCTCCCACTAACCAACCCTTTGTAGGCTTGGGAGCTTTTGCAATAGGACCTGGTCATAATGCTCGGTCGATGGTCAGACCAGCCTTGCCAAATCATTCAGACTGCCCAGTGGTTGGATGTCCCGTGGTCAGACATTCCCTGATCAGACCATCGCTTCGACCAACGCGTTCTACTCAAGATCTTCAACACCAAAAACCAGTGCTTTTGAGTATGCGTGGTCAAATGAGGAAGGGCTTTCGGTCAGCTTTTTCCCGTGGTCAAAATAGCGTGGTCGGACCAGGGCTTTGACCAATCTTTTAGAGGCAGCCAGATCTCTTGGTGGACATACCAGCTTTTAAACGGCGATCTGACCGAAAATTTGTAGTGGAAAATACTTCACTTAAATCTTCATCATTGCCTACTGTTACTCCTGTTCGTCGAGAGACATAGTACTAGATTCCTAAATCCTATCTTACTAACTCCAGTACTGTGAGACTCACACTTTCTATGATATAAGATCAGCTAACACGGAGTGGAGAACACGAGCTTGATTGGGTTCTAGTCTTTTACATCATTGCTTGACTAGAATACTTATGGTTTTTCATTCCTTTGATGGCGTCCAAGAGTTTCATCTTCTGGTTAGACCATATAGAAAAGGTAATGTTATTTTACTAGTGGTATTTGAGTTCCTTCTCACATTGCTTGTTCTCATTCTTAACTGATTGATTCTTTTTTTGTGCTCAATTGAGAAGTGAGTTGGGTGTGTTACTTCTTTGGGGATTATTATGAGGGGGAACTTGTTGTTTGAAGTGGTGTTAGAAGCTTTGTTTGTTATACCTGTCATATAATTCATAAAGTCCAATCCTTCACATTAAATGAGTAGAAGAGCTTTCCTTATCATGTTTACTCATATGCTATGTAGTTTTGGTCATGACTGGTAGTAATAAATTTGCTATACTTGAATTAAAATATGACATGGCAGAATGTTTTGACTAGATTGCTTATAGCTAGCATTTTATGATGTTCATCTAAAAGAATTAGCTTGATTGTAAGTCTTATTTTAAATCTTGGCTATGAAGCTTGTTTATTTTATATGAGAATATTTTTATATTCAGTCAATTGGCATGTAATACAAAAGAAAAGGCACAAAAAGGTGCACAAGTGAAAAGATGTATGCTTCAAGCATACCATTGTCAAACAAAGAAAAAGCACAAAAAGTGCAAGAATGAAAAGAAGTATGTTTTAAACATGCCACCATTTATTTTAAAAAATATGTGCTTCAAATATGAAAAGAAGTATGCTATAAGCATGCCACATGCTTAAGAATTGAGTATGAAGCAATAGGTTGTTACATAAAACTGCTAGCTCGCCTAAATTTAAAGTTTGCTTCGTCTTTAGGCTTTTCACTTTTTGGTGTGATATCTCGTTGTGCTCTTTATCATTGGTTTAGCCATTACTGAGATGTCTGTCATTGATATAAATCGTTTAATCATGTTGAAAAACTTGTTTTGACATTGCTATATGATATCTGACTTTATATTATCTATGTAGCTCTGCTCAAATAGATAGCTTGGTCAAATTATTAAATCAATTCAAAGCGACTTATATAATCTATAAAGCTTCTTGATTTTTACTCTCATGGCTCCTTCTTAGAATTATTCTCTCTCTGAATGTTTTGATGATTACATTGCCAAATGGGGAGAAATTAGAAGAAAGGGGAGAATTTTCAATTGCATGAGAAATTGGAGAAATTTGATAAAATTACTTCCCTTGTGTTGAGGGGGAGTTTTATGAGTTTTACTGAGTTTTGCAAATTTTGTTTTTCTTTCAAAACATAATTTATTCGAGAGTTTTTGAGGTGTTGTCAATGTATTCATCAAGGAAGAGAGTTAGACTATGTGACTAGTCTCAAATAAAGTGATGATGAATAATTGACTTTTGGATTGCTTTGGATCTTGCGTTTGTAAAAGTTTTGGTCGATCGCAGTCAAAGGTTTCAAGTTCAAGTGGTTTTTGTCTTCTCTGAGTGTTTCAATCGACTCCGAGTGGTTTCGAGTTGCGCAGAAAAAGTTGATCGGACTAGTCCAATCAGCAAAGCAGTTAAGACCATCCGATCTTCATCTAAGTCATTTTGATGGTCCAATCAACGTCAGAACGTTTGGACCAGTCCAAACACCAATTCACGTGATTGGAGTAGTCCGAAGAGTTACTTATTTTTCAACCGTTGATTTTTGATCCGATCGATCAGCTGGTTGCGACTGTTTAGACCAGTCCGAAAGATAAAGTGCTACTATAGTAGACAAAGGTTACGACTGCTACTTGTGGTCATACACGGAAGTGGTCGAAGTCGTCCACGAGCAAGTGGTCGAAGTCGACATCTGTAGAGGAAGACATGGTCATAATCGAAATCAACATCAACATAGTCATAAATGACTACAACTTTTGAGTGGTCATATTCAAATCTAGTAAGCGTCCGAGTAGGTCCAGACCAGTCCGAGTGGAAACAGAGCACCGAACGGCATTCGAGAGGCATCGAAGGATCCCACGGCTAACTTCGACCACGGCAGCTTTCGACTACGGTTGATTTCGACCACGGCAGCTTTTGACGACGATTGACTTCAACCACGGTAGCTTTCGACCTTTCGACCACATTTGACTACGACTACATTCTACTTCGACCACGTTCAGCTTTAACTACGTTCTATTTCGACCACGTCCGGCTTTGACTACGTTCTACTTTGACCACGTTCGACTTTGACCACGACAGAACAACCACTGAAGGTAATCGTAGCTATAGTAATAGTACTTTTTCATGGTCATAACTATAGTACCTTTTTCATGGTCGTAGCTACAATGATTTCCATGGTCGTAGGTACAACACTGGTCGATGGTCGTAGATTTTTTATCGATAGTCGTAGGCTTTATGATAGATGGTCGTAGACTTGGTACTCGATACTTGTAGAGTTTCATGGTCGGTACCTGATACTCATAGACTTTTCAGTCAGTACTCGATAGCTGTACTCTTTGTGGTTGATAGTCAAAGACTTTATGATCGATAATCGTAAACTTCCCAACTGCTATCATAGTCGTAGACTTCACAGTCTTGTTACCATAGGCGTAGACTTTTGCAGACTGCTGTCATAGTCATAGACTTCGTAGTCTTGTCATCATAGTCATAGACTTCACGATCCGCTGTCATTGTCTTCGGGTTTAGTCGAAGACTTTGCAATCGATTATTGTAGGCTTCATTGTACCTCGAGTACTCGTGTTGGGCCAGTGGTTAGTTCTTCAGTGCGTGGTGGTCGGTGATTGGTGGTCACTGCGACAGTACCAGGTAGGTATTCGGTGATCGGTGAACAATGTTCGGAGGAACAGTACTCGTAGGTTTTGGTACTCGAAAGATGGGAGCACTCGGTAGTCGGAAAAACTCAGTACTCGATGGTCGTGGTTTTTGCGAGATGGTCAGTAGAGGTGCTGCGATCGGTAGTCGTGGTTGTAGCGATTGTTACTCGGTAGTCGATACTTGGTGGCTCTGTAGTCGATAGCGATGTGGATGTCATTTTCGAGTGTTTTTAGCGGAGCGATAGTATTTCTCGAGTACTTGTGGTTTTCAAGTATTCGTTGAGCTAGTGGTCATAATGAGTTATCTGGAGCTGTTTTGTGGAAAGCGATGGAATGTCGTCGATGACCTGGTTAATGGTTGTGGATGGTTTTGTTCTTGTCTATGGATGGACAAGGGTGGTGTGTGTTTGTGTGCTGATGACGGTCAAGTTGTGAAGAACTTGTGCCGAGAGATAGTTTCTTTGGTCTTTGCATGTGCAGGTGAGCATAGAGACGATCATGGTCGGTGACAAGGTGGACCGAGACTAGGAGGGGGTAATCTAAGGTTCAGGCAGTTGGGATGTCACGCGAGGTGGTCAGGCTCATGCTGGAGCACGTGGAGATTGAAGGTGGATAATGCATGGAGGCATGGAGATGGTTACGGTCAGTGACAACGAGGATCGAGACTAGGAGGAAGTAATCTGAGGTCCAGACGATCAAGAAAGTCACAAGGTGAATGGGCTCACACTGGAGCATGTGATGATGCGTGGAGAAGCTACATGAGGTATGGTCTTGGAGGCTTCGACCTGGGAGTTGATGATGCGTGATGGAAATATAGGATGTGCTTTCCTGGAGGCTTTGTCACGTATTGACTCCAACAACTCAGCATCTCGCTGCTGTCAAGCACATCTTGAGGTACATTAGTGGGACTCTGAACTATGGTTGTTCTACGAGAAGAAGCCAGGAAATCTGATAAATCTTGAAGGCTACAGTGACAGCGATCTCGCCGGAGATGTGAATGATTGCAAAGTACTTTCGGGGTAGCATTTTACCTTGGTTCAAGCCTGATTACATGGCTATCACAAAAGCAAAATAGTGTTGCATTATCTTCATGTGAGGCCATGTACATTGCGGCGATAACTGCAGCCTGCCAAGGGATTTGGCTGAGTTGACTTTTGGCCGAGCTCAGGAATGAAAAGCCAAGAGCTGTCAAGCTTATGGTTGATAATAAGTTTGCCATAGCTCTATGCAAGAATCCGGTTTATCATAATCATTGCAAGCACATAGACACAAGATATCATTTCATCAGAGAATTTGTCAAGGATGGGAAAGTGCAGGTGGAGCATGTCAGCACTAAGAATCAATGTGCAGACATTCTTACAAAGGCACTCGGGCGTGTGCAGTTTGTTGAAATGGGGGCAGAAGCTTGGTGTTGAAGATCTGAGCAAGGTATGACAAGATTAGGGGGCAATTGTTAGACTTAAATCTTGTCGTTATCTATTAGTTCTGTGTTAAGTCTGAACTTTTGGTCTGAACTTCCAGTCGTGCTTCAGCTTCTGAAGTCACTGTCTTAATTGCTGAATTTTGTCTGGTTGTCTGTCCCGGGTCCTGCCGATCATGAGCATGTGTAGCAATCAATCCGCAGGTTGGTTAGCTAGTTGCATAAAAAACGGATCGGCCGTTGCCATCCGAATGAGACTTTTTGCATCTCCAGAGTTCAGTTTTCGTGTGGACTGTAGCACATCTGAAAACGTTGAAAATAACAGAGGAGCAGAACAGAGTCGTTCTGTCAGGTGCCATATGGAGTCTTTTCCTGTTCGTTCCTTGCTCCGGCGGGTAAACCACTGTGTGCGCATTAACATCCACTGAATCCGCGTGTGTTTAGAGATCTCTGGGGGCCAACATTAGGCACCTCGCACGCAACAGAAGAGTAAAGAAGGCGTTGCGGAGGCAGCTTTGCGGTCAACTATGAAAATCATGCCTAACATTATCGGAGCTGAAAATCATGCCTGATATCATGGGAGCTTCCGACCTTCAATGGGACTGACATCCAACCGGTTCTTTTTAGATATTTTATGGCCTTTAACTCCACCTTCTGGAAACAAACGGGATGACATCTTTTAGTAGTTTATTGAAACCGTTTTTCCAAACGACTTCTTGAGTCAAACCATGTGCACTGTCCGCATTGACATCTCCACCGTTTACCGCTTCTCATAAAAACAGATAAAAGTTATCAACTATAACAAAAATCCATTAACCACTGCTCAAAAAACAAGCAGGGCCAACATCAACAATGAGAGGCCTCCAGTCAACAAAGAAGACAATATGCAAAACAGCTGTAGGAAAAGGTGAACGGGATCAACACAAGCTCCAACGCAAAGCCAAATTTACAACTAGGAATCTAACAATGAGAGGCCTCCAGTCAACACGAAGAACATGCAAAACAGCTGTAGGAAAAGGTGAACGGGATCAACACAAGCTCCAACGCAAAGCCAAATTTACACCTAGGAATCTAGGATTGAAACTCGATGGCCTAGATATGTTACAATGCCTCGGACATTAGAGGCAGAGGGCAAAACTGGAAAAAAATAATCATCCCCAACACCACCAGGGAGCAACCAGTTAGGACATTAGCCGAAACAAAGAATGAACAAAATTTCCTGCAGAAAGAATCATCGCCCTAAATATGTGGTTAAACGCTACTCGTCTACTGTCTTTGTATCGTTTATGCTACCGGCATCATCCGGCGGTGGCTTTACATACCTCCCTATCGTTTTCTGCCGAGCTCTCTTCTTGATTCTCTGGATCTTTTCTTTGTTCTGTTGCTTCCTCCGCTCCTTCTCCTGCTGCCGCATGTTCCGCTCCCGCTCGTACAGACCTTGCCAGAAGACTTCACCGGTTTGTGGCCAGAGCCACCTTCTGTCAGGGTGATCCAAGTCAAACTCCTCCGCCAAGTCCTCGTCCATGCTCTTCAGAGTCGCGTACGAGAACCATTGGATTGACATCTGACCTCTCCTGCCATCGAGCAGATGCTGCTCCTGCATCGCACCAGTCTCTGGGTTTACATAAACCATCTGTCGTGCACTGTGGAACGCCCAAACGTTCACAATCAACTCAAGAACACGAGAGTAGCAGTGCTGGTCCTGTACAAATTAACACAGAGCAATGATCTCAGGTCCTTGAAATTGAAATAGAATAACTATTATTTATCACAAGCATGTAGCAGAACTGCAGAAGTGGCCAGATGTTGGCAAGGTGTATGTTATAGTTTCTTCTAGGGTCTGTCCAATTGTTAAATGAGTTTGGCTGATGAGACAGTGGAACTTAAATCTTTTGAATTTTTTAAAACTCATACAATCTTATAGGTAGGTAGCATATTTCATTTCATATAGAACTGTTCTGTCTAGAGCATTGGGACAGGACCTGAAAAGCGAATAGATTTTATCAAAATATGTAATAGAGGGGCTCACCATATGGAGACTCAATATGCAATGCCCAGTTTGATGATGGTTTTCATACATTTGCGCATCCAACGCATCTACGAACATTCTGAAAAACAGCACCATATCTGTATTGTCAACCAAGTATCTACGAAAATTAATTTACTAAGACAATCATATCAGGCGGGACAATAGGAGGATTGGAAAAAAAAAGAATAACAGAAGAAATGAAGAATACAAGCAACCAATTGTGAAAAAAAAGGTTAGTTCCCTTTGGCCCGATGCCCTGACGTCTACCATGAAGCTATAGCAAGGTAATGCTTTGAAATGACCAGATAACAATTGAAAAGTTCTCTTCCGACCTTGGCCCAATGCCTGCCCATGCAGCGGCAAGGCTATGCTCAGTTAAAAATATATATATGTAAAATTCAAATTTATCATTTGAGCAATATTGGTAGCAGTACTGATATACACAAGCTGAGATCAGCTACTTTTTGGTGCTCATGATCAGTAGATCATTTGCATGTACCAGGAAATGAACAACTAGCCAGAGCACTGATGTCTTACATATCTAGTTAAAGAGAGTAATAGCTGCGCTAGCATAACTCTATGATTCCAAAAACATTGTGTACCTTGAGAACATTACAAATTCCAGGAATGACCTCGTAGGCAAAACCCAACTTTGCATCACAGACCAAGTGTCTCCATCATTAGGCATAAGTAGCTGAGAATTCAAATCATGATGAAGCTGCACGCCATACATCCTTTGAAAAGCCTCCGAAACAGCTAACCTTAAAGACAGAAATATGGAGTATATTAGTTCAGTTGTAAAAAAAAGGAGTTCAGATTGGCAGCTCCATTAAAAACTACATATGATAAAGCTAACTACTTCGGTTAGAATGTTGATATTCACAAACATTATACATTAATGAAATAGCTCTTTTAATTCTGTAAACATGGTAGGTCAAAGCAGGCACTAGGACTCCTAAAAACGGTTACTCTGTAAGAGATGTGTAAGAGATGATGGTTAGTACTATTTGACAGAATAAACTTATGTCCATTGTCCAATCCAAACAAAATCTGTTAAAACTAAAGCATTTGCAACGTTGAAACTTAATGCAACCTATGAAACATGGTTAAATGGATAACCTGCAGTTCCCAGCATTAATCGCATCACAGAAGGACCAGAAATCTTTATTAGCATCGTTCCTTGGATCTTGGTCCATCCGGACCCAAAAATAAAAGGCATCTCCATGCTTTTGAGTTTGAATGGCTTCCAAGATTGCAGCTTCAGCATTTTTTGACAAGTTAACCTGTTTAGGAAATGGGATAATCAGTATAAATAGGATGCTGATCATTATACAAGACATTAATGGCTCTCGGTACTGCATCCTTCAAAGTAAAGTACATATGAACAGCATGGCAAGCATATTGGGTGGATTCGAAAGCACTTTGTGCTTTTGACTTTTGTACAGATGAACAATAACCAGTTCAAAATCGGTGTGTTTTTCAAAACAGGTCTACAGGTAAATTGTAGTATAAGCTGTACTGGCCAAAATCGCATACGACTATTTCCCTCTACGTACTGCCTCTCACGAACAGGCCAGAATTCAAAAACCACAACCATAAGTCATAAGACTCAGCCCAAAAGAATCCACCCAATATCAAGGATAGACAATGCACAAGCTTCTTACAAAGAACACTTGCCTGATAATTCTTTTATCATATTCATGGAAAACCAATGTTACCCAATTAAAAATAAAAGGAACTCCTGGAATCTAAACAAAAATTGATCTATTACCTTTCTTGCTGTCACTCTCCAGGATTGAAATCCTATCCAGTAATTTTTATGTATTCGGTCTATCCTGTTAGCCAGAGCAAAGAAAGCTCCAAATTCACCGAGAATATCCCTGTAGTACCCATTGTTGAGCAGTGGAAGACGAGAAGAAGCATCAATGTCATCTGCTCCAGGTATTCGACCTTTCGAAGACTAATGAAAGACAAACTTCATGTGATTAATGTGAGTCACTGGGATATATGTAATACAGAAACCAATTATATTCTGCCTAGCCATCGTTTTGGAATTTATAAAAAAGAAAATAAAAAACTGACTAGCCACATCTGTTCCATTAGTAGCCTTTTAATGATATAGCACTTTGCCCATCTATAACCATTTATAGTAACTAACACCAAATTTTGAAAGTGTAAACCCGAATTTTTGGGTGCTAACATGTAAAGTAACCACATGGATTGTTGGATGAAGTTTAGATCGATCATTTTTAAAGGGGTCTGAGGGCTAAATGGATTAATAGTTTTGGAATATCTCGACAAAGGTAGAGAAATCATGAGTTCAACCTCTCCTCAAGTGACTCTAAATACAAACCATCAAAATCTCATAGAATGGCACAAGTGGCAGTTTACATGCTAAAACCTAAATGGCACAAGTGGCAGTTTACATGTTAAAACCTAAACATGAGTTTGCATTAGAAAATTTCCCCTTTTAAAAGTATCGCTATGTCACAGGCTTATTGCAATGCAACTGTTGATTTCATCAAAACTTGGGAAGTAACACTCCCCATTTAGTGAATATATGCGACAAGCCATGATAACAGGTATATATACCATTTAAGGACAGATTTAAAATTTTGGAGTTTACAACAAAATTTTTTGATCTATTGATTTATAACATCAGAAATTGTTTTGGAAAATGTACGTTTGGAACATTCAGACTGACCATTTGACATTTTGAATAACTTAGTTGGTGCTAAGAGGTTACAACAGCTTACCAGGCCAATTCCACGATAAATAGAGCTTTGATGAAGAAAGGGCCAAGTCCCCTCCCCAAAGAAAGGCTCATATATACAAAGTGGCTGACCTGTCCGTTCAAGCTCCTTATCATCTCTTTCATGCAATTCATTCTTCATCCTCTCTACCCTTTTGACATTCCTATACACTTCCTCCCATGTTCCATGAGGCTGGTCACTCCTTTCCTTCAACTGCATAACAATACACTCCTCTTAGAAGCATTGTTTATTAAAAAAAAGTGTAAACTGATGAGTAAAAAAGTCAAAACATTTGCATTTAAACTTACCTCCTCTTCTTCCAATCTCTTTTTGATGTTCATAATCCCATGTGCTCTCTCTTCCTCCCATGCAATAACAGAGAACGCTTCATCAAGCTTTGATGTACTCCTGCGAGGATCTTCCATTTGGTTGCTATGCCATTCCTCCTCTAGTTTCTGGAGTATCTTGTAGCCCGTAAAACTCTCATTCATATGGTATAAGTGCTTCACATCCTCAAATAGATGCCATTTCCACTGTTGTTTCAAAGTCACAGGTATCTCCCCAAAGGTTAATGGGGTTAGTACTTCGGCAGGAAACTTGATAACATTTTCCAGTAGTGCGGCATAGCCTTCAATGGTTTCGGAAGCCATTAGATTCTTGGCATGGGCTTTTCCAACCGATGCAACTTTCTGCCCAAGAACGGACAGTTTCCCATTTGATACTGCTTGCAGTAGGGCTTGAGTTAGCATGCCAATATTCTTTCTTGGAAACAGAAGTCCATTTACCCCATCATCAATCTAAGCCATCAAGACAACTATGTTAGTTTTATATATCTTAAAATATGCAATAATCGGTATTTGAGCTGAGATATGCAATCCCAATATAATATGAGATGTATTCACAAACATACATATTTTCTTATCATCCCAAGGTCAGGAGCTATAACCAGCTTGTCAAGGCTCATAGCTTGGACTAGCACACTGGGGAAGGACTGCTCGTCAAGGCAAGAACCGTATATAACAAGGTCAGCTATACCAAGAAGGCTGTCCTTGTTTTCAGCAGCAACATGCTCCACCGCACCTCTTGGGAAGCCAACATTTAAAGCAACAGCCTATGATAATCAGAGCAGTGCCAAGCAATTAGAATGCAATTTAATTAAAGCTTTATGGCCTCTAAAAAGATAATTTAAATAATGAAAGACAGCATGGAGTGGTAAATCATTACCTCAAGGGCCATCCTATGCTTCTCAGTTACATTTCCAGTCAAGATTCTCACTTTCAGTTCAGACTGTGTGCTATTCTCAGAAGGATACTGCTGTAACAGAGGCCCCACAGCTTGCAAGACAAGTGCCTCTTCCATAAAAAATCCACCGTATGAAAATTGACTACCAACAATAGCAATTACAAAATCTCTTGGACCCAAACCCAAGCTGATTCTGACAACTCGGCCATAACTTTTGGCAATAATATCATCTTGAAATGGTACTGCAGGAGAACCTGGAATCACAAAATAGTTACCTGAATCAAATGCAGCATACATGACCTGCAGGAAAGAAATATAATTAAATAATTTAGTTTTAGGTTGGTGGCTCTACAATCAAATGGCAATGAACTGTATGATCATTAAATTAGTATGAGAATAACTGTAAATACCGGTAATATATAGTTTGGGAAAACTATAACATTTGCCCTGCTGAAGACTTCTTTCCAACCACTTATGATCTGAATCATTCCACTAGAATTATATTCACTAATACGATGAGCGAGTGAACATTCTTGCACAGTCCAAATCACAGGTATGGATTTGAAAGGCTCCTGCAAAAGACTGTAGGAAGACACAGTCTAAATCAAACACCTGACTTTGAGCAAACGCTCTATCATAAACTGATACGAATATTCATGCAATCCTTGTTTGATAACTACCTTGAAAATACCGGTCTTGCTTCAATAGAATTTACAAGTATGCCGTCATAGCTGCAGAAATAATGCAAATGAACCTATGAGGAAATGATCAGGAAGTGAGGCTGAGGCCACATATTATGCAAGGAAAAAATGGTACACAATGTGAAAATATGCAATAAGTATTAGAAGCAAACAGCTGAGAAGGTATACTTTAGAAACTTACTCTAGCCAATCTACAGAAATAGGTAACTTTGTGTCCACATGCAAGATGTTAACAGGTACACCAATAGTTCTCCATATATTACTACATGGGCCATCCTCAAATGAGAAAACCTGCAATGACGATTCGCAAAACAGATCAAGGCAATATCACCAAACTTTCTTTTGTAGGCAAAATGACAAATCAAATAAAATGTGTAGGAAACTGTTGGCTCGGATACAAGCATCCAGCATACTATGGACGTACCAGTGCCAGCATCAACATTTATCAAGAGTTTCTATATATACACCACAAGTTGGTACAGATAAAGTCAATATCATGAGGAAATCAATAACGGCAACGCACCTGATATCCACAGAAAAAGGGCAAAAAGTATATCAAAGCAATCAATGAACACCATGTGAAGACCCTTCCACTGGAAGGTTCCCGTATACCCAAATGGATATGTGATCTTACAAAGCAGATTCACTTTTCAGTTCTTACAAGGCTATGAGAAACTTGGAGTCTTGGAGAGGATTTGGGAGAAAAATGATATCACACAGAACTTTTTGTTTGATGAGTTTTTGTATCAACATGACCAGACAATCTCGCCGTATTGACCACCTTATCGATCACGTGGACCGGTACGACTACGTTTCCGATCGCTGGGGGATCGAGCGGTTGTTTCGACCACGCCATATCGACCACGTTTGCCGACCAGGCCGATACGATCACATCAGATCGATACGATCACATTGGCCGATACGACCATGTTCTTGCGACCACGTCTTCGACCACCTAGGTGTCGAGCACGTTCTTCGATTACGACTACGTTGTGTCGATCAAACCGATACGGCCACGTTTGGCCGTACGACCACGTTTGCGATCACTTGGGGTATCAAGTACTGCTTTCGATCATGTGTATCGACCACGTTGCGTCGATAAGACCGGTACGACCACATTGTTGGTCACTTCGGGGCACCGAGCTTTGCTTGCAATCACGTTTGTCGACCACGTTGTGCGGTTCGACCACGGCAGCAGATCATCAACAATAAGGCATGGTCGCACCATATCCTCATCCAGTTGGAGATAACGCTTAACAAATCTCCGATATAAAAGCAGAGTCCCGAAAGGTAACTAATCCATAATCGATCAAGAATCTTATCCCAATTTAAACAGTGCAACCGACACCGTGTTGGAGCCGTATACGACACCTATGGCCCCCGCCCGTGCCTATAAAAGGAGAGGCAGAAGCGGGCGTAGGAAGAAGCGAAAGCACACCCCCGGATGCAGACGCAGAGGGAGAAGCGAAAGAACACCACCGGATGCAGACTAGAGGCGGACATGGAGGCAATCGCAAGGCCAAACACCCACGGACGGAAAGCAAAGGCAAAATGAAAGACCGAAGCAGAGAAGGAGAAGCCAGAGAGAGGCCTGAGGAAATGATCGGGGCCTCCTATGTTGAGAACAGTAAAAACAGTCTCTCCTATCTTTCCTTTGCAGCTAGTTAAATGCATACAACGAGTGGCGGCTATGACGGCAATTTCTCCAAGCAACCATGATCGCTGCCGATTGCTTCCGAAGTTGTGCGTCCCCGATCGCCAGCCAAAGTCAGGCATCTCCAACTGCTATTCAAAATCGCGAGCTCCCGATCACTGGCTGAAGTCAGCGCCTCCGATCTCTTCAAAAGTCGCGAGCCCCCGATCGCTGGCTGAAGTCAACACCTTCGATCACTTCAGAAGTCGAAGTCTCCAATCGCTTTCCGAAGGCGAGCGTTCCTGACCTCTGTTCATAGTCGAGCGCCCTGATCGCTTCCAAAAGCCGTGCCCCCGATCGTTGGCCAAAGTTAGGCATCTCTGACCGCTGTTCGAAGTCACGAGCTCCCGATCGCTAGCCGAAATCAGCGCCTCAGATCACTTCAAAAGTCACGAGCCCCCAATCGCCGGCCGAAGTCAAAGCCTCCAATCGCTTCAGAAGCCGAAGTCCCCGATCGCTTTCCGAAGGTGGGCGTTCCCGACCTCTCTTCACGGCGAGCGCTCCGATCGCTTCCGAAGTCGTGAGCCCCTGATCACTTCCCAAGTCAGGCCCTTCAACCGCTAGCAAAGCTAAACGTCTTAGATCGTTCCTGTGAGTAGGTGTCTCCGATCGCTTGCACAGTCGAGCACTTCCGATTGCTTGCTGAAGTCGGGCCTCCGATCGCTTGCCGAAATCAGGTGTCTCCGATCGCTCGTCGAAGCCGAACACCTCAGGCTGATCCTCGAGACGGACGCATGTGACCGCTTGCCGTAATCGAGATCCTTCGGCTGCTTTTTGAAGATAGACGCCTCCGACCGCTTGCCGAAGTTGTTAGAGTTTGTAATCTTGTTTTCAGTTTAGAAGTGAAAGTTGTATTCAAGTTTGCAGTGTGCAAGTCGGTTTAAGTCGTGATCATAGTCCGTTTGTCATGGTCGTAAGTCGTGTACGAGTATGAGTTGTACTTCGAGTCCGTGTCGTAGTCGTGTTCGAGTCCGTCTCAGAGTCGTAGCTGTCTCTGAGACGAAGTCGTAGAGCAGGGTATAAAGGGCAGAGCATTGTAACCAAGAGGAGGTAACGAGTTGAGGCGATGCAGTCGAGAGGTGTTGAGCACGAGGGTGATCGGTGTGATCGCAGGCGAGCGGTGTGATCGCTAAGCAGAGGGTGATCAGGATGATCGCAGAGTAGAGGGCAAGAAAGCCAATGCGATCGGTGTGATCGAGAGGCAAGGCAAAAGAGAGGAGCGATCGGTGTGATTGAGAAAGAATAAAGAGGAGCGGTTTGGCTCTGGGAAGTCTCTTGAGTTCATTGTGTTCACAGACGTGGTCATAACTCTAGTTACGACCACGGCAACGAGCAGAGGTGTCCGCAGGTGCTGAAGACATGGTTGTAAAGGAGTTACGACCACGGTCACAGAGCAAAAAACGTGATCGTAAGTGTTACGACCACAGCAAGAAGGCGTGGTCGTAAGCGATCACAGCAGGGAGATGTGGTCGTAAAGTGTTACGACCACAGCAGTCGACAGAGCCTTCGACGTGGTCGACAGTATCACAACGTGGTCGTAATCGAGTTACGACTACGGTGATCGACCGTGGTCGAAGGAAGTGCAACGCAGCAACGGTGAACGTGGTCATAACTTCTACTGAAGTTACGACTACATGGTCGGAGCAGCGAGGCGTGATCAGAGAGGTCACAACGTGGTCACTACGATTGTCAACGTGGTCGGAGAACCAGTAGAGCGATTGTAACGACTCAGGAGGTGGTCGTAGCCTCTTAAACGTGGCCGTACAGCTGCAGTAAGTGGTCGTAGCAACTCCAAGGTGGTCGTACGGGTCCTGGGAGAGGTCATAAGACTGCAACACTAGTCGACTGCCTTCGACCGCTCATCGTATTCGAGCAGCGTCAACCGCCCTTTGTACGCATACTTCTTCGGCTAAAGATCTCCGATCACGACGCTTCAGTACTTTTACGAGTATGCCCTACGACCACGGTGATACTGTGATGTTCGACCATGGGGCTACAGCACTTTTACGACCATGGTGATACTGTAATGTTCGACCATGGGGCTACAACACTTTTACGACCACGGTGACTTCCGTCCTTGGATGTTTCCCGATCGTTCAACCACGATAGGTTTCGACCACAAACGTTTGCCGATGGGTTTTGACCACGGCTATTTTCCGATAGGCTTCGACTCTTGTGGCTGTTCGACCATGAACGTTTTCCGATGGGCTTCGACCACGGCTGTCTTTTGATGGGTTTCGACCACGTGGATTTCGACCACAGACGTTTTCCGATGGATTTCGACCACGGGCCACGGCTGTCTTCCAATGGGTTTCAACCACGGACGTTTTCCGATGGGTTTCGACCACGATTGTCTCCCGATGGGTTTCGATCATGGTGGGTTTCGATCACGGCTGTCTTCCAATGGATTTCGACCACAGACGTTTTCCAATGGGTTTCGACCACGGCTGTCTTCCGATGGGTTTCGACCACATGGATTTCGACAACAGACATTTTCCGATGGGTTTCGACCATGGTTGGTTTCGACCATAGCTCTCCCGATGGGTTCCGACCACAGTGGGTTTCGACCATGGCTATCTTCCGATGTGTTTCGATCACATGGATTTCGACCATGGACGTTTTCTGATGGGTTTCGACCGCGGCTGTCTCCCGATAGGTTTCGACCACGTGGACTTCAACCACGGACGTTTTTCGACGGGTTTCGACCACGTGGATTTCGACCACGGACGTTTTCCGATAGGTTTTGACCACGGGTATCTTCCGATGAGTTCGACCATAGTGACTTTTGACCACAAAGCGCTCCCAGTGGACTTCAATCACGATGGATTTCGACCACAGGTATCCTCTGGTGGTTTTCGACCATTGTGGATTTCAACCACAGACATTTCTCGATGAGTTCGATCACGATGGATTTCGACCATGGGTATCCTTCGATAGATTTCGACCATTGTGGATTTCAACCACAGACATTTCTCGATGAGTTCGGGCACAATAACTTTCGACCACATGCGTCATCCGATGGGTTTCGACCATGGGATCCTTGACTACTGATATGTCCTCGACACCAATTCTTGCTGCCATTGCTGTCAGATTGGTCACGCTAGACGTTAATCCTACATACTTCAAATCACTTCCGTTGTGTCCGTTTGATACCGACGAGATCGAATGGCACGGGCGGGTGCGGTCAAGTGTAACGACCACGCTATCAACGACCCCATAGACTGACGAAGCTATGGATAATGCCAACGCCCATACCTTCGTTAACCATTCATCCCATGCATGGAAAACATAAAGCGAAGACTGAAGACGACGACCAATGCGTAGCTTCATCGGAGGTATTCTGTGGATTTACCCCCACGCATGCAATTAACCGAGGTGTCAGGCCCCCGGGACCTGAGGGCGTAGCGGTGCGCAGCTTGGGGACGCTCCGATCCCCGGCGGTGGCCTGAGCGGTCAGCTCCCCAGAACGCCAGCAGGAGACAGCAAGGGAGACAAAGGAAGGTAAATATCTTTATTACTTCTTGTCTTTCCCCGTTGGGATCTTCAAGAAATATATAAGAGGTCTTTAACAATAGAGTCCGAACTGGACTCATACCTAGAGTCCGAACTGGACTCATACTCCTAACCTGACTCTTAAACGAACATAGAGTCCTAATTGGACTCGGCTAAGTCTTTTGCCAGCGATGGTAGACTATTACATCTCTCCCCTCCTCGCGAAGCAGCTCGTCCTCGAGCTGAAATCTGGATAAGACTCCCGGAACTGAGCAAGCGACACCCATGAGGCATCGGCTAAGGCAGTGCCGACCCACTGCACTAGGAGATGTTGCTGTCCTTGACGCCTTGCTGATTTCAATACGTGCAGTGGAGTAGGTAGCACCCGGCCATGGTGAAGCAGTGGCAATGGCGGTGGTGTCGGTGGTGGAGCCCCGTGGAACTTTATAAGCACCCCAACATGGAAGACATCATGAAGTTTGGCGCCGGGAGGAAGTTCCAGTCGGTAAGCAACGGAACCAATCCGCTCGACAATCTTGTAAGGACCAAAATACTTCGGTCCAAGCTTGCTAGCTGAGGAGATACCAAGAGAAGTAGCCGGCCGATGAAGAAGGCGCAACCAAACTAATTCACCCACATCAAAGGAGACATCACGGTGATATTGATCATAGTATTTCTTAGCATATGCCTGAGCTTGAAGAAGGCGATCACGGATATCACGAAGGAGTTGATCCCGGGCTAATAATGAGACTTCCACAGCTTGAACGACGGCCTCGCCCTTTTCATAAGCGCGCAATGAGGGTGGATCCCGGCCATAGACCACCTTGAAAGGTGTTGTGCGAAGGGCTGAGTGGAATGATGTGTTATAGCAATATTCGGCCCAAGATAAGCAGTCCACCCATTGCCGAGGCTCGGTCATTGGTTACAAAGACAAATACATGGCAATCACTTTGTTAATGACTTTAGTCCGCCATCGGATTGTGGATGGTATGCGTAACTAAGATGGAGACGAATTCCCGTCATACGGAACAAATCTTGCCAAAAGTTGCTTGTAAAGACTCGATCGCGGTCACTGACAATTGAGGTAGGAATCCCATGAAGGCGGACGATCTCATCAAAGAAGACGCGGGCGACCGTTGTAGCGGAATATGGATGGGCCAAAGGGATAAAATGGGCGTACTTGGAGAAGCGATCAATGACCGAGAGGATGACCGATTTTCCGTGTACGCGAGGGAGTCCTTTAATGAAATCCATTGCAATGTCGGACCATAGTTGAGCGGGGACTTCGAGCGGTTGAAGGAGACCCGCGGGGTGCAATTGTTCAACTTTATTGCGTTGACAAATGGTACAGGCTCTCACAAAGTCCTGAACAACCTTTTTAGCACCCGGAATGAAGAAATCCCGCCGCAGACGGCACAAAGTCTTTTGAATGCCTTCATGTGTGGCATGGGCTGACATGAGGATGTGCTGCAATGAAGACGAGGAGGCTAGCACATAAACCCGGCCGAAGTGTAAAATAAGGCCATCCTGCAGTGACCATGGAGCTGACAATTTTCCCGAGGAGATATCGGCCTGGAGTTGTTGCAGAGCCGGAGTGTGTAACACCTCGTTGCGCAACTCAGGAAAAAGTGAGAGAGCAGGCGACGATATGGCCATCAGGCTGTCCGGAGGGAACTCACGCCGAGATAAAGCATCAGCGACAGTGTTGAGGCGGCCCGGACGGAATTCAACGGAGAAATCGTAGCCGAAGAGTTTGCTCTCCCAGTGATGTTGTGGAATCGTGGAAAGCCGCTGATCAAGTAAAAACTTCAAACTGTAGTGGTCTGTGCGGATAAGAAAAGCGTGGCCCCAAAGGTATGGTCTCCAATGACGAACGGTCTGGACCAATCCAATTAATTCGCGCTCATAGGCGGGGAGTTTGGCATGGCGTGGAACCACCGGACGACTAAAGAATGCGATGGGTCCCCGACCCTGGTGAAGAACGGCCCCAATGCCTGACCCGGAAGCATCACATTCCACAATGAACTTCTGGGTGAAATTGGGCATATGTAGAACTGGTGCCGCGGATAAAGCTATTTTGAGGGCTTCAAAAGCTTTCTGGGCGGTTGGTGACCAACCAAATGCCTCCTTCTTAAGCAAGTTTGTTAAAGGAGCTGCAATCTTACCAAAGTCTTGAATAAACTTGCGATAATAGCCGGCAAGGCCTAAAAATCCACGTAATGCTTTAATTGTTTTGGGTTGCGGCTAGTCAGAAATTGCTTGTACCTTGGCGGGATCCATGGCTACTTGGCCGTTAGAAATGATGTGGCCCAAATATGAAACCGAAGATAGTCCGAAGGAACATTTAGACTTCTTAAGAAACAAGGCATTTTGACGGAGTAGCAAGAAAACCATGCGGATGTGTTGTAAGTGCTCGGCCCACGAAGAGCTGTAAATCAATATGTCATCGAAAAAGACCAGGACGAAGAGGCGCAAATAAGGGCAAAGAACTGCCTGCATCAAGGCTTGGAATGTGGCCGGTGCATTCGTCAATCCAAAGGGCATGACCAAAAACTCAAAAAGTCCTTCATGAGTTCGAAATGCTGTTTTGAAGATATCATCGGGGTGCATGCGGACTTGGTGATATCCTGATCGGAGATCGAGCTTAGTAAAAAACCGAGCTCCTCGTAGTTCATCTAATAACTCATCCACCACAGGAATCGGGAATTTGTCTTTAATTGTCAACTCATTGAGGGCGCGATAATCCACGCAGAATCGCCAAGTGCCATCATGTTTTTTTACCAAGAGGACTGGCGAGGAAAAGCATGACTGGCTGTGTCGAATCAAACCTCGGTGGAGCATATCTTTGCATTGCCGCTCCAATTCGTCTTTTTGGTGATGTGGGTACCAGATGGTCACATCAAACCGGGTCGCGCCGACGAAGGGTGATACGGTGATCTTGCGGTCGTGCTGGGGGGAGTCCAGATGGCTCAGCAAAGAGTTCATCAAATTCTTCCAATAAGGGCAGCAGCGCTTCATGGCCGGACTGGACCAGAGCATGTATGGATGGAGCAGATGAAAGTCCTTGCCATTGCACCCGGTGACTTTTTAGCCAAAACATCATGGTGAGTTCGTCGAAATCCCAAAGGATGGGGCCAAGCGTCTTCAACCAGTGGACCCCGAGGACGACGTCAAAACCATCCAAAGGTATAGCATAAGCTTGGATGGTAAACGGTGTCTGATTTACCATGAGCTGAAGATCATTGCAAAATCCAGTGCAGGCGAGTTGCTCCCCATTTGCTATTTTGACTCGCAGTTCCGACGAGGAAGTAGTCAAGCGCGCCGATCGGATACCGAGAACTTAAGAAGTTGTGCGTGAGAGCCCGAGTCGACGAGGCGACGGCGAGAGTGATTACCAATGGTTACCGCCACCGCATGGTGCCCCGTTGATGCTCCTGTGATCGTGTGGAGGATATCTCAAAGTGAGAAATCTTCGCTTCTATAGCATTCAATCCCAGCTGGTCCTCGCCGGTTTCGCCGTCTTCATTCATATCAATATAAGTCAAAAACGGCTGCTTGCAACGGTGCCCCAGCAAGAATTTGTCATCACAGTTGTAGCAGAGTCCTTTGGAGCGACGATCGGCCAATTCAGTTGGGGTAAGCCGGCGAAACGGTTTGGCCGGGCGACCTGCTGAGGTTAGGGCCGGTGGTGTTGATTCCTGAGAGTGTTGTCACTGGAATTGGTGTAGAAGGTCTTTGTGGTGGTCGCCAGAGCCGAGATGCTGATGATGCGGTGATGGTACCGATCGTGATGTGGGAACGGCGTTCGTACGCACGAGCTAGGCTCATTGCCACCTGAAGATTGGCTGGTTGCTGCAATTCGACGTCAGTCCGGATAGGCTCCATAAGGCCGGCTGTGAATATTTGCACCTGTTGTAGGGGTAGAAGACGATCAGCCCGGCAAAGCAAAGCCAAGAAGTTGGTTTGATACTCGCTGACTGATCCTGTCTGCCGAAGGCGAGTTAATTCCCCTAAAGGATTGCTGCGGATTGGCGGTCCAAATCGCATGTGACAAAGATCTTTAAACTGGTCCCATGTTGGTTGTCCGTCGTCGCGCTCCAACTGAAAGTACCATTGTTGAGCGATACCCGTGAGGTGGTACGAGGCAAGCCATACCTTGTCACCCTCTTCTGTGCGCTCACCGCGAAAAAATTGCTCGCACCGGTTTAACCAAGAAAGGGGGTCGACACTGCCGTCAAAAGTTGGGAAGTCCAATTTGTGATATCTTGGCGCGTGGGAATATGAGTTGGATGGCAAATGGTGGCGAGGTCCCATGGAGACGTGGTGGCGCAGCGCCGCTTTGAAAGGAGCGCGATGGCGTTCTTGAAAGAATTGCGGTAGTGGCGGTGGGCGGCGGCGCCATCGCTGCTGGTCGGAGCCGCATGGCCCGGAGTGGGTGTAAGCGGTGGTGCGTAGCTACCAGAGAAGGGAAATAGTGATGGATCTGGTGCCATGTTGGGGATTGGTGTGGAGGAGGCGGTGGCAGATGGAGTTGGAAGTATCCCGGATGCATCGACAGGGGAAACTTTTTCTGACTCGAGGGCGGCAAGTTTGGAGTTGGTGGTGATGCTTTGCCGCGCCAAGTCTGCGATTTTGGAGTTCATATCGGCCATCTGCTCCTGGATCGCCTTAAGCATTGCACTCACAGAGTTGGCCTCTCGCTGAATCGAGCTCGCATCTCGATACTGTTGTCGCCCCGACTGAGGCGTAACGGTGCACACGCTTGGGGACGCCCGATCCGGCGGTGGCTCGAGCGATCGCCTCCCTAACGCCAAAGCAGAGAGGCAAAGCAAGGGAGACAAAGGAAGGTAAATATCTTTATTACTTCTTGTCTTTCCCCGTTGGGATCTTCAAGCAATATATAAGAGGTCTTTAACAATAGAGTCCGAACTGGACTCTTACCTAGAGTCCGAACTGGACTCATACTCCTAACCTGACTCTTAAACGAACATAGAGTCCTAATTGGACTCGGCTAAGTCTTTTGCCGGCGATGGTAAACTATTACACGAGGGCCTTCCGAGGCCCCGGGAATCAGGACACCACATCGTCAATGTCAGATCTGCTATGCAAAGCAGGCTACGGAGCGCACATATATAAACGGAACTTGTAATTTTGTTCTTCTCAAATGAATGAATAAATACATGTTTTCCCTACCTTTTGTTGTGTTTATTTATTTTTGTGTACTTTAGTACATTGGCACGCCCACATCTTATAATCCCGGGGCCAGAGCGATTTCTCGCGTCAAACACTTTTACACATGGTAAGAGGCACATCCAGAGTTCTAGCAACGATTCATTTTAACTGCTATTGGAGTATAAGCATCTAGCTAGCAACATTAAATACTATTAACTGGATGAAGGAAGCCAGCATAACCAGTTCTTTCCTTTGTGTCCAACATTGGTCACAGAACCTCCTCTACACTCACTAAAATCCATGAAAGATATAAAGGACTAAGGCATTCAATGAAGAAGGGTGAAATGCAATAGACCAAGAAAGCTAACAATGCAAAGATCATTTGCATCTAGTACATTAAATTTAAAATTGTTAAATTTTGTTTCCATGCTCTAGGCTTATCGTGTCTCTTGGGCATGTAGAAGTCTCAAATTTTGCACATTTACACACCTCTGCAGATAACATTTGCTCCACACAATTTCTCAAAAAAACAAAAGATGTACCCCAAAAACAATTTTGCATAAGCTCATAGTTGCCAAAGAGGCAAGAAAATAGCAGTTCAATTCAGATATATATAGGCTTCCGGCTTCCCAGAGCTAAAGTACCAATGCAACAACACAAGTCCTTCCATTGAACATATATCTACTGTAAAATCTGAGCCCAGGAAATCAGGACCCCCTCTTAGGCCAAAAAAACAGCACCGAAGCAAGTTTATCAACAAATGAAACTAATGGCGGGAAATAATATAGTAGAGGAGGCCATTTCAGCAAGACTATAAGGTGATGACCCCCTAGATTTTTTTCCATGCCCACAAGCAGCACTAACATGACTCTAGCAAACTATGATAAATTGATAATCCCTCTAGTTATATTAAGCATCATATCTTTGTTTACCTGAAACTTCCACACTGGGAAGTGCCAACACTCAAACGCTTGTACATTCATTTAACTACCGAATAGTCAATGTATGTCAGAACTTAGCTTTAGCTTTCTTCATTCTAGCTTTTGCTTTGCAAGTCAGAACTAACAGATTAGCAACGCAGCTCTAGCATTACGGATACACCACCATGTCATGTCATCTGACCTTGCTCTGTGATATAGAATGTAATCACAACAGATAAACGATCAAGGCATCTCCATATATAACTTGTAGAAGCAAAAATAAACGAAACAAAAAACCCCAATTACACACATTCTGTTCAATCAGTAGTTTGCTACATTACTCCGAGTCAGAACAAACCAGTTCAACCACGCACCTTCATTTCGTAGCCCATCGCCTCCAACACCGACGCGACGCTAACCATCTGAAGCTGCATTACGTCGGGAGAGAGATCCCCGAATACCTACACAAAGTCCAAAGGCAAACATCAAACAAATCAAAAACCACATCACGGAAAAATGGAATCCAAATCCTAGCCCCACAGCGCCCAGCTCCTCACCATGGCAAGGCGCGGCTTCCGGACCCCCACCCCCCTCACGGGCCTCCCGAGCTCCGCCAAGCCCTCAGCCTCCTCCCTCCGCTCCCTCGCCCACCTCTCCCTCAGCCTCGTCGGCTCGAACGCCAGGCCCTCGCCGGTCTCCATGCTCCCGAGGCCGCGGGGCAGCCAGGCCGCTCTTCCGCCCCGGACCACGCCGGCGCGCCGCGAGGGGAGCAGCATCGTGGGGCGCTCGACGACGACCGATCCGGGGAGGAAGGCGACGAAGACGATGGTGACGAAGAAGAAGGCGGCGACGGTGCCGATCCACTGGAAGTAGTCCACCTTCTCGAACAGCAGGAACCGCGCGAGCCTGGATCTCACGCCCAGCCTCCGCGCGGCGCGCGGTGCCGGTGCCGGTGCCGGTGCCGGCCCACGCTTGTAGCTCCCCGCCGCCGCCGCCGCCACGGCGCCGTGGTCGAGGGAGCCCATCGCTAGGGTTTAGCCTAGGGTTTCGAGGGCCATGGCCATGACTAGCGATTCGAAGCGTAGCAGTTGGTGAGAGCTGGACTGCGGTAAGACTCGTGAGGAGTTGCGTTTGTTTCGTTCGTTTTAATTGGCCTGAGAGATGTGGATGGGGGACGGGGAGAGAGGACGACGAAGGGGTGGTGGCGTTCAAGGCGAAGCGAGAGAGGGAGGGTGGCCGTCGGATTTGTATCGGACGGTCGGGGCGGGGTTTCCGCGGCGCGGAGCGGAGCATGGGGCCGCGTGTTTCGGGAACCGGGACACGCGCCTCGGGCTCCGCACTTCCGTACGCGCTGCCACAACGCCGACGTGGCTATGGCAGGTGGGTCCTTCAATTGTGGGGCCCTGTCCGCAGTATCACGGGTGATTTACGCGCCCGGTGAGCGTTTCTTTTTGGAGTTTAGGACCTTACGTTTCTCGGTATTTCGAAATGTTTTTTCTCGAGCACTGCTGTGTTTTAGGCAGGAACGGGATAATTAATTGGGATTTCGTGGCTAATGAGAGGAAGCCGGGAGATGCCGTCATTATGGTTTGCGAGCGCAACGCGTGGAAAAGTGGCATGATTCGTCAGCGGAAAGGTAGGGTAGGTTTTTTCGCTGCGACTTTGACTTTTGGTTTTTAAATTTTGTCTATTTATGAGATGATATTAAGAGAGAGTCACATATAATTTTAATGGGTATAGCAAAAATTAATATAGTGTCTATTACAATTAACTTTTAGACTCGTCATAAAAAGACACACCGTTTAAAAGCTGATTACTATAATAGAAAATAAAAGCCATAAGCACGAAGCCCTAAAGAACCCAACCCATTTGTTCGCCCGCAAACCCTAGTTCTATTCGTCTATGACTGATGCTTTTTACTCTAGTGCAAGCGTTTGTGCAAACGAACCAAATACTAATAAGCTGTTTCAAAACAGCGGTGAAAAAACATCATGTTTGTTTGTCCAGAAAGAATCATAAGTTAAAGCTAAAAACAAATAAGCTAAAATCTTCACGGTAGGGAAGAGATGATATTTTTTTAAATAATCTATTTTTTAATCAAAATTACAGAAACATACCCACGCAAAATTTTTACAAGAATGACCTCCAGTCGCCGAACCGTTGGGCGACTGGAACCTGTCACCCAATGGCCGCGCGACACAAAGGCTATCCCTGGGCTGTTGGGCAATATATTTGCAGTCGCCCAACAGTCAAGCGACTGGGACCTGTCGCCCAACCGTCGGGCGACTGCAGTTATAGTCATTCGACTATTAGGCGATTGGAACTCGCCCATTTTTGCGCAACTGGGCCCCGATTGCGCATGAGGGAGAATAACAGTTATTGTCGGTAGATAACATTTATCAAATTTTGTCTATGAGTTGTATATTTTTGAAAAAAAATAGGAGGCAATATCGGTTGATCTATTTGTGATTTTCGTAGATTATGAATGGTAGAAAATTTGTTAGATTCGCAATAACAGTTTACGATCGTCGTATGTTGTTGTAGTGTAAGAAATTTTGTGAAATTTCATTTGAGAACGATTAAAATAGCAACGATTGATAAGTACAAAGGTAAGTGATATTGCTATGCAACCGGGAATTCATACATGGAGAACTTATTTTTTATGTTGTTGGATGCCTTGCTACGTGAAAGAATT
Organism: Dendrocalamus sinicus; assembly: GCA_036346575.1. NCBI lineage: Eukaryota > Viridiplantae > Streptophyta > Magnoliopsida > Poales > Poaceae > Dendrocalamus > Dendrocalamus sinicus. Next base: position 34,994,492 of record CM070642.1, read on the forward strand.
AAATGCGAAAAGACGAGGATAAGTGCTTTTGTGAATTAAAATAGACTCATAATAAAGCTAGATGTAACACGGTGCACAGGGTTTGGTTACATGCATAAGAAAAAGCATCATGCACGATGCAACAAGCTGAAGTACTCGTACGATACATATGCACCTTTTTGAAATGGAAATAAATTTGATCTTCGGGGAACTAGTGTGGAATGGCCTGACCAACTGCGTGGACTAGGGTCATTTTTCCTTCCTTACGAGCTCTGCGTTGAACTGCTCGACGACCTCTTTGGCCTTGGCCGCCATTTCCCTCTTTTTCTCATGCTCCCTCTCACGAGCCTCACGCTCCCTGCACGTGCATGCCTCGAGATGAGATTTTATCTCCCGACGTGTACGCTCAGTTTGCTCGTCGTTGCGGCGCTCCTCCTTCTGGATCTCGCAGGCCCTTTTGACATCCCACTCCTCGAAGTCGAGGGCCCACTAGTCATGTAGGTGGATCTCTAGGTCAATACTTTCGATAGCCACATAGCAATTTCGGAGACTGCGGGTAGACAGAAGAGGTTGTTAGTGTGTACTTTAAAAGAGAAATAGTGTTGAAACACACTGTAACTGATCCTTATCGGTTGTTGATAGCTGCTCATGTCCCAACAATAGTCAGGATAGTCAAAGGAGTAGTTTGCGCACCCCCAATAATGCATGCATAGGCTGAACCGCTGCTTAGACTTGAAAATTTTGCATTGTCTCTGCACCAATAGAGGAGCGGCGTCTCTCCCTCGGGCTGGTGTTGAGGCGAACACTCGGTTGGAATGTTTGGAATGGGGTTGCTGCTATGGGGGCACCATTGCAGGGAGCTGACCTCCTAACATGCTCCAATTGTTCGGCCCAGGCCACCGCAACCCTTACATGTTCGTCGCAGGTCGCAGCAGACCTTACTAGTTGATGGGTCTCCTCCCATTGCTTTATCATTTTGTCCTATTGCTTCTTCTGCCTCTTGTCCATCCCGACGTGGTCAAGCAAGCTCTGGTGTAGTGATGGATTTAGTTGTATAGTGTTCTCTCTCAGATCTCGTTCACCTCCTTTTATAAGGCAAAGGGTTGGCATGGTGTGATTATTTTCATCTACCCTACTCTATAATACACCAAAATTTTCTTTGCTAAATCCACCGCCCTCAACCTCCCCACAGTCATGTCTAATCTAAGTCCACCCAGATTTGTGTACCAAATAATCCAACTTCATACAAATGAATGGCCTGGATCTCTCCTCAAGTTTTTTTCTCTTACTCATTGAAGATCGTAAGGCCAAAATTATTTGGATCATGCACATCATTGAGATGCCCCGAACTGCGCGCCCCGGCCAATCCGGCCACGCCTCCCCACCTCATTTTCCGCCTCCCTCGCACGGAGCCATCGCTCCTCCCCTTCCTCCTCCTCCGCCGCGCCACCCTGGCCTCCTCCCTCCCTCCCACCCCGCACCTCCGCCTCCTCCCCACCTCGTGCCGACGCCTCCTCCTCCTCCCACCCCGCCGACGCCTCCTCCTCCCTCCCACCCCGCGCCAACGCCTTCTCCCCTCCCTCCCACCTGCGCGCCGCCGCCTCCTCCTCCTCCTCCTTCGCGCCGCCTCCTCCTCCTCCCCACCTCGCGCCGACGCCTCCTCCTCCTCCCACCCCGCGCCGCCATCGCCTCCTCCCCCCCACTCCTCCGCTCCGCCGCCGCCTCCTCCTCCCCCCACCCCACGTCGGATCTGGGCTAGGGCGGCGCGGTGATGGCGGGATCCGACGTAGGTTGCTCGGATCCGACAAGGCAGCGGTGCCATGGGTGGCGGAAAGGTGTCGGCGGCGACCAGAACCGAGGCGACGGTGGCCGGATCCGGGCGGGATCCGGTGCCTCCGAGGACCTCGTGAGGGGCGTGGCGGCGATGAGCCTGGATGAGCGGCTCGCGACGCTGCGGAGCATCGGGGAGGGGAGCATCCAGGAGGACGAGCTCATGCGGCTGCTGCAGAACAAGCCCGTCCCCGTCTGCTACGACGGATTCGAGCCCCCGGCCGCATGCACATCGCCCAGGTTCGACGAACCCTCCACCCTTGCCCTCCCTCTCTAATCGATCTTACCTTCCTCTCTAACCTCGAGTCAAAGTGGCTCGTGTTCTTGTTGTTGCAACTTGAAGTAGCTCGTAGGAGAAATTCGAACTCATCGTCGGTTAGAATTAGATCTGGCCGTGGAGGGAAACGAATCGCACCTTTATTTCTATAAGCGTGGTTCTTGGATCTTCTCGTGAATTGAACTAATTTTGTTACCAAATTTCTCGGGTGCGATGTGAAGTTGGCGTGTTTCTCTAGAGTGGTGTTATCATCTAAATGCATTCGTATGAACTATTCAGTTTCTTTACCCGTATGATATTCTAGGTGAAGTGGTACTTAGTGACCGGTTAATTTGATACCTAAATCAAGAATTCAAGAGGGTTAGCATGATAGCACCTAGTGGGGTTTACGCTAGACACGCCCCTTTAGGTTCTCTATGCAAAAACTAGAGCAATGAATTTCAAAGTTTGCTTTATTCATTATGTAGATTAGATTGGTGAAATGTTGCTTGGTGCTTATAGTAGTCTGGCCGGTATTGGATGACACATGACAGTGCCAGTTGGTTTTGGATAATAACCCATCATGATGACATGTCACATTGTTGGATAGGAACCAGGCTCTGGAGAAGAAGAAAGATTAATGAGTTCCTTGTTCCCATGTTTCACCGTTTCTTGTTCCATAGAAAGAAAACATGCTAGCTTAATCTTACCTGCAGCTCTAGCAATTCTTATATAACACATGATCTATGCTTACACTTTACCTATTCACTACACTGATTTGGTGGCGAGCTTCCTCTTTTGTGACTTACATTATGAAAATGGTACTATAGTGATGCGCAAAATCAATATGCACAAATTGTTTGAGATTGTAAGATCCAGACTGTGGGGTGCTACATGATTGAAATATGGAAAGCAACTGGTATGAACCTTAATGGCGTGGAAGTCTTATGGTCCTCAGAAGAAATCAATAAGCGTGCAGGTGAATATTGGCCACTTGTAATGGACATTGCCAGGAAAAATCTCTACTACTTAAAAATTGGAGTTGATGGTAGTCCGTCCGTTAGTTGATATATAGCCTATTCTTCATTGGTATGTGTGCTCTGCTTCTTGTTGATCTATTGTTGCCAGAAGTTTTTTTTATTGGCAATTCAAATGGCATTTTTTTAGCAATGCTAATAGCATCATTATCTCTATTTGGTTCAATTCAATCAAGTAATATAATTCTTTTGTTAATTCGTAGCGTTAGCATGAGCGACATCCAATTAATATATTTTCCATGTCACTGCTCACACATCAATTGATGCTCATCCCATGCCCTTCTTTTCTTATTGTATTTGTTTTGTCAATACAAGACTAAGATAGTGATTTCTTTTCTTGTAGGAGAAGTTGGTCGATTTGCTTTGTCTCGGTTGTCTATGCGGCTGCATTTTCTTTGGATATTGGGTATATTTTCTTATATATGCAAACACCGAGCTTTTGATCTCCTTCCATTCAGTTCGCTCAATATCTCTCTTTATATTTTGTATTGTTTTCATTAGGTTTGATTCATTATAAGTTTAGTTCTATTTTGTCATTGATGCCAAAACATGCAAATTGTCCGTTGTCAACCCCGATGGACTACGATAAAGCTTATTGCACATGTGGATGTTGTTTACAGCGGACTTTCAAGAAATTGATCCTCCAAGAAGGCGAGAAATTTGTTCTTGTTTGGTTTGATACTCCATATAACCAGTGCATATGGTCTTGTGGATAAAATAGGCAAGTATGTTTGAACAACTTCTGCTTTCAAGTAATTTTATCTTCTAATATTGCAAAGGGTTGAACTTATGTGTTATTTATCTATTGTTATTTGCAGGAGTCCGTTGTTAGAATAGTCTTCCCGCCATTTGAGGAGAGTTCTTATGCTACATTTGCCCAATTGGCATCAAAGTTGTTATTTTTGCATCTATTTGAATTTTATTTTGCTATGACACCAAGTTAGAATTGCTTACCTCGTCCATTTGGCCTGAAAGATTGAACTTACATGCATTCACATCATTTTAATGGTCTTTTAATATGGAGAAGCCCCCTCTGTAAAGTTTTGCTACCAAGCATCTCTTTAATTGGTTATTCAATTAAAGTTAACCTACGTTGCGCTGGTGAAGCAAATAATTTTTTTCCTGGCGGAATGTATTTTGCCTTTGAATTTTTTTTGCACAGTTTCAACATGTTTGCTATGTTGATTATTCAATTCAATACTTAAATTGCTCATCCCCTGCCTCACAGGATGTAATCCTCTACCAAGTACCATGAATTGTAGTATTATTATTGCTTGGAAAAGCATTGCGCCAATGTAACAAAATAAGAGTACATTTCACATATTCCTTGCTGTCCAAATTGTAATTTTGGCATAATTCCTGTTTATATGTCATCTGTGTCGATACTTTCTACCTCGCTTGTGGTTGCACGCGTCTTTGCTCTGTGTACGCCGCTCCGGCATTGGCGTGTAAGTGAATGTGATGGTGTCTAATTGGCAAGAGGCCTGTTTTTACGATGGAATCCGCAATGGGACAAGCCGATTGAAGGTGATGGGATGGACGGAGCGACCGAGGATGCGGGGAGGGTGGGATGTTCTGCACTGGTCGGGAGATTCGTGGCCCTCGCCGACAGGGCCATACGGAAGGCAGTGCGTTGGTTGGGAGGAGGCGGTGGAGACAAGTAACAAGAGAAGTAAGAGCTCACGTGCCCAAATTTTCGCTTGTTATGGTCAAAGTGTTGCGTTCTCTGCAGTGTGTTTCGTAGCATGGGATTGGCTATATTTCGCTTGTTTCTCCATGCCATGTATTGTGTTGACGAGTGTCCAGATTGCGAGCAATCGCTTGGTGATGGTGTTGACTTGAGGGTAATTTGAGGGAAACGGATGTTTCATTAAGAGGTAAGACTTGTTTCCACCTTTTTCTTTTTGGAGATCGCATTGGATGTCGTAACTAGAGGTAGAAAGTGCACATTTTAGATAAGTTTGATGAATTATACTTTCTTGAGGTTGTGCAATGATTTAATTCACCTTTGCATCTTATGAAATTTAGGTGGTGTGCATAAAGATATCACGCCCGATGTTCCAAACCGGATCAGCAAAGTGTCTTCTTGAGCAAGGACTCAATCCTAAGGCAAGAGCTGTTTTAGAAGGTAGGAAGTTAACACCTATTAACTTTCTATGTAAATGCCTAAGTGTTTTGTTATTTTGTGCATGATGACATATAGTTAGCTCCGAGTAATTTAGGATTTATTTGTGTCGTGTACCACTAGACAAATGTGTCATAAATAATGAGACATCATAATATATTATTTAGGAAATGTTGAGAATGTCGCTTGTGCCATACAACCAATGTTCCATACTTTGGAATGGGAGGTCGGTGCACTGTCGTGAGGGCTCCATTGGTAAGGCAAGAGCTGTTTTGGGGGACAAACAATTGCAAAAGAAGGTTAGTCGATAAATAAGATATAATTTTGCAAAGTTTTGAATATTTCGGTCAAAAATTCCAAACATGCCTTTACTTTTGAATAATCGCCCCTCTCACAAGCAGATGTGGCGCTTGTGGATGGCATGGAACAATTTCCATTGTTCCAAACCGTTCAGTAGAGTCAGACGGTCGGTGTGGCATCTATTCGTAAAGCTAAGGTCATCTGGAGGAAAATAATACAAGTGAGGGTAAGATTTAATTATTCTGCTATTTGAATTTGTAGTTTATCGCTTTTACCTAATTATTGTACAATGACACCTTTTTTGGTGTTGTGATGGAATTCCTCTCCTATCGTGAAATATGGAGGGTTTTGGTAGGCTGACTAGTCTCGACGCTCCAAACCGGTTCGAGAAGACCGGTGTTGATCGATGAAAGATCTACCGAGAGATCTAGGGCTGTGGTGAAGGAGGAGGTGCTGAAAACAGCAGTAAGATTGGAGTATCTGCTTTTGAATTTATCTCAATTCAATAATTGCTATTAAGTGGTTACTTCTTTGTGTGAAAAGGACATTGGGATACTGACTTCCAGCTTCCCAATGTTCCAAACAGACTAGGAGGCTCGTTGTTGTGTGCCGACCTCGATCTGAAGGCAAGGACAGATTGGAGGAAGAAAATATTAAAAGAAGTGGTAAAAATACACATGGTCTTATTATTTGTTTAATGCATAATGCACAAGATCAACAATTTGCTTCTTTTTTCTGTGAGATCCAGACATGGAGATAATAGTGTATGTGCTACAATTCTTCGATCAAACACCGAGGTCTGCTTTTGACGAATAGCGCTTTGATTATGAATGATGGAATCATACACGAGGGGAGATATTGCAATGCAAGGTATGTGATTTTCTCAAGTTTATTGTAAAATCTTGTCTCTTTTTGTGTCCGTGTGTGTTACCATCAAGTCTCAAAGTCGAACAATATAAAATACTACTATTGATACATCTTAGATGTTATCCATACTGAGTGATCTTTGTCCTCCAATAGAGAACAATCATGGGGATGTCCACTTGCCGTTGTTTCAAATCGGGTTAGGAGGTCGGCCATTAGCAAGAGCTCAATTAAGAGGGCAAGTGCGGTTGGAGCCAAGGAACATTGCAAAGGAATTGGAAGGTAAATTGCGCTCAAAACATTGCACATTATGGTTTTGTAGTTACCGTGTGATAAATGAGGCATGTCTTTTTTAACAAACAATTTTTCTTTCTGTTAGATGAAGCTAATCTAGATGGTGGCCATGCCACTCCAATGTTCAAAACTGGATCAGGAAGGAACGTACAGCGAGATAATTAAGATCAACCACTTGTTGCTTCCATTCTTCCCTAGCTGCGACGTACGTAGTATAAACTTACATGATGAAATTGTCTTGCAATCTTGGTGTCCCGGCAGCATCACCTGCCATTAATTTCTGTGTTGGAGGCGGCGTCCATTTCTGTGTAGGCACATGCTCGGGCTTGGGCCCCTGGATCATCGTCCGGAGCGGCGAGACGGTCGGCGCCTGGCGGATGGCCTGGCGCACCGAGGACGCCTTGCCGCCTTTTGAGTACCAGTTTTTGTTCTACTTCTATATATAATATTTCTAGCCAGATTTTCTCTTCCTATTCTGGTCAAAATAAACCTCACTTGGCAAGCATATATGACAGGCAATACACAAGGATTCCAAGTATTATATGATAGTTCAACAATGGTTAAACGATAGTTCAACAATGGTTAAACCATGAAAGGTCCAATAAACAATTTTAAGGTAAGTAAAGTAGCAATCAGGTCACACTCACAGAAACAATCCGCCTGAGTTTTGCAATGACCATAAACAAAGCGCAGGGCCAAACCATCCCAAATGTTGGCATCTACCTTCCAGAGCCTGTTTTCTCATATGGACAGCTTTATGTCGCGCTATCAAGGGGTGTATCAAGATAAACGACAAGAATTTTGGCCAAACCAAAGAAAGAAGTAGATACCTCAGGGAAGAGCATCAAAAATATTTTGTGTATAAAGACGTCCTAGCATGGTGATGTGGTAAGTAAATAGTCCACAAACACATATTTCCTTACTGTGTTTCATATTTCTTTATGTGACAAAAATGTTTGTTTTCTTTGTAGCCTCAAGTTTAAACAATGTGGGGATGGAGAAAGTCGTCGGTGGGTGAGTCCAATGATGTTGTCACCTTCTCAAAGGATCAGTCGTTATGTGACATTCATTATGTGATAAAAATATTTGGTTATACAATATATGAGATGTGAATCTTAATGAATCTGATTGTTTGTTTTATTTTTTACAAATTTTATCTTGTTTTGTATTTTACCGTAGCGTTAGCACGAGCACACTACTAGTGTGAGTAGCCTGCAAGGCAGAGTGATGCCATGTTTTCCGAAAAGTTACTGGCGAAAAGCTGCCCCGTCTGGGCTTCTCACTATGCAAAGCTGTACCCTTTGGTCTTATCACTACGCAAAGCTGCCCTGTCTAGTCTTGCCACTGTGTAAAGCTGCCCCATTTGGTCTTGTCACTGTGCGAAGCAGCACCCTTTGTTCTTGTCACTGCGTAAAGTTGACTCGTCTGGTCTTGTCATTACGTGAAGCCACACCCTTTGGTCTCTTCACTGCGCAAAGCTGGCCTGTCTGATCTTGTCACTGCACAAAGCTGCCCCACCTGGTCTTGCCACTGCGCAAAGCTGCACCCTTTGGGCTTGTCACTTTACAAAGCTGGCCCGTCTAGCCTTGTCACTACGCAAAGCTGCCCCGTCTGGTCTTATCACTGTGCAAAGCAGCCCTGTCAAAAAGGTCTCACCAACTGAGATCAGAGGAAGCATATGTCTGAATGACACACTGAAGGCTAAGAAGGCCTTCTACAACATCGTAAAACCTATCGTTCTTGTATATGGCTTGTCCTTCACAGTAGTGTACATGCCTAGGTTCCTGTCCTACAGCACCTGAAACATACGAGGAAGGTTGTCGTACGCCGCTTCGAAAGTCCTGAACCATTTTTTCAAAGCCTTCTACTTCGCACATCATGCCTTCGCGTAGCTAATCTTGCACTTGAATTTCTTTTTGATAGCCACCATGATGTTTTTGGCCTTGATGTCCTTCTCCACAATCTCTCCGTACATCAAATTAGCTATAAAGGCAGACGTTAGGTTACAATATCTCAGCAAAATACTGCCGAGAATGCAGGAGTGCGGCTTCACCTTCGAGACAATCTAGTGAGTCTCATACTTCGGTCTAGATGCATACACCCTCCAAGGACAACCGGCCTACTCGCACTTCATGATGTGCTGCTCCTGACTAGATTTCACGACCCAAAAAGTTTGCTTCATAGTTAGGGCCCAAGCTTGATGAAATCCTACAACGATGCCTTGTCAGCAAATATTGAATGCAACCGAATCTTTGTGCCATGATATTCTCACGGTGATTCGTGCTCGTCATGCGCAGCAACACCCTCAGCATCAAACCGATTCCATTCCTACGAGATGAGAGCTTTGTCCTCATTGAAACTATCCTCGTCATCCTCTTGTATAGCTTCCTCTTCAGTCCAGACCATCCGGTCATCGCTTTTCATTTGATGCACTATATACTCCATATGTTCCCCTTCATCAGCCTGTCCTGTAGGCTCCACGACCCTTCTTCCTCTCATCTATGTACCTCATCAGCCTAGTCACGAGCAACTTCCTTTGCAACCACTGTGACACTGACCTCTAGGTCCTCCTCTTGACCAACATGCTGGGTGCCTGAGCTGCTCACACCACCCGGATGATAGCTATCGGTATGGCCTTGTACAACATCTATTGGGCATGGTTGCACAAGCAGCACGCACTTGTATCCACGACGTTGGCAGTCTTGCACAAACCTCTTCCACGCAACAGTGCACATCAATGTTCTCAACTCACATCTAATATCTATGGGAGATCGGCTCCAAAACCCTTGTATAACGACGCTGCACATCTTAGAGTCCAAGGAGAAGCTCCGGGTGAGCCAGAGCATCATATCTGCAATTCGAGTATTCTTGTTGTTTGGGTGTACCAAAGTGACTTGTGCAAACTGCTCAAGTCAACACTATTTGGACCTTCACAAACGGTGCCCACACTGTAATGCACTTTCAATATAGTGGGTATCAGCATTTCTGATGTCTGCCTGCAAATACTTTCAATATTCCAACTAGTCAATTCACATCACATATTATAGAAGTATTGTTGTACTGTAATTTACATTCCTATGACCGTTCGTCTATCATGATCAACTACACTATCCTCATAGCATAACCCATCCTTGTTCGCACCGACACCGCTCCTTTTCCTCCGACCCAATAAGCATCAATTCCCTATCAGCTCCCACTCGCACCGATGCCACTCTTCTCTCGTTGCTCGAGCTCTCTCCTACTGTAAATAATTCCTAATGGGTTTCAACAATTTACATGACATACTGATTTAGATGCCAATGTACCAGTTCTAACGGTATGCGTGAATTTTCAATGTATGAACGGCATTACATTCATTCGTAATTAATCATAAATGTTACGTAATAATGTTTCGCATGAAGTGAACTATTTACTTTGTACAAAAGTATTGACTAAATTTTGAACAACTATAATTTTCTACGGATGCTTATTTTGTACATAATATTGACTAAATTTTCTACAACCTGAATTTTCTACTAATTCTAATTTGCTACGGATGCTAATTTTTTACAACTATAATTCTCTACAAATGCTAATTTTCTACAACTATATTCACTAAATTTTATACAACTATAAGTTTCTACGGATGCTAATTTTCTATAACTACATTGACTAAATTTTTTACGACTTTACTTCATACGAAAGTTGTACTATTCTTTTCTACAGCTATAATTTTCTATGGATCCTAATTACACACTAAACAAACTATTTACTTCATACAAAAAATATTGACTACAACATACAAAAATTTTACCTCGCACAAATAGCGAAACCTCTCCTTCTTTCTCTCCCTTTCCTCGCCTCTCCTCTCTTTTTCTTCCCTCTTTCCCTTCTCCTTTCTCTTTTCGCGGCGAGGCGTCCACGATGGAAATGGCCTGGGGCTTGGCCAGAGGCCGATTTATATGTGCGTCCAATCGCCGAACGGTTAGGCGATTGGAACTGCAGTCGCCCAACGGTTGGGCGACAGGTCCCAGTTGCCTGACTGTTGGGCGATTGCAATTATGTCACCCAACGGTCCACGAATAGCCTCCGTGCCGCGCGGTTGTTAGGCGACATATTCCAATTGCCCAACGGTTCGGCGATTAGAGGTCATTTCTATAAAAAATTTTGCGCAGGTATATTTTTGTAATTTCAATTAAAAATTGGATTATTTATAAAAAAAATTCGGGAAGAGAGATACCCTATATAAGGGAGAACAAGGCGGTTCTGTGACCGAAAGCTCCAACCTGGCTGTGCCAAAGTGAGCATTGCATCCAGGGCGGCAAAAGAGCAGGTAGATAGATGTGCCGCTGATGCAATGCAGTGCAGCGCGCAGAGGTGGCTGGCGAATGTGGAAAGCCTGACCATTAGTTATGTTTTATACAAGAATATACCGGTTGTTTCTTCTTCTCTCAGCAAAGTAGGTTCAAAAGCAGGTGTGTGTGTGTGTGTGTGTGTGTGTGTGTGTGTGTGTGTGTGTTTGACACAAGAATATATCGGTTGTTTCTTCTTCTCTCAGCAAAGTAGGTTCAGAAGCAGGTGTGTGTGTGTTTGACACAAGAATATACCGGTTGTTTCTTCTTCTTTCAGCAAAGCAGGTTCAAAAGCATGTGTGTGTGTGTGTGTTTCATTAACCTTAAAGAAAGTGCTTCAGGTGATTCTATTGCATTCCATTTAGATGGAAGTTGTTGATTCAACTTTAAAGTCATTTTTTTAAGCACGAACGTATCGTCTGTATTATCTGAATGGGTTAATGTTATGGGTGGACGGTCGGTGCACGAAGCTTACTAGTATAGAATGTACAAATTTCTTTGAAATCACGCCTTTGGATAGAGCATTAATTTAGTCCTCTCGACCAGACATACTATCTATTGTTTTTTGTTTGACCTAGCATGAATTGAATTTGAATTTGGAATTTTTTTTAAGTGGCGACATACTGAACCAAGTAATACGATTGCAAAATTACCAGAGCATTCATCTTGTAATACGACACTAAATCCTGTTATTACAGTTGCAGAATCCCATCAGCTCGCTTCACAAATCCAGCAAACAAACAGTTTAATCATTGCAATCCTAAAATAATAACAGAGCATCCAACAAGATCCTCTCCATCATGTATAGCATAAAACAATCAACCGTCAATTTAGTCATATGCTACAACTAAAAAACAATAGGTAGAGTTTGCAACATTCGAGCACTCATATTACAGACACTGCATAGTAATGTCTACAGCTTGCCATATCACATAGGCACATGATTAGAAATAATCTTCTCAACTCATGATATCTAACAACCACCCCACTCAATTAATTTCTTCCCTCTTACCTCATCTCCTCTCTCTTTTTTAACAATCTCTATTCTCTAGCTTTCTTGGTCCTCTCAAATAGGTAATATCTTGCATGAGACACTATTATCATCTCTCTTCCTTAATTATCCTCCCACATCAATCTTTTACTTATTTTACATGCTATGGACACTGCTTACATCACTCCATTAGGAGTGCCCTTACAACGCATCATCCATCATTCCCATCGAGAGCCTTCGCAATTTTTTACACCCATGAAAGGACCAGTACTAATAATGCAAGATTAAAAACTATATGACCATGTGGTGGCAACTTCATATCGTGTGATGACTATTTGACTTTGCTTATGCTTTATTAACAAATTTGAGTCTGATTTTGTGACTTTTGATCTTTGGTTTTGCTGTCTAGTAGACAGCGGTCTGACCGACCTACAAAGGCGATCTAATCGCTGTGCAAAAGCAGCTTGACTAACAAATAGAGGCGATCAGACCGATGTTCGGTGTGATCGGCCATGGGAGGCTATCCGACCAGAGGCTGTCAGGCAATTTGACTGGCATGGGTGCCGCGGTCAGACCGATCTTCTGTTACCATAAGTTCTTAAGTCAGTATGTGGTGGTTCGACCAGCCATTAGTTGGTGGTCAGGTCGGTTAGTGCTGAGTTGAGTGAGTAGTTGGTTTTGGTTGTTTTAGACATGATGTGAGTAAATACAAGTGTTTGTCATGGCATGAGTACATGCAAGTGTTAGTCATAGTATGAGTCCATGCATTATGGGAATCTTGACATGGGAGTCAAGTGGTTTATGTTTGCATCGGTTGTGTTGATGAGTGTTAAGTGCATGTCACTTGCGCTAGGAATGGTTGCTTGTTCTTTGATACGCAAGGCGGTTGGTGATTGTTGCTGTTAACGGCAAGACCAAGGCTAGAGGAGGTGCCTTAAGGCCATAGTATGTCATGTAAGTCAGAGTGGGACGTCATCTCAAGTGGAGAAGCATGGAAGAAAGACAAGAATCATGATAAGGCAAGTGTATGCATGTGGTGTGTCATTGAACTTGGGCATTTCAAGTGGTGATGGTTCTTGAAGCAAGCATACGATCTTAGTGGCAAGTCATTGGGCATCATGGATTTCATGTGGTGGTTGCTTTGAGGAGAAGCACTGTGAAGGCTGATGAGTGGCAATTAAGAAAATGTCTAATAATGGGTGGAGAGGTGGTTTGCAATACCGCAGCGGTGGTCTAAGTGGTTTAGATCATGTCTTAAAGGATGGAGCATCTTATCGGGTTATTAAAGCCATGTAGAAGTCATGCTTGAAAAGCATACAAGTGTGTATGATCAGTATAAAACCCATTTGTATGTGGGTTACCAAGTTTCCCATTTGTAAGTGGTTATATCTACTGCATTGAGTTGCTAATACTAGGGGAAGGTTTTAAGCATTCATTCACCTCCCCCTGACTCGCCATACCCGATAATACAATTGGTATCATAGCCTGATTAACTCTTCTTCTTATATCGTAATTGGTCTTTTGAGCAATGGTGTCGAAGAAGTATTCCAACAAGTCTTATGTCTTTGATAGGGTCTACTATCCCTATTGGAAGACAAGCATGGTGATGTATATCCAGGCTCAAGGCCAAGCCATTTGGAACAAAGTGATAAATCCTTTTGTTGTACCTGCTAATGACATATTCCTCAATGCTGCCATGACAGCTAAGAGGCAAACGCTAAGGCACACAATTTCTTGATCGAAGGCCTACGGAGAAATGAGTTCAATAGGGTGGCTCATCTTGCATTCGCACGTGAGATCTGGACAATTGTCGCAGCTCAGCTGCTTATTCCAAAAACTAGGGTAAACAAAGTTAATTTAATTTAAAATAAAAACCAGTGTTATTTAGGTTGTCTGAGTTTTGGATTTTATTTGCTAGTTTTTTTGGCTTTTAAAAGGCTTCTCCCTGAAAATTAATTTAGGTAAAAACCATAAAATATTATTAAATTGAGGATGATTTGAATTTTTGTAAAAATCCTACATCAAATTAATTATTCGAAAGTGCTTGACTATTTGGTTTTACTGGAGTTTAAAAATCAATTTCAAAATTTAAAAGTATTTTAAGTATAAAATTAAAAGACCAACTTAAGTTGAAAATATTTTTCCTAAGTCCAAAATAAGTACAAGAACTTCTGTAAATATTTTGGAATTTATTTATTATTTTTTGAGCCTTTTTGAGTTTTCTCGAGCTTATTGACAATAAAAGAGATTGAAACTTTCTCTCCCTCTCTCCTGGGCCGACGTTGGCCGACCCAGATCACTCCTCACGGCCACGCAACGCAATCCCTGCTGCCCGCGCCTCCCCCTTCCCTCTCTCTCCACACATGCTCGGGATTTCTTTGCCCCGCCACACGGCGTCCATCCGACCCCTTCCCATCCCTCTCCCTCTCCTCTCTCTTCTCTCTCTCCCACTCGGCCCACTTGTCAGCCTCTCCCTCTCCCGCCGACATCTCGACCCCACCACCTCCTCGTTCCTCCCAATTCCCCCTTCTCTTCTCCCTCCATGCGCCACCACCACAATGATCGTTGCCCCGCCCTCGTCTTCCCCGCCGCTCCTTCCACCTCCGCATAGCTACCACCTTCTTCTCTTTCCTTCCCCACAAATCTCGTGCCCACTCATCCTCTTTTTCATGCCGTTCCTCCCCTTTGCAACCGCTGTTCCCCATTCTACGGTGAGCAATTCTCCCGCCTGACCTCCCCCTTGGCCCTATAAAAGCTAGCTCCCTCCACTCCCACCACCACACCACCCTCCCCACGCCCTATCTTTTTTCCCCTGTGCCCCAAGGATTCCCTGCGCCGTGTTACCTCTCTCCACCATCAACGAGCACCTACGACGAGGAATTGGTGCCATTGCGAGCCGCCTTGAGCCTCGGCGTTGCCACCTTTGGCTTCCCCACGCCTCTACGAACACCCTCCGCCACCAAGTTGCACTACCACAACCCCCCGACTCACCAGAGTCCCAATCTTCATTGCCACCTTCGCCGTCACCAGCCATCTTAAGTCATCCTCGTGCATCATGCCCAGGTGAGTCAGAACCGCCGTGGCATCCTCTCTCATGCACTACTCACTGAGCCCTACCGTGGACCGCACCACCAGCAACCACTGGTTCCCATGCACATCGTCGGTCGATGATGCCACCTCAGTGCACAGCTCCAACGTGGCATGCCACACAGTGCCACATGGCACGCCACCTCATCGTGCAATACCCACATCCGAGCCACGAGAACAACTAGTAGCGCATCAGCTCCTAGTCCACATGGCAGACATGCCAACCACATGGCAGCTACATCAGCCAATTGGGCTGAGTCAGCAGCCACATGTATGCCACGCCAGCACATGCCTCCTCCATGCCATGTCATCACCACATGTCTGCCACCTAGTGGTCACATCAGCAAATTGAGTCTAGTCAGCCGCCACATAAGTGCCACGCCCCACCCCCATGCCACCTCGATCTCTCCCTCAGTCCATGGACTCGATCCACAAGGATCAGGCTCACATGTCAGTCTAAGTGTCGAAAAATTTAAAATTTAGTTGACATCATCATGATGTCATAAAGCCATTTTCTTTAGGAAAATAATTCGACCGAAAATGTAATTCCTTTGCTAATGTCATAATTCCCTTTTCCCTAGAAAAATAATTCCAAAAATTCAAATTTACTCATTTCTTTAGAATTCAAACTTCCAGGAGTTCGTTCTCCTTCATCCTAGCTCTGATTGAGCCATTCAAAATTTTAAATTCATAAAAATTCCAATCTATCCATTTATATCCTCTTTTTGAAATTTTGGAGTTTATTTGAATTTGTTTGGAGTTTATTTGAGTTTGGTTGGTTATTTTCACATGTAGACTGCAATGATTCCGAGGAATTCTACTATAATAATTCACACCAGTTAACGGAGCAAGGCAAGTTACACACCTTGATCATATTGATTCTAGTTTATAAATAAAATTATGTTATTTTAAATTATTCTGCGTGCATATTTTTATTCAATGTATTTTAATTCAGCTTTTAACTTAGCTATTGACTACTATTAATACCCCGTCCCCCGTTCATATTGATCCTCATATACCTTCTTATCCTAGAATAAAACTCTAGTTAGTACACTAGTATTAGCTGGAACATTTTGTAGCAAATATTTAGACATGCATAGATATAACTTTAAGTTTGGGATAATCTTTTCACATAAAATGATAAGTTTTAAAACTGTATTCTTGACTTCAGTGAGTTAGGAAGGTTTATGAAATGTTTCAAAATAAAATATAAAACTTAGTTTAGACTTAGACAAATGGTTAGGTGGTGGATGCTTACTAGCATACATTGTTGCTTAGTGGCTCAACGTGGGTGCTAGACACAAGGGGTATGTGGGAAGTGCCAAGTCAATTAAGGACAGGTCTGTCAACTACCATAAGGCTGGTATGAGACAATTCTGGCTAATTCATTTGCGGGTCCCAATCTGAGTCTCGCTACAGGTTCAATGTGAGTGGCATAGGCCGCGAGAAATCTCACACGGCATAAGAGGGTTTCCTAATCTGGTGGATTTCTTATTGGAGTAAAACCTTAATAGAGGCATGACCAAGTGATAGCTTTGCATTGTAACGGCCTTATCATGATCTTTTCATCGCACACCTAAGAAAATGTGCTAATCGTGTGGCAATGTGAGTTAATTATGTCTTGTGTGTAAAGTTGTACCACCTCTGTAGAGTGTATAAACTATCCTGGATAGTCGTGCCCACAGTCATGAGTATGCTGAGTAAAGTTTTTCACGGATTAGACTTTATATTTCAAAATGGTTTATCAAAGGCTTATACATAGATGGAATCCATATGAAATCTTTTGAAAAAGATAGTTTGGCTGGGATACCAGTGGTTAAGTTAGTGCCAGTTCAGAACCTACGCTAACATTATTAATTTACTTAAGTTACTCTTTTTATTTACTGTATTAAATTTAGCTATTTCCTATCTATTTACTATATTTCTTTAAAATCCTGTTTTACGCTCAAATAACCATATATACCCTCCTTTACTAGCCTTGCATTATTATTGCATTTTTCGTGTAACTTATGGAGTACAACTTTGTATTCACCCTTGCTATCTCTACTTAAAGGATGATTGTTTCAACTATGGTGAGGACCAGGATGAGTAGGTCGTGTCTTACTATCATTTGCCTATGGGCAAGTTTATTGGGCTTCTTTCGCTTTGGCTTTTTATTCCGCTGCTATTATTTAAGTTTGGCTTATGAGTCGTGGATGTAAACTTTGGCCATCAGACCCATATTTAGTTAATCGATAAATATCATTATAGTTGATATTTATCTTTGCTATCTACTGTGTACGTTAGCTGATCCTAGACTAGAGCGATTTACACAGAGAATCCGGAGTTGTTACTCCAGGATTGGACAAAGATCCTCTTAGATTACCATGAGGGAAGTCAAAAATCAAGAAAATGCACGAGACCCAGTTGAAGAAAAACTATTAGAAGCTGAAGATGAAATCTGAAAAATCCATCGATTCCTTCTTTGGTAGATTCCATAATATCCTAAGTGATCTAATGTCTATGGGAGTCACTTAGATGCTAATAATGTGGCTCATGCTCTTAGTGCTCCTTGTGTTATTGTTAGCTTCTGATTCGGCGAGCGGTCAGACCACCCTGACTGGTCCGATCGGTGACGCCTGTGGTCAGATCGACCGAATTGTCCAACCACTCTCTAGCCGATGATCAGACCAATGCGATGATCAGACCAGTGAGACATCGCTGTCTCGAGCGATCTTTGTGATTTTTGACTTTTGGCTTTAGAATAGCTTGTAGACTTGAGTTTTTCGCTATATTGAGTTGCTAATACTAGAGAGGAGATTTTAAGAAGTTATTCAAACCCCCTCTCATTCGTAATATCTGATACTTAAAATAAAACCATCCATTTGGACAGTAGAAAAACCATCCCATTGGAGTTGGCCAATAATGCCCCCACTCGAATCAACATCATATATGGACATGGTCCATTGTGCTGTATCTGAAAAGGCACCCATCATATTTGATTGATCAAGATATCTGGGCGGTTGACCCACACATCACAAGGTTGCCGACGCTAACAGTTCCCGCAGAACAGAAGAACCTCTTAACGGACCAGCGTCATTCAGTAGACAGTATTTTCTCAACTTGAGCTACCCTGGAAGATAAAAGAACGTCAGACTACTTGTTGCCACAATGCTTGACTGCTCAATCCGGTCCAGGCAAGCATTATCCTGTCATCCTGATGATATGCTGATCTCATGGTGGCTACGCACACAAATTCCGAACAGCATATATCATGTCTGGCAATCAATTATATCTACATATTTCAATTGGATAAGAGGGAGGAAAACATGCAAGATAACATGCTGTGAGAAAAAGTCTCAACCATCATCAATTTAGGGAACTTCAGTATGGGACTTGACATGTTGTAAATATAAGTCATTTTTAGTCGCAACTCGCGAATGGCGATAAAAGGCAACAGTCTTGTCATCTTAAAAAGGATAACATTCAATCTACAGGGACAAACATATGCTATAATATTGGCTCTATTAATCAGATAAATACGAGGAATTCAAGGAAAAATTGGCCTCAATTTGATGCCACATATATGAATAACGCGAGTGCCATAAATTTTTGAAGGGGTAAGCATTTGTTGTTACTAGTTACACCATTCTTTTAAGCTCAAACAGATGACCAGAAAGAGAGATCTGCGATATGTTAAAACCTAGACAGCCTGTCAGTACATGTGCTAACTGACACTGCAACAAATAGTTTCCTAGATGGGTGTAGGACTGGTTCAATTTAAAGCTTGGCTGCCTAGTAGGTTAAAATATTGGTACCAGTCCAGATTATGATCCTTAGTATTAGATATATGTATACCCTTTCTTGTAACACAAGTTGTACATGGCTATATATATGAAAGTCACCCCCCCCCACATTGGGTGTGTGGTGTTCCCCTAATCCTCTACATGGTATCAGCTTAATTCCTGGGCATCTTCCGCTGCCCCCTCCCCTCTATCTCACCCGCCGCCACCCTCCTCTGTTTTCTAGGGTTTCTCAACCCGAAGCCTCCTCCCACCTCAGCCATCGCCGGCGGGCCCCCTAGGCGGCTCTCCCTGGCCGTCGCCTCCTTAAAGCTGTCGCTGCCTTTCCCAGACCGCCGCCTCCTCTGTCTTTTTAGGGTTTCTTAACCCGCCGCCGCCGCTCCTCTGTTTCAGCCCTAGCCGCCGCGCCAGCCCTAGCCGCCGCGCCCACCTCCTCCCGGCCGCAGCCTTCCTCCACTGCCGCCGTCCACCCCAGCGCGCTGCCTTCCTGTCCGATCTTCCATCTCGCCACAATGCCGAATGAATCCCAGGTCGATCCAAACACCAGCAGCGCAATGAACACTCTCCCCGTCGGACCGATCATCGTCGCTCCCTACGCAACAATCGCTGTCCACTCTCATGTTCCTGTCGTCCTCGAGCTGAAACACCCAAACTTCCACAAATGGGCGCCCTTCTTCAAATCCTTGCTCGGAAAGTTCGGGCTCCGCGGCCACATCGACGGCACTCTACCGGCAAATCCCAATGATCCCCAGTGGTTCATGGACGATTCCTGCGTCCACAGTTGGCTTCTCGGCTCGATCGCCACCGACGTCCAGGACCTTGCAATGGCGCACGATCAATCAGCACGTCAACTTTGGGTCGCCATAGAGGGCCTCTTTATGGCCAACAAAGAGCCTCGTGCCGTCTTCCTGCATGAGGAATTCTCCTCGATGAAGCAGGGAGATCTCTCCATCAACGACTACTGCCAGCGCATGAAGACCATCACCGATGCTTTGCGCGATGTCGGCCATGCTGTCTCGCCATCGCAGCTGGTCCTCAATCTCCTTCGCGGCCTCAACCCGCGCTTCTCCAGCACGGCGGACAACATCGCCGACACCACGCCGCTCCCCGACTTCAACACCGCGCGCGAGAAGCTCGTCCTCAAGGAACTTCGCCTCGCCAATGAAGGCAAAGTTTCCTCTGAGACCGCTCTCTTCGCCCGCTCGCCCACATGCGGCACGGCTTGCGCTCTGCCTCCACGTGTTTCGGCGCGGCGCAAGGACAGAGCGGTCAGCAGCCCTCCTCCAACCGACGCAACAATAAGAAGGGGGTGGCAATCGCAGCAGCGGCACCGGCAAAGATCGGCAGAGCGGCGAGGTGGTCGCGCGACCAACAGCGGCGCCACCACCCTTCGTGCGTGTGGTATGCCGGACCTCTGCCGGACAAAGGCGGTGCCGTGGTTTGGCGGCGGCCGCAGCATCACGCTGGCGCGGCGTGGTCTCCTCGGGCCACCTCCACGAGCTCATACGGCCTTCACGCCGCCCAATTCTCCTCCCGCCAGCATGCAAAGCAGCGATTCGCTCCCGCCGCCGGAGCATCTCGAGAATGACGGTTGGGACCAAAGGGTCTCATAGCCGCTCTCAACCGGATGGCTGTTCACGGTGCTAGTCCTCGGGTGCTCGACACGGCGCTCGTCCCATATGACCTCTACAGATGGTATATTACTCACCCGCCTCCTCCTTCTTCTTCGTCTATCACTTGTGGGCAATGGTCACTCCATCCTCATTACAAGTCGCGAACTTCCATCCTTTCCACACCGCCACTCCCTTTTACCTCAACAATGTTCTTGTTGCACCACTCTTGTGCGCAATCTTCTATCGATTAAATCGGTTTACGTGATAATAATCGCTCAATTGAATCGACGCTTACGGTTTCTCTGTCAAGGACCCATGGGCGGGACGCGTGATTCTTATTTGCAATAGCGGCGGGACCTCTACACCATTCCTTCATCACCTTCCACCACCGCTAGTTGCAGCCTCGCTGTCTCGTCCACCTTATGGCATCATCGCCTGGGTCATCCAGCCACCTCCGCCGTTGCGTCTCTTCAAAACATGTCGGTTATCACGTGTAATAAAGCACCGCGTTCCTTGTGTCATGCGTGTCAGCTTGGCAAACACACGCGTCTGCCTTTTACTAGTTCAATGTCCACCACGTCAAAACCTTTTGATTTAATTCATTGTGATGTATGGACATCTCCAATTCTTAGTACTTCGGGTTACAAATATTATTTGGTCATGCTTGATGATTTCATTCATTTTTGCTGGACCTTTCTGTTGCGTCACAAATCCGATGTCTATGGTCATTTTGTTGCTTTTGTTGCATACGCTCAGACTCAATTTGGTTATATTCCTAAGTGCTTTCAGGCTGACAATGGCACTGAGTTCGTTAATCATGCCATGTCCACCTTCTTGTCGAGTCGCGGCATTCTCCTTCGCCTTTCTTGCCCATACACTTCTCAGCAAAATGGCAAAGCCGAGCGTATGATCCGCACTATCAACAACACCATCCGCACCCTCCTCATACATGCCTCCATGCCGCCGGCTTACTGGGCCGAGGCGCTTGCCACCACCACATATGTGCTAAACCGCCGTCCTTCCTCTTCCATCGGCAACAAAATACCATACCAACTCCTTCATCACTCCGTTCCAGATTACTCGCACCTTCGCGTGTTCGGTTGTCTGTGTTACCTCAACCTTAGTGCCACGACTCCCCACAAACTCGCACCTCGTTCCGCTCCCTGCGTTTTTCTCGGTTATCCCTCTTCCCACAAGGGTTACCGGTGCCTCAATATATCTACGCGTCGCGTGTTCATCTCCCGACATGTCGTGTTTGATGAGTCGGTGTTTCCGTTCGCCGCAACACCGTCTGGTGCTTCTTCGCTTGATTTTTTGCAGGACGCTCCTTCCGTTGCGTCGGTCGCTCCACCTTCGGGTGTCGAGCAGCCGCCTTCTTCCTCGGTTGCTCCTGAGCAGCCGCTACTCGACGACCCGGCCATCATCTTGGCCGGACCTGCTGTGCATCCCGCAAGACGTCTCACCCAGGTTTGCGCTCCGGGCGGGACAGGCCGCTTCGGCGCCGTTTATCAGCGACGGCCGTCACAGCCAGCACCACCGACACCACCTGCTGCAGCGTCCGCGGCACAACCTCACGCAGCAATCGACCGCCGGTTCAACATGATGTTCCAGCGCCGTCCGCCCCCTACACAAACGGCCGACACTAGCCCGTCGGCCGTTGGACTGCCGGCCGGGGATGCCGCTCCTCCTGCGGTGCAACCGCAGCATCCCGCAGCAACGGCAGCCTGCCCGCCTCCACCGCCCGCCACCGGAACCTTGCAACCGTCTCCTCCTGAGCGGCGGCCCATGACTCGTTTGCGAACGGGGGCAGTGCAGCCTGTCAACTACCGGAATCTCTCCGCTACGTCGACTTCTCCACTGCCAGCCAACTACCGCAGCGCGTTGGCTGATCCCAACTGGCGTGCTGCCATGGTGGAAGAGTACCAAGCTCTCCTCGACAATGGCACTTGGCGCCTAGTGCCATGACCACCTGGCGCCAACATTGTGACGGGCAAGTGGATTTTTAAACACAAATTCCACTCCGATGGATCGCTTGCCCGCCACAAGGCTCGTTGGGTTGTTCGCGGCTTCTCCCAGCAGCCGGGTGTCGACTATGACGAGACGTTCAGCCCGGTGGTCAAGCCGGCCACCATCCGCGTTGTGCTAAGCATTGCTGCATCGCGGGACTGGCCTATTCATCAACTCGACGTGAAGAACGTCTTTCTTCATGGCGACCTTGCGGAAACAGTCTACTGCCAATAGCCGTCCGGCTTCGTCGACCCTTCGGCCCCTGACTCCGTCTGTCTTTTGCACAAGTCACTATACGGTCTCAAGCAGGCTCCTCGAGCATGGCACTAGCGGTTTGCTTCATACATCTGCGCGCATGGCTTCACGGCGGCGAAGTCTGACACGTCTCTCTTTATTTATAAAGATCGAGATGATGTCGCCTACCTGCTGCTCTACGTTGACGACATCATCTTGACGGCGTCTTCCCCGACTCTTCTACGTCGCATCACCAACCGGCTCAGCTCCGAGTTCGCCATGACGGACCTCGGTGCTCTCCACCACTTCCTCGGCATCTCCGTCATGCGCTCCTCCGACGGCCTACTTCTGTCCCAGCGACAATACGCCGTTGATCTTCTTCAGCGGGCTGGCATGGCCAAGTGTCACCCTACAGCGACACCTATTGACTCTCGGGCCAAGCTATCCGCCATCGACGCGCTTCGCCGACAACCCCTCGAGTGTCGGAGTCTTCTTTGGCGCTCTCGATGCCTTACTCTCACTCGTCTCGGACCTTGCCTCGCCGTTCGGCAAGTCTGCCTCTTCATGCACGACCGCGGAGCGCGCGCTTGCTCGATCAAGCGCATCCTGCGCTATGTGAAGGGCACCCTCGACGCAGGCCTACATCTCGGCACTACCAATGTGGCCTCCATCACTGCCTACTCGGCGGGCCGGGCGTGCCACGACTCTCGGCGTTCCACCTCGGCTCTCGCATCTTCCTCGGCGACAACTTGGTCTCCTTGTCTTGAGCGGCGGACTCGATGTCCCGTTCGGTCGGCGAGGCCGAGTATCGGCCGTTGCTCATGCGATTCTTTGAATCTTTCTTGCGCGACGATTGCCGAGAGCTTCATGTCTCGATCCCTTCGGTGACTATTGTCTACTGCGACAATGTTATTGCAGTCTACATGACAGCCAATTCGGTTCATCACTGTCACACGAAGCACATCGAGATTGACATCCACTTTGTCCGCGAGAAGGTTGCTTTGGGACAAATCCGTGTGCTTCATGTTCCCTCCGCACATCAGTTCGCGGACATCATGCCTAAGGGACTACATGTACAATTGTTTAATGATTTTAGGTCCAGTCTCTGCGTCTAGTTCCCTCCCGCTGTGACTACGGGCGGGTATTAGATATATGTATACCCTTTCTTGTAACACAAGTTGTACATGGCTATATATATGAAAGTCACCCCCCCCACATTGGGTGTGTGGTGTTCCCCTAATCCTCTACACTTAGGTACCTAAAATATGATGCTCATTAACACACCAAAAAAAAAAAATACAGAACTGCAGTAGCTGCAACAGATTCATTCTAACCGGAACAATGATCAATCCAAGGAGCTCAAAAAGAAAGAAATTGAACAACCCACATGAATCCACTGCAGCTTCACTTCTAAAACGACGGGGCGTGCTTTTCTTTATTCGGCATATGAATGAATGAATTAAGTGGATAAGTGATTAATAGAATTGTATTGATTTGGCCATGGTATCTCTATAAAACAGCTCCAGCAAAAGGAATGGCTCTAAAAAAGTAGAAGGTGCTAAGCTTGCACAGTAAGAAGATACATCACAGATCAAACAGATCCGTGGATAAAAAATATGACAATGCAATTGGCCATTGTCAAGCAACAGGCTGCAATTCTTCAGTAACATAACCTTGGAAAAGGGTGTCATATCTCAAGCTCCTCGTGACATCAAAGAAATGCGCTACAGCTTCTTCCGGTGATTTTACAAGAACACCATGGCCCAAGTTAAGTATATGACCTTTTGGACCAGCTGATTTCACAACCCTGCAGAGTAGAAAATGAGGAGATACAATCATTAGCACTTCCTAGTGCTGATCCTAGAAAGGTATTTGGGAAATTATGACTGGAAGGTGCAGCACAGTTAGATGATTGTGCATCAACTGATACAAGTCCTATTCTATGCAACATAAAACAAACCTCAAGGGCTTGAAATTGCAGCACTTATACATGTTCCACAGGATTAGTAACAAGATGAAGAAAGGGACTGCAACATCCTAAGGTCATGTACTCATGTGAGGTGATCATCTTTTTATTGTTCTACAACCAAGAGTTGAAGACATTTAAAGATGAACACTGCAGATAATTTCATTGGTGCGCAACTGAACACATGCTTCAGTAAATGAAATCAGCTGGACAAACTGTACAGCTGAACTGAGATGATCAAAGATGGCGTTACTAGGAAAGAAGATCATCGATGTGAAGGCATAACATGAATAAATGATAAGAAAACATATAATCCGGACTGAGAACTTCGGGAGGCCTCATTGATTAATTGATAAATTGGTCCAAGTGTATCTATCAAAAATTCAAATGAGCATAAATTAAGTCCATGATGAAGACCTAACGAACCTATGAATTTCATCAGTCAATACTGGTAATGGGGAAAATAGATATGCTGGGTCCACATTCCCTTGTACACTAATTCCATTACCAAGGCGCCTCCTTCCATCTGCCATGTCCACCGTCCAGTCAAGCCCAATAACATCAACTCCTGTGTCCTTCATGCGCTCGAGCAAGCCTCCATTTCCATTTATATATAGCACAAGCGGTACATGAGGGCATTCTGTCTTAATCTTATTCACAATCTGCCAATGAAATAGTTTCATGAGGTTCTAAACAGAATCAACAGGTTCTAACTCTTGCCAACTTTACAAAATATCGAGCTGAAGGGTTAAGGCCATGTTCCTATTGGCTTCTAAAAACCGCTTTTTTACAGTAAATATCTTTTCTACAATACTTAATTTTCAAACGGGGTATCTTTTTAAGGTGAGGTTTACTAGTTGATTATAGTACATACTGCAATGACTTCATTATATCGGCCAAAATCGTACGTAAATCTCTCTCTACAAGTTGTTACTATTTATAAGCCAAAACCAAAAGCTAAAACCAAAAGCCAATATGAACGGACCTTAAATTAAAATCGTTTAGCTCGGGCAACATATGCTATGCAATCACCTTTTGCAATCGACACCAAATTAATATGAAAAATTCCAAGTAAAAAATCTAGATGTACTTCTCAATTTACTGTACCGATGTATAAAATTTAAGGTCAAATTCATTCTATACTAACACCCTGCTCAAAAGAGCTTTTTTTAGTGGCTTATGGCTAAAAAGCACAGTAGCTGGCTGAAAAAACACTGTAGCTGACGGAGGCCTATTTAGCATAATTAAATTTAAAAATTTTAAAAATAGAACATATTAGCCCATCACGTATAATGTAAACAAATACAAGAAAAATAAGAACCAGCAAAAAAGCTAAAAAAACCAAAAGTATAGAAAAAGACAAAATTTATGAATAGTGCAAAATAAGCCAAAAACCAGAAGCTCAAGCCGAAATGAGCAGGGTAAGAGTAAAAAAAAATGAGAACAATCAGACAAAGGGTAAACCAAAAGGAAAAGAGAAGGACAAATGCCAATATTCACAGAAAACTTACCCTTTTTGTTTCTTCTAATACATTTTGAATTTGAAGTTGAAATTTTATAGGATGCTGGAACACTCCATAGATTACATCATCAAATTTTTTCCAGAATTTTTCGTGTTAATTTGGTACCCAAACCGGAAGTTGTGCACCACAAAGGGTGATGACATAGCATATGTTGCCTTTCGCTTGTATTACATATTCCTTTAAAAGTGCTGGAGCTGAAGGAAATCACCATTTATGATCAAAATTAACTCAATAATATGCACTAAGGAAGTAAGGATGGTAGCAGTCTTGAGTGTAAACTCAACTGTAGCAAAACATAGTATCCAAATGCATTTATATGACAACATGTTGCTGACATGAACATCAGTTTCTGAGTGTTTATAAATGATTGATTCTTTCTATGTTCATTATGTTTATGTGTTCCTTCGTAGGTTATGGAGGAACTTGTAATCATAATTATACCTTACCTAGTCTCGTTAAGTGTGCTATCAGCAGTTGCAAAGAGTTATAGTAATAGATCGTACCAGAAGTATTTGATTACAAAGTACAAACATAAAGAAAGATATTTTTCAACAGATAATGAACTTCAAAATATTTAGTGCCCATGATCATTGATGCTCTATTATACAGTGCAGCTCCAACCTGGCTGACACTAGAGATGCCACCCACCATGTCATAAGGAAACACATAAGAGCAAGAAAAGGGAGGAACAGTTACCTGTTTGATATATGGTTTTGACCAGTGCTCCCACACATGGGGTGGAAGTTGCCCACCCCATGAATCAAATATTTGTATACATTGAGCCCCAGAGTTTACTTGGTAAATGATATAGTCAGATATCGCTTCTGAAAGGTGAGAGAGAAGGCCCCTCAAGACACTTGGTGCTGTGTGGCACATGCTCTTTATATTTGTATAAGTGTTGGTCATCCCCCCTTCAACAACATAAGTTGCAATTGTCCATGGGGCCCCCACAAATCCTAGCAAAGCAGCTTTTCCATCAATCTAGAGGGTATAAGAGGAAAAAAAGGTGTATAAGCATCACAAGGAAGTCCAGTGCAAAATGCATAGCTAAACTGAATTCAATCTGATTCATTTCACAAAGGGTACTTATAAATAGGTTTTTGGTGCTTATGAGAATATTATGTGATGAGTGTAAAACATCCAACTAGAACACTGAACAAAGAAATCAAGTAAAATATGATGACTATAAGTTGTAATATACAAATAACATTATACTGATGTTTGACCACAAGGTCCACAATTCAATGCTTGCTGGAAGGTTTGAATTGAATTGTCTAATCAATATAGTGGATAACCAAAGATTAGAAACAACCATTATCACAGATTTGAAACAACCATTATCATAAACATTTATTTCAAAGCATGAAAAAGAGGAGAGCGTGCCATCTGGTAATACCTATACATAATCAATGTTTGGGCTGTACATGATGACGGTTTACACCAAACTGTTCAAAACAGGGTACAGGCGAGCAGTGGGGTCGTGCCATCACAGCGAGGTGGCCGGCGAAGAAGGACATTCGATGCCAGCTGGTTTTACACAGGTTGGGAGAACCAGGTTTGAACACCCCTAATCAATGTATAGAATGAAAAAAGGCAGCGCCATAGCCTAGCTACTGGCATTCAAACGCTGGAAAACTCAACAAGTTCTATCGTTCCTATGTCTTCTGCAGCCTCTAATTTATATTTCCCAACATGTGGAGTGTACGAGGATAGCTTCCCAAGAATCTCAGTTCTTTTCCCATTCACACATTATGTATCAAAAACAATTTTCCTGGTATTTGATTTCAGCTAGCAGTCAGGCATAGTAGCAGTAATACTCTCGAAGCTACTAAAGGACAACAAGTTAAACTGCCAGTGTTTTATTTTGCTGATGAGACACTGTGAGTTTGAGCGTCAACCATGCACCCGATGTTCCAAATCACTTTAATCAATAAACAAAACAAGCTCCAAGCAAATGCAGATACTATTTCGGCACAATAGGACCAACTTTAACGAATCATGATAACAGCACCACAATAACGCTAGTAACCAACAATTTCATCCCCTAGACCCTAGTGGCATTTTCATAGCACACAACACTGGACCAAATGTTACTTGGATCCTATAAAAGACCAACACATCTTCTCGGTCAAATCCTTACACAATGGTTGACTTTTCACATACCTGATATAACTACTTAGCTAACACCAATTCACAGTAAACCCAACCCCGATTTATTACAACAAAAAAATTACAGAACTCAACTTTTCATAGCATAAAAATGTATGCATTACCTCGCTGCGCAGAATCTTGAGCGACTCCCCGACGAACAGAAGCTTATCGAGCTCGATGGGGATGAGCTCCCTCACCTGCTCCTCCGACCGCACAGGCGATTGGATCACTGGCCCCTTGGAGTCCGTGATATCGAACGGCACCCCAATGGCCGGCAAAGGCGTGAGTATGTCCGAGAACAGGATGACGCCGTCGGGCGCGAAGGCGCGCCAGGGCTGCAGCGTTATCTCGACGATGAGGTCGGTGGTCTCCGACCGCGCCCGGAACGAGGGGTGGCGCTTGGCCAGCGCCTGGTACTCCGCCATGTACCGCCCCGCCTGCCGCATCATCCACGCAGGCGGCCGCGGCAGACCGTCCTCGCCCCTCGCCGCGCGCACCAGCAGCGGCTCGTCTGGAGATGCAATGGATACGGTTCAGATTAGGGCGGAAATGGGAGAGCAGTAGCAGGGGCGATTGGTTTTACCGGAGGAGGCGAGGGATGCGGAGATGGCGGGAAGCCGGCTGCGCCGGCGGCGGGTGGAGGAGGAGGCGGGCGCCGCGGGGAGGAAGGCGGGCGCCGTGGCCGTAGCCGTGGCGGTGGCGGTGGCCGTCGGGGACATCATGGCGGTGGCGATTTCGCGGTGTGGGTTTAGGTGGCTGCTTTGCTCATCTGATCTTGTTTCGGGATGGGAGCTTGGGTTTGGGTGGCCAACTGGAGGTGGAGCGTGGACCCGGTGCCCACGGCCGGTCTGGATCACGCACGCGCCCTCGAGTGCAGCCCCGCAGGCGCAGGCCCTGCCCCGGCGGTCGGTCACTAGCGAATAGCGGCGAGCGACCGAGTCACGGCGTGGTTAGCAACAGTGTTTTTTGTCTTTGTGGGCACATATCACTACCAGTACCTTTTCTTTCTCTTTTTTCGATGGAACCAGGAGCTTTATATTATATCAACAGCAGAATTACATTCAGAGTTAATACACTGTACTTAGTTTAATGACTTTTGATAATAGAAGAGAAAGAATCCCTTCTGCCCTCTGCATCAAGGATGCACATAGCCTAATTTATTATAAAGATAAGAGTATCAAAATAATCAAATCTGTTAAGAGTGGCTTGGAGCCTTACAACTAAAATACTAAAGGAGATTAAGTTCAAATATTACAAATTCTGTGGCTAAGCTGCCACCCATGTATATTGAGGATTTGCTTCGCCGCCATCTCCAACCTATACTTCCAGTCAACATGGACACCTTCTGGGCAGAATTTTGTAAATTTGCCTAAGCACTCAACCAATGCCCACTCAAAAAGATAGTATGTAAGGGATTAGAGACACACTTTTTTGTCAAAAACAACATCATTTTGATATAACCAAATAGACCAACATAAGGCACTAGCTCCTACCAGGAGTTGTAACTTTAAATTTTTTAGAAAACCGGCTAATCAATTTCCAAACATGTTTGATGTACTCACAGGAGGAGAAAGATTAAACGCACATTGAACAACCCACCATGCAAGACGTACAAAGGGGCAGTCAATAAAAAAATATTGAATTGTTTCCTCTTTAATACAGAAACAACATTGTGTGCTTCCCCTCTAATTTCTTTTAATCAGATTATCTTTAGTTAATATTACCCTTCTCTTGAGATACCATAGGAATATCTTCACTTTAAAATGAATTTTAATTATCCAAAAGAAATTATTAATTGGGGCTTGATAATTGCTAATAAGTGCCCCATATAAAGACTGTACCCAAAAAAGTCTAGATTTATTGAAATTCCACCTAAACACATCCTTCTGAGAGCTTAATTGTAAGTTAGAAATTCTTAAAATTAACTCATTCCAAGCATGTAACTTAGGCACAATAATAGGCCTACAAAAGGAAATATTTAAAGGAGTCAATCTCAGAATATTCACCACTGTATCATCCTTTCTCCTTACTACATTATAAAGAATTGAATATTGTCTTTTCAGCGGAGAATCACCTAACCAGATATCTTCCCAAAACCTAGTTTGCATTCTGTTGTAGGGGTGGCCCCCACCTAAGCCCAGTAGGCCTGTTAGAAGGATGTAAGGCCCAAAATGGGACATGCGTAATGACATGAGTACCCCTGAGGGGAATACTCACGTGTAAGGGTATAATTGTAAAAGTGCTCCTTATGTGGATGTATATATATAACACAGGCTATGGGAAGGAACGAAGCCCACATTACTCACCTAACTCTCCACTACCACACTCTCTCTCTGTTTGGTCTGTAACCACAACAGTTGGCGTCGTCCGTGGGGAGGACAAGAGCAAGCCTCCAGATCCGAAGGAGGATGGCACCAAAAAAAGCTTCACCATTGGCGGCGAAGAAGAAGAAGGCGGAAGCGGCGAAATCTCGCGTCAATACCAGGGCTTCGGCTTTAGCAGCTGCAGGTACGGGTGGCGATGCAGGTGTGGCAACTGCGAGCACCGGCGTCCACGACGCGACGCCCAACCCTGCCACCACCGCGACGAACAACCCCGCCACCAGCGACACAACACCCGACCCTGCCACTGTCGCCGCGCCGCCAGACCCCACCGTCACCGCCCTGACGACCAACCCCGACGGTGGCAACCTCGGCACGTCCACTTTCCCACCCGACGCAGGAGCGGTGGGCGGTCCAGGCGACGATGTGGGCCTCATCACCAGCTCCAGGGTCCTCCAGGACAACGCGGCGGGCAGCCTGGGCGCGCAAGCCGTGGTCACCGCTGTGTCGATCGCGCGCGGGCGCGCACTAACGCGGCCCGACCACGTCGCGGTGGAGACCGCCTGTTGGCGGCCTCGCCGCGTTCGTGGGAGCGCGACAGACCTCCGCGGAGCCGTGCGCGACATGCAAGAGGCTCAGAGCCAACACGCCCCCCGGCGGTGGCATCGGAACCCGCTCCGAAGAGGGCGGACAGCCGCGACGCCCCCACGTCTAGTCGCGTCCCATTATGGCGCGTAGACCCGGAGTCCCCGCTCTCCGCAGGCCTACAGCTAGGCGGCATGGTCTGAGGACTTCAAGTTCTCGAGCATCATCGAGGCGTACAAGGGTGACTCCGACCCGTGAGAATTCATGCGCGTGTATGAGATCGCTATCGAAGCCGCTGGCGGAGACGACAACACGAAGGCAAAAGGACTCCCCCTCGCGTAACAAGGGGTGGCGCTATCGTGGTTCTTCACCATTGAGCCACAGTCCATCTACGCGTGGGAGCAGATCCGGGATCGACTCTACAACAATTTTCAGGAAAACTACGTCAAGCGTGTCGAGGCGGACCAGCTCTTCGCAGTCAAGCAAAAACCTGAGGAGGGGCTCCGGAGTTACTTCGAACGCTTCACCAAGGTACGCTGCCAAGTCAGGGACGCTAACGAGGCAACCGTCATCAATGCAGCCGTACAAGGTCTCCGCCCGGGACCGCTAGCCGAGTATAGCGCGCGGAAGCCACTCAAGTCGGTGGCACAACTCTTCGACAAGATGGAAGCGTACGCCCGGGCTGAGGAGGACGTGCGAAGGCGCAGCGGCGATAGCTCCGATGCCGGTCAGGCGGAGGAGTTGTCGCAAAGAAGAAGCATAAGAGACAACCCGAGGACAAAACACACGCAAGCGTCCGTGGGTGACACTCATGAGCGCGTCGACGCCGGGGTGCACCAAAACCCGCCAAACGACAGGCGCAAGCCCCGGCGCAACCGGCGAAGGCCCCAAAAGGCTCGCTGCGTCCCCGCCGCGCAAGGCTTTCCCCGAGAAACCGCCTTAACCCCGCGCGCCGGGGGGGACGTGAAGGAGGCCACGATGAGAAGCCGCGGACGGAGCAGGAAATCCTAGAATACGACAGATGGTGCGAGGTGCATGGCTACGGGGGCCATTTCACGCGGACATGCACCAAACTCGCGGTGTGGCGGCAAGCGATGGCCCACGTGCGGGCCCCGGAGGCGATGACCCCCGCAATGGCCCGCGTACAGCGCATACAAGGTAGTCCTTCGCGCGCTGGGCCCCCGGGAGAGACCCAGTGCCGTGGTGTAAATGTCATCACTGGAGGCTCTTCGTCGAGCACTTCCCCAGCACAACTACCTCTGGGGACGTCGCATCACGACATCACCTTCCCGTCAGCCGATGCCCAGGGCGTGGAATTCCCCCACCAAGATCCCTTGGTCATCCAGGCCGACATCGCAGGTTGCGACGTCAGACGTATCCTCGTTGACGGAGGGAGCTCCGCAAACATCTTGCTCGCAGAGGCCCTTGATCGCATGGGGATACCTCAGAGTCTATTAAAAACTTCGGAAGCCCCCCTCCAGGGCCTCGGAGGCCAGCCACTGAAGGCTTTGGGTCAGGTATGCCTCCAAGTCTCCTTGTGCCAGGCCGGCAACACCAGGACGGAAGATATCGTCTTCGATGTTGTAGACGTCCCATATTCATATAATGCCATACTGGGCCAGCCTGCCATCAACTCCTTCGAGGCGGTCCCACACTACACCTTCCTATGTATGAAGCTCCTGGGCCGGCGGGGCATCATCACCGTCTTCGGCGATCAGGATATGGCTAGGAGTATCGAAACCAAAGCTGGAAGCCTGCACCGTAAGGTGCACGCCCTCGCTGACAAGTGCCAAGCGGACACGCCGTCCGCCCCAGGGTGGACATTTAAGCCCCACCCAGAGGGCGGAGTTAAGAGAGTGCCCATAGGCGAGGGCCTCCCTCCGGACGTAGAGCAAGACTTGCTCCGAGTTCTTCGGGCCAACATAGATGTCTTCGCATGGTCCCCGGAGGATATCAAAGGAGTGGACCGCGCCCTTATCGAACATAACCTGGCGATCTGCCCTGACGCCAAACCAGTCAAGCAAAAACTTCGCCGTATGTCCATGGACCGGCAGCAAGCGGCCAAGGTGGAGGTGGCGAAGCTCCTTCGGCGGGGTTATCGCGAGGTCCAACACCGGGCGCTCGCGAATCCGGTGTTGGTCAAAAAGGCC
Source organism: Dendrocalamus sinicus (assembly GCA_036346575.1). Taxonomy (NCBI): domain Eukaryota; kingdom Viridiplantae; phylum Streptophyta; class Magnoliopsida; order Poales; family Poaceae; genus Dendrocalamus; species Dendrocalamus sinicus. The sequence goes on from CM070642.1 coordinate 35,027,918, forward strand.
AGCGGCGCCTGGCGTATGTGCATCGACTTTACCGCCCTCAACAAGGCATGCCCGAAGGACGACTACCCTCTGCCCCACATAGATCAACTGGTCGATGCCACCGCAGGGTGCGAACTCATGAGCTTCCTGGACGCCTACTCCGGTTACCATCAGGTCTACATGGCCAAGGCGATGAAGATAAAACCAGCTTCATTACGCCGGTTGGGACCTTCTGCTTCGTCAGGATGCCCTTCGGCTTGAAGAACGCGGGTGCAACCTTCACCCGCCTTGTCGCGCTGGCCCTAGCCGCCCAGCTAGGGAGGAACGTGGAGGCCTACGTGGATGATGTGGTAGTAAAAACTAAGCAGCTCGCCTTACACGGTCGGGATCTTCAGGAGACCTTCAACAACCTCAGGAAGGCGGGCATCAAGCTCAATCCGGACAAGTGTGTTTTCGGCGTACAGGCGGGCAAGCTCTTGGGCTTCCTCGTGTCCGGGGGAGGCATTCAAGCAAACCCCGATAAGGTCGATGCCATCCTAGGCATGGAACCGCCCAAGACGACGAGGGAGGTCTAGAGGCTGGCCGGCCGGATGGCGGCCCTGAGTCGTTTCCTCTCCAGGGCAGTGGAGCGGGGCTTGCCATTTTCAAGAGTCTCCGCGGTTGCGACGGGTTCCATTGGGACGACGACTGCACAAAGGCCTTCGATGACCTCAAGAAACACCTCGCAACCCTTCCCACTTTAGTGGCCCCAGCACCAGAGGCTCCCCTCCTACTCTACCTCGCCGCCTCGGCAACGGCGGTCAGCGCCGTCCTCGTCCTTGAAGAGGGCGTTCTCCAGCGACCAGTGTACTTTGTCTCGAAGCCCTCCGGGCGCCAAGACGCTGATATCTGAGCTCGAGAAGCTTGCGTACGCACTGGTCATGGCCTCAAGAAAGCTCCGGCATTACTTCCTGTCACACCCGATAACGGTGCCATCCTTGTTCCCTTTGGCGGAGATGCTGCACAACAAGGAGTCCACGGGGCGAATCGGCAAATGGGCGGCTGAGTTTGCTCCATTCTCCCTAACATACGCCTCCCGAACAGCGATCAAGTCTCAAGTCCTGGCAGACTTCCTCGCGGAATGGACCCCTCCAGCTTAGCCTGTCCTCCAGTCCGAAGACCCGGTGTGGATGCTCAACACCGACAGAGCTTACGGCGTTGCAGGCTCAGGGGTTGGCGCAGTTATTACCACACCCGAGGGGCAGCGCCTGTTGTACTCGACGCGCCTGGCGTTTCCTGCTACAAATAACACGGCCGAGTACGAGGCGTTACTCTTTGGCCTCGGGAAGCTCAAAGCAATGGGGGCGAGGAGAGTCCTCGTCCGCACCGATTCACGGCTAGTGGCGGGCCATGTGGACAAGTCATATCAGGCCAAGGACCCGGAGCTAGCTAAGTACCTAGCAGCCGTGCGAGCGAAGGAACGTCATTTTTTGGGTGTCACGGTGAAGGCCATCCCTCGGGCAGACAACGAGCAAGCCGATATCCTCGCCAAAGCTGCCAGTCAGCAACTCCCAACTCCCGGGGGGCATTTTACGAGGTCCTGCCAGTGGCAGCCATCGTGCAGGATAACCGTGATGCCGCCCTCGTCCACCAGATTATCTAGCAGGGTGACGGCGAGAACACCTTTTCGCTTTTCTGCAAGGCATCGTGGAACCGGACAACCCCACCGAGCTCCGGCGTTTACAGCACCGCGCCAGGTCCTTCCAGGCGCTCGACGGGGTGCTCTACAAAAAGGGAGTCTGCGCACCGCTCCTGTGATGCCTCGCGCGAAAAAGGAAAGCGCCTCATCGCAGAAATTCATGCGGGGCTCTGCGGCTCGTATCTTCAACCAAGATCTCTGGTGGGTAAGGCATTCAGGTAGGGTTTTTATTGGCCAACAGCTGTCGCGGACGCCCAAGATCTCGTGCGCAGTTGTCAGGGTTGCCAGTGGATGGGAAGGGCCATCCGCAGGCCCCCGACAAGCCTCCATCCCATACCCCTGGTATGGCCACTGGCGCGGTGGGGCATCGATGTTGTGGGACCGCTTCCCAGGGCCTCAGGTGACCTGCGGTTCGTAGCGGTCGCTCTGGAATACTTCTCCAGGTGGCCGGAGGCGTAGCCCTGGCCAAGATTACCTTGGCAACTATGCAACGCTTCCTCTGGCAGAACATCATATGCCGATTCGGCGTGCCCAGGGAGATCACCGTCGACAACGGTCTACAATTCGACGCAGCCCCGTTCAAGGAATTCTGCGGCAACATGGGCATCACACTCCGGTTCGCATCGGTTGGACACCCACAGTCCAACGGTGCGGTGGAGCGGGCGAACGGTGCTATCTCCGCCGCGATCAAGAAGCGCCTTGTCGGGCTACCAAAGGGGAAGTGGCCGGGCGAGCTCCACAGCGTCCTCTGGCCCCTCTGTACAACGGTCACACGCCCAACGGGGTTCACGCCATTCAAGCTCCTCTTCGGCGATGAGGCAGTCACACTTGAGGAAATAAAAGCTGGCTCGCGAAGGGTCCTCGTCCAAGCACCAGACGAGGAGTGCCAGTTGTCCATGGACCTCCTTGACGGAGACCGGGCAAGCGCAACACAACACGTCATAAAGTACGCGCGACAGATGGTGCGCGGTCGGGACCGTTCGCTGTACCCACGAGAATTCAGACCAGGAGACCTCGTCCTTAAGATGGCACTCCACACGGAGACGGTAGGCAAGCTCGAATCCAAGTGAGAAGGCCCGTATATCGTCACGGAAGCCCTACAGAAGGGAGCATACCGCTTAGCCACCCTGGATGGGCAGACGTTCCACCACACGTGGAATGCAGACAGACTGCGGCGATATTACGCCTAAGCCAAGTGTGTGAGCGCAAGGACCTTCCACGGCTTCGGGGGGCACCCCGCCATGCTCCTGCGCGAACCGCCCTGGCATAGAGGATCCAAACACGTGCAACTTCACCACCGGGCAACGACGGCTGAGGTTGTCTCCACCTTTAAGCGGCTAGCGGTTAGTGCCTCACCTTTTTGTAACCGCTCACCCGCGCAAACAGGAATTTAATAAAGTTCACCGTTTGCACAAATTTTCTTGTTTCCCGCAACAAAGGCACGCGTCCGCGCGCGCACTCTCTGTAAAAAACACGGGCATGAGTATAAACAAAGATGCGTGGGGGACGCCTCCACGCGCACTCTACGGAGTATAAATAAGACGTAGCGTCGAGGTTCGCCTCTGCACGCAATTTCATCGCCCGCAACGCGCGGAGGCTCGCCTCCGCGCACAGTCTACAGACTCTAAATAAGACGTAGCATTGAGGTCCGCCTCCGCATGCACTCTACGGAGTATAAATAAGACGTAGCGTTGAGGTCCGCCTCCGCACGCACTCTACGGAGTATAAATAAGACGTAGCGTCGAGGTTCGCCTCCGCACGCAATTTCACCGCCCGCAACGCGCGGAGACTCGCCTCCGCGCACAGTCTACGGACTCTAAATAAGATGTAGCATTGAGGTCCGCCTTCGCACACACTCTACGGAGTATAAATAAGACGTAGCGTTGAGGTCCGCCTCCGCACGCACTCTACGGAGTATAAATAAGACGTAGTGTCGAGGTTCACCTCCGCACACAATTTCACCGCCCGCAACGCGTGGAGGCTCGCCTCCGCGCGCAGTCTACGGACTCTAAATAAGACGTAGCGTCGAGTCGCCTCATACGCACTCTACGGAGTATAAACAAGGCGCAGCGGAGGGACGCCTCGCGCGCACTCTGAGTATAAATAAGACGCGATGTTGTCCTGCGCACTCTGCGAGTATAAACAAGGCGTGGATATCCCCACGCACGTGCGAGCACTGTCCTTGTGCGTACTCCCGAGTATAAATAAGGCGTGGTCGAGTTCCCACGCATGTAACCACTAGGCGCCAGCTCGCGCCACCACTTCGAAGGTAGGGGCGGGCGCTCGCGCGTCTACCTCGACTAGGCGCCAGCTCCGCCGCCACCACTTGAAGGTAGGGGCGGGCGCTCGTGCGTCTCATTTCGACTAGGCGCCGGCCAGCGCCACCACTCAAGGGTAGGGGATGGGCGCCGCGTCTACTCGCGCGTCTACTTCGACTAGGCGCCAGCTCTACTGCCACCACTTCGAAGGGTAGGGGACGGAGTGCTCGCGCGTCTACTTTGACTAGGCGCTAGCTCCGCTGCCACCACTCGAAGGGTAGGGGATGAAACGCTCGCGCGTCTACCTCGACTAGGCGCCAGCTCCGCTGCCACCACTTCGAAGGGTAGGGGGCGGAGCGCTCGCGCGTCTACCTCGACTTGGTGCCAGCTCCGCTGCCACCACTTCGAAGGGTAGGGGACGGAGCGCTCGCGCGACTACTTCTGAAGCCCGGGGTCCGCGGCGCAAGGCGTTCGCAAGTCTGCTTGCCACTATCAGCACGAGGGACGACGTCAAGCCTGAGGACCCGCACCTTGCATGACACCCCAGCTCACAGCATATTACATAACAAAAAGACCACAGGAGAGTTGTCGCTTAGCGCGTGTAAGGCGTGGTTGCATTACGATGCGAGCATACACACGCGCGATGCGCACAAAACCCAAAGATTATTCCTACGAGTCCGCGCCATCTTCACCACGACGAGTGCCCGCACCGCCTTCGCTGCACCGAGGAACCTCTTCGAGCCAGCGAAGCACATCCCCCTCATCGTGCAGTGTCCGCCGCAAAGCAACCGTGGCGGCACCCTCCCCGATGTAATTCCAAATCCGATTGTGGAAGTTTCGGATGGTGGGCTGGGCAACCGCATCAGATATCATCCCGGGCTGGATGGGCAAGTCAAGCTGGGGGTTCGCCAGCTCATTGACATGCTCACACCCACCAGCATGCAGCAAGGCAAGGGCAAGGCCAGCACTCATGTAGCCGCAGTGGGTGCCGAAGGCCTTGGCGCTGCGAAGGGCGACACTCGAGCCCTCCTCGATTCGCCCAAGCGTCTCCATCAGGTCTTGACGGCTATGAGTGGCGTCCTCCACGTGCACGGAAAGCCCCCGAAGGGCCTACTCCAAAGACTCCATCGCCACCCACGCGGAGGCAGACGCGTTATCCCAGGATAAGGCCTTCTCGGCAAGGAAGGCAGTAAGCTGCTCCTTCTCCACCTCTAGCGCGGAGATTCGCTGTAGAAGGGCGGTCTGCTCCTCCGTCGCGACGCGCTGAGCCTCCTTGGTCCCGTTCCGCCATCAGCACCCGAATGCACTCGTCCTTGGTGGCGTGGGCGTCGTCAGCGACACGCAGCTGGTCCTCCAGCGCCCTCCGTTCGCGCGCGCGAGTCTCCTCGAGGGCTTTGCTGATCGCAAGCGTCTACACGGGCGCAAGAACAAAGGTTACCCATCAGATAAGCAAAGGACATGCAGCGAGGGCAGAGATCGTTACCCTCATCTCCGAGGCACCCAGCGCGAGCGCCAAAAGGTCGCCCCCGTAGGACTGCAGCGCCTGCCGATCTAGGTGGCCGCTAGCGTACTCCGCCACCTCGCTCAAGGCGCGAAGTGTCTCCCACCGAGGGACGAAGTCGGAGACGCCAAGCCCCCGCCCCAGCGCCTTCGGCAACAGTTGGGGCGCACACAGTCCCCTGCTCAATTAGGCCAGAGACATCGCGGGCACCCTCGTTGCTTGATTCTTGTCCTCGTCTGGGAGACCTTGTCTCACCTGATGTCGACGGAATAAGCGAGCAAATCGGAGAGAGTTTCGCGAAGTCGCGGGAAAATGAACCACACCTACCTGCAGTACCCTCTACCGCGATACTTCGATGGGCCTCTACCTGGGTCATGATCACCTTGCTGGCCTGAGGAGCGACAACCCTCTCGGCTTCAGCAACATCCCCGCTAGGTGTCGGGACCTCGGTCATCGGGCTCGCCGCCGAACCGACCCTCGAAGATGGTGGTGGCGCACCAGGCGTTCGCCTTGGAGTTGCGGTGGCGCCTCGTGGTTACCTTGGCGTGCGGAGGTCGTCGGCGACAATGTCGTGGTTGCTGCTGGAGGCGACGAGGCATCATCTTCAAGAACAACGAGGCTCGGGGCCGTCGCCTCGCCACCGTGTAAGGCCACGTCGGGGGTTGTGTGCCTCTCTGAACCGGTCGGTCCAAGCTCAGCGCCCGTCTCGCCCCCCATCTCCATGTTCTCGACCGCGCACGTCCGGCGAGCCAAGGCAATGGTCTCCGATTGGACCTCGCGACGAGAGGGCGGCGCCACCGCCGTCGCGTCGCCGGCGATTCCACGAGCACCGGGCGTTCGGGCGGAATCCCGAACCTCGCATACCGGTTAATCCGCCCTTGCTTTGCCAAGGAAGTTGCGGATTCACGGGCCTGTGCTCTTCGCGTGTACGGCCCAAGAACCGCAACCACCGCGCGCTCGCATCTTCTAACCGGCGCCTTCGCACGCAAAGCGAATATCATACCTGGGGTTTGCGACCACCCGGGTGGTACGTGGCCTATGGCGAGGATACTTACGAGCGCGCGAGGGATTATGGGCGAAGACACCCGGTGGATGCCGTCCCTTCGTCGGGCCCCGCCGCTCGTACTTCGATTACAAAGCGGAGATATCCCGTACATGGTGAACTCCTCGGCGAGGTCGCACATGTTGAACCGGAGGGCGATGCCAGCAAGTCTCCGCGCCTGTTGTTCGTCGCCGGACCGAGGCGTCACATCCGGACAGCAGTTGAATGATATCGGCTCTCCCCGGCTTCGAAGGCCGCTCGTGTTCATCACAATGTGATAGAACCACCGCCGTGTCCAGCCAGACTCCCACTTTCCCCGCGTAGCCAACGCGGGGAACAAGTGCGAGCAATCCGTCCTCAGCACGAAGTCCACGCTGCCGAAGTTCGAGTATGCCGCCCCTTCCATTTTCTTCGGTTGGCACCGTGCGTCATGCAGGATGGCGAACAACTCGGCGCTGGGACGGGTACCTTCCGTCCGCATCGCCCAAGTAAAGATGGCCAACCGAACGATCGCGGTCAGAGTCAGCTGCGCCAGCTCCAACCCATAGGCTCGCAGCACTTCACGAACAAAGAATGTCGCCGGGATTCGGAGCCCGGCATCGAAGAACGCCACGAAGACGATCGCCTTCGATTCTCCCGGGTTCGGCTCCGTTTCGTCAGGCCTGGGCAAACGAGCTCTGGCACGGTCCTCCAACTTCTTCTCCCGAAGAAGGGTTCGGAGAGTCTCCTCCGTGACACAACTCTGCTCCAGCACACGGGAGCAGCGGCCCTTTGACTTCTTCATGGCATCCCAACGATGGTTGGTTTGCCTTTTGTCGCGCAGAACCAGGCGATACTCCGCCGGTGGTGGCGTCAGACAGCGCTGGCTCGACGAGGCGCTCTCGCTAAGACGGCGTGCAGGATCGTCAAGGGAAGCACCCCTGTCAGCTGGGAGGTCGTCGCGCGCAGCCATTCCTCTCTCCCCACTGCGGCGACGAGCAGGAATGGATGCGAAAGTAGCAGCAGGATGCGCAAGAAAACGTAAAGGAATGCGCAAGCACAAGCAAGCAGGCAGCCAAGGGGAGCGTTTGCATGCCCACAGTGACGACTTATAAAGTCCCCCGTCTCCCCCACAAGCAAAAGATCGAACGACAGGATTACAGCGGCTCGGCTACCCACGATCGGGCAGTGCAACCGCTGACAACCGCGGCAGGCGGCGATAGGTGGGCGATCAGCGCGTAATGTGCCGATACATTCCTGCCACGTGGCCACTTTCCCTGGGGAAGAGGCGAACGGCCGTGGTCGTATGACCGCTGGCATCCCACGACGCCGCAATCACAGCCTGCCGCGTACCCATAGAGTAGCCGCGACAGCCTGCCCCTGACAAGGGCCGGCGCGATTCTAGGCGTCATTAAAGCGCACTCCCAGGCCACGCAGCCACCTCTCCGCGCTGGCGCTACACCACGCGGAGCACCTCCCGAGACTCGGCTGCCCGGGGCAGCCGCCCAAGTTTTTCTTCGCACCCACAAACATCCGATGCGCGAAGCATGTCACGCCCTGACCTCGGCACCGTCGCGGCCTTCGACCTGCTCAGTGTCTTCGACCTCGAGGCCGCACAGCTCCGGGAGCGGAAGACACGGCTCTCGGACCATAAGCACGAACGAAAGTGTATCTAGGTCATCGAGGGGGCCAAAGGGCTCAGCGGCATGGCTTCGGCCCGTGAAGCCCTTCACCATGAGAGGCTCCTGTTGTAGGGGTGGCCCCCACCTAAACCCAGTAGGCCTGTTAGAAGGATGTAAGGCCCAAAATGGGACATGTGTAATGGCATGAGTACCCCTGAGGGGAATACTCACGTGTAAGGGTATAATTGTAAAAGCGCTCCTTATGTGGATGTATATATATAACACAGGCTATGGGAAGGAACGAAGCCCCCATTACTCACCTAACTCTCTACTACCACACTCTCTCTCTGTTTGGTCTGTAACCACAACACATTCCATTTTTAATCTGGAATGAACCAAAGCGAAGAAATTGATCTTTAATTTTCATAAGACCCAACCAAAAATGGGAAGTCCCAAGTTCATTAACCACCTGCGAATGACTCTTGTCACCCATATATTTCCTAGTCAACAAATACTGCCAAACTCCTTCTTCATTAAGCAGCTTAAACAACCATTTCCCGAACAAGCTTTTATTTTTTGTGTCTAAGTTCTTAACTCCTAGACCACCATGCTCTTTGGGCAAACAAACTAGACTCCATTGAGCAAGCTTGTATTTATGTTTGTGATTGTCACTCTGCTAGTAAAATCTAGAATGATAAAAGTCTAGTCTTTTGAGAACCTCTCTAGGAACCTCAAAAAAGAAAACATAAACATTGGCAGACTGTTGAGTACCGAATTAATAAGCACTAGCCATCCACCCACAGACATATTTTTCCTTTCCATCTACTAAGCTTTTCTCAACTCTATCCTCAACCCCTTTACAATCACAATTCCTTATTTTTTAAAAAATAAATAAATTGGGAATCCTAAGTACCTGAAAGGAAAAGTCCCCACTTTACAACTAAATAACTTTGTATATTGCAAGTCAACATCTTTGGCAGAACCAGAAAAAAAATCACTCTTATGGAAATTAATCTTTAAACCAGATAATCGTTCGAAGACACATAGGATAAGCTTGAGATTTTTTGCTTGTTCTAAATCATTATTCAAAAAAAAGGATCGTGTCATCAGCATACTGTACAACCCATCATCAATTAAGTGAGGAACTACTCCTGTTAAAAGACCTGCTTCTTTAGCTCTTGAAATGAATATGGTAAGCATGTCTGCTACAAGGTTAAAAAGAATAGGGGACATAGGATCACCTTGCCTATGACCCTTCTGATTTTGGAAAAAAGAACCAAGATTATTGACTTTTATTCCAACACTCACTCCCTTAACTAAACGTTCCACCTTGGAACACCACATAGAAGAAAAACCATTCATTCTCAACATTTGAAGAAAAAATGGCCATTTTACTTTGTCATAAGCTTTCTCAAAATCAATCTTGAAAACTATCCCATCCAAATTCTGTTTATGTAACTCATGGATGGTTTCACGAAGGATAACAACTCCATCAAGAATAAATCTCCCATGCATGAAAGCTAATTGAGATGGTCTGACAATCTTTTGAACTACACCCATAATTCTATTAGTAACCACTTTAGTAAAAATTTTAAAACTTACATTTAAAAGACATATAGGCCTCTATTGTTGAATTTGTGTAGCATCCGTTTTTTTGGGAGCAGTGTAATGATCCCAAAATTCAAGCTAAACAGAGGCAATGAACATTTATGAAAATCATGAAACATGGTCATCATGTATTTTTTTAATGACTTCCCAAAACACCTGATAAAACTCTGCTGGGAATCCATCTGGCCCCGGTGCTTTATTATGTTCCATTTGAAAGATTTCTTCTTTCACCTCCTTTTTAGTGAAAGGTTTTGTAAGGAGAATATTTTCCGCGTTCGAAACTTGAGGTATATCATTCATAAAAGCATCAACCATAGATAAATGATTAACTTTGGGTGGTCCAAACAAACCTTTATAATAATTGGTGATATACTTTTTTAACTGTACATCACCCTAAATTATCCCTTCCTCTTGATCGAGCTAAAAAATCATTTGTCTTCTATGCTTACCATTCACAATTAAATGATAATAATGTGTACTCCGATCACCCTTCAAAAGAAACTTCGCTTTGGATCTTTGATACCACTTATGTTCCCATTCTGTACTCATAAGGACTCTATTTAGCTTTTCAAAAGTTGGATTATCTAATGAATTGGTCCAAGTGAATTGTCTACCAAATAAAACTATTTCTCTTAGTTCCAAATTATTAATAACAGCATTAAACAAAAAAGACCATCTATACTCAAAATGATCATTATTTTTCGCCCGAATGCTTAGTGATATTAAAGTCACCCCCAATTAAAATAGGAAGTGATTCTTTTCCACAAGCATGACTAAGTTCAGTAAGGAACTTCTCCTTGAATTGAGTTTGAGCTGCACCATAAACAGCCACAAGAACCCATTGGAAATCATTCTTTCTATTTTTTAAAAGAAACTTAACGTAAAAATCACCCTCATCAAAAGACCCAATATCGTAATCCCGGGGGTCCACCGCTACAAGGATACCCCCGATCGTCCTTGTGGCAGAGAGAAATGCCACAAAAAAATCCCGTCCACCACAAAGATGGTTAAGGCTAGCTCCTAAAAAGTCTTTTTTACCAGCTTCAAGAATGGCCACAAAATTCTAAATGATGCTTCTTAACCACTTCACAAATGTAACAATGTTTAGCCAAGTCTCCTGGACCTCTGCTATTGAAAAATAGACCTTTCATTTTAACTTTAATTTGATAGGCCTATTATGAACATATTTCCTTTTTTACCTCTTTTTATTTGTTACTAAAGTAAAAGTAGAGAGATCATCCTCTAAATCAACATCTAAGTCATCACAAAAATGATTAAGGCCTGAGATATCCTATTATCACCCTCCAACTCCTCAACATCTACAATTCCTTTATTGTTTAATCTTTCTAATTCAAGAGATTTAAGATTGTTAACTGTACTACCAATCTCCGCTCTATCCCCTCCTAAAGAAATGCCAATGCTAGCAATTTTTTCAACAACCTGCACTTGAAGGCCTACTGAAAAAGCTTGATAACCTATGATTAGGTCATGTTGTCTTCTCTGAAAAAGAGCCAGATTGTAGTCTATCAAATATCTATTCCTCCGATAGTTGTAATGGGCAGCTTAGGGGCAAAGCCAGGACAAATAGTTATTGGGGTCACTAGCCACTAGAGCATGAACTAACTAATAACTGTAGTACTAGTAGGGTACAATTCGTGCCATGTAACGGTTTGAATATCTCACACTAAAGGATTACATAAACAATTGAAATATACAACAACATAATAGTATTTCTATATTCAAAAGGCAAGACATACCAGTTAGGGTGAAGTCATGAAACCAGTTGTTACATATGTTAGAGGAAAGAAAACCAAGTCTCAAAAGATGACTTTGCAGATTCAATTTGAGTTTCCTAAAAGCAATGAACAAATACGGCATGTTATAATTCAAAATTGACAATAGTACGATGAACATTTTACTAACTAAAGGAATATTATTAAGCAAAACATGTGAAGTGACTCACATTTTATGGTTGTGCTTTACGAGTTTTCATCTTCATAAAGCGATCAATCATGGCATCATTTTGAATAGAAGAAAACATGTCCTTCTCTACATAGCAAATTAGACAGCCACTCGTGAACTCATCTCTAATTTTATTATGCAACATGGTCTTGACAACATTCATCACCTTCTGTTGGGTTGTGGACAATTTTCCCTACCTTAGCTTCTACTCTAAATTCTACAATTTTCCCTAATTGCCATCATTTAATTTGAGGCTTTTCAAGTGTACTATGTAGTGTGTATAAGAAACCAATCCAATCAGGACTTCAACAGATCACCAATCACCATTCACTAATGTCCAATGCCATCAATCATCTTCAGTTCATCACATAATTCATATTCATAGAACTATAGAACAGAAGCAATCAAGCAAGTAAAAACAACATGTTAGATATACTGATATACCTCTGGTCTCCTGACTCCTAAGGCGCTGAGGCTGAGGGTTTTGCTCTGGTCTCCACAACAATTTAAAGATCTTGAGCAGTGTAACATCCCAAAAATTTAATTTTTGAAAATGGAAGCTTTTGAATTATTTGTGCAAAAGTATTCTCTTGAAATTTGGATTTTTAAGGTGCTTCTTAAATTTTTGGGTGAGGATTCAAAAATTGAAGAAGGTTTCAGAAAAATAAAACTAGAATTAAAAATACCATAAAAGAATATATGGAAGCAAAAGAAATTTATAATTTTGAATTCAAAACTGAAAAGACAACCCAACATAAGGAGGGAGAGATTTAAATTAGAGGATAAAAATTTCATATTGTGAATAGTATTATAAAAGGGCAACAAAAATAAATACATAAATTATATGCAAATATGTATAGAATAATGGCCTAGCCAGTTGACCAAGGAGATAGAAATGTAAGTATACAAAAAAATAGAGACAAAGGGAAAATATATGTATATATGAACATGCAATAAATAAGCAAAATGGAAATACAAATAAAAAAAGAGAGGGAAACCAGGCCGGCCGAAACGGCCCGGCCCAGCTCCACCCCTCCCTCCCGCATTTCTCCTCCATTCACTGTCGCGTGGGCCCGCTCCACCCTGCGCCTTCTCCCCGCTGACAGCCGGCCCCGCCCGCTCCTCCTCTCTCTTCCCCGCGCCTCTCCTCTCTTCTCTCCTTTCTCCACCCGAGAGCCTGCTGCGCGTGCACCTTCTCCTCTGACTCCGCCGCAGGCACCAACAGCGCGCCGCTCGACCCGTCCCCTCCGTGCGCCTGCCGTCTCACTGATCTGCAGCCCTGCCGCCTGCCACTGCCCCTGCTCAGCGCTGCGCATCGAGCCCCGCGCCTGGGCAAGAACCGGCGGTCCTCCACCCCCACCGCCCGGTCCTTTGCGCCTCCCCCGCCCCCTCTGCCGCTATAAGGGCCGCTGAAGACCACCACGAGCTCCCTACACCCCGCACCCCCTCCACCTCCGGGCAATTTCATTTTCATGCTCTCTTCACCGCCGGTGCCCCTCTCCTTCCCCAACCCCGGCCACCGTGCTCCCCGCCGATTCCCACTGAAGAAATCCAATTCTTTCTCCCCGAGCCATCTCCGGAGCGCCGTGGACCCATTCCCAGCCTCCCCCAAGCCTCCCGTGGTCCGTTCTTCGTCGGTGCCGAAGCCCACCCCAAGCTGCCGCCGCCGCTCGCCGCCGGTCCACCTCGGAGCTTCCCGGTCCCCGCCGACTCTTCCATTAGCTTCACCGTGGCACCGGAAGTCCGTTTTATCCATCTCCGCCCCCCCTCCAACCGCCTCTCGCCAGCGACGCCGCCACCTGACCGCTGCTTCGGGCTCCCCTGCTTTTGGACGCCACCGCCTAAGCTCTTCTGCATTCGTTCCTTCGGTAAGGCAAGTAACACCCGTTGCTCCACTGGTTAGCGGTGCGCACTCTCAGCTCCACTGCCCGCGTTCGAGTCCTGCAGCCGCAGCGTTAGTTAGGATTTTTTTTTCCGTTGCGTTGCAAAGTCGAGAGCAGCCAGGACAATGCCCATAAAAATTGGGAATAAATAAATAAAAGATACAAGAATTTATTAGGGTATAAATGAGCTAAATGAATAGCTAATCATGGGTTAATTAATACATGTTAATAACTAATGTGCCTTTAGTGTTCATCTAATTAATAACTAAAGGCATTAGTAAAGAAAAGTGGCTTGGGGTAAATATCCAAATTTTAGTAAAGATACCCTTAACCATAATTAAAATACATGTTCAATATTTAACATGCTGTCATTTAATAAATCTTGGAGGTAGATTCTGTTAAGCAACAGATAATAAAAATATGGGACTAATCCGCGAATAATACTAAAGTTTATCAAGATAGAGATGAGTTTAGTAAATGTTTAATCCTAGATCAAACGACATATGTTAGTAACTAATATGCTCCAAATATTTGTTTTAAAGTTTAACTATTAATCAAGGGCATACTAAGAGATTGAGTAAAATCCTGTTTAGGTTATGCTCTCATGTAATAATGATTTAGCAAATGGAAACTTTCTAAGGAGCAAATCATACATTCATGTATTTTAGTGAAATAGATAGAACTAGCCACCGCATAGCTAAACATAAAATGATAACCCTATGCCCTAGCATTTAACGTACCACCGTTAAACAAATCTCCATGGCAGATTTAATTAAGTAGCTATATTAATATATGAACCCGTATGACAAGCCTTGATAAATAAATTTGAACTAAAAATAATGCCAAGCTTAATAATAACAAAGGTGTGGATAGAATAATAATGGTGCTAGTGATTAAATCTTAACACCAGATTTAATACATAGTAATATCGAGTATAATTGTATATATAGCAAGCTGGGACCTGTATAAATAGACCCTAATTCAAATTAAACTTAGTCTAATAATAACTAAGTGTACATAAAATGTAGTGCCACAAAATGCTATATACCCAGATTATAAGATTAACTCGGTAGGCTAAAAGTTGTATACATCACTTATATATCGCATATGCCCGGAATATTAACTCTCGACAAAATGATACCCAACTAGCCTCGTACACTGATTCATAGGTCGAACCTAACTCATGGAACTTCCTTGATAAATACCAAAATAACAAAAAGAGATTATCAATAAAAAGATCAAGTTATCATATGCTATTACCAACCTTGCCTCAAATCACTGAATCACCCATTAATTCATAATAGAACTAAATTGAGTTTATTCGGATTTATTTGGATCTTTTGAGTTATTTGTTTTTATTTGGATTCAGTCATCTATCACGTAATTAGAAACTGGAGTCCCGAAGATTTCACAGATCAAGCGTGGTCAGAGCAGAGTGAAGATAAAGAATAGAAGCTCAAGAGAAAGCATCGTGTGAGCTCAAGACCGCGGTAAACCGCGCCAGGTGAGTCGATACTTTGATCATGTTGAACCTATATTTTCTGCAAATTACTTTGATTTAAATTATCAAATTGCATGCTGATATTTTATATGCAAATACATGTTTAATTTAATATTCTAGTTATATGCCCATTTTTGCCTTGAATAATATTACACCTCCTTTGGAATACTTGAATATGTGAACCTTGTCACCCTAGTAAAAATTATAATGGTAACTTTTCAAAAGTAAGTCTCTAATTATACGCCATGCTTAGCACTGCATAGGTACTCGGGGCGCTGAAATGCCCCAAGCATCATTATCATTTTTAATCAGGAGAAACTGATTTGGACAGTCATGGTGGAAATGACTGGTATATTTTGACATGATTATTTTATGCTCCCAAAAATCCCAATTTGCTTAAATATCTGAGCGGATGGTTGGGGGCTGGTATGTGGTGCAGTGGAAGCACAAATTATGGAGTGTGGTAGAACCGCTCAGTTAATTCTAAGGATCGAATCTTGTCATGACCTCCTGTGTAAAACAGTCTGTAAAGTACAACTTGGCTTAGTAGATTTACCGGACCCTGAAAGTCATCCTCACAGGAGGAGGTGGTGAGGTCGTGCAAACGGCTATCTGTGTGACGGTTTGAATGGGACACTCGCAGAGGGTGAAGTTCTGTTGTGACGGCCTAGCAGTGGGGGTAGCCAGCTACTAGACGTTCAGAAGAAGAACATCCCGCACAACGTATGGGACCCACCGCAAGTGGGAGCGACCCATAGGGTGAAATGATGGAAGGGGCGAGGTACTTTGAACGGTTATTGTGATGGTTTACTCAACCGCATGACTAAGGAATCATGTGGGGTAACGAGTGAACTGTCTCTTGTGGGTAAAGTGTGCAAAGTCTGCAGAGTCAAAACTATTTGAATAGTCGTGTCTACGGTCAAGGGTGGACATGGGAACTTAACCAGATATAGTTCTGTTTCAAAAACAACCTTGTGGGTGGAATTGAAAAGTGGAGGGCAGTGAAAAACCCTGATTTGAGTTGTCCTGAGTGTTGTCCCAGTGATAATGTAAGCGGTTATAACGCTGAAATGTTAGCATATGGTGCGGATGCCATGTAATGGCGGATGGAATCTGGATCACTATTATTATTGCATTCCTTTACACATTATGTTTTTGTGTAAAACTGCTAGGTCTCAAGAAATTTTTATGTATTGTATTTCAAATAATGACACTTCTAATCTTACAAAACAAAATATGGAAAGAATAAACAGGGTCATGAGTAAAGGAGATGGATGTTTGTAATATACACATAAAGGTATTGGCGGATTCATGTCGATCATAAATAGGAAACAATAGACTGGATTCTGGGAGAAACAAATTGGTGGAGGCTAAATGAATATATATACTAGATATATGATTTAAATGATTCTTGGAAAATTAGGGAGTGCAAAGGTAGTTGTTGGATTACGACACTGATAACTAATATTAATTCTAGAAAGATGTTGACGATATTGGGATTAATAGAGTCGACTACTAGATGAGTCAATTGAATTTTTGGAAATTTGGAGGTATGATAACAATTCTTGGAGTATAAAGTTGATCAATGATAATCTTGGTGGATGTATACTAGTGAATTATAGACCTGATTAATGATATTCTTGGTGGATGTATACTAGTGATGCATAGACTGGATCAATGATATTCTTGATGGAGGTATACTAGTGGATTAGTTAGAGATAGTTAATGCAAAATAAGGTTGATTATGGAAGATCAAATTATGGTTGTGGATCAATAACAGAAGGATTGAATTGTTAGGAATTTAGAATGCAAAAGATATTGGTGGATAAAATAAATGATATTAGATAAATTATGTCGCTAATTATTGAGAGTTTTAGGCAGTAATTGATTGGTGGATTATGTAAATGATGATACTCGCTGTTTGGGGATTTAGGCAGCAATCGATTGGTGGATTGTATAATTGATGATATTCGCTGTCTGGAGTCTTAGACAGCAGCCAATAAAGAAAGTGTATCTTCGGTGGATTAAGTCAATTATGGTAGTCGTTGTGTGGAGTTTAGGTAGCAACCATAACACTATGATTAAATAATAATAATGCTATCAAAAGCAATTTTGGCAAATAAAATAACCCGAGCCTCTCTCTTGATAAGCCATGTATACTATTTATTTGCATTCTAAGTATTGGCTCGCAGAGCACGGTGGTTTGTGCTCACACTCGCTTTTACAACAAATACAGAATCAGGAATCAAGTCACTCCGCCTCAGCAACACGATTGGACATGATGGCAGAGAAGATGAAGATGTCAAGGGCTAGGTCGCGAACCTCCAGTTGGCTGCCTGTGGGCATGCCCTGAAGGTCCCACCTGTGTGTTTCGTTCTTCCGCTGCTGCAATTTAATGATTTCGGCCTAATCGGCCCATGAGTAAGTCTACAATTATATTTACACTTCCGCATGATATGTACTTTGATATTCAGAACTGTAATATGTGAGCACTATCTACTGATCCAGGGAATAGTGCGGTGGAATCACAGAGGAATCCAGATTATAAAATCTGGGTCCCTACAGGGATGGTATCAGAGCATATCGACTGCAGGTCGTGACCTAGTTAGCCTGGCCGTTAGTTTCATGACTAGAATTATTTCTTCAAAATTTTATATTTCCAAAAATATAAGTGGTATTGCTCATCCTTATCTCTCTTAGACAATTCCCTCTCATCTAAATGCTGCCTTTGTCATTTTTACTTCTAGAGCCCTCTTACCCCAATTCAAAACAATAACACAAGAGTGAGTGCTAATATCAACCAAATTACCCCCAAATACTTCCCTCCTCTGTCTATTAATTCAAAAGGGAAATTTTGATCCTCTTCTCATACCTTGACTACAAGAAATTAAGGTTAGAAACGTCGAAGATGGTCACGAAGATAAGATGGTCTCGTTTTAAACGGACTATGTAGCTAAACCCTGCGCCCTTCTACATGTGCTTCCCCGGGTAGACGTTGTACTGTCGCAAGATTTTCGTTGGGCCTTGTGCACTGCCTTCTTGCCCTCGGGCGTCCTATTTCGCAGTCATGGGAAAAGCTTGTGTGATTTTGTACCGCCTCAGCTCTTTGGGAGCGCTCTTTTAAAAAAATTTAAAATTAAATTAAGATGGGTTAGATTACCTTATCCCCACGACTCAATCCTCATCTCATGCTATTCCCTCGCATCGCTTGCTGAAAATCCCATCAGAAGCAAGGAGCTAGAAGAGATGAATAATGACTAGAGACATTTATTTTTAAGGGGGGTAGCCCTAAAAGACAAAATGTCGAAGAACTACTAGGATGTATATGTTGGAGGTGCGGCAACCTGGACTCAGAACTAATCGAACCAGTACAAGAAGACTTGCAAGACCGGAAGCCTTATAGCGATAAGGACAAAAGACCACCATATAGAAATGTTCATCATCACCTCTGCATTCCTAAGGCCCTCTACCCCTAGGGCACAGACCATTGCTACCCACCTATCAATATGAAATTCTACAACCATATGTCCAATAGGCGATGCAATATGTGAGCACTATCTACTGATCCAGGGAATAGTGCAGTGGAATCACAGAGGAATCCGGATTATAAAATCTGGGTCCCTACAAGCAGGTTCTTAGTCATGTGGCAACACAATGCTCATGTAGTCATACTAAGTAATGAACCATGTCCAATCAATTATGCAGAATTCCAGATCACCATGAATCAACTAAATTTACAACAGACCAATGAAATCACAAACTACAACAACCAAGAAAGGAAATTGCATTGTGTGCATCAGATCTGACTCATTGCAAGAATAGAGAATCAAATCATAGTATAACAGTTCTGACCAGCAAGCCCGATTAGTAAAGTAAATCAGATTACGAGAAGAGAAGAGTAGAGAGTCAAGGTTCAAGAAGTCATCTTACCATCAGATTTGGCACATTGTAGGAGGGAAAAGAAGAAGAAAGGACCAAGATGCAGAATAGGGAGATCCTAGAATCCATTTGCCTGAACCCTATTCTTCCCCGCTATAGCTTTGCCCCTTTCGGAAGAGCCAGGCAAGAGGCACACCCACTGCCCCATGTCTCTCTGATCTACAGAGTAGTAGTATACTAGCTCTTGTTCTTTTGTACACCCTGTACAGAATATCGAAAGATCCATACATGCAGATCACTCCTCTAGGCACCCTATTGGTTGATGCCTGGGCCTGTTGGCTAGTTAGGCCTGGGCTGTCAAACCTTTCCTTGGGTTGGGCTGCTGGGGACTTGGGGACTGGGGTCCCTTGGTTTTGCCCATTGGGTTCACCTATAAAAATACACATAGGCTCCTCCTTGCACTACTGGGTCGTATTGGTGTCACTAGACCCCAATGCCACTGCATTGGATCTGCCCTTAAGGGAGCTAGTGCCCCAATCCGATTGTGAACACTCAAATGATGTCTCTGATTAGATGTTTGGTTCAGATGATGTCGTAGATCCCTGGACCTTGTCCTTGATTTCATCCCTCCTGATGAGGGGTAGGGGTTGCTTCGTTATCGAAGAGCCTTCTTCCCTCATGATTTTGTTGTCGAAACCTTTGAGCAGGTCTTGCACCTGCTGATGGATGATTGTCAGTCCAATGTTGTTGGCTTCTATCGTGTGAGGAATGCATAGAGAAAGTTAAAGCATGGCCGCATGGCTCACTGGGGGGATCTCCGATACCTGACCTACAACTTAGGCATATCCAAGGGTTTCTGCCAGAGCAGGGTCTGGGTTATTAAGAATATCATGGACACGTTGTAAATTTTAAATAGTTACCGAAGGTCTTAGAGCGTTCCTATTTGCGGAAGGAGTACATGGCCCGAGTTTCGCCCCGAGTTCTCTACTCACTTCACGTGACTTAGCAAATACGGAGGGGTAGGAACATGTGGATTAGGTGGTCAATGTCTACCAATTCCGTCATTTTTGGCTCCTCTGGGCAATGCTGAAGAGTTCGTACCATCTCAACCAATGGATCATAGGGGGGGGTCTGTCGTGGAGAGTCATGCACATTGTTTGAAGTTGTATCACCAATTATGTCAACCTCGTGTTTCCAACAGGAATCTCCCAAGGAACTCCCATTGAAACTGAGTGAGAGCCTTCCATCACTTCAGCGAGGAGCTTCCACAACGGAGAACGATTGAAGACCATAATTTTCAGGGGACTGTGTGGTGGACTCAACCTGATTTGGTGAATTATCGATCGAATGGTGAGTGTTATTATCTTCGCCTGACTTTCTACCAGGGGTAATTTCATCAACACTAGTAATGCATAAGAGCTGTTAGTGAATAGCGGTCACCCAATATCAAATTGAGAGTACTCTGACCCTCGGATTGTGGCATCACGCTCTTGTAGCCACGTTTTTCGGCCGAGTGTGCCAAACTTATCATTGTGCCTGAGCACTCCGACAAGGTTAGGATGTCTAACTCCCTAGGAAGTGTTGATGACTGGGGTTACATGTCTTTTTTCCATCTGGTCAACCTCGCTAGGCGCAAAGGCTGGTGACCTTGGGATGGAGGATGATGACGAGAAGGCATTATGTTCTATGGCACGGATACATGCATCCATGTCGAGGTCGGCATAGTCTATCAAATCGAACCAATTCTCCTCATCCCAGGTCCCTGCCATGATCACATAGGCGATGTTGAGAGAACTAGGGGAAAATAATGAAGTTGATGAGAACCTTGAGGGACTCATCGCTAATTCCTCATCGAACGACGCTAGTTATCAACGATCAAATCATGAATCTTACGAATTGTAGGGAAAAGCCGAGCCTCACAGACGGATTTGGAAAGGAGAAAGGGGACATCTTTATTTTTATGTTAGGATTACAGTGTGCTCTCGTAGAGCGATTACAATGGGGTGTTGCTAGCCCTAACTTTGCTATTTCTTGCCTCTGTTATCTAGAAATTGATCCTGTGTGTCTTCGTTTGTCGATTGATCCTTTATTCGTCTTCTCTTGTAAGGCTTAAATAGCATGGAAGAGGTGTCCATTGTCCTACTGAAATAGACAACTTGTCGATTCCTCACGTCTAGCCGAGTGAGCGATTGCTGTCAGTGAGAAAGATCTAACAAATAACTGTCGATCGGTTATCTATCAATGGGAGAAGATGGTAGCAACAACCGTGAGATGGTTGTCGTCGGAGGCACATGGCCGAATTGTTATGAGGTTATTGGAGTTCTTAGGTTAAGCACAGTTATCGGATCGTAGGATCTCCGAGCAGTGGCCGATTGGGTAGTAACCCTCCAACCAAGGGCACTCGGGTAGTTATTTTTCTGACTATGGGTTCTTAGGTAGTATTGCTTCAAAAAATCTACTATCACAATAGCGTAAAACCTTAATTATATGTGAATCTATATTTAATGGATTATCCAATCCTCGTAAAGGCTAGTAGTAAAAAAAAGTCAAAAAAAAGTCTTGGTAACGTTAAGTTAAACTTCTAGAGCAGGTCTTGCACGATAAAGTTACTGCTTTTCTCTGCTCTTACGTTTTTTCCTTTCATCTGTGGAGTAATAAAAAATATCGCATACACAAAATAATTCGCCAACCAACCATGTGATCCCGTCTAAGATAACCAACGCTGTGAGGGCATCTCCAGCAGGAGCTCTCAAAACAGGCCCCCTACTTTTAATTTGAGGGCTCCCTCTACTTTTAAGGGCCCTGTTTTCTGGGCTGCACTTCAGCAGGAGCCCTCAAAACAGGGCCCCTACTTCTCAGTTCCCTTTATTTCCTCATACACTATATAAATATGTATGAGACAAAAGCACAATACACAATAAAATATTTATGATTTCAAAATGAGGGACAATATTTAAATTTATGAATTCAAATACGAATATTCAAATTTAAATTCAAATTTGTTTCGAATTTTATTGTTCCAAATTTAAATTCAAATTTGTTCCAAATATTCAAATTTAAATTCAAATTTGTTCTGAATATTCAAATTTTAATTCAAATTTGTTTCGAATATCCAAATTTGAATTTAAATTTGTTCAATATTCAAATTTAAATTCAAATTTGTTCGAATATTCAAATTTAAATTCAAATTTGTTCGAATATTCAAATTTGTTTGAATATTCAAATTTGTTCGAATATCCAAATTTGAATTTAAATTTGTTCCGAATATTCAAATTTAAATTCAAATTTATTCCGAATATTCAAATTTGTTTCGAATATTCAAATTTAAATTCAAATTTGTTCCGAATTTAAATTTGTTTCACTCGTACGGGAAAAAACGAGGAAAGCTGAAAAATGAGGGCCGGAGTAGGGGCCCCCTAGGAATAAGGGCTGAAGGGGAGATTTAAGGGGCCCCTCAAATTTGAGGGCTCTAGTAGGGACCTTGCTGGACCTCTATTTTTACCTCAAGCTTTCAAATTTGGTTTTGAGGGCTCAAGTAGAGCAACCGGCAAAAGACCCGGCCGAGTAGCGTTCAAGCTTGAAACAAACGGTTACGGCCGGCGGCAGCGTCCAGCCGGACCAGACCACGCGCCGTCCAAAAATATCCCACCAAGTCACGGACATGGTCACACGGAACACCCGCCCCGCTGGCCGCGCGACCACCACCAGCAGCAGCGCACCAGCGCGCAGCTGAGGCACTGACTCTACGACCCCGCCGCGCCGCGCCCCATCCCCCACGCGTTCACGGCCAGCCTCCCCGCGTTTTCCCCCAAAACCGCCCAGATCCACACGCCACGCCTGCCGCGATCACACTGTCCCTCGCCGGCGTACTGCGCTCGCCTCCGCACCCGATCCCCCCACCACGCGCTATTCAGCGCAGGTCGCGGTCTCGTCGGTCGTTCTCCACAAGAACTTCCACCCCAGCGCTGTGCGCTGCTGCTTCAAACCCCAAGCCCCCATCACCTCTCCCCTCGTCGAACCCACCCACCCACCCACGCACACCATGGGCAACCGCGCCTCGCGCCACCACCGCCCCGCACCCGACCAGCCGGCCCAGTCCCCGCCCCCATCCGTGGCCCAACCCAAACCCCAGCCGGCACCGGCGGCTGCGCCGGCGCCGGACGCGGGCGCGGTGGCGATGGGGCGCGTGCTGGGGCGGCCGATGGAGGACGTGCGCGCGACCTACACCTTCGGCCGCGAGCTCGGCCGGGGGCAGTTCGGGGTCACCTACCTCGTCACGCACAAGGCCACGGAGCAGCGCTTCGCCTGCAAGTCCATCGCCACGCGGAAGCTCGTCCACCGCGACGACATCGAGGACGTGCGCCGGGAGGTGCAGATCATGTACCACCTCACGGGCCACCGCAACATCGTCGAGCTCCGCGGCGCCTACGAGGACCGCCGCTCGGTCAACCTCGTCATGGAACTCTGCGAGGGCGGGGAGCTCTTCGATCGCATCATAGAGCGGGGGCACTACTCCGAGCGCGCCGCCGCCGCGCTCTGCCGCGAGATCGTCGCCGTCGTTCACAGCTGCCACTCCATGGGGGTTTTCCACCGGGATCTCAAGCCCGAGAACTTTCTGTTTCTGAATAAAAGGGAGGACTCGCCGCTCAAGGCCACTGACTTCGGCCTCTCCGTCTTCTTCAAGCATGGTGAGTGCTTCATTTGACTTCCTAACCTGTGAGCGATTGTTCCAGCGTTTGACTTGATGTGAATTTTGGTTTGACTTGGCGCGATTTGCTGGGTTTGACAGGTTTGAAGTTGAGCATTGCTAAAATTAGATGTACATGCAAGACAGCAATTAGCATTATGCTTATGTCATTCTTTGATGTTCCAGATATTATAGTGTTGATTTTTGTTGTGTGCTGTTGTTGTTAGTGTCGGGATCCACCTAACTCCATAGTACTTTGGGCAAAGCTCTGGGTTTCTGCACAAGGTGATACTGAGGTGGCATTGTAGATTTTCACTATTTAAACTTTAGGCACTCGCCGTTTCCATCCTTGTTTGTTAAGTGAAGGAAGCATCATAGCATATAAAACCTGCAAAAAAATTGCATCCACAGATACCAGAAATGGCACCTAAAATTATTGGATAAAACTGGGGTCCTTCATCAGCAAACTGTTGGTGGTGGTGGTGGTAGTAGTGGAGGATTTTGCTATTGTGGCGCTGAGGGTGTTCTGCTGTTTGGGTTCAAGAAAATGAAGTTCGCCGTTATTTTCTTTATATGCATGGCATGCTCAAACTGAATGAAGACCTACTATGCTTTTGCAGGGGAGCAGTTTAAGGATCTTGTGGGGAGTGCGTATTATGTTGCTCCTGAGGTGCTGAAACGGCACTATGGAGCAGAGGCAGACATATGGAGTGCTGGGGTTATTCTTTACATCCTTCTGTCTGGTGTTCCTCCTTTTTGGGCAGGTGCAGATTGCTAATTCTCATTTCATGATTTTACTCATATTTTTGGTTTTTTATCGCCTTAACACAGTTCTATTTTTCTATTCATCCCTTCATTTTTCCAGAGAACGAGGATGGCATATTTGAGGCTGTCTTGCGTGGTCACATTGATTTCTCATCTGACCCTTGGCCTTCAATATCTAATGGTGCAAAAGATTTGGTTAAGAAGATGCTGCGGCAAGACCCAAAGGAGCGCCTGTCTGCCGCTGAAATTTTGAGTAAGTCTACAACTGCTCTTTCTGTCTTTGTCTAATTGCATACTCATATTTAGTAAGATGGCATTCTTATTTGCAGATAAATGTGCACTTGAGTAGTAGGTTAGTAGCAAATTGAGAGTATTTATTCCTCCTAGCTTCTTCTATTTTTTTTGTACTTTTTTATACATAGGCATTAAAGCATTCTGTATGAGATGAATATTCATTTCTTTACTGTTTGCAAATATAGTTCTTGATCTAATACTTAAGCATACAGCTCACCCATGGATTAGAGAAGATGGAGAAGCCCCAGATAAGCCACTTGACATTACAGTTATCAGTAGAATGAAGCAGTTCAGGGCGATGAACAAGCTTAAGAAAGTTGCATTGAAGGTGATTGAATGCTTTGGAGAATTTATGTACCCTGCTAAGCACTTGAGTTTCATTAGCAGCCAACTCTAAGATTTTCTTTCATTATGACCAGGTCGTTGCAGAGAACTTGTCAGAGGAAGAGATTGCAGGCTTGAAAGAAATGTTCAAATCCTTGGATACGGATAACAGTGGGACAATTACTCTTGAAGAGCTAAGATCTGGTTTACCAAAACTTGGCACCAAAATTTCTGAATCAGAAATTAAACAGTTGATGGAGGCGGTATGTTTGTACTCAGACAGGCTCATACTCTTGATTTTTTTTTGTAAACTACACATTTTTCATAGAATATAATTTTCCATATGTCTATCCCAAACCACTTCTTTAGCTTGGAAATTTCAAAGCAACTGTCTTAATTTAGAAAAAAGAGACCGCATTGAACTTCATGCAGCTTCCTTTTATGACATTTTATGAATGCAGACCGCAAGATCATCATAGTGTGTTCATTTGAAAAGAAATGTGGGCATGAAGGATTTGACTGTACCATGTAAAAGTGATGCAACTGTTCCAGTAGTTCTAGCACAAGCCATTTTGTCTCCTTATTCTTTTTCTTTCATTACCCAAACAGGCTGATGTTGATGGAAATGGGACCATTGATTATGCTGAGTTCATATCAGCAACAATGCACATGAATAGATTGGAGACGGAAGACCACATACTTAAAGCATTTGAATATTTTGATAAGGACCACAGCGGGTAACTTAACTTTCAACTTGGAATGACCTACTTTGACTGTTTACATTGATTTTCTCATTGCTCAAACCTTTGTGCGCGGGTACATAACAGTAGATGAGTTGGAAGAAGCTCTGAAGAAGTATGATATGGGGGATGATAAAGCAATTAAAGAAATCATCGCTGAAGTAGATATAGATAATGTAAGTATATCTTACGAACATTCCGCGCAAAACAACTTTTTTTCACGATGAAAGGTTTGAGATGTGTTTGTGTGGCAAAACATGTAGAATTCTTTCAAGATTTCCTATCTCTTTTATATAACGGATGCATAAACATTGAAATGAATTGATGTTGGATAAATTTAACACGATTAAATAGGTGAATGGGTTGAATTAGCAAATTTATATGATCTATATCAGGGATAGAAATCTCGGAACCGAAGAAAAACCCGCACGGCGGGCGGTAATGGTTACCGGCTAGTTACCGGAAAAATACCGGATGAAATTCAAGTATCAAATTTTGAATTTGTGTTGTTTGAAAACCGGTAACCGTTCCGGTTATCAAAAAAATCGCTTAAAAAAACCAAGAATCTTCTGCAGGTTCCCTAACCTACTCGGAAGGTATCCTCGTAATGCAATATTAAGTCTTTTGGGTCTCTTACATATGGCTTGCTTGCTCTAATAGGCCCAACGAGTTTTGCATGTGAGTTGGGAGTCAGCAAGTGTACATTTTAGACAGCAAATTGCCAAGAGAATCAGACAAGAAATTGTCAATAGGATTTCAGATAATTTATGCATATTTAGTTTATACAATAGGTACAAAAAAATGTTTCAACTAACCTAGGAGGTGCATTATGTAGTCATAAATTTAAATTTACGTTTGAAAATTTTCGGTTGGTTTTTTGTTCCTGGTAACTACTGGTTTTTTTATCCCTAATCTGTACTTACCTTTGCTTGACCAATCTGCACATAGAAGAGTACTAATCCTATTTTACATTCTTAAGTTTAGAGCTTGAGTTCAAACAATGGCTAATTTATCACAGTGCTAATACTCCCTTTTTATTTATTGTTCAGGATGGAAGAATTAACTACCAGGAGTTCGTTGCCATGATGAGGAACAACAGCCCTGAGGTTGTTCCAAATCGGCGGCGTATGTTCTAAGAGCAAGTACAATAGTATAGCCAACTAGTGGCTATAACACTTGTCTATTTCATCTATAGCCTTCAAAAAAATAGTTCATACAATAAGGTAGCTATTACAATAACTATTTAGCCCCACATGTAAGAGAGTGAAATGCATATTTTTTACGTACTATAGCTAGCTGTAATTTAGTAGTTAGCTTCCTTCTCTCTCTTTCTTTCTCTCTCTACCACGTAAGATTTAGTTGATATTATATTTACTAAGTTTTATTGTACCTGCTCTAACTGTCTTCTACAATTGCTGAATGAATACTGCTGAGACATCTTCCTGGTCCCATTTTCTTTTGAGAACAGCCCATTAAAGAGGCATGATCATTTGCGACCCATATATCTGTTGCCCGGAGCTCTTTGTACTCACATGAGGTGCGCGATATAATGCTTCATGCCTACTGCTATGACATTTCTGAGCAGTTGAGTTCTCACCTCCAGGAGGGTAAAGCATCATCATCGAAAAAAATGTGTTCCTTGTGTTGATTAGAACGCCCTGAGATACAAGCCTCGCCAGTGTGTTGCAACTTACGACAGATCTCATATAAATATAAGATAAGTTCTAAAATGTAAAAAAAATAATTATCCTTAAATCAAAAAATTATATAAATAATCCACATCAGGATCACATCAATCGGGCACATGCGTATACATCTGTGCTAATGATGTAATCATATACAAAAAAAAATCCTACAAATAACACACATACCACGTAGATCCATAAAAAATCTTTTAAAGTGAGGAGGATCCAGATCCTACCATCACAGTCACCGACTCTTTTTTTTATATGATAAAAGATAATAAGGTAGACGTATACCGCACACCGACTCCTTTTGTATATGATAAAGATAATGAGGTAGGCGCATACCGCACACCTGGAGTCGGCCCCGTAGGCATACCTAGCATTGCAGATGTCAGGCATAATCCACGGCATTTTAATTCTTTTCACTGGCATACGCTAGTCTTATTGGCCCCCACCAGCACACCTTGGCCCCTTTGTTACTTCACATTGACAAGATTAGCCACGTACAAGCGTCCATCGGAGGCTCGTTCCCGAAGCAAAGATGGTACAGATCATGTTCGGTTTGTGAGTGCAACCACATAAAATAGTACAGATCATGTTCTGTTTGTGAGTGCAACCGCATAAAACCTGTAAACACATTATAAGCATCTATCGGTGGTTGTTTCTCTGTGCAAACACATCATATGATCTGCAAATTTTTGTATAGATGAAAATGAACTCAGCATTGACATATTCTCTTTATACGTTCCATTTATGCTAAAAACTTATGGCTAGTGAGATGACCCAAGGGTATAAACTATTATTCTATATCCATATAAATCATTACATGTAAGTCATCAGCAAGATGACATTAAGATTCAGAGATGAAAAGGATACCAGAAAAAGATTTATCTCTAGACCACTAATATACAAGATACAAATACATTGTCGAGATGTAAACTGGGTTTCTTGCATGTACTCGCAGTGATACCGCTGGAACAAACTGCAGGCTTGCAGATGATCATCGAACAGAGACGTTTTTCATCTTTGCCGACTTGTGCTTGACAAAGAAAGCAGCTAGCATGCTTTTTGTGCTTAGGGGAGCCTTTTGGATTTGACGCCCTCTTGGGTTGTCAAAAGAACTAAATGATGACAAATGCCTCACACCAGGCTGGTCCTGAAAATGCAATAAATTTCATATCTAAGTATGACAGAAGAGAAAGTTGCCTTGGGTGGGAAATAGACTGTTTTAACAAGGAAAAATACAAAAATGCGGCCTAAAGTATATGATGACAAATTTAAGCTTTAATATTCAGTGAATGTTTCCATCATATTGTGCTTTACCTTCATGCCAACATTATGCAAAACAATATCTGTGCTGGTCTTGTTCGACTGCAGATGCTTGGGCAAGGGAGATGCAGGCGATTCCTTACCTGAAATGTATGTAGTTTCAGACTAAATGTTTGTGGTCTATATATAAACTATGCAAAAATCTGCCTGCGACACTTAGTGGCTTATTATTTCTGATCATGAGTAAATTACACTACTGGAGCATGGACTATAAGCAATTAATAAAACAACCATATACCAAGGTGGAAGCCACTTGACGCAGGTTTAGTAGTTTTTGTTTCTCCTAGGCTGCAAAAAGCAGATGACATCAATATTACATTGGATCCTCACAAACACACGCACACACTGGAAGGTGTACAGCAGAACAAATGGCACATAAGCAACAGTGGAGCAAAATGGAGATGACAGACTTACGCAGATTCAGATTGACGTGCTCCATTGGTTTTGGAGTTATTCTCTGAAGCCAAATGCCAGTAGAGGGTCTTTGCTGAAGCAGAAACCATTTTGTTTACTACACTAAGTACTTCATATCAAAATATCAAATGTGTGCGGAGAAGCAAGAAGCTGCACCTGAGGGATAAGGTCTAGGCCTTGACTCAATTTCAGAACCAGTTTGCATCTCAGAGAAGGCCTGCATTCTTTTATTTCCGGCATCTAGCTCGGAAGTCGGAAAGAATATTAACAAGTTAAATTAGGTGCTCATCATTTCATCAACCAAAAATGACCTCTTAGTTTTACAGTTCCTTACATGGCACGACATAATGTTTATGGTGTCTTGTGCCGGCTCCCATCATCTGCTGTTGCCTAAGGCCTTCTTTATCCGTGTAAGTTTGGCAGGTGAGGACTTGCTAAACATTGAACAGTAAGAATGTCAGTTTAACTCTCGTTGCTCTATCAGCACAAATTCCTGTTTCAAGATAGACGGTACCTGGTTCAAGCATGCTACTTTTAGCTCGAGAGCTGAAACCTCTGAAGCCTGCTGTTCATACAGATCTGTCAATTTGTAGGCGACGGTGCCGAGATGGTCGACTGCGTTGACCAGGGCCCTGACAGCATAATCTTTCAAGTTGTCCAGAACCCTGGCATCAAGAAGCATGTGAAAATGCATCAGAGAATCTCTTAGTGGCTGCTCCACTTGCAGTGTCCTTTTGTTATTCAATATTACAGAATCCTTTTGCGGTGAAGTCAGATGCAGAAGATGGACACATCCATTTCACTGCAATTCCACCGAGTGCGTGACAGTAGGTGCAGTGCAGATTTCAGAATCTCCAAAGTAGGCTGGATAAACAATTTACGGACCCTTGCAAGAAAACTCAATTTTCCACATCCTCCGCTGCCCAAGATTAACTTGTAGTCGGGGTCTTAACATTTAATTATCCACTCCACGAGTATTTTCTGCATCTATCGCTGCCCTTTGCCTATGCTCAGCTGCTAGGTAGATGAATGCTATATTTCTGAATCAATGCATCTTTAAAACCTACTGCGCACCATCCATAGCCTTGTAGCACCAAATGAGAAACTAGCTAGACACAACATTCATAAGACCATGATGGGCTAGGAGCAACCAGTAATCAATTATTGCTACATGCACGAATTCTTGTTACCGTGAAACTGAATTTGCTACAAAATTGCCTACTAGAGCTCGGAATTGCACGAGAAAGGGAAAAAGAAAGAATCTCACATCTGCTTCTGCTCGCTGTTGAGGTACGACTTCTCGCAGTACTCGGAGGCCGAGTAGAGCTGCGGCCGCAAGTTCTTGAGCTCCTGCACGCGCGACAAACGCAGGTATTGTCAACCTAACCTCGCCAAGAACCGCAAGCTAGTAGTAACCAAGGCCCCCCAGCCCGGAAAACCCGGATCTTTGCACACAAATTCAGACGAAAACGAACTCAGCGAGCGGCGGGGTCTCCCGGATCCGGTCCGGCGGCGCCCTACCTGGAGCGCCTTGACGAAGCTCTTGCTGCGCTCCATGGACGCCTCGTCGACGGTGGTGGGTGCAGGACCCTCACCCACCCCGGCGGGCTCGAACCCAGGCCGCCACGGCTGCTGCTGCATCGCCTCCCTCTGCTCCCCTTCGTCTGGCCTCCTGCAGCTTCTTGTTCGGTGGGAAGGTAATAGAACCAGGACGGAACGGGAAGCGGCGGGGGCAAGGCACGTGAGGAGGAAGCTGAGGAAGCTGTGTGCGTGTGCCGTGCGGGAGTGGGAGTGGAGGAGGGTGGTGCGGTGGGGTGGGGTGAGGTGGGCGGATGGCGACGGGGCGGTGGTGGTTACCGGTCACCTTTCGTTTCGAGTCAATGGGGAATCGATGCCGGCTGCAGCTGCGAGCTTGCATGGCAGACGGCAAGGGAATCGATTGGAAGCTTTTACTGCGAGCCCGCTCTGCCTCTCTTGGCGAACAAATTCTACGGGACGGGGCAATATCTCCCACTCTTAAGATCTGTTTTAGATTTACGATATATGGCGGACCATCAAGCTTAAAGCATAATTAGCAGGTGCACGGGTAGATTTATTTGAAAGTTTTTGGTATCAATTGATATAACTTAGATATTTAAGAATATATTTATATATTTTGTAGACTATTTAGGATTTTAATATATGATAAATATTGAAAATGATAATAGAAATTTAAAGGAAAATACAGCTTAATAAATGCAATTGAAATATGAGTTTGATGTATTGAGATTCTTAAAAGCGTAAATATTCTCCATCATACATGAATTATATAATTATATGTTTGTATTCTTTCTCTATTAGTTACTCTTTCAAAATATATGAATACGCATATACCTTTATTAAATATCAAAGTAATACATTGATTATATGTGTGTTAATCTTATTATTTTACATAGTATTAGAGTATATTACTCATTCATACACCAATACACTCTGGACGGTCTACCTTAAACTTATAATCGTTCACACGCTGGCTGCCCCACCGAGCCATGTGTTTCTATCTCTACTTGTTGTTACAACTTTTCTACTTGAACATCTAATAGCACACCTAATTCTTAATCGATTTCTCTTAATTTTTACCTATTTCAATAGAATATCTTAAGCTATCCATTCTAATATTACTTTACCTTATAGTTATTTTATGCTTCTCCCAATTATTATTTAATGCTGACCATTTCTCGGCTGGTGGATCTTGATTCTTGCAGCCATAAATTAAGCTTTGCTTTTCTCGTCGATTGGACGATTTCGTTGTGCTTTTGCTATGGCCACTCGTCCTTTGCACTTGCTCGTTTCTTTTTTTTGTTACGTAGCAGTTGGTGTAGTTGGTGCTATGGTACCTAGTTGGAGTAAATTACAATTTGCGAAGTACCATGAAGTTGTTAAGGGGCTGTTGGGGCTTACTGATCAACAGCACCGGTGCCTTGAAAAAAACGTCAGAGAAGGTCCAAGCTAACTTGAGCTTTTTTTTCGTTTTATGATTTATAACTTATATTTTTTTTATGATTTATAACTTATAATTTCTCTTAAACAAATAAATAGAATAGTTTCTTCGTCGTTGTTTCAAAGTGGTTTATTAGGATATTTTTAAAAGTGGTTTATCAACATTCAGTTCGTTCATATAAACACTTACGCTATGAATAAAAATCATAAATTGTAACTATAAATCATAGTCGAAAAGAACTCGTCCTAAGCCGAGTAGGGTTAGTCAATCCTCCGGCAAAAATCAACTCTCAAATCTTACATCCTACCGCCGTGAAAAACATATTATTTGCTAGGATTTAATATTGTCATCTTTGGCGCCTATGTTTCAACGTAAGTTCTCCTCTCGATCTAACTTACTGGTACACATAGTCGAACGATAATGCATCTTGCATTATTGAATCTGAGTCCACCAAAAATCCAACGATCCAACACGCGCTAACACAAATACACAAACAAGCCCATGAGTTGATGAAAATGTGATTGCGCCTGGATAATGAGATGGTCGGATCCTATGTGCACGCCGCACTGTGAATCAAACTTTAATCAAGATCCGTATAGCTCAGTTGCTGATCAAGCAAGCAGAAGCGAAGTCCTCTGCATGGGACAATCGTGGTTGTTGGCTGGGGCCTGAGTGGGGGGTTGATTAGGATTTAGGTGCAATTTCTAATTAATCTGATGTAGCTTTCATTCTCAAAATAGAATAAGCTAGTAGATGTTAGCAGTACTCTTTCTTTGCACCAAAAAAACCACTCCTTTTGTCTAATCAGAGTTGCTCATAGTACATAGTCATAAAATACGGTGTAGATATATTCAGAAAAAGTCTATATATCAACTCCGAATTATAGACTGATCCATTTCTCAACCCTTAATAATAAAACCATCTAAAACAGGTCTCTCAACTCAACTCACAAAACCGGATCATCCGACCCCCTAGGCGAAAACCAGGTAGTTTTCACATGATGTGGCATCCCTGCTCACGACTTAATACTGGTCAACACTGTGCCCCGCCGACTCCAAGTCCGGCTGCCACATGGCCACTCCTCCACATCTCTCCTGCCGGCATCTTCTTGGCGAGGGCATCGGGTGTGGCTGGTGTGGGCTGAAGCGAAGACGAAGGCGAGAGCTTCAGGTGCGGCTAGTGCGGGCTGGCGGTGCTACACGTAGTGAGGCCACTAGCTGCAAAAATAGGGGAAAGTGGTGTGGCGATGGTGCAAACGAGTTACAGGCGCGA
The DNA here is from genome assembly GCA_036346575.1 of Dendrocalamus sinicus. Lineage (NCBI taxonomy): Eukaryota > Viridiplantae > Streptophyta > Magnoliopsida > Poales > Poaceae > Dendrocalamus > Dendrocalamus sinicus. The sequence continues at coordinate 35,061,300 of CM070642.1, forward strand.
AAGAGGCTTTTGTAAGATTGAGCAGGCCGACTAGAGGGGGGTGAATAGGGGGTCTAAAAATCTCTTATTATTAGTATCAATTTAAAGATTTATTTTATTTGTCTAAACCAAGTAAACAATGCGGAAGTTTAAATCAATTTAGTTTAGCACAAACAATGCCTATATCAAGTCAGTTCACCTAAGTGTATCAACAATCTAAGACTATGTCAAGCAATCAAATTAATTCCATGAAAGTGAATTGCTTCAAGGTAAATAGTGAACAAGAAAATAAACCACAATAGACAAGCTCTCTTTTTACCGTGGTACTCGGAGACTTGCCGGTTTTCCCTAATCCATGTTGAGGTAAGTCCAAACTAATTGGACCGGCTCCATGAATTAAGCCTTCCACCTCAAATCCACTAGTGGTAACTCTTTCCCGCTCCGGGTAGGTGAGCTCCAACCTTTACACTTTGCCGAGTCTTCTCACAACCTTCTTTGAGAAGATCACCTCATACGACGCTTCCAACGTTGTCTAGGAGTCGACAAACTCCAATAGTAACAAGTCAAGCCCCTTGCTTGACTCTCACCACGTACAACTGACGCACAAACTCAAATAGACACTAAGTCAACCTCCAGATGTAACACATGCAATTTAGATCCTCTCTCCTTGCTCACAAAGTGCAACACATGCACTATTGAGTAAAGAGCATCATACTAGCTCAAGAAAACAAAAATGGGTCAATCAATAACATTTCCAACCGGCCACAAGGGGGTATTTATACCCCACACAAGATAACTAGCCATTGGAGCCAAATCCCTAAACAAATTAGGGCAAACGGAAGTACCGCAGTGCAATGACCGATACTTCCGCACCTGTTCTGACACAATAGTAACAGCTATTTCAGAGCGTCTGAACTAGCCGTTGGAAGTCGGCACGGAACTATCGCCGTTATAAATCTGGTAGTTCCAATAATCAGAAGTTCCGAAATATTGGCGCAGTACTTCCGTTTGATCGAAGGCCGAGAGTTGGCGCTCTCTGGAAAAATGTTCTGCCCGAGCTTTTGGAGCTTCCGTGACTCCGGAAGTACCATTTAATGCTACAGTACTTCTGCTCTACAGTAGTTCTACTGTTGAAACTCCAGTATAGGGATGGCAATCGGGCGCGGTAGGTACGAGTAGTGCTCACCCATACCCATGACCCCGATTTATGCCCACAGATATACCCACGAAGGACGACGGGTGAGAAAACCTCGCCCATACCCATCGCCCGCGGGTACCAGTCCCCCGTGGGTATACCTGTTTACCCACGAACTGAGAGTCACTATCTGAGAGTTGAACTAATGATAGGTACATATAAGAAACAGCTGTTGCTAGAAAATATAATAGCTATCAAAAAAGTTTATAACAATTAATAATAATTAGAGATACGAAAAAGTTTATAACAATCAATAGTAATTAGAGATATTGCTATGACTGCGCCACCTGTCAATCTATATCATAAGTAAATAGGTGGGGCGGGTACGAGTGGAGCTTACCCATACCCGTGCCCGTTTACCCGACGGGTAGACTGTTCCCCCAATTTTCATACCCGTGGGTAAAGAAAATATTCTATACCCGACTCCATTAGAGTATTTACCCACGGGTATACAGGTAAACGGGCATAATTGCCATCCCTACTCTAGTACTTCCATTTGCCATAGACACAAAAATATTCCGAGGGTGCTCTCTGGAAAAAGGTTCCGCTCAACTTTGACGGAGCTTCCGGAAAGCAAAAGTACTGCGGTTTGCACATCTGTACTTCCAGTTGTCCAGACAAAGCACCGTTTGAGTCCAAGGGTGCTCTCTGGAAAAAAGGTTCCACTCAGTTTTTTGGAGCTTCCGTGCGCCAGAAATACCGTTCAAGGTTGCGGTACTACCGCTCTACAGTAGTTCCGCTGTTGAAACTCCGGTACTTCCGCTTTTCCTGACAGGTGCAGATATCTCTACATATTTTACAAAACACATTTGCAAACAATAGTATCATGCACACAAGGATCAAATATGATTCCCAACTAGTTGCAAAACACATTTGCACACTTTTGAAATCATGACACAAAGAATAAGTACATGGACTCCTCACTTTTGCAAAACACAATTGCAAGCTTGAGTCACATGCTACAAGCATTATATATAGGCTTCAACCATTTACAAAACACATTTGCAAACATAAACCTCATACCACAACAAATGGAAACATGGACTTCAAGCACTTACAAAACACATTTGTAATGCATACTCCTATGTTATAAAGATTTAACACATGAGCTTCAGCTATTTGAAAAATACATTTGCAAATACAAGCTTCATGTCAAGATGAGCTATAAGAGGTGACGTTGAGCTATCAATACATGATGAGACTCAAACTAATAGACATAACCTCTCTTAATAGTACGGCAAACTATAATAGTAATCCGCTCTTCCAACCAAACATTAAGACTGGTAAAAGATTAGGAACACATCTTTAGCCCTAGCTAGTTGTCCCTTTGCCTTAGGTCATCATCTTGATATGCATTAACTCATGATGCATTCTTTTCTTCAATTTCATCAACACATGATGGTCTTCACTTGACTTAATGATCAACACATGATCATCTGAAAGCATCTAGGCCCCTAAAAATGGTTTTGGTAATTAATGTGAGAGACCATGTGGATGTGACACCATATTTCTGATGAGTAATTGACACGTGTTCTGGAAAGTTTGAGTTTGATTTTGTTGGTTCGCGCCAAGTCGGCGCATGGTGCAGTCGAGTTTGGTTAGACGTTCTTGACGTTTGTTCTTCTTCCCGATCGGTCATTTGGGCAATTTCGTGCTTGAGTACGTTTCACTAATGCAATTGTTGATTATACTGTTTCGAGCGGTGCTATGTGATGTTTTCTTGTCTGTGATAGCTGCAGGATTTTAAGGCGAGGTCGTGGCGAGGCATGGATGGCCGGACTAGGCACAGGCGGTGCTGAGGTCGAAGCGATCGGGAGATGCCGAAGACGACGAGGACTCGAGGTGGTTGCGAGGCTTGGACGGCAAGAAATGAGGAAGCTTCCCGGAAGGTGCAGGAGTGGCGTTTTGGTAAATACGTAGAGCTGCAAAAGAGGAAGCAGATTCGGTTTTGGTTTTAGCGGGTAAATTGAGTAGAAAACCCGGTAACCAAAGACTATATATAGGAGGTGTGTCTCCTGGTGAATGTAAGTCTTTTTAGGAGTTAGTTTTGCTTTCTCTTTGGTTCTGTTGGGGAGTTGGTGAGAAGAGCAGAGTCTGTTCTACTCTCTCTTCGATGTCTGCGTGTATGGGCATGATTTCTTGATTCTCTAATTGCGTATCGGGCTGTTGGGTATGAGTTCTTGATTCCTTCTTGCGTGTGTTCGTGAGAATCTGTGAGATGGCTGTAAGAAATCCTTTATAATCATTCATCGTTGTGAATCAATATGAGAATCCCTTTGTCTGAGTTGTCTCGATTTCCTGTTCCTCCCTATGTTTTTGTTTCTATTTCTTCTTTGCTGCCCTCTGTTTGCTCTGCTCTTCTTCATTTCAAGTGAAGATCTTGTCCAATTTAGCCTCTGTGATTCTTTGCTCTGAACTGGGATTATACTCAGGGCATCTTGGCAAATTATCTCCCGAGAGCAAAAGCTGAAAACAGATGTATTTCTCTCCAAAATTTGTCTGCTGCTAGTCTTCCTCTGTTTCTAGGGTTTCCTATTCTCGTGAGCAGAGGCAGTTGTGCACTTGGCTCTTCTTGAATTTGAGATTATTTTTCTTCTCTGCCTGATATCTCTCGGCAACATGAGCAGTGAATCATATCTATGGGCAACCGGGATTCAGTACCAGCAAGATTGCCTTTACCTTGGTTCTCCCCGTTCAGCTATACTTTTCTGATGAATCTAGACAAAAGTTGTTCTAGCTTGTGTTTCTCTTGTTCTGGGGTCATAGCCCTATGGTGCTCAGAAGCAACATAATCAACATCCAAGAGAATCACAAACTATTTGATGCCTGGGTTCATGTTCTGATCTCCTGTTGGCCTTTTTTGGTATTTACTGTATCAATTTTTCCGTAGCAAGTATTCTCTGTCTGTTGAAGTTCTCAATTGCTTGCCGACTGCTCTTTTCAGTTTTCAATCTGTTGTATTTCTTCAGGCTAACAATCTGTAGTGTTCAATCTTACTTCTCTTTTGTTGTCAGTTTCTAGCTTGGAGTTTCAGTTCTATTTAGTCTTCTCAGCTGTTAGCTTTGGTATGATCTCTGCCTAGTTTCAATTTGCACTGTTTCGGTTTTCACTGCCGACTTCTTTCAGGTTGTAGTTTTCAGTTTTCTTCGGTTCAGGTACTCTGCTTTGGCCTTCCTCTGATTTCCTGATCTTGGTCAGTCCAGATATGCTCTAGCGATTCAACCGCTCGCCCTTGGCCTGATATCCCAGTCAGACCGAAGTGCTTTTTTCGGTCAGACTGGCCCAGATTTTGTTCTCTAGTCTGTTCTTTCACAGGCTTTGCCTGTTGATCCTTTATGCTGAGATGGGTCACCCAATTTGTTTAAGTCTTTGATTTTTATGGGCCAAGAGGAGTAGCACTCAATCGGCATTCTCTCTGTTTGTTAGTTACTCTTTTCTGTTCCCATCTGGAGAAAAGTAAAAACACGCTATGTTGTTCCTGCCGATGAGAACATCAATGTGGCAAACATGCCCGATGTTCAGGCGAATGCTAAGGTGAGGAACATCATAATTCAAGGTCATAGCAGAAGCAAGTTCGATCGCATTTCTCATCTCTCGTTGGCCTACGACATCTGGGTGCGGTAGTTCCGACATCCAGAGCGGTACTTCTGGAGCCTGGAAGCTCCGGAAGGAAAGCGGAACCTTTTTCCCAAAGAGCACCCTCTGGAGGATTTTTAGAATTTTCTCAGAGCGGAATTACCGGCGATTTCAACGCCGGAAATACCACAGGGTGCGGTAGTTCCGCTATCCGGAGCGGTACTTCCGGATCCCGGAAGCTCCGGAGGGGAAGCAGAGCCTTTTTTCAGGGAGCGCCAAATTTGGGACTTTTGGAAGTTCGGCTTAAGCGGTAGTACCGCGCCGAATTTGCAGTACTACCGGCGAGCGGTAGTACCGGAGTTTTCAATGGCGGTAGTACCACGCCGACATTCCAACGGTCACTGCAGAGCTCTGACATAGCCGTTCTGTCGCGCCAGAAATGGGAGCGGTACTACCGGCCTTATAACGGTGGTAGTTCCGCTCAGCCTGAATTTTTCTGAAATTTGTTCCAAACGGCTAGTTTTGGTTGGTGGAGGGTATAAATACACGTACCACTTCTCAAGGACAGTAAGAAGAGACTCATTGAACATTTCTTGAGCATAGAGCATTTATTCCACCCCTTGTTCTCACTTGAGCATTTAATTTGAGGTGGTTGGGCAAATTTAGTGCATTGCATTCATTAGTTGATCATTGGCACTAGTTTGCAAATCAAGTGAAGTCCAGGTCTATTACTCTTGGTGTTTGCCGGCATCTAGACGATTGGGAGGTGATTGATCGGTGATCTTCTCAAAGGAGATTGTGAGAACACCCGAGTTCGTGTGAAGGTTGGAGCTCACCTACCTGGAGCGGGAAAGAGCTATCACTAGTGATCGAGGTGCTTCGGCTTAATTCGTGGAGCCGGTCCAATTTGTTTGGGCTAACCTCAACGTGGATTAGGGGAAACCGGCAAGTTTCCGAACACCACGGTAAAAACATCGATTGTGTACATCTCTCACTTGCTTCCTTCTAGCTCTTGTTTATTTACTTTATTGTGATCATTTGCTTGATTTAGAGCTAGCATTGTTATTTACTTGACTAGAATTGTGTAGGATTAATTGCTTTACATTTTTGCTATTAAAATTGTAAAGAATTAATTAAGTAGACAAGAAAAATTAAAAAGCCTCCTATTCACCCCCCTCTGGTCGGTATCCTTGATCCTACAAGTGGTATCAGAGTTTGGTCTCTTATTATTAGACTTAACCGTCTAGAGAGAAAGGATGACTAGCGAGGGGTGTGCGATAGTCAAGGCACATTTCTTTGATGGCTCAAATTATGCATATTGGAAAATTAGGATGTCAATTTATTTAAAGGCCATAAGTCCTCATATTTGGAAAATTGTAAATGAGGGCTACGCCATGCCTCTTAATCCATGGCACTTAACGGAACAAGACGGGCGTAACGCTCATTTAGACGCCCAAGCCATGAATACTTTATTTGGGGCTTTAAACGCGGACGAGTTCAATAAGGTGAGCAACTTAGAAATGGCTCACGCTATTTGGACAACCCTTTCCGAAATTCATGAAGGGACGTCCACGGTTAAAGAAGCAAAATTGCATCGGCTTAGGATCAAATATGAGACATTCACAATGTTGCCCCATGAGGACATCAATGAGATGTACACACAGCTCAACAACATTGTGAATGAGCTCAAAGGCCTTGGAACTAATCTTTCCGATCTTGATATTGTGAGAAAGATGCTTAGGGCATTGCCGGAGAAGTACGAGATGTTGGTGACGCTCCATCAACTCACCGGAATTGGCGAGAATGACACCGACACAATTCTTGGGTAATCTCATTACCAATAAGTTGTATAAGAAGGATAAGGAGGAGCTTTTGGAGCAATCCACCTCCAAAGGGAAGAAGATCACCGCTTTCAAAGCCAAAGCGATGGTGATTGAGGAATCCGAAGACGAAGAGGAGGATTCCGAAGAGGAGTTGGCCCTTCTAGTAAGAAGGATGAACAAATTCATGAGAAGCACTCAAACCGAAGCGCAAGTCATGAAAAGGCCAAAAAGGGGCTCTCCTACTCCAACAAGAGATATAGCAACATCCGTTGCTATGAATGCGACGAGAAGGGGCACATTGCTTCACAATGGCCCACCAAGAAAGTTGACAAGGAGAAGTCATCAAAGCAGAAGAGCTATCACAGGAAGAAGAAGCTTTTCAAAAAGCTTCACAAAGGTGGTTAGGCAAATTTAGTGCATTGCATTCATTAGTTGATCCTTGGCACTAGTTTGCAAATCAAGTGAAGCCCAAGTCTATTTATTCTTGGTGTTTGCCGGCACCTAGACGATTGGGAGGATTAATTATTATTTACTTGACTAGAATTGTGTAGGATTAATTGCTTTACATCCTTGCTATTAAAATTATAAAGAATTAATTAAGTAGTCAAGAAAAATTTAAAAACCTCATATTCACCCCTCTAGTCGGTATCCTTGATCCTACATCATCTTCTCTTGGTCATGCATCAACTCATTATGCATCTTTGTCTTAATGGCCTTCAACACATGAAGTCATTTTTCATCTAGACTTGATGATCCTCAACACATGAAATCATCTCAAGTCATCCTCATTTGTGGCACCTAACATATTCATCAAACTCATGGAAAATGTTAGTCTACAAAATAATTGTCATCAATTACCAAATTTCACCATCATCTTATAATGGAGGGACTAGATTCTACAATGTTTCCTTTTTGATAATTCATGTTAATCTCAACAAACAATTAGATAAAAATTGATTTTTGAGTATACAATATGTACACAACAGATGTATACTCTAAGATAAGATTTTTAAGTAAAGCTTACTTATCTGATTGTCATTGACCATCCAACCATTAACACATAATAAAGAGGTTAAATGACAACCCGATTGCACATGAGTATGTATAAACTATACAAGCTATATATATTCTCAAGAATGTATATCAAAGTAAAGATCTTAAATATGCATATTAAAGGAAGCATGGATCAATACTTATGAATCCTCAAAACATAGATAGAGCTCTCCCTAAATGTGTGCATACAAGTGTGTATAATGAAGACATATGCACATATTCATTTTGGACCATTTGTGGAGTTCAATCTATATTTTAGATCCACGGAATGCATTAATATGTGAAAATGTGATTTTGAATGCATACTTTTTTGATTTCACCTTTTCATTCATGTGAGACTAAGTAATATCATAATTAATGAACAAAGTTAGTCTCTTAAATACATTTGTCATTATCACCAAAATCTCATAATGGTATTTGTCATTATCACCAAAATCAACTTAAATAGAGCTTGATCTTTTAGCTTTATAAGAGGATCAGGACACAAGTAAGGTATAAGACACCATGATTTGGGCCAAGATACAACAAGGAGTTGGAGTTTGGAGGTCAACAGTGGCAACTGAAAGGGTGATAGTGAGATTACCATGGCCCTGACTATTTCCAATGAATTGCTGTTGTCATCGTATTCTTGTCGAACCACCCATGTCACGAGGTGCGCATCCCTTCAATGAAGCTATCATCGGCCTCCCTTTCTCTCCTCTCCGTCTTCTATGCACCGCCACCATCCTCCACCAACCCACCATGGACATTGCCTCCACTGGCCTTGTCCAATCCATCTCCACCATCGTCAACCCTCAAATTGGAATCCTAGTCCTCGGGGACATCTCATGATTGCCTCATCTCTATCTATCCACCACCTATCCTAGTCATCATCATGTGTCCTATTCATCTTCTTTGCCTTCTCGCGCCACTCAAACCACACTACCTCGTCACCTCATGCCTTGGACACTCGGCAACCCTCATTACTGTGGCGAGGTATGGTAATGGTAGCTAGGTGAGATGTGGTAGTGGGAGAAGAGAGAGGAAGAAGAAAGAGGAATGAGTAGGAGAGAGTGGGAGCAGCGGTGGCTTGGAGATGGGTTGTGGTCGGTGGCATGAGAGAAGAGGGAGGAAGAAGAAGATGGGCAGGGAGAGAGGAAGAAGATATGGGTATAGGCCCCTTCATTCTTTTTTTAATTTGCTAACTCATTGTCATATGCTTATGTGTCAAAATCAATACCACGTCGATAACACGTTAGACAAAATCATCCTCATTTTCGTCAATGGCGGTTAAGTGACCTGGTTTTGATAGCTCGAGAACCTGTTCTAGACAATTTTACAATCGAGGGTTAAAAATAGACTCAAACCATAGTTGAGGATTGAAGAGTGGACTTTTTTCTTATATTTAAGTCATCAAACAACCTAAAAAACCTTAAAATAGTCGAATTTGTGAGACGTGAATAAGATGAGGTGGAATTATATTCAAGTCATCAATCAATTGAGAAAGCTTAAAATGTAGGTGGTGGAAGTCAGATCCATTATTCATAAGGTGAAACCAAGTCTATCAACATTTGAGTTGCCAATAGCGGGTGATAACAAGTAACGACACTACTAGAGTTATGTAAACATATGTTTAGGAATTTTCCAAGGATGTTGCTAACGCGCTCCCAAAAGCACAGCAGCACTATTGTGCTACCCCCATGGCACCCTCCATCTTTGGCTTCGGCTCCACCTCCAGCTCTGCCCTTGACCATTGTCCTAGCCCATCATCTTCTCCACCTTTGGTTCCCCCTTGGCCACCACCCTTCATTGCCGCTGACGAGTCCATCTTCTTTCTTTCCGACATCCCCCTTCCACCCCACCCCCGCCCCACTGGCCACCTCCCTATGGCTCCTAGCACCGCCTCGACACCTTCGCTGCCCGCCGTGCCTCCCCTACCACCGCCCATCGCTACCTCTCGAGGCTAGCAATGCCTCGCCACATTGCCCGCACTCCTCACCCAAACCTAACTTGCCGCCTTCTTTGATGTCCCACCCGCCGCAGCCGCCCACTGTCCTCCTTTGAATCCACGGCTGGTGGCGCCACCGCCACCTCCCCCTGCTCTAGGGTCCCATGAACCCCTCCTAACTCTAAGCCTACGTCCCTAACCCCACCGGCTGGTCACCATCGCCTAAGGATGTGTTTGGTTGGAGGGATGGGATGGGATGAGATAGTTCCACAAAAAAAGTGGAACCACATGGTCCAGCATCTAAGAAGAATATTCTCTAAATTTGCACAGGCTCATCCTACTTTGGATCATTCCATCCCACCTCATCCCTCCAACCAAACACACATATAGACTTGGTCAAAGGAACCATCCCATCCCATCCCATCCCACCCCATCCCTCTAACCAAACACATTGTGTGGGATGTAGACTTGTACGGGAGAAGGGAACTTGACAGGAGAGGATAAGGTTCAAGGCGCATCAACCAGCCATGCGACTAGACGCGCAGTAAGACTAGTCGTGCGTTAGATTTTGCCATTTCTCAATGTTAACGTGCGAGCTTAGCCTCCTATGGTCCATGTTCTGTGTTGTCATCATGATGATGCTACCACATTTTGTTAGAACCAAAAACCTGCCTTTATTGAGACCATTCCATTTTACATGTGTGCAATAACCACACTAGAAATGGGCAATTCTAGCCCCACCATGGACCATGCACAGGCTAAAATCATCTGTTGTCTTGTCTACTGAGCTAGTACCAATATTTGTTGCAGTCGTAGCTGCCGTTGCAACCGAGAGAACTGCAGGTTTGCACCGAAGCCGAATTGTCTTATTTGCACCATAGGTATAAGATGTGTACTGATGTAGGCTTTGCACAAAATATCACCTCCTATTGTCCACCTTGACAATCCAAACTATTTACCCAAGGACCGGGACCGCATGCAGTGGACATGTGGACGTTACGCGGTTACGGTCAGTTCGGCACTTTCAAACGTCCAAACTCTATGCCATGCACCATACAACATGCAAACAAGTTTGAGGTTTTGGCATTTTTCAACCGTACCTCTCACATCAAAATTTCACGGTACCGTGCAAAACAGAAGTGGCAAATGAAATGTCAGGTATCACATGAATCAGCAAGAAAACACTTTGTACAATTCCTCCCGATAAAAAAAATTGAAATTCTACGCTCTTTACAACTCACAACTCACGCTTAATTAATCGATCGCCACAACCCAACATCTACTTACAACCATGCAAGCTGCAGACACGACAAAACGCCTAAGAAAACGTGCCAACTCCCGACGCGAACCCCACCGGTGTTGCGGTCGGAAGCAGCCGATGGGCTCACGTTAGCCACCGCGCCACCACGGCCGCGTCCACCGCTATTCGTCAAGCCCAAGTGCTGCGTCGTGCGGCTCCTCACGCTGTCGCAATCCGCGACGCCGGCCAGCGCCACGACGCCCTCGAGGCCTTCCTGCTCGGCGTCGTAGCACAACCCCTCGTTGCCGCCGACGCGCAGCTTCTTGCCCAGCCTCCACATCATCTCCTTGCCGAACGGTACCGGCCCCACCAGCCGGTTTCCGTCCACGCGGAGCTCGCTCGCCCTCTCCAGCCGCCGGAAGCTCACCGGTATCACGCCGGTGAACTCGTTACTGTCCAGCCGCAGCACCCGGAGCTGGCTCAGCTCCCCGATGGACTCCGGCATTGACCCTTCCAGCCCCATGCCAGAGAGTGCCAGCGTCGTTAGCGCCTTGAGCCCGGTGAAGAAGTCGCCGGGGATCGTGGAGAATTGCATCCGGTTGTCGCTGAGGATCAGCGACCGCAGAGACGACAGCCGGCCGAGAGAGGCCGGGATCGGGCCGGACAACGCGTTGTGGCTGAGGTCGAGCAGGATGAGGTCGGGCAGGCCGCCGAGCGCGTCGGGGATCGTGCCGGCGAGGCGGTTCTGGTTAAGGTCAATCTTTAGCAGAGACAGGCATTGCCCGAGGCTCGCTGGGACGCGGCCCTGCAGGGCGTTGTGGCTGAGATCCAGGATGCTGAGGTGCTGGAACTTGAACGGGGGCACCTGGCCGGCGAGCCGGTTGTAGCTGAGGTCGAGCAGCTGGAGATGGGTCAAGGCCTGGACGGTTGCGGGGATGGCGGAGGTGAGGTGGTTGCCGTGGAGGTCGAGCACGCGCAGCCCCGAGAGGTTCCCGAGCTCCGCCGGGATCGGGCCGACGTGGCCGTTCTCCCGGAGCACGAGCGACCGGAACGCGGGGCCGAGGCGGCCGAGGAATGCGGGGATGGGCTGCGGGTTGGCCGAGAAGCAGCGGTAGAAGAAGAGGGACCGGAGGTGCGGGAGCGCGAGCACGGCGGGGGAGAGCGTGGCGCGCGCCGCGTCGCAGGCCGGGAAGGCGGTGTCGTCGGAGAGCGCGCCAAAGGAGAGGGACACCACGTGGTAGACGTCCCCGCGGTCGGGCACGCACTCGATGCCGTGCCACCGGCCGCGGCACACGTCCGCGATGGCGGACGCCCAGCCGTTCCCCGTGGCCGCCATCACCTCCTGCACGGCGCGCTGCTCGGCCGGGTCGGTGCGCGCCCGGTCCGAGAACCCCGTCCGCGGCGCGTCCCCCAGCACGGCCGCGGACGTGTCCGGCAGCACCACCGTGAACTCCCCCTGGCAGGACGACGGGGCGCCAACCAACAGCACCATGGCCATCCACGTCGCATGGAGCACAGACGCCATCGCAACGAGCTCGCAGCCTACAAACTCGCACGTTTCGGTATGGGACTCGGAAATGTCGCGACCGTTGGAAACGGAGGGAAGAAGTGGCAGAGGGCGCAGAATTTGTAGTGTCAGAGGGGTGGGTAATGGCGCGACGCAGGGCAGGTCGGGGGGGCAGGCAGAGTGGTAAACTAAATGCAAGGGCGATTCAATGTTGGTCACGGGATGGGGCAGAAAGGGAGTAAATGAACTGAGGATTCGCTTGCATTCAATTGGTTTCACGGGAAACCTCGGGACGACGCAATATTATTGCTTCATTCAGTGCCATGGGACAGCAGCTAAGGGCATCTCCAATGGTTATAGCTAGCAACTAACTATAAGATTTCCACATCATCTATATAGTACACACTAAAGTTAGCATTCTAAAGAACTATCTATAAGGATAGCTATTTGATGCTTACATGCACACACAGAATTTATGGAGGCTGCCTCGTTTGGCGCTATAGACTATCTCTAGAGCTGTAGAGAGTTGCGTTCTCTTTCTTCATTTAATATCTTCCACGTAGGACAGTTGATGACATAGACTCTCTTGTAGATAGCTGCTATAGACCCATTAGAGATGCCCTAAGCGATCGAGCGTGCGTCTGCAGATTTTACAAGTATTCAATCGGGTTCACGTCTCGTCTCCGTGCGGTTGTTATCGTAACCAAGCTTGTCACGATCCTAGGTGTAGGATTGGGATCGTATGATCTCGGTGATATTGAATCTTAAGGATTGTTATTCTACACTCCGTAAGGTCTGGGCCGTTGTTTTTCCTCGTAGATCACGATCGGAATGGTTCGACAGGACAGTAAGATGCTACGATACGGATCGCGTGCAGCGAAGGGCTCTGATCGCGCACGGGAAACTAATCTACCCACGAGGTGGAGACGACGCTGACGACTGATTCTTGATCAAAGGGTCATTTTTGTGTGCAGCAGTGTACATTGGTTGCATGACTTCAACCGATCTGGATCGATACCGTTCGTGGTGTAGCTGGTGATGCTTTCGCTGTTTTTCAATTTACAGCAGTTATGGTGTGTTGCCGGCAAGAAATTTCTAGATGGACAGCATATGTCCGCACGGAGGGTGCAAAGGTCATAACACACAGTAGACAAGACGTGCCAGATGATTGGATCGAAATCGATAAGGAGATATCGTCCATACTAAGATAACTTAGACAAAAGTCGATCATGAACACCACGTCAATGCGAAGCAATATTACACAGAAATAACCCTCGAATAAACTTAATTGATTACGATCAACACGTTGAATTATAAATAGAAGATTAGATCTACTATTTAACTAGAGACTGCTCCTATGATATAAAAAAAATTAAAGATATACATTTCTCAGGGAGCCCCTAGGTCCTTGTTCATAGCGGAGTATCGGCGGCCTACGTCAATTGGCTCTCCCCGTGACGCAGGGCTTCTAGTTCCTTCTCAGCAGTCGTATTTCCTAGTACGGGTGGTGTCCAGCTTGATCTCCAACTTGCGTTGCGCGCACAAAGCCGAGTCGGTTGCATGCAGACTCCTTTCCATGCATTTAGGGATTAACGTGTAGTTGATTTCGATAGCAACACATCCACGCATGTATGCTTAGTTTAGATTCGTCGTCTTCCATCTTTCTAGCTCTGTATCTTCTCCATCCGAGCTCAAAATTGGACAGACAATTTATCGATCAGCAGCCGAAATCTCCAATATGATGGCCTCCAAGGTCAATTCGTCTGTCAATTATTCCGCCTGCTATTGACATTGTCAACATGGTGCTATGTTAATGCTGTTCTAGCAGTGTCATACTGCCATCTCTGTCACTGGTTCACTGCCCTCTAGTTTTTTTTTCTCGTTTTGGCTTCCTGCCATTATTCTAGCCGATTCAGAAACTGAAATTCTGATGGCTATTGAACCTTTTTACAAGGACAGCAAGGGGTGAGAAAGGATTGGCCGAAGGTTCAAGCCTTCAGGGCATACTGCCTCTTCATCAAGTAAATTCACCTTATGGGGCTCAAGCATAGCGGAAAACTGGAAAGACTTTTGTTAAGGTCCAATATGAACATACATTTTATTTTTTGAGAATCAATATGAACACCCAAGTTGTGGCTGGTCCTGATATTATCTTCAGCATCTTTAAGAGGTGTCAATTCCTTACAAAATTTCTCAAAGCATTTTTTCCACTTATACATGCCCCTCCTTAATTGTGCATGCACCTAGCATGATGCAAAGATCAAGCCTCTGATTGGATCCACATCTGAACTTGGCAGGGGCTCTATACCTAAGCTGAAAAGCTTATCACTCATGAAGAACTTTTTGTGAGATTATCATGTCTTGGCCATAAAGATATTTATATATAAGTAGACTAGCAAAATCTATCCTGCGCTCGACTGCTTGAGTACCACAGTCACGCTAGATGACATGCTTTGGACTACAGACTACTGCATAATCAGCAAGCTCCATTGGTGAGTCAATTGGCTTTCAGAAAGAATGCCAAGAGAGATGTATACATCGAAGAGTCAAACTAATGTCAAAACATACACATGAGGAGAGTAGTGCAGTCAAATGCTGTATACTCTAGAAGTATTGTGAATGTTAAGTAGTGACAAGGATATAATCAATCCTCATATTATTATTTATCTGTAAATAATATGATTATGTTCTTATACTCCTTAAATATACTCCTTATCTATAAGGCACATATCCTCATATTCTTCTACGACCCCCCTTAGTTGTAAGCCATTCTACGACCGCTTTATAGCCGTAAGTTCTTCTACGACTATCTCATAGTCGTAAGTTCTTCGACGATCACCTCATAGTCGTAAGTTCTTCTACGACCACGGAATAGTCATAAGTTCTCCTACGACTGCACTCGAATTATTACAGACAACGTTAAGAAATTTTCGAGTACAAAACTCCAAGAATTTTACGACAAATTGGGTATTAAGTTATGTTTTGCTTCTGTTGCCCATCCTCAAAGCAATGGGGCAGTCGAAAGAGTGAATGGCTAAATAATACAGGGAATTAAGACTCAAGTCGTCGACCAGATCATAAAGCACTTGAGGGATTGGGTGCAAGAATTACCCTCAATATTATGGGCAATTCGCACGACTCCTAGTCGGGCGATAGGGGAAACTCCTTTTTCCCTAGTTTTCGAAACGAGTTGAGAGCTTTAACAACTCCAACAAGAGCAACTTCGAGCAGATGACATTAACCTGCTCAAAGAGAAGAGGAATCAAGCCTTAATTCGACCGGCAGTCTATCAACAAGCCATGAGTAGATACTACGACCGTAAGATCCAACCTCGCAGCCTTGTTGTAGATGACTTGGTATTGAAGAAAATTCAGCCCCAGTCTAATTGGAACAAACTTTCCCGCAAGTGGGATAGTCCTTACACTATTGTCAAAATTACACAACCAGGCTCGGTATGACTTGCCATGAAAAATAACCAGATTCTCTCAAACCATTGGAATATTGACCAATTGCGTAAGTTCTTTATATAAATTTTCAATTCTTTCAATAAAGTTTTCAGTCTTTTCAATCTTTATTATCGTATGTGGAGAAGAGTTTTTTCTTTTACGTTTGTTCGCATGCCTCTGGTACATTCAATATGTTTAAGCCTGATCGGAGGAAGACACAACACCTAGTCGAAGTCTCTCCTCTCTGCAAGTGGTCCTGCCCACTAGAAGGAGCTTTCTAGTGTCGCATCGTTTCCAACTCTTGTTGACAGCAAATAACAATTGAGTTAACCATGAAAAGTCAAACGAATAAGATCTCTAAGTGTTTGTCCTATACTCGTTTTATGATCTCGATTTGATTAAGCTGGTTAAAGAAAGATAACATCACCTAGTCAAAGTCTCTTCTCTCTGCACGTGGTCCTACCCACTAGAAGAAGCTTCCTTGTATCGACTTGTTCCTAGCTTTTGTTGTCAAAACATAACAATCAAAGTCAACAACGATAGTTGGATGAACCGCTCTGGTCTCCACTACCCTATTCTGAGTGTTTGTCCTATTTTTGTTATACCTTCAATTTGATTAACATGGTTGAAGAAAAGTAACATCACCTAGTCGAAGTCTCTCCTCTCTGCACGTGGTCCTGCCCACTAGAAGGACCTTCCATGCATAACTCGTTCCTAACTTTTGCTACCAGAACATAATAATCAAAGTCGATAGTGATAGTCGGATGAACTACTCTATTTTTTACATACCCTATTCTGTACTACCTGCTTAGTTTATTCGTATAAACTAAGTAAATAGTTAGGGGCTAGGACAGAGTTATCGGCTAGGACAAAGTTATCCATATAACTTCAATTCTTAGTTGTACTTTCATTTTCTTTTTTATTTCTTTTTTGTCTTACGAGTACTAACTACTCAATAAGATGAATTGTAGAAAAAGAAAGATGAATTTCATTAACAAAAAGTTTTTTCTTGCAAAATCCCCTATTACAAACTACTCTAATTAAGGAGTGTCGATTTGCATTTCCTCCATGATCTTTCCACCAGCTGGCTCTATCTCTTTGATCAGACGGGCTGCCTTTACTTTAGTGCAGTCGAAGTTGTAATTGATCGAATGAAGGTTGAGGCTTTTGTCGCA
Source organism: Dendrocalamus sinicus (assembly GCA_036346575.1). Classification (NCBI taxonomy): domain Eukaryota; kingdom Viridiplantae; phylum Streptophyta; class Magnoliopsida; order Poales; family Poaceae; genus Dendrocalamus; species Dendrocalamus sinicus. The sequence continues at coordinate 35,078,221 of CM070642.1, forward strand.
TGCAATGAGTTTTACCAAGGCATAGCTTATAGCACCCGTAATAGCCTCTCGAATTGAGTCAACTGGTCTTTAGAGTAGTTAACAACTTCTCTAAAGCTTTGATTTATCATCCGATTGTACTCACGTGAGCGGTCATGGTGTCCTCGTAAGGCCTGATCTTCTCAGCACCGAGCCCTACGAGTAGATCGTTTAGAGGAGATACTCTGTCTTAAAGAATGGTCTTCATCAATTGTGTCTCTTCTCGACTACGAGTCAAAGCCTCAACGAATCACTTTATTTGGACTATAGCTTCTGCAAAGCAGAGTAAGACTTAGTCAGGAAAAGTACTCTATAAAAGGACTAGTTAGCGAGAATTAGTCAAAGGTAAAGATTTTCTTACCTGCTAATCGACACTTGAGTCTCTCGACTTGATCCTTACGCTGGTCTTCCAGCATCATGATCCTCTAATTTTTCTCTTTCTCGATACGAGTAAGTTCGCCGATCATTTTGGTCTTTTCATCGACCTCGGTGTGTAGCTTACTCATTTCAACCTCTTTATCTATAAAAAGAAAAGAGTTAGAGAAAAGATAAGAAAGACATCTGAATAAGCAGTCATGAGTTCAGAACCTACTGTTTATTTTATCTCACAACCTATTAGTTGTAGATTGGGCCTTCAAAATCCTTCTTTAACTTCTGTGTCTTGACCTTCTCGTTCTCGAGTGCGTCAGATAAGGCCTTTTCATCACTCTTAAACCTGTAATGGTTAAAGATAGACTTGAATAGTGGACTGGTGGTCAAAACAGAAAAATACTGCCTATTTTAGTGGCCTACCATTTCTTTGCTGGTTCACGCAGTTCAACATTTTCCTGCCTCACGAGTATGAGTTATCTGTGGTATTCATCCACAGTTGCCATATCTTCCAAAGCTCTCTGAATAAAGGAAGATAATGAGGAACAAGAAAAGCTAATTATAAATGACTAAGCATTAGATGCTTACATTCATGCTCGTACAAGCAAATTTGGCGAGTACTCGTTGGGAATCCTCTAGTCGATTGAGTTCATCGACCTCATTCCACCATACTTTCTCAAGGCGCTTGTCATCGAAGACATTTCTCTTGTTAGGAATATCTTTAGGATAGGAACTCGGTCGTGAGATCGACATGAGGAAGACCCCACTATGAAAGCAGGATTGAAATACTCAAAGAAGTTAAATTGCTCTTCTTCTCCGACTGCACCTCCTTGGAGACGAGGAGCTTCCTTGATGTTTCCCTCCTAGGTGCAGCAGTCGGAGGTACTTTCTCCTTCTTGACCAGTGGTCATTTCTTCGATCACCACCTCTACAGTTTCTTCGATCACCACCTCTACAGTTTCTTCGATTGCAGGGAGAATGGCAAGTGGCTTCTCGATAGAAGCATCCTCAGACGACAGGCGAGCTAGGCTAAAAAGACATGGGAAGAGGAGTGAATGGGCATTTAAGAAGGCAAAAAGGGTAAAATGTTATCTTTATACTTTCATTTACATACCTTGCTTGCTTAGCCTTGATTTTGAATTTAGAAGGAATTTTCGCTAAGGAAGATTTCTTCGACTTCTTCTCAATGACCACATCTGGTCGTTGAATGGCGGGGTCGCTTCCGACCATGTTTGGTTGTAGACCCTGAGCATGTGTTATTACTCCTTCCTTTGGCCCTTCTTGATGGTTAAGAATGGTTTTGACAACCTGAAAAGCAGTCTCCTTTTCGATCACAGGTTCTGCTACTACAGCAGTCTTCTTCATAAAAGATACAAAACTCTTCCAGTTTTCCTTTTTAAGTCGCTTAATAAAGCCTTGAGAAGCACCAACTGATATAGTTTTGTCATCACAGTAGAAGGGTACCTTGATCTTAAGATCCGATTGCTCTAGTACAATTGCCCCAATGTCCTCTGCAGCAGCTATGTCTGCAAGGAACTGCTCGATGGAGGCAGGCGGAGGAAGAAAGGAAGGAGTAGCACTTGAACTTTCACTCTGCTTGTTGATAGTTTTTACAAGTTGACGTCTCTTGGCTGGAGGAGCTATGGCTACCTCCACCTCTTTTTTGCTTTCTATCAATTCGACTTCTTGGTCATTTTGACGGTTTTCCAGGCCAACATTCTACATTAAAAAAGAATGTTGAGTACTCATAGTTTATGACTATGAAAGCCTAATGAAGAAGTTGAATTTCGATTACATTTAGACATTCATTTCTTTCCTCGGTGGATACATCCACCAAAATGTAGGGAGGCTCCACATTAGGTGGTGGGGCCTTCTCACACATGGCCTTGACCCAGGTGTCAATCTCCCCAGTGGAAGATCTGCATAGACAGATGAAAGTGGTCAGTAAATAGGACTCAAAATTCAGGAAATGAGTCCGATTATTACTTACCATCCTCGTAGTCTCTCATCGTATCTTTGACCCCCCCCCAAGTACATCCATATAGGATGTGCTTGTTTCTTCATAGGGTTGATACGACGCGTGGTGAAGTCCTTCACTACATGCCAACCGGTGAGTCTCTTTTCCCTTAGTTCCTTGATGGCTTGGATGTAGGGGCTATCCGAGTAAGGTCTTTTGGGACTGAGTTCCAGGAAAATTATTTTTGACACTCTTCCCCACAAAGGAAAGACTGTCTTCTCTAGTTGTTTCCCAGTAGAACCAATTTTTTTCCAGTTTGGCCATGATGACAGAGTAAACATTGGAATGTATTTCTCCATCTTACCATCATGAAGCTTTAGACTGCAACTCCCAGCAAGTCCGGCTTGCCTACTCATCTCGTAATTATACCGAAAAAGCTCCAGATCTGGAGGAATCCCCAGATAGGCTTCACACAGGTACACAAATATACTTAACATGGTAATTGAATTGGGTACCAAGTTCACCAATTCTACCTCAAAGTATTCGAGTATGACTATGAGAAAAGGGTGAGAAAGAAGTCGAAGTCCGCACTCACAATAAGTTTAGAAAACTAGATTTTCCCAATCTCCCCTGATGGCCAGTTTTGTCTGGCAGCTTCAATCCACCTTACAAATATCTTTGGAGGGATTTTCTCCACTTTGACCAAAGTTTTCATCTGAGCCTTATCTATCTCTGGCATAGGCCAATTGGAGGAAGATTTTATCATTTTCTCTAAGCGGTTGGTTTGGATTTGGAAGAAATTGGGGGGAAAATAAGGCTTGGTCAGCGGCGAAAAGATCGAAGAGGATTGAGGTAGGAGGAGAAAGTAAGAAAAGTTACCTCCGAGTAAGTTTTTATAACCATACGGATTAGTTATTACCTCCTCGTGAACTATTCCAAGCGGACAGATCGGTAGAAACCGATTCGTATTCCTTTGCTTGAAGTCGATATGTCTTTACAACTCAAGCGAAATTACCTTTTTGACCAAATTCGTTTCTGGTCGAATCAGAACGAAAAAACTCTGCTTTCGAACTTCGTTCATCTACGACCTCTCTTTCTCAAGTAAGTTTTTTTCACTTGAAGTTGGGGGGCTAGATGACAAGGATATAACCAATCCTCATATTATTATTTATTTATAAATAATATGATTGTGTCATTATACTTCTTGAGTATACCCCTTATTTATAAGAGAGAGATTTCACAGGGTAATCTAATCTCTTCTATGACCCCCCCTTAGTCGTAAGATATTCTACGACCAGCCCATAGTCGTAAATTCTCCTACGACCACGGCATAGTCGTAAGTTTTCTTATGACCACAGTATAGTCGTAAGTTCTTCTACGACCATGGCATAGTCATAAGATATCCTGCAATCACCTTATGGTCATAGATCCTTCTACGACTAAGCTATACTCTGACTAACCCGTCTGCGACAATCCATAGTGTTGTGGGCCTGTCTGGCAGGGTAGTTATCATAAGTATTTATTCTTTGAAATAAGTACACAACTTCACCTGACAGAAACCACCACGCACGATGAGTGAGTTATCACATCTCTAATAATTCCTGTTGGACGGTTATCATTCAAAGCATTAAGGCGTCTTATGGCGAGAAGAAACTGCTGCCGCCGTGCGTGCTATATAAAGATGGATGCCAGAGAGAAGAAAGGGGGGCTGGGACAGACTGAAGGGAGAGTAGTAGTAGAGTAAGCTTTTTCGTATTAATTTCTCCATTGTAATCAGCTTCGTTGTAATTAGTTCTTTGAGCAATATCCACACAGAAAATAGGGTTATTATTCTTGTTGCAGAAGGCCTGAATCTGTATAAAAATCTCTGTATCTCCTCTCTGTGTGGTCGTAACTAGGTCTTTAAGAGTTCCACATAACCCATACAAATCCGTAAGATCGACTCTAAAACGTCGACAAGTATATTCAACCCTGAATGGATAACCTTGTAGAAAGAGTTCGGCAAGTTCTTTTTAGCAAGTAGCGACCGAATGTCTCTGTCTGAACACGGCAGCGTTATCATTTACAGATCAGAAACGATCAATATGTACAAATGTTTGCACAAAGAATTTGTAGCTGTGAAGTCAATAAACCGTAATGCACTTCAAAAGAATGGCATGTCACAGCATGCTGTACGTCCTGCTGACTGTTCAGTTTCTCTCTTTCTGAAATCTGAACCAGAGGCCAGAAGCAGTCTGTCTTTACTGATCCAAGCCTGGACCAAACCTTGCAGGAACAATGTGAGCGATGCCAACAATTTATCTTCTTTTTTTCGAGAACACGGCGACATTTTCTTTCGCTACCTAGTCCTACTGAAGGCACAGAATAATTATTTAATTTTTTTGTAAAAGTTGATTCAAACAACGAAGCAAACTTCAGCTCCAAAATCTACATGGTCACAAAAATGTCCATGGTTTATTCTTACTTAAAATCCACACGGCTTACATATATAGTATATCCGTAGATTTACATACTGATCGATCGACCTATATGTGCGCCTCACATCATACCCTCATCATCACAAAAATGCTCCGAGGATATCCACGCCATCGTATGTCCAACCACTCTAATTACACCGACCAGCTGCATGCTCTTAGGACCATCTTGTCGAAAAGATCGAATAGAATTATGTAATGCTAGGACAAGCTAGCTGTACGTGAGATAGGGAGAATGAGAGAACGCGCGCGGGGGTTCCTCTAAGGCTCTGCTTTGCCTTTGGTGACGGACGGATCGGACTCGGTGGAGTTGGACACCGACGAGTCGGAGTCGGGGTGCGGCTGCTTGGAGATGGAGAGCACGAGTTCCTTCATGTCGGAGCTGGAGGAGCGGAAGTGCGCGAGGATCTTGCTGAACTTGGGCTTCTTTCGGGTGATGGCGATGGAGACGTCGTTGGGGAAGAGGTCCCTGAGCACGAAGGCGTGGAACATGGTGGTCACCAGCAGCCCGGCGACCGTGACGGTGGCGATGCCCGAGAGCCCGATCGAGAGCGCCCGCGTCAGCACGTTGGTCACCTCCGTCGCGTACGTGATGGTCGCGATCGACGCGCCGGTCATCGGGAACGTGTACGCCCACCACGCCAGCGAGAACCGGAATCCCCTGAACATGTTGATCCGCACGGCCTGATCACAGAATTAACAATCAGAATCAGAACAAATGTACGTACTTGGATAAACCATCGATATACGTTAGTGAAATACTACTAGTAGTACACTAATACTAAGTAGTAGATTTCAGTTACGTACGTACCAGTGACATGTACAAGAACAGTGCGATGAAGTAGGCGATCCGGGCGCCGTAGTCGAACTCGCCGTGGATTTTGGCCCAGGCCATGGAGACGACGCTTGGGGAGGCGACGAAGAGGAAGAAGACGGGGTGGAGCTCCTTGGGGAGAGTGACGTTGGTGGGGAGCCGCTGGTAGAGCGTCACGAAGAGGACCATGTAGTGCGCGAGCCCGACGGCGAAGAAGAAGATGGGGCCCTCGCGGAGGCCCATCTTGGCTCCGAGCAGCGCGCCGACGAAGTTGCCGATGATGGAGAGGTGGCTGGTCGCGTTGGCCACCTTGGACAGCCGGCGCTGGCCGCCGGACATCCACTGCCCGTAGATCTTGAGCTCCAGGAAGAAGATGGGCGCCATGAGCGCGTACCAGACGCCGTGGTGCACCTCGGTCACCGGCCGAGGCACACCCTGCACGAGGAAGAGGCAGGCGATCCACGGCGCGAAGAAGAAGTTGCCGCGCACCGGGTGATAGAACTCGCGCCGGACCGCCTCGAAGTAGAAGACGACCTTGAGCAGGTAGATGCAGGACACGAGCGCCATCAGCGCCAGCGCGATGTACCACAGCACGTGGTTCACCACCGGGCTCACGTGCAGGAACGCCGTCGGCGGCGCCGACGCCAGCGTCTTCCACAGTATCGCCTGGCTGCTCACCCCGAGGCACATCCCGAACGCGCTGATCGGGAACCGCAGCAGGAACGGCCACTTCTCGTCTTTCGGGAGCACCGGCACCTCCGTCGCCTGCACACGACACGTATAAAAAGATCCAATTTTAGCCTCCCCGAAAAGAAATCAACAGAACGCGTGCCAGACTATTCACTGACAGATCATGCCTTACCCTGAGAGTGTCGAGCTCGGGGCCTTCCAAGGCGTCGAAGTAGCGGTCGGCGGCTGGGACCTGCTCGGTCTCCTCGGAGATCATCGATTTGGGGGCCTCGACGTCGATCGGCTCCTGCGGCCGGCCGCGCAGGTTAGAGAGCTGCCGCTCGAGGCGGCCGGAGAAGGTCTTGAAGGGGTCAAACCGCGTGTCGCGCGTGCTGTCGCACCGCCGCGGCTCCTCCTTGGACGCGTGCAGGATGGGCTGCGAGTGGAACCGCGTCTGCTTCAGCAGCCGTGGGGGGTGCATCTCCACCTGCTCCACCGGCTGGACGTCGAACTTGATCTCGGCCGGCGCCACGCGCGCCTCGTCGCGGTGGACGGCCGCCGCCCTGAACTGCGAGAAGTGGAATCCCGACGGCGACGCCGGCATGCTGAGCGAAAGGGAGTACGGTATCTCCGTGTCGTCGTACGCCGGTACAGGGGCAGCCGGTGGAGGGGTCACCGGCTCCTGGACGTTAATGACAATGTCCTTCTCGCTCGTCTCCGAGCCCTGCAGTCCCTTGTTCTGCTCATTCAGGGAGGCGGTGGCGTCGCGGTCGACGCAGTCGAAGCCGGCGATGGTCCGCGACGGAACCCGGATGAGGAGCGCTGGGAGTGCTTCCCGCGACGATTGCTCGTCGTGCAGGCTGGCCAATTGGACTTGGACGTCTTTGCCGAACTCCATACCGACCAAGAAACCTGCAACAATCATACAGAGCACTCCATTTAGCAAAGCATGCCCTGCAAATACAACAAAATCGCATGCAAAACAAAACAAAATCAGAAGGACACCATCAAGCCTCGCAATACCAGACACACCAATTCGGCCAAAGCACGGCTGGGCATTCCCGTATGGCGATCCTTGCCATATCGTATCGATCCTAGCTAATTCCAAGTTCTTACCTCGACTACTACGTGATCGTATACCATCAAACGGTCCTGAACTCCCTAGATCAACAACAGAGATTCTGTTATCCTAAGCACGCCAAGTATCAGACTCGAGTTGCCGCTCGGCTCGGCGCGACCGGCGCTCGATTTATAGAGCGCAAGTGGGAACTCAAAAGCCCCGATTCCTTCCCGCATGCGCGCCGCGCGCGAGTGGCGCATGCCAGTGGAGCGGAAAGCACGCCGCCGGCCGGTGACGGCGACGGGACGACGCTGGCTGCAGTCGCCACACATTGCGAAGGTTCAGTGTACCGCCAAACGCGCGCGTCGCCATCGCCGTGGAAAAAAAACAACTTGATACATTTCCTTGTCAAAATTTGACACCACCTCCTCTTCCGGCAGCACCAAGATCTTTACGGTCTTTGCCGGTACAGTACGGTACCAACGCAGTGGAATAAACCCATGTGGAGTTTGACATGATGCTGTTCCAGGACGGACTCGTGTGGAAGCCAAACATGTTGTACTCACGGCCAGCTACAGCCGCACCGGCCAGTCAGACGCGATGTAACATGGATCAGATCGATGATTGACATGCTGCGCTTGTGCTCAGAATAATCACTGTGTTTTTGCAATCTAGTAAACTACAGAGGCACGTCACAACCTAGCGGCAACCGGTGTTTCCGTGCATTTCCGGATTGGAGCCTCTCTGGATGTGACCGGAAATCCCGGACACAACACCTACATCTTGGATGCTATTGCTAGGCTAGCTATTCATGACGGACACTCCTGCTGTCTTGCACCGCCATGAGACGCGCAACCACGAACAGAGTAACTCAACAGGACAGCCGTGCTAGCTAGTGCTAGCGCTAGATTCCTCGAAAATCAAGTCTGTGGAGACAAGCTGAAAACAGAGAACCCAAAGCTGAAAAAAGAGAACCCCTTCAGTTTCTCTAGCAAGCAGCCGCAAAAGCTAGCAAAAAATGACACCAAAACATGGGCATCACCATGCAGAACCGCACGTACGCTGCTAGAGTGATAGTATGGATGCACGCATGCTGCTGAGCATTTACCTTCGCCTTGTGAATCTCTTCAGAGACACTCCACAGTGACCTTAAGGCTTCAATCTGGAAGGTGAGCAGTGGGAGGGGCGATAGAACGGGTACTACTTAGCTAGCAACCTAACACCGGAAGCTAGCAATGAGCCGATGTAGGTGGTAGCCACAAGGTCGGTTCAGAGAGTATATATAGAGTTAAGTTGGCCTAGCTGACGAGTGATTTTTCTTAATCAAAAGGGGAAAAGAATTGGAGGAAGAAAGGAGCCAATTCGTGGTGGACAGGGTGGGAATAGAAGATGGCGAGTCAAAGCGCGCGGGGGGGCAGCAGGACATGTCTACCTTGGGCCCCAGACCCAGGCTCGCCTTGACGGATGGAAAGGAAGCTTCGACCAGTGTATAACGCCACGTGCTTCCTGCTTTCTCTCTCCCAGACTCTCGTAGCAGTGGCAGTACCGGCTACTAGCCCGTTCACTTGCCTCGCCCTCGCTTCTGTGAATGATTTCTGTTCTTGTACGAGTTCACGGTACAAATATATACATACGTGTATGTGTATATATGTATGTATACATATGCATATATACGTATGTATATACGTGTATTTATATATATATGCGTGTGTATATATATTCCAAGAGTAATTGCTCCTTATATCGTATCTCACAACGTAGGGAGTATTTCGTGTATCTGAGAGTATGTATGTATAGTATACGAATATATAGGACCATCTATTTAGTATGTATATTTTTTAGACATACTTCTTTTTCATGTGCATATATGAAGGTATTTATAAAATACGTTAAAAACTATATATTCCTTATAATTTTTTTCGTGTGGTTCATATTAGAGTATCTTATAACTAGTATACAAGTATACCTAAAGTGATAAAGGAGTATTTCAAATTTGTTTATGTGGTATATCAGATATGGGAGTAACTACACTCGGAAGTAGAAGATATTTTTCCTATATAGTGTTTTTTTATGCTAGGGTATATAGTGTTTTTGTTATGATTTATTAATCTAATAAATAATAATTGCGGAAAGAAATCGAAGTAAAAGTTCAGAGGAAAAGCAAAAAAGAGCGGAGTATAGTGCTAAGCCACTGTTGCCAAGAATAAGCCACCACTAGGCACTAGCTATCCTTTCTCACAATACATTTCTATGCCCTCTCCACTATAATTCAGTCTTTCTTGCGTGTTAAGAGTCGATCAAAGAATTCCCAAAATCACCCCGTGGCGTTCCTTTCAACTCGTACTTTTTGGAACGAACTTCCAACATTCTACACATTTTTTCCTATGAAGAATCAGGAATACGCGGAGGGAATTACATCATGGCTTGAAAATCAGGCCAGTTCCTAGAATCTGAAATATCTAGTGGAATGCTATGCTTCTCTCTGAAAATTGATGCCACGACTAACCCAAGAAATAAATCTGTGCAGCATACACCGTGCAAGTGAAAAAAAAGCCCAACGTAAGAAGAAAAAGGTAGCTTTGTACTTGCTAGCTAGTATGAAAAATTGATTAAAGAGCTTGAAAGCTACCAGTACTCGTTTGGAATGCGGTCATGTGGTGGAATATCGCCAAGAAAATGAGAGCAACCTCAAACTAATTAACCCCAATAGACAGAAACATGTCCAGGTTATAATTAAATATGAAAGGAGGAACCCCCCTGAGTTGATCTATCTTTGAATTCAGATCTAAAAAACGTTGCTCCCGACCAACCACACGCAAACAATTTTTTTGACCACAACGTGATGCTCGTATTTATATTATTATTAGTAGTAGTATATATTTAAGTAAGAACAGATGAACACTACATAAAGACAAAGGAATACTGTCGTATCAGAGTCAGACTCCTGGAAGCTTAAAATAATGTGAGTCATCGAACAAGTGGTGAACACATGTAGATTGTCTGGTTAATATATGCAATTTTTAGTTGGATTAAATATGTGTTTTCATTAAATATTGTTGCCTAGCATATTTTAAGCCACAGACAGCTCATATAGGATCAAATAGCTTTCTAACTTTCACTTGCTCTGCGTTTTCTTTATTTTGTTGAACTTTTAGCACGGATTAGCTATCCCATTTTCAGAGGATTATGGCTCAAAGTAATTTAACCGACTCAAAAGTGCAGAAAAAAAGAATACTGATGATCTCAGCAGTAATTCTATTTCCCAAAAGAAGTTCAGAATTTTAGTCGCTGAAAATAATTAGCCCCTGCATCCCTGGGAGCAAATGAGTTGACTAGCTGAATCCAACCAAGCAATTCTTGATCGACATACATCATCTGAAGCGTGACTGGTAGCACCACCTAGTTGTAATATAATGCATGCACAACCTGACCGATATATGGCACTGCTCATATTATCTTCTAAAATCTATTTTTCTACAATAAATATTTTTTTCTACGGTAACTAGATTTTAAACATAGTGTCTTTTTAAGACAGGATCTACTAGTCGATTGTAATACACAATATAGTGACTTCATTTATATCGGCCAAAATCGAACGCTAGTGGGTCTCTCTATGAGTTTATCTACAAAATGTTACTGTTTAAAAGTCAAAGCAAAAAAAAACTATTCGAATGAACCCTACATCTAGGGCTGCCACTGGTTACCCATTATCCTTGCCCAACCCATACCCACACTATTGGGTAGGATATAGGTAAGAAATTCTAAACACTAAGTTTTATAAAAATTCTAAATACCAAGTTTTATAAAAAGTTTCTTCATAAGCTTCTTTGACTTAACCTTCCCTTTCCTTCTTTATCCACTGGGTTACTCAAACTCTTTAGATATACTTTTTTATTTTGGTATAGATAATATCAGTTTAGGTGGTGATCATTTGGGCTTATTTTTTGTGGCTTATGGCTGAAAAGCACAGTAATTAATGAAAAAACTGTGAATGGACAGAGGCTTATTTAGCATAATTAAATTTAAAAAAATTAAAAATATAAAAAATATGTTAGCCCATTAAGTATAATACAAACAAATACGGGGAAAAAAGAACCGGCAAAAAAGCTCAACAAAAAACCAAAGGTTCAGAAAAAAAGAAATTTATAAATAGTGAAAAATAAATCAGAAGCTAAAAACTGAAACCAAAACGATCACAGGCTAAATATGTATTGATAAAAATTGGATATGGATTTGGACTTCCCAAATCCCAATATCCAGTGGCAGCCGTACCTACGTCAGCGCTAGCTAGCTAGTTGTGGACAGCTGTAACACAAAATTAACTGAAAGAGTACTGTCGTACGATACACTTAACTAAGCTCCAGCCTTCAGGTTAAGCTCAGCTGGAGCAAGCAGACAACCGACAGGACGCTAGCTACAGCTCGACCCAATCCTTTCGGGTGCGGAATATAGAAATAAAAACGAATGCTACATCCAAACGACAAGCAAATTAAGTATCTGATCCTTTCACCGTGGGACGTTCACGTCCATGCATGCCTTATCACGCAACCAAGCGCACAGACAAAGCGGCGCGTATCACGACCTAAATCTTAACTACCGAGTATATTACTTAGGTGCATACCTGCCTAGTGCCTGCCCGGCCGCTAGAATCCAGGCTCAGCCGCCGTGCAACTTGACGGCTGCGTGCGCGGCCGCGGCGGCGTCTTCCAAACCCAATCCGCGCGGAATATCAGCCGTGAGATGCGAAAACGACGTGATTTTGTTCGATTTCGCGAACAACGAGCAGGCCGGCCGGCGGGGCGCTGCAAGTTCTTGGCCGCTGCCGCTGGGCTAGAGAAAGAGGTGCTAGTTGAATGGCCGCTAGTGCTTCTCGCACTCCCTGAGTTCCAGACCACAAGGTGCTTTTTATAGGGAGGCGATTCGACGGTAATGCTTAGCAGCGAGGATTTTAGGTCATGCACGATGGCTTAATGCTATGTGCGACATGGGCGAAGTGCTCTAGCGCTTCTCGCGCGCACGCGAGAAAGGTAGCCCGCCGGTGGCTGCGGAGGCTACACGTCAGTGGCCACCATCTTAATTCGTCGGAGGCCAATGGCCGAGTTTGTGAGTGACAAGTAGGATCCAGATCCTATACGTGGGTCCCACCCGGGCAGGTCGGTCGTGGCACCAAGGGTAGAAAAGTTGGTGGCGTACTGGCGTAGGCATTCTTGGGTGGTCGAACGTTTCTGCGTGAAGTGCGACGTCGAGGGCTGTGAAAAGGTGGCTCCGTGTTGGGTTGGTGGCCTGGGGTCCGACTGGGATTTCCTGGACGAGAGGAAGCTAGCATGCACCAGATCCAAAAGGCGCCACTCAACTAGCTTATTGGAGTCAATAATATACAGCTCCCGAAACCCGTTCAGGCTACCGGCATCTGACCCGGCATGGTGAGGCAAGAGGAAGTGTGATGTTTTTCATCAATCCCGTATTACTTATAGAGCAAATTAATTTGACATGGTCACATGGGGATATATCTGCATTAACTAAGTGACAGTTCGTTTCCTTAAAAAAAAGGAGAGTGACAATTCGCTTCCTTAAAAAAAGAAGTGAAGATTCGCTTTTTTTCCCCCAATCAACTCCTTTTCCCCATCTGGCAATGCGAAAATGTGTTTGTTTTCGGGGGCTAATACCAGTGCACAGCACAGCACCTTTCCAACAGACCACTTTTTGCAAAAGCAGTCACCCTTCTTGGACTGATCGGGCACCTCGCTGGCACGCTTCGACAGCCCAAATTTAGGTCAAATCAAAATTTCATTAAATTTAGTGAGCTTTAAAAACTTCTGTTGCATTTCAAAAAATTTCAAAGACTTTGCCTTAAATTAAAAAATTCTAAATAAAACTCCTTGGCTTAAAAATCAAAATTACAAAACATTAAAAATCACCGTGTGCCGCTCAAAAATATTCTACACACGCCGCGCCTGGCTCGGACCAAACCGAAACCGAGGCTCTTGAGACCGAACCACTCGAGAAACGTCTCGATGCAACTCGTTGCCACGTACGCGCGGCGCGGGTCCTCCTCCCGTCTCGCGCGCGGCTAGGGGTGGATATCGAGCCAACTGCTCGTCTTATCGAGCTTTTTCTAAAATTGGCATATTTTGATTTAATATCATTTTACGGATAATTTAAAAGTATTTTTAAACGAAATAACGAAATGAGCCGAAGTGAGCTTGAGCAAAATTCAAATTCATTTAAAATTAACTCATTTTAATGTTTAACCAATTAACAAGTATAATTGAAGTAATTTTGAACCGAGCCAACGAGCCCACTAACAAGCTTTTTTTTCCACCCCTACGCGCGGCGCCAACCCGACCCGATGGAAAATTGCCGGACACCGCAGGGCCCAGGCCAGGTGCGCGACCTAGGACGATCGATCGAACCAGATTGGTTGGTGCGTGCCGCATTGCGCCACAACTGGGACCAGGTCGAGCCGGTAAAGCGACCCCTCCCGCCCCAAGTGGGCGATCAAATTAACTCAGGCATGTCCCGGAACTGATCCAATACCAAATTTATAGTGGCAGCATGTGGCAGCCAATTAACTATGCTAATTCGATGCATGCATGGGAATGGGACCCCATGGACCTCTCGATCGATCATTTCGGCTAAGTTAGGTGATTAGGTCCCTGCCCCTGCTTTTACACGCTTTAAATTAAACCTGTGTTGTGTTTGATTTAGGGATAAGGTGAGATGGGTTTGTCCTGTCCCTGGTTTTAGGATGGGATGATCCCGTTTTTTGTTTGGTTGGGGGATAGAGTCATCCCTGTTTTTTGTTTGGTTGGAAGGATAAAGTGGGATGGAATGGTCACATCCTTTGTTTAGATGGAAGGATGAAGGTGGGACATATGTGGCATTTGAGTTTTTTATTAAAAAAATTGAAGGCTATTGTTGATATGTTTCTACACATAAGCCATTGAGTTTTTTTAAAAAAAATTTAAACAAAACAGTACTTAAAAAAACAAAGAGGTGGGATGACTCTATCCCATGTGGGATGACTCCGTCCCATGAAAAAAAGAGGATTGCCTGGTCCCGGATCTACAAGGAATATTCTTAGGCCCCGTTTGGCAGAGCTCTAGCTCTAGGAAATCTGTAGATTTTCTAGAGCTGGTCATCTGTAGCTCTAGGAAATTCTGGATCTAGAGTTGCAGACATGTTAAGTGCATTTACATGACTCATTTCATTTATATTATATATTAAATAAAAAATATTTAAATCACTTTAATTTAGTCAACAAACTACAGATCCAGCATAGATCTCGGAGCTAGAGCTGTGCCAAACGGGGTCTTAGTGGGATGTCCTTGATTCTGCTTGTCTCCTATCTAAACACCTACAAAAACAGATCCATCCTATCCCGTCCTACCTAGTCCTTGCAATCAAATACATGGTAACTAATTGTAGGGGCAGTAATGCGCATTGGAATCACACGTACCGCGTACGCTTTAGCCTGGGTGATTCAAAGCCACCAGTGGATGGGATGATCAAATAAAGAAGCTACAGTAAAGCTACGTGTGATTGCGATTGGAACGACTGTCTAAGACTCCGGGTGTGGGGTGATGTTAAGCCCGGCTGGCCGGGACGAACTTGTAATGTGACTGTTCGGTGCTATAAATTGGTGACGCACGCATATGTATCCATCGTTTGGGCGGATTTAATTGGAAATACAAGAATTTAAATTGCCCTAAAATAGAATTAGAGATATTCGACAATTATTAATATTTAACTTGAAGTGAAGACTTTTAAAAGGTGCCATGTCAAAAATATAATCCCTATTAACTGCAAGTGCTAAAATACCTTTGGGTCCTTATTAAATTAATAAGTAAGATAATTAAATGATACGTCATTAAGCCCTTCCTCCAAAAATATAAACTCAAGCAAAGGCTATGTTAAAATAATTTTGTGTAGAACTTGTGTCATAATCCCTAAATATTAATACTCAACAAATAATACGCAGTACCCGGGTCAACCCTCGTATAGATCTCACATAACTCATTAAACTTTCTTAATAAATATAAAATAATAAAAAAATCATTAAGTTAAGATCAAGCTATGCTATTCTACGGTCAGTTGTGCCTAGCCACCTTCGAATCCAATGTGGAATATTCCTATGAATATTCATTCATCATCGATCCTTCTTTGATTTCCTTTTTGACAGAATTTCTCTGTCGTTTCCCATTTTGGTCAACCTTCGTTTGACTCTGTAAAGCATCCCACACTTGCTAAACCTCATCTCATATCACCAACTCAATCATAAGAAAACTCAATTGAGTTCAATTCAGATTTATTTGGACTTTCAAAATTCTTTGGATTTATTTGGATTTCGATCACTTATCGCATAATTAGAAGTTAGAGTCCTGAAGAAGCAACAATTCAAGTGATATGAAGATCTGAATAAAGACAAAAACCAAGAATTTTAAGACCATTAATTGAAAAGGCTTTGCGTAAAGATCAAGGTTGTGGTAAAATTTAGCGAGGCAAATTATCAATTTGACCATATTGCACATATCCTTTTGAACACAAAGTACTTTACTTTAAACTATCAAAGTTGCATGTTTTACTTTGACTAAAATTATATTATCACTAGTTCCTAGTTAATGCCATATTGTTAGTCACTTATTATACCCTGGTCCTTGGTTTTGTACATAAACCCTTGTTGCCATAAAAGTAATGGTATACCTACTAGAGTTAAGTCCATATCTAAGTGTTATGATTAGTCTTATTTAGATACATGCGGGCGGTAATTCGCTTGGGCATCATTTCAAAAATATGAAAACTTGATTTGGGCAGTCACTGGACAGAAGTGGCTGGCATTTGAACTGGAAAGGATATTTTGGATCTCAAAACTCTACACTTGGTTAACTATTTGGGTGGATGGAAAGAGAGACTAGTGCGGATGTAGCACGAGAGTGTGGTTTATGGTAGAACCACCCAGATACCCGTAAGAACTGAATCTTGTGACAACCTTCCATGTAAATCAATGAAACCACAAATCTATAATGAGTATGACTTGGCTAAAAAATTTACCAGACTTTAGAGCCATCTTGATTTATTGGAGGATAGAATACATGCGGATTATGATCCGGCTTGAATGAGACACCTAGATATGAAGTGTGGTTCCTCCTGTGTTGCCAGGGAACATCCCTCACAACTCCACAACTAGTGCAAGTAGGGATCTATGTGAGCCTGCTTGATTGAGACACCTGGATGTAAGGTGCGGTTCCTCCTGCTAGCTAGGGAAATTTTAAGTGATTAATGTCATAACTTTTATACCAACATCTAACATCGTAATTTTTACACCCATATTATGATATTTTAAAGTACTTCAAAAATGCATAAATGACATCATAAGTTTAGCTCATTGTTTCAATATAAAACATAATAAGTGTCTTAATATAGCAATGTACGTAGCATAGTAGTCGGTAGAGATATAATTTAAATACCTAAATTGCAAAGATTTGTTCTCTATCCTAGCTCATCATTTTTCCATCTCTTCATCAATAGTATGAGTAGGACAAGATCCAGAAGCTATAAAGATAACATAAAAAAGTAATTCATATATAAATAAATACAAATAATATGAAGTTCATATTTGCAATAAGCTAACTTACCACTTGCACGGGATAGTTGTTTCTTACGCGACCTCATCCCTTGAAAAGTGCTCTGAATTCACTAATAACTCCTACAACAAATAATTCATTCCATTATATGACTCATGTGGCATTTCAATAGTAGAATGCAAAACTCAAATGGATTTGTCTTTCTTTCATAGATTTCACTAGAAACATCAAATTCACTCACCGCATAGACAAAAAAAAGGACAAAATAGGCTTACATATAAACAATAAGCTAACTTAAATAAAAAAAGTGCTAGGTTATATGCCATCATTTTTAATAGAGGATTACATGGATAATTGATAAACATTGGGCACTTCACTAATGCTTTGTGACTTCAAGAGAGAGCTTACCCAATGAAGTGAAGTCGTAGAAGTTGCCTCTGTCAAAATATAGCTCTGTAATAGAAATATCAAATGATCACAGTTCATAAATAGTCAAACACTTAGATACAAGAGGAGACTAGTAGTAGTCTATTAATGGACAAAGTCACAAAGATAAACAATAGAAGTAGTGCTCTGCTTAGGAACAATCTTTTTTTGAATTTTTGCAGCTTCTAAAGCAATGGCATTGCATGGAACAATAATTCAATGAATTTCCCACCACACCAAAACCTGATTGTTCAAATTGCGCAAGGAGGGGAGCGCCACCGCCGGGAGAGCCGAGGGGAGAGCCGCTAGGAGAGAGGGGAGCGCCATCACCGGGGGAGAGGAGAGTGTCGCTGGGACTGGGGGAGAGAGAGAGAGAGAGAGAGAGGAGTCACTGGGGCTCGGGAGAGGGGAGCACCGTCGCTCAGGTTGTCAGGACAAGAGGGGACAGCATAAGGATAGGAGTGCCACCGGGAGAGAGGGGAGAACCACCGCTTGGAGAGAGAGGAAAGCCGTCGCCGGCATCGGGACTGGATACAGGCGTTGAGGAGAGGAGCACGAGAGGACCGAGGTTTGAGGAGACAAAAGAGGTAGGGTTTGCATTGGAGGTGCGTGGGCTAGCTAACCCTACATGGGCTGAACATCCAAACAATATGTCTTGCTACAGTAAAGGCCACCCTGCCATAAGCCTAAATCTGCCCCTGACAGTAGGTCCTACCATGGTGGCTGAGTCCAGCAACTCCTGCTATGATCCCGCACTGTGGCAAGATTAGTTGGCCCATGAATGTACGTATGAAGTCAGCGATAGCACTTCCACTCAGCATGTCCTGTCATGGTCCTACAACACAATATGTCTTGCTACAGTGCTATACCGCAGCAGGGGCGTGCGAGCGATGCAAGGGAACAGGGCCCCTAATTTCCAGAGGCCCCAAATTCTGATGGATCCACCAGTTGTAGGCCATCACTCCATCATTAGTTCGTCACCAGGTGCATGCGAACTGCTACCAGCTAGGCCTAGCTAGGGGATCAATTCAAGCCCATGCCGTTAACTTTCGTGATGGATTATTAGCACTGAACGGAACGCAGACAGGCATCAGTCAGAAGTGCAGGAGCAGAACCAGTACGCCTGGAGTCAGCAACAACTCCTAGGTAATTTAATCTTTTCCTTCAATTTGAATCCTTTTTTTTCTAATTTGAATTATTTTTTCGAGGACATTGAAGAATTCTACTGTCCATATCATTATATGAACTATAATTATCCTTCATGTGATCCTTATAAAAAACTATCTTTCGTTTGATAGAGGATTTAACTTAGTTTCAGAAGTGATGTGGATTGATAATTATAAAAGAATATGTACGATTCTTAATATTTCTCATTACTATGTACGTAAGATATGTATGTAGAATTGATAATTACTATAATCCTATTTATCAAGGAAAAAAGCCTTATTTTATAGTTTGGTACAAGGCTCTAAATTTTGCCGGCACGGCCCTGTACCGCAGTAGATTTGTGGCTACTGTGTTCATGAGCAACTTGCCACGATCAAGACTGCTGCTAAGTAAAATAGCGCAGTAGATACATATGTCACCTATCGTTACCGCCGTTGTCATCTAGGGGCCCAAAAGTGTAATTTCATATGAGAGGGCTAAATTTGCCAAAAAAAAAAAAAGAAAAGAAAGGAGAGAGGCCAGAGCCTAAAAAGTGTAATAGCTTCGAATGGTAAGCGGCGTAGCGCCCACCAGTATGCATGTCTCTGCTGGTATACTGGTATAGCTTCGGTTCGTTGGTTTCGCAGAGACGACCGGTCGGCGGAACGGATCACCGCGCGCGCATGGTGGTGGCTCGTCGTCATGATGCACCTACAAGCGGCTGGTGTCTATAACAGCAGCGCCGTCGGTTGTTTTATACAGAGTTTTGAGTTGTATATTCGTGCTCTAGCTAGGGCCGGCGTGCCACAAAGGCACGCACAAACCCATCTACTATGACATATATGATTAACCACAGGTAATCAAAAATAAAAAAAATGCCCCATGTTTTTACAACCGTGACGAATTGAGACCGTTGATTCTGGTCCAATGGTATGCAACTATGCATGTGCACTCCCCCGAAGAAGTGCATATGCAGCAGATGGGCGCCGGCCGGGCCCATGCGAATCATGACGTTCAGCACTTGAAGTTTGTAAGGCTTGTTTAGATGAGAAGTGCCGCACTGTATTCGGTACCCTGTGTTTTTGTACGAGTGATGGTTTTTGGCTAAGTTCAATGAATTTTGTGTATATTTTGTAAGATAGCAGTGTACATAATTTTAAATTTGAAAAACTATTTGAAGAATCTGATTAACCGTCTAATTCATTTTAATTTTTAGAAAAACTAAAAGAGAAAAGTTAAAAATCCAAAAAAAACGGAGCCATTATCCGGTGTGCCTAAGCGGTCCCTTCCGTAGCCATCAGAGGAATAATTCCGCTGCGATCCGATTCGCCGGGATGGGAAGGAACGGAAGCACTGGATCAACATCGACCAGTACAAGGCCGTCGTACGAACGTGATGGGGTCGTCGACGATGTGCGTCTGCACCTTCGGATCGACGTGGGTCCACCTCTCAATTCTTTCCTTTTCTTTTCCATCATCTTTTGGCTTTTGCGCTTTGTCTGCCACGCTTTCCACCTCGCACATATGTGTGTTTCGAAGATAAGCAACGGAAAGATAGCGCGCGCGGTACTGCCGTTCACGTCAAGAGTTTACGCACGTAGGCGGCCTTTTCTCCGGCTGGTAAAGTTCCCAGTCGAGATTTTCCAGGGCTAAAATCTTTTGCTTTTCCCGGCCCTTATAGTGATACGTCCGTTTTTTTTTTCAATTTATTACTTATAGTTTCTCTTAATAAATAAATAGTCGTCATCATTTTAAAACGACTTATTAGATTAATATTTTCAAAACAGCTTATCGTCTTATCGATATTTGGTTCATTCGTATAAACATTTATGCTAAATCTAAAAACCATCAGCTTTAGTTATAAACCATATACTCGCCGAAAAGAATGCATGCAGAGGAACAAAGGCCAAAGAAAAACAGTCGGCCAGTACCTCTTGAATTGAAACTTGAAAGTCCGTGCATAGGGACTGTGCCCGTGGGTTAAGATCAACTAATTCAATTGTTGTCAAAAGTTCATCTTGTATCATCTACACTGTAGACATAAAGAGAAAAAAGTTTTTCCGTTTGATGAGGACCTTATTTGAAACGTACAATGAACATGATGCAGTATTTGGTATCAATGAAGAATCATCAGATGTGCTTATTGCGTAAGATGTTTTGCTTGCGATTAAATTAACCTCTCCAACGAAGTTTTTTCTTTTGTTCCTGCGCACGCACGGCGCTCGACATAAATCTTGTCTTTCTTTCTTCTTTCATTTTGAAGACTCTCTATAAAGCTAAGAAAAGATCAACTTGAAATTGAATACGTAAAGTGAAAAAGGCAGATCGATATTTTCCTTTTGTTTTTGCCCTAATGCGTTTGAAGATATTTCTTTATTTCTCATATTGCAACATGAACTTTTGTGCGCAATGTCCCACATCTGTAGCAGCAATATCTTGTGACCTAATTATATGCTTAAGTTTTGTGTGGGCTGCGGAGTATGATTCAAGGCATGGATATGTATGTGCGATAAGGAAACAAAGTTGGGATTTAGATGAGCCAAATCCGGGTCACATGAAACTTTAGACAGGAGTATAATATAGTACAAAGACCACAGCATACTTATTCAATTTACTTTGTTTATATACGCTGCAAATTGAATAAGCGTGTGGCATGAGAAAGGAATTAAAAAAACACGCACCAAACATAAGACTGATCACAACGCAAACTGGAGTATACACCATAAAATTCAAAGATTCCTTTTCTCGATATAAGGAGAGTGATGTACGATAACGTGTGCATGGGTGTCGCAACTATTTGATGTGATTTTTTTCATGTCAGATGTTTCAATTAATTGACTACCTGTCGAGCTATAGGCCCTGTTTTTTTCAGCTTCTAAAAGTTGTTTTTTTAACTTTTCTATAGTAACTAACTTTTAAACGAAATAGTTTTTCAAAATAGGGTCTACTAGTTAATTGTAGTACATACTTTACTGACTTCATTTATATCGGCAAAAACTGTATGTGAGTTTCTGTTACTCTATAATCTCTCGTATAAACAGCTCAAAAGCCACAAGCCGTAGCCAAAAGACACAAGTCACAGCAAAAAAGAACAGGCCCATAGCCGGGAGAGGACTAATGCATGTCCAACCGCATATATATTTTTTCTTTGGGGGTAAAGTCTCTTTTCTACTCCCACATATTAGTTATTGGCCGAATTCTCTTAAATTTAAATTTGACTTATATTTATACTGTCTATAGTAACTAACTTTTAAATGGTGTGTTTTTAAAAGGGATTTAATAAAAAAACTTATAGTAAAAATTGTACTGAGTTCAGCTGTTCTGGCCAAAATTGCATGTGACATTTCTCTCTATGTATTGTCTCTCGCGAACAGCCAGAATTCAAATATATTAAGCCATAAACTATCAGACCAAAAGAACCCACCCATTCTCTATGCCGTATCTCACAAAATAGAGAATATCTCACATAACGAAGGGTATGTACGTGTATTACATGAGAATGTTAGACCATCTAGATTGTATGTGTATGTATATAAATAAGACATACTCTTTTTTATATGTGTATATAAAAGTATTTGCAAAATATGCTAAAACTTATAGATTCCCCTACAGGTTTTTGTGTTGTTCATATTCGAGTATTTTATAATTAGTATATGAGTATACCAAAAGTGATAAAAGAGTCTGCTAAATTCGTTTAAATGGTATATCAAAGGTGAGAGCAACTACACCTGGAGTAGAATGTATTATATATATATATATATATATATATATATATATATATATATATATATATATATATATATATATATATATATATATATATATATATATATATATATATATATATATATATATATATATATATATATATATATAGGAACGTATCTAGTGCTAATGCACTATTCGGTGCTAATATGTGAACTCGCGTGTGGACCATCGGATGCACCTCAAACGGCCTAGATCCTTGAAGGTGGAAGCACCCAATCCACTTAAACGTTTTTGCAAACAACACCCTACCGGTTCGCCTGTTTTTTCCTCCCGCCTCCCGTTCCCCTCAGCGCGACGCTGACATCCTCGTCGCCTGATCTGCCGCTCACGCCCTCCTCGCGCGACGGCGCCTGTCTCCCTCGCGACCCGACGTTCCGCGCCGTTTGGAATCACCCCGTGCCATCCCGCGCCGTTTGGAATCACCCCACGCCGTCCCGCGCGAGCTACCTGATTGTGCCATCCCGCGTCCCGTTTGCAATCAGATCTAGCGATCTGTCTGTGTGGAGATACATCCGATTCAGGTACAGCACTATTTTTTTGCATGCATGTCCCGCGAGCATCCAGATTGGGTACAACACTTTTGTTTTTTGCTCCGTTTTTTGCTGATCTTCAACTCATTCCGATTTAGACCTCAATTCAATTTTTCTCGTTCGGGTAAAGCTAAAAAGTCCACTGACAAAGGTAACTTCGCTAAAAAGCTTGCCGGATGCAGACTATATTCATATATTGTCATCAAGGTTGGCCAGACCAATGAATCAGATGTTAGTTTTGTGACAATAGAATAAATTGCGAACAATAGATGATCTGATAGACAAACAATTAAATTACAAGATGAACCTCAGACAATTAGTGATCACAAATTTTGAAAAGATCCAACCAGATCATAACAAACGAGAGGTTGGCAGAATCTGATCTAGACTTTCAGATGGGATGCAGTCAATTATCTGTGTCATATTATGTTAGGAAATGTATGTTTAGCAAATATTACATACATACAAAAAGGAACTTCTTGTAAGTTGCTGCCATTGTTACCCCATGACCATTGCCCAGTCAAAACAACATGCCATAATTTGGTCCCATGACCATTGCCCACTCCAGGACCATGCCAGAAAATTTCTCCCTGTTGCACACACACTGATTTCAACTCGGTTATTAAGCAAGCATATAGTCATGCTTCTTGTTTCTAGCACACCCGAATCCCCTGCCTGCTGCATACAACAAATTGCTTCAAGCTTACATTTTTCAGAAAAAAAGTTCAAGACATACACCGCGTTGCTAAGGCCTGAACGCATACAACTGTAAATGGTGAGCTCGACTTAATTATATAAGACTATTTGCACTTACAAGTTTACATCTGGCATGTATCTCTAACAAACATTTTCACGCTCGTTAAGAAGAACTAATATTGGTAAAGCTTCAGATCCAATTTATGTGGCACAAACCAGTAACCTCAACATTACACAAAACCTCAACAAGCTTGGATCCTATGAGTCATGCATCGATGATGATGAATGAACATGAGTAAAGAGAGGATACAACGGTGCTGGGGTCCTTGATTGACTTCACAATATCAACGGCTTCTGGTTCTTCATTACCTTCATTCAAAGAAAGGTGTAGGTTTAGGAACTGATTTGCAAACATATTTTTAAGAACTGTATTCTCAAATACAGGTGAATCACCCTGGAAACAGAATCATACGATAAACAAACAAGAAACTAGAAGATGTACAACTCTAACTAACTGCTGGAAACAGAATCATACGATAAACAAACAAACAAGAAGCAGCAAACATATTTTTGGGATCTTGTTTAACCTTTTTGGGTGGGAGAGCGTGAGAGAGGGCATTGCCGACGACACTGCTGGGAAGGTGCGGAGGGAGGCGGCGGGGAGGCTGGTGAGTTCGGATCCGGTGGCATCGTCCACCAGCAGGGTTAGATCCAGCAGTATGGAGGCTGGGGAGGTCGGATCTGGGCGCCGTTCTCGTCTCCGGTGACAGGATCCGGTCATCTTCCTCGACAGGCACCAAGAGGGAGCGCGGAGGAGGGCAGCGGCGGAGGGGCTCGGCGCGGAGGGGCAGCGACGCTGGGAGATTGCAGACGGCGTGGAACGCGCGGGAGATGCGGCAGCGCGGATCCTCGGTCTTGCGCGAGGATTACAGCGCCGCCGCGCGAGGAGGCGTGGCGGCGGTCGGCGGCGAGGATGTCAGGCGTCGCGCTGAGGGGAACGGGGAGGCGGGGAGGAAAAAACAGTGCGAACCGGTAGGGTGTTGTTTGCAAAAACGTTTAAGTGGATTGGGTGCTTCCACCTTCAAGGATCTAAGCCGTTTGAGGTGCATCCGATGGTCCACACGTGGAGTTCACATGTTAGCACCGAATAGTGCATTAGCAAAGCACCGAATAGTGCATTAGCACTAGATACGTTCCCATATATATATATATATATATATATATATATATATATATATATATAGCATGCCCCTAGCTGACACAACCAGCAACTGTTCCACCATCCCACTCTATATGCTTAGTTATGGTAAAGTTACTATCGAATGTGCATCAAGTTATTATTTGTAATGCATGAAGTTACTTACAGTTATCATTCACAGTTCATGAAGTTATTGCCAACATGCATGCATTGAGAGGAAAGTTACTGCTGTATATGAGTGAACTTATTGCCAAATATATATAGAGTTACTGGCCGTTTGTAACACTATAAAACTGGCGATAACTCTGCATGTATTTGACAGTAATTTCACTCATACACGATAGTAACTTTATATGACATGATTTTCACAGCGTCAAAATATATTCAACATGTATCCTGTTTTGTTAAGCTCGTAATTTCGAATACAATGGTGAAAATAGATCGTAGATTGGATTTTTGGTGAAAAAGTTATTGTATTTTTTAGCTTGTAAATAGGATAAAAAAAATCACAAAGTCAAGTGCATTTATTCTCTTCTCTCTCCTAATGCATGCATGCAAGTTGAGTTACTACCCGTTGTGAGGAAAGTTACAACATGTTGTGAGAAAAGTTAACACCGGCAGTGTACTGTGAGCATTCGGCAATAATTTCACTCACTACCAATGGTAACTTCATATAGAAACGTCAATAACTTTCTGGCAATGTCACTACTACAGAAAAGGTCATCATAGACAGTTCGAAATCGTCATCACAGACGGTTTTGTGAACCGTCTGTATTTATGGGTCGATGATAATCGGCGGTCATCACGAGCGGTTTTGAACGTGCTGTGTTTATCGATATCACGACGGTTTTGAGTTACAAACCGTGCGCGATAGCGATAATCACGACGATTTTGAGTTGAAAATGTCGCGATAGCGATAATCACGAGCGGTTTTGAGTTGAAAACCGTCGTGATAGTGATAATCACGCACGGTTTTGAGTTAAAACCGTCGTGATTATCGCTATCGCTGCACGATTTTTAACTCAAAACCGTCTGTGATTATCACTATCACGACGATTTTTAACTAAAAATCGTCGTGATATTCCCTTCAACCCTAAATATATTTCGTTTATTGGCTAGCCTCGGAAATGCTAGCCATGCCCTCTCAAACAAGCGGATAATCACGGACATAAAACATATACAATTCACACATCTCATTTCATTTAAGATACATTTCACATCTCAATTCATTTCACAGACATAAAACATCCAATTGACAACGCACTTCATTTCACAAACATAAAGCATCCATTTCGCAAATCAATTCATTGAGTTGAAATAAAATATCCATTAACAAATACACAATTGTAAAAGATCTACACTGTATTTGCACTTAGAATTACAATAAAAAATCATTCTGGGCAGTGGAACTCTCCATCTGATCTTACGACTTTTGACCACAAAAACCAAATAAGCTCTCCTCGAATTTTTGCAAAATCCGGCTATGTCAATGCAGATGTAGAGATAGATGCAGCCTGTCGATAGGAATATCAACGCGCGCATATATAAAACTTGACATGTATGAAATAAATGTGGGAAGATTGACAAACCTTAGAATTAGTGGTCAATGTATCTTTTGCAATAATCGCAAGATTTCTTTATCCGGATACACTAGAATGTGTTACTTGCTTCATGCCCTTTGATCATATACTCTTCCTTGATTGGTTAATTTGTGCTCTCAAATTGTAGGGTTGCACATGATAAGATGAGGAAGCAAGAAAAGTGATACATGATGCTCAATGATAGGAAGAGAGGAGAGGAGTAGAGGGAAGGGGGAGAAGGGAGGAGAGGAGTAGAGGGAAGGGGGACCCAAATGATTTCAAACTATATACTATGTACTATATACTATATACTATATACTATATACTAACACAACAAGCAATATAATTTGTACCAATGTAAACTAAGCAATGCGATAAACAATGTACCAATGTAGTATGTACCAAATAGCAAACTAATTAAGCAACTATGAGAAAACAATGTACCAATGTAATATGTACCAAATAGCAAACTAATTAAGCTCTGCGATAAACAATGTACCAATGTAATATGTACCAAGCATCAAGCATCAACCTAAACACTAACAATAAGCATGAAGCATCAACCTAAATATGTACTATGCAACTAACCATAACGAAGATCAAGCATCAAGCATCAACTCTAAACACTAACGAGAAGCATGAAGCTCGGGAGGATTTGATGACCTTACGGTTTTGGTGACCTTAGGGGCGCACGAGGAGGAGGCGGCGCGGAGGAGGAGGAGGAGGCGGCGGCGACGACGGAGGAGGAGGAGGCGACGGGCTCGGGGAGGCGATGGAGGAGGAGGAGGCAGCGGCGCAGAGGAGGCGGCGGCGCAGAGGAGGAGGAGGCGGCGGGCTCTGGAGGCGGCGGCGGAGGAGGAGGAGGCTGCGCGACGTCTTCGTCGAGGGCGGCGGCGGCGAGGGCGGGGAGGCGGCGGAGAGGAGGAGGCTGCGGCGGCGTCTTCGTCCGGGAGGCGGCCGGCGAGGCTGGGAGGCGGCCGGCGAGGACTCGGGGTGGCGGCGGCGGCGGGGCTCGGGATTTAGATCTAATCGAATAAGCGCAGCGCTACGGAAAACCCTAGCGAGAGGGTATATGTAAGGAGATTATCATAGACGGTTCTAAACTTAGAACCGTCTGTGATAATATATCACAGACGGTTTTGAGTTAAAAACCGTCTGTGATAATTTACTATCACAGACGGTTCTAAACTTAGAACCGTCTGTGATATGTTATCACAGACGGTTCTAAATTTAGAACCGTCTGTGATAAGCCTTTGCCGGCTTTTGCAATTAAGACAACACCAATAACTCCACAACTTAGTATTAAAATCTAGAATAACTAATTATAACTACATATATACCGGCCACATTTATTATATTGAGACTTAATTTCCAAGCTCAATTCATATTACAAACACAATAGCTATTATATAACCAACAATTTTGCAAATTAATTAACCATCTTCAATAACCACTCATGGATTACTTACACCTAAATTGTAATGCAATTAAAAATAAATAAATTTCATTACTAACCATATCTACAAAGATCCGGAAAGTCGAATCTTAATTCAAAACTCAATCTCGCCTCTTCCCACCAAATTAATCGGCTCGAAATCGCCTAGCTTCCTCCCGAGTGAAAAAGTGCACAGCGAGTGGCTAGATCTCGATCGAAATGAAGACGATGCGATGCGAGCGGCACAATAAATGCCTTAGTCATTATCACGCAGCGGTTTTAACTAAAACCGTCGTGATAATTCGATTATGACAGACGGTTTTATTAAAAACCGTCAGTGATAAATTATCACGACGGTTTTTATAAAAAGCGCTCGTGATAACTTCATACCGAACGCTTGCGCGTGTTTGATGCGAGCGCCGTGTTTCGATCGTCTAATTAACGTCTCGATTTATACGGCGTCTATATCATTCATGTTTGGGTATACGAACCGTTTGTGCTAAAGGTTAAATATGCGCTCCTAATCCGGTCTCTAGCTTCTACGTGCGTACAATACAATATACAATTAATACAACATGGCTTCTACTCATCGTTCTTGTGATCATCTCCTTCCTCTCATCTGTTCATCACGAATTGTTCGGCGGAACCTTATACTGAGCGGCGGCAATTTGCATCTGGAGCGACTTCTCCGCACCCGCCCTGCTCTCCTTCCCGACTTTCTTGCATCCGTCGGCTTGACTGATCCTCCGCCGTCAACGGGCGTCTCGCTGCCGCTCAAGAAAGGGAAACACCCTCACCTGGTTCTTCTCCACAATGTGCGCAATGCGGAAGAAGCTCTACACGCATTGCGAGATCGATGGATAGCCTTGCCGATCAAGCGAAACGCAGATCTCGAGGAATCTTTTCATGCTATCCTCTCGACATTATGGATGCTTTGCGATCATTTGCCCAGATCGCACGAGGAAGTGCCGAGGATAAGGGCAATCTTAACGGCGTTCGAGAATTTAGCGGTGATCCTCCAAGTCCCCAAGTTGAAGAAGAAGCTACGAAGCCCAAAAGAATACAACTGGGAAACTCTTTACATGCGACTTTTGTAATAAATTTGCTTCTAATTGAAATTAATAAATTTGCCTTTAATTTGTGATCTCTTGTCTCGAGAGTTTGTAGTTAAGTTATTAGAAGCAATGCGTACTTATATATTAACCTCGATCTAGAATATGACGAGACAAAGGGACATCACGGCGGTTCTTGTGAAAAACCGTCGTGAACATTCCTAAACGGTTCTTAACAACAACCGGCTGTGATAGTTGACACAACACGATGGTTTTTATAAAAAAACCGTCTCGTGATAATCTCAGATTATCACGCACGGTTTTAATAAAACCGTCAGTGATATTCGATATCACGAGCGGTTCGAGGTAAGAACCGCTCTGTGATACTCCTTTTTCCCACCACAAATACCACAGACGGCCTTCAAATTAAAACTGTCTGTAATAGTTTACATTACAGACGGTTTCACAAAACCGCCTGTGATTTGCCGTCTACTATTAGCCTTTCTGTAGTAGTGTGTGAAGGTTTGACAATAACTTCATTCAGAAATGACAATATTTTTTTAGCATACTGGTTATCGTCAATTAATGTGTGCAGCCAGCGACCCGCGCGTACCATGCGCGCAGGCACTGAATAGCACTACTGTGTGTGTGTATATATATAATTACTAATCAACGCCTACACGCAGAATAAGCACGCTACCCCCCTCAAATCAATCAACAAGTCGTCCCACCAACCCACCCTATGAATGGTTATTATTGAAGTTATAGCGATTGTTAAGTATGATAAAATTACTATCACATACACATGAAGTTATCACCTGTAATTCATGAAGTTACTTACAGTTCTTACATGCGTTAGACCTCTACTAGCGGAGCGGTTGCATTTGTTAATTTATGAAAAAGTTACTATCATACGCACATTAAGTTATCATATGTAATTCATGAAATTATTTATAGTTCTTACGTGCATACTATCATTGTTGCTATAACTGTCATTCGCTAATTATGTCTGCTAATCCAGGGCATTAATTACTAGCGGCTACTAACTAGCGCACAAACATAAATTGCATGCTGGAAAGGTATAATCAATTATAAACGAAGTTACTATCGGTAGTGATTAAAGTTATCGCCAAACGCTCATATTACACAGCAGGTAAAAACTTTCCTCACAACAGGCAATAACCTTCCTCACGACTGAATCTACTAAAATTACGAGCGCTGCAACTACCGAACGCTCACAGTACACAGCAGGTAATAACTTTCCTCACAATAAACAGTATAATTTCTCATAACAGACATAATCTTTTCTCATGACCGAATCTACTAAAATTACGGGCGCTGCAACAGACAAACCGACACTGCACCATATGACTCGTGCGTACCATGCGCATAGGCGCACGTTAGATATATAAAGTCCGTTTCTTTCATGTTGATCAGCAGGGCAGGATTATCGTACGTGTGCCACAACTTTAAGAATGGCACACTCAACACTTTCTCCTCACAAAAAAGGAGACAAAGGAAGAATGGAACAACCATTTGCACTAGCAAAAGATTCTGTTCTGTTAGGTTTTTTGTATCTCTAAGGGTCTATTTGGGAGAGCTCCACCAGCTCCAGATTCACCAAATCCAGATCCAGATCCACTTTTCCAAGCCAAACAGTTCCAGCTCCAGCAGCTCCACCGTGGATCTGCTCCACCAAAACCATGGATCTAGCTCCAGATTCACCAAATTGGTGGAGCACCTCAAGTGCTCCACCAAACTCAAATTGGTGGAGTTGGGAAAATTACCCACCATGCCACGATTACACAAAAACGGTTCGTTTTATTCTTTCTCGCCGCGCCGTCCTCCTGCGCCTTCGCCTCGCTGCCGGCCGGCCTCGCCTCGCGCTGCGCGCCGCCCGCCGCCTCCTCCTCGCCGCCGGCCGCTCGCTCGCCTCGCCGCCGCGCTCCACCTCCTCCTCTTCTCGCCTCCTCCTCGCCGCCGCCGCTCTGCCTCCTCCTCTTCTCCGCCTCCTCCTCGCCGCCCGCCCGCTCGCTCTGCCTCGCCGCCGCCGCTCCGCCGCCTCCTCTTCTCGCTTACGCTGCCGGCGCCGCCTCGCCATGCGCCGGCGTGCCGCGCTGCGCCGCCGGGATTTTTCATTTGCCCCACGCGTGGGGCCCGGTGGAAGTGAGATAGAGAGGAGGTGGAGCTGTACCAAACACTTTGACGAATCCCAGATCCACTATGGAGCTGCTCCACGGTGAATCCAGCTCCAGATCCACGTTTTTCGTGAATCTGAAGTTGGTGGAGCTCTCCCAGGCCCTAAAAGTCAAAATAAATAAGATGATCTTTTAAAGCGAATTCTTTAAACAGCTTTTAAAGCCAAAAACTATGTATGTCGTTCACGTTGATGTCTTCATCATTCACTATAGTCTTAAAAATACAAATAAAAAAATATTAGTTATAGCTAAAATCTATCGATCATAGTCCAAAAACAGTAGGGGCAGATGATTTTTAGCATCTTGCTTTCGACCTGCATTTACCTGCTTAACGCAGTTAGGCGAGTGGCGAGTGGGCGTCTTTCCTTTGCTGCACTGATCGATGCATGCCCTGACGACTCCAGGTCGCGGAGAGACGCGGTCATCACACGGTTCAGCAACTTTTCCAGTCTCCAGTGTAGCACGCGGACGTCTCCACTTTGCAGAGATACCGAGCATCTTTACTACTGGTACTTGTGACCTTTATCACACGGGTAATCTGATACGGCCGGTACTTGAGGTAGTGCTAAAGTGAGTTTAAAGCTTAAGTTTTTAATATAAATTATATTATTTTAGATTTTTCTCACTGTATCTGCTAAAAGCTTTTTTGTAATATAATTAAATTTAATAAAAAAAATAAAAAATTATATCATCATGAATAGTATAAAGGAATACAAGAAAAATAAAAAATCTACATACTAGAAAAAAACAAAATAAAAAAAATAAAAATTAAAAGCTAAAAGATAAAGCTAACTGGGCCCGACCAACCACTTTACCGTGTTGTGCTTCCACGGAAAGGACAATCTTAAGAGTACGATAGCGCGCGTCGTTCTCGTGATTGGTCAGTATTTTCGCTCAAAACAAAAGGCGATCGCCATAGTTTAATGCATCTCGCTGTGGACAGATTGATTACTTATGATTAACTAAAGCCGTGTTCATCGATCACTAAGCTTACTTAGCTCCTTTTTTCTGGTGTTTTATCACCTTGTGTGACGCCAACACGAGAAAAAGTAGGCTCTCCTTCGTTAGTGGAAGAGGGTGGGGCCCGCAATTTGACCTAAACTATCGAAATCATTCGCTGGTACGGAACACATTTTTTTAAAAAAATGCCGCCGTAAATATGCGGGATCCCTGAACTACTATTACAGACCTCTTGTATGCCATGGCAATGTGCAAACCCTAGGTCTGTTCTTTTTTTATGTGTATATATGATTTATAATTTTTGGTTCAAATTTTTAAATTTTAGACTGTTCATGACAGAGATTTCGAAGAGATACTTGCTTACGACTTTGATTTGTATAAATATTAGGCTTTTAATGTGTGCTGCAATTAACTTGTAAACTCTGTTTTGAAAAAAAATACTTCGTTTAAAACCCAAAAACTATTTTTAGAAGCAGCAAATAATGACCCTATCTTTTTTTGTCATCGTTGACCAGTCAAGCTGTAACAGGGCAATACAAAGACCATTTTACCCCTCCCACTCCGTCTTCTTTTTTTTTGCCATTTTCCTCCCTATTCTCTCGTGGAGGAACTCGGTGTTGATCATTTGGACTTTTTTTGGCGGCTTATAGCTGAAAAGCACTGTAGCTAGCTGAAAAAATACTGTAACCGATAGAGACTTATTTAGCATAATTAAATTTAAAAAATTAAAAAATATAAAAAAAATATGTTAGCCCATTACGTATAATACAAACACATACGGGAAAAAAGAACCGGCAAAAAAGCTCAACAAAAAGCCAAAAGTTCAGAAAAAGGCGAAATTTATAAATAGTAAAAAATAAGCCGGAAGTCAGAAGCTGAAGCCCAAATAATCACACCCAAAACAGCTATGAAGCTATCTCGGCTCCGCCGAACAGAACGCCGCCGTCGCCCCGGCCTCCTCGCT
The DNA here is from genome assembly GCA_036346575.1 of Dendrocalamus sinicus. Lineage (NCBI taxonomy): Eukaryota > Viridiplantae > Streptophyta > Magnoliopsida > Poales > Poaceae > Dendrocalamus > Dendrocalamus sinicus. The sequence continues at coordinate 35,111,118 of CM070642.1, forward strand.
AGCTTGCCTGCGACCTCGCGTGGCCGGCCTCTGCTCCCCTCGTTCTCTTGCTCCTCCCATCACCAATAATGAAAAAGAAAACAACTCCATACAAGTTCGTGGTTCAAATTGACAACTTAGCGTCTTGAGATCACACACTCATGTTCAAATTGACACAGTCGTAAATTCGTAGTCAGAGTTGGAGACCACAGCACAAGGTCACAAGCTGCTCTGCCAAATCGAGTCCATCAACGGAATAGAAAAGATTGCTGCACGGGAATGGGAACGAATCAGAGAAAGGAAACCAGGGGACCGCTCTTCTTATCCCGATGGAGGCATCCACGACTTGTAAAAGACCCCGGCGGCTTCTAGATGGGAGGGCGAAGAAAGAAGACTAGGGTAATATGGGTATTTTAGAAAAAACTAACAAAAAAAAAACTAACGGAGTGATATAAAAGGGTAAGGTTTTAAAAATACACTGGTATGTATGGGAAATATCACTTTACAGTAATAGATCAAGGGAAATATCAGTTCGCAATAATAGATAATCACACGGCACGTTCCGAGGTGCAAGAAATATTTTTTTTCCTCCTTTTGCTTTTCCATCGTGCTCTTTTTTTTGAGCTCTTTTACAGTATCTTAAAATAAATATGAGCTATTTAATTTTTATGATCTAATAGTTAAGATTAGTTAAAATTTAGTTTTATTACCATCCACACTACTAATAGTAGAATCTCCAAATAGATAAAATTGTCACGACGTGTGGCGTGAGCCAGCTAAGTCCGTTCAAGTCGGAGGCGATGGCTGGCGCAGGCACGTTGTCGCCGGCCTCGATGATGATGCCATGAACAACGCGTACTCGATGGCAACTATCAATCTACACTAGCGTCACCACCACGGGTCAACCGCCGCTGCCGCCGACAAAGGCCGCACCCTCCTCCACGACGCACTTGCGCACCATGGCGTCAGCGGCACGAGGTTCTTGGAAAAAGCTTTGATTTATTTCTATTATAAATCAAATTGGAAAACAAATGTCATAGTATCTTTATAAATCAATAATCAGATTTTATTTTTATTATCGATATAATGTATCGTAAAAAATCTCTTTTTTTGGGTCTGAAGATTCTGCAGGCTTTGATTTCTGCTTGTTGAACGGATAGGAAAAACGCATGGTTTGGTGGTAATAAACACAAAAAATAAATTCAGTTGAGAAACTCGTGCATATGCGTACTGGTTTGGCCCTGTGCTGGAGCCGACAGTGTCCAAATGCTCCATGACATGTACGTAGCGAATGCTCGCAAAACACGTTTTACCGCTATAGTGTGTGTTATTACTGGCAGTAGTTTTCCTAACATGTGCACTCTGCCTAGATGGGTTAGAACGTGTCGATGTACAAATGGAAGGACGTAAATTTGATTCTCGACCCTCACCAAATTTTATGACTTGTCTGGTCTCAATAACTCCGAGCAACGGACTGAATATAAATCAAATTACTTGCTCTTGTGAGAAATAACAAGGATGTAATTATCCTCTCGTAAATTCGTAATCGCCTAATTGCATAGCTCATCTACAAGCAGTTATGACTACAGTTACGTTTCACCAAGAGGTACACCGTACACCGTACCTTTCTCACCACTATGCGGAACACAGCTCGTAATGGAGTGCATAGTTGCAGGATTAATCCTCCACCTTCGTATGCCCGTTCCATCATTCGATTTATACCCACTTGCTTCACCCACTAACAATCTGCGCTCAGTTGTTTTCACCTGTACCCACTTGCTTCACCCACTCACGTTGTTGCGCCAAATTTGACCTGTCCGATCCAATCACAGTCCCATCCCTAATTCGCTTTCCTGAACAAATTAGGGAACGTCGTACGGCCGTACCGCTGCACTCAGTGGCCATATGACATGACCAGCTCTCAACAGTTACATTCATTCCACGTGTTCTTTTTGATTTTTCAGCGAATTGATACTATTCATCAAACATACCGATCGCAACTAAAAGCTATCGGTCATAGATCAAAAGAATGGGGCCATTTTCATTCTTGATATGGAGAGTAGCAAGCCGGTCTCTGTATCAATGACTTCTACTTCCACTTCGAATCTAGATGAGGACAGCAAACCTATTGATCAGAATGAGCATCGCAGTATGATTGCCTTGCACCTTTACCTCACAGTTTGGAAGACCGGGTTGCTAGTATAGATTACCGTACTATTAAGAGGGGTCATGTCTAACAGTTTGAGTCTCATCATGTGTTGATAGCTCAACCTCACTTACTCTAGATCTCTTTAGCATGATACTTGTATTTGCGAATGTGTTTTGCAAATAGTTGAAGCTCATGTGTTGAATCCTTGTAACATGAGACTATACATTACAAATGTATTTTGCAAGTGTTCGAAGTTCATATTTACTACTCTTTGTGGTATGAGATTTATATTTGCAAATATGTTTTATAAATGATTGAAGTTCATATATAATCCTTGTAGCATGTGACTTAGGTTTGCAAATATGTTTTGCAAATGTGAGGAGTCTATATACCTATTATTTGTGTCATGATTTCAAAAGTGTGAAAATATATTTTGCAACTTGTTAGGAATCATGTTTGATCCTTGTGTGCATGATACTATAGTTTGCAAATGTGTTTTGCAAAATCTGTTAAAGTATCTGCACTTGTCAGGAAAATCGGAACTACCACTATGTATGTAGCGGTACTATCGGAGGTCGCAAGTGTTATGAATAGCGCTTGTATTCAATATGAGGCCAATGGGCCGGTATATATACACAAAGTACAGGAGACAAATATGCAAAGAACTCCTCATAACAATGGGGAATAACAAACTATACATATATCTCTAACACCCCCCCTCAAACTCATGGTGGATCAACAACACTGAGTTTGGAGAGGTAGAAGCCGTCTTTGTGCTCAGTGCAGGCCTTCGTGAAGAAATCCGCTATTTGAAGCTCCGAAGGCACATACTGTAGAGTAATCACCTGATCATGCACACAAGTTCTCATGAAAGAAGCATCAACACCAATGTGCTTGGTGAGCTCATGCTTCACAGGATCACGCAACATCGATAACACCTGCATCTTGTCGACAAGAGAGGGTCGGTGTAATGACGTAAACACCAAAATCCTCAAGTAACCACCGTAGCCAAGTAATCTCTGCATCAAGAGAGCCATAGCTCGCAACTCGGCCTCTGCACTCGAGCGGGACAACTGCGATCTGTTTCTTCGTCTTCCGTGCAATAAGAGAACCACCAAGAAAAACACGATGCGAGAGATAGACCGCGATCGGAGGATCGCCGCCCAAGTAGCATCCGAATAGGCTGAAGTCAGAACGAATGGGCGTGGAAAGAAGAGACGGCGAGAGATAGTCCCACGAAGGTATCGCAGAACTTCGAAGAAGGTGGGCATGTAGTGAACTGAGTGAGAGCTGAAACAAACCGACTCGAATATGAATCGGATAAGTGATATCCGGACGAGTAACACAAGGTAGATAAGACTCCCAACAAGATGGCGATGGCGAGTCGGATCGAGAAAGAGGCTCGCCATCGAGAGTCGGAGGTGAACATTGAGCTCTATGGGAGTCTCAACGATCTGTCTGATCGATGAGAGAGACGCGATCAAGAAGATCTGAATATATTTCTCTTGGGACATAAAGAAACCATCTAGAGTGGAAGTAACCTCAATCCCAAGGAAGTAACGAAGAGGACCAAGATCCGACATAAGGAATCGCTCACTAAGACGAGCCTTGACAAAGGCAATGTACTCAAATCATCCCCGTAATGATCATATCATCAACATACGGGAGAAGAAGAGTCCGACCACGAGGCGAAGTGTGGACAAAGAGCGAGATCATGGTCACTAGCTGAAAAACCAGCAGCGGTGACCACGAGAGAAGCGTTCAAACCAAGCACGAGGGGCTTGCTTAAGGCCATAGAGAGAGCGGCGAAGGCGGCGGACCATGCCCTCGAGAGCAGAATACCCGGTGGCGGATGCATGTAGACCTCCTCACGCAATTCGCCATTAAGAAAGGCATTCTTGACATCAAGGCGAAAGCAGACGATGGCGACGAGGCGCCACCGAAAGAAGAGTGCGAACGGTGGTCATGTGGGCCACAGGAGCAAAAGTCTCGTCGTAGTCAACACCATGCTCCTGCTGGAAGCCACGAGCAACAAGACGCGCCTTATAGCGCTCAAGAGAGCCATCAGAGCGAGTCTTAATCTTATAGACCCACTTACATGTGATGGGATGAGAATGAGATGGAAAAGGAACATGATCCCAAGTATCAGTATGCTCGAGGGCAACAATCTCCTCGGCCATGGCAAGCTGCCACTCAGGGTGAGTAACAGCATCCCGGTAGGAGACAGGCTCACGAGTAGTCTGCGCCAAAAAAAGCAAAGCAGGCGGGAGGCCGAATCGATCGGCGATCGCGGAGCGCGTAGCGAGAAGATGACCCATCGGGAAGATGGAGCATCGAAGAAGATGGAACAACGGAGAAGATGGCTCATCCGGAAGATCCTCAATACGAGGTCGGCGAGTGTAGAAGATAAGGGAGAAGGTGCTGTAGTGGGAGGAGCCTCGAGTCGTAGAAGACGACACGCGCGCGACAACAGCGAGAAAGGCGGCAGGGGAATATGTGGAGACTCGGTGGGACAGTGGGCGAGGCAAAGCAGATATATGTGTATCCGGAAAGGTCAAGAAAGACGAGAGACTCCACAGAGGAAGCCGAAGGAGAGGCGGGGCGTGGGTAGAATGGGCGAGACTCGTCGAAAGTCACATCAGAAACCCGTATCCGACGACCAACGAGGATCCCAGCACCGATAGCCCTTGTGCTCGACCTCAGTATCCCGAAAGACACACTCAACGGTGAGCGGTCGGTTTGGTGCGTTCTCGAGGCGAGGAGAACGTAGCAAACGCAGCCAAACAGATGAAGGGTAAAGTAGTCAGGAAGAAAACCACAGAGACGCTCAACAGGGATCGCTCCCTGAAGAGCAGAAGAAGGCTGGATGTTGACAAGATAGGTGGCAGTGGAAACAGCCTCGGCCCAAAAGTGAGGTGGAATAGAGGCGGCGATCATCAGAGCACGAGCCGTCTCAAGGAGGTGACGATGCTTGCGCTCAGCGACACCATTCTGAGCATGAGCACCAGGACAAGAGAACTGAGCGAGAGTGCTCTGCTCAGCAAGGAAGCTGCGCAGGTAACGAGAGAGGTACTCGCCAGCAGAATCAGCACGAAAGACACGAATAGGAGTGGAGAACTGTGTGTGAATCATAGTGGCAAATTTTTTATAGATAGACAAGGCCTCACTACGAGAAGACATGAAATATATCCAAGTATGGCGAGAAAAATCATCTATAAAAATGATATAATATCGATGACCCCCTTTCGAAACGAAGGGAGCCGGACCTCAAACATCTGAATGAACAAGATCAAAAGGGCGCTGAGACACAGACTCATTATGAGGATAAGGAAGCTGGATCTGTTTACCTAACTTACAGCCCTGACAATCTAAAGACACGTCTCCTGAGACAGACCCCAGAAGACCACGACGAACTAAGGACGACAGACGGGATCCACACAGATGGCCAAGACGGTGATGCCACTGCTGGAAAGACCCGGTGAGGCGAAGTGGCGGAGCGGAGAGCGGCGGCGATGGTGGCGGCGGAAGGAAGGTGAAGCGTCAAGCTCCCAGAGACGCTGTGAGTCACGGCGCCGAGGGCTAGAACCAACCAGAGCTCCCGTGTGGCAGTCCTGAACACAACAAGAGTCAGAATCGAGAATGACCCATAACCAAGGTCGAATCGCCCGATGAAAAGAAGCGCAAGGTAAGGCGAGGAACATGAGCAACGAAGAAACATGAAAAGATGAGTTGCTAAGAGATCCTCGACCGAGACGAAAGAGATGTACCATCGCAGTAAGAACACCGACGGGAGAATCAAGAGGTGTAATAGAAGACAGTGGAAGGATCGAGTCATGTGAAAAGATGCTCCGAATCAAGAATCAACGGGAGGTACTGACGTGTAGGAGGTGGTCTCGGTGCCCGAAGAGTCGATGCGAGAACTGCGAGAACTGCAGAAACTCGCCGAGGAGAACACAGGCGGCAAGTAGGCGTCGAAGTCGGCTATCTCTGCTCGGTGAGAGAAGCTGCTGAAGAAGTCGAAGCGACGTCGTCGTAGAAGCACTAGTGCCGATGAAGAACGGCGTGAAAGATGCCGCTTCTTACCGTAGCACCGGGACTCGGTGTGGCCATCCTTGTCGCAGTAGGAGCAGTGAGGAGGGCCACCTCCGGACGGAGGGCGGCCACCACCACCGTGGTAGCCACCGGAGGAGGCGAGTAGCAGCGACGAGCGGCGAGCACGAGAGGAGTGGCATCGGACCAGCACCACTCAAACGAGTCTCCTCTGCGCGTATCTCGGTAAGAGCCTCCGGAGAGTGACACGAGGTGGCGTGCAAGGAGCTGGGCACGCCTTTGCTCGAACTTCGGGGCGGCGAGTAAGGAACTCGTAAACCCGCTGAAACTCCAGTCGGACGTACATCCAGCGAAAGGGCGACAGTACGACAACCAGCGGTCGAAGTGAGTCAAACGGCGCCGCATGCCGAGAACTCGAGCGTAAAGCGTCAACAGTAGCATCACCCTGCTGAAGAGAGTGCTCCTGGCGGACCACGGACAGGTACAGGGCATCACGAGAGGGCTCGTAGCGCTGACGAAGATGAGTCCACATCTGGAAAGCCGAAGGGAGTCCCACAACCTCGGAAGAAAATCGAGGTGGACATCGGCGATGAAGACAAAGCAGCAGCCCGAGCGTCGTCATCGTACCACTGAGTGTAGACGGTCAGACAATCCTTGTAGGAATTCAGAGCCTCCTGGTAGGCAGAGGCAGCTTCATCATTAGCTTCCTCATCAGCAGCAGCCTTATCGGCTGTCGGGGGCAATGCAACAGGCGTAGGCTTCGTCGGAGGAATAGGGCAAGGCGGGCGGTGACATCGCCGAGAGGACGCCCGAGGCGAAGACCACGCATGTGGATGCGCATGTGAGACACGAAGTCGGTGTAATTAACACCATCAAAGATCACCGGCAATGAGGAGAAAACGGTGCCCATTCGTGGCGGTCTTTGAGCAGCGCGGCGACCAAGGCAAAGTCTAACAGACGGCGCCGGGCGCGCGGCAGTTAGAACGACATTTTTTTGCTTTTTGTCGCTTTTTTTCAATCGGTTTACAAAACCGAGTAACCGACGCCCTCAGACAAAAACTAGATCGGCGGCGGGGAGCGGCGACGACGGCAGCGGCGGGAAGCCGCGCTGCGAGGGAGCGCGCGCCTCACCGATGGCGGCCTCGGCGGAGGAGCGGCGGCCGGACGAGGCCGGAGCTGCCGGTGGCGCGGCCGAGAAAAACAGCGCGCGCGGCACAGGTAGGCGGCCTCGGGCGGAGCGGCGGCTCGGGCGCGGCGGCCGACGGAGGCGGAGGCGGCCGGCCGGCGCGGCTCGGGAAAACGGCTGCCTGATGCAGCGCGCGCTGGGGAAGGCGGCGGCGACGGAGGCCGGAAGCGGCCGGTGCGCGCGCTTTAGGAAAACGCGCGCGGCTCGGGAAAAGCGGCGGCGTCGGGAGGCGGCGCGGCGGCTGGGGATGGCGGCGGCATCCGTGAGGGAGGAGGAGGCGGCAGCGCTCGGGGAAGGCTGCCGATCCGATCTGGAGACAAGCACGGCCGGCCCTAGGTATGACAAACCCTAGGCTCTGATACCATGTTATGAATAGTGCTTGTATTCAATATGAGGCCAATGGGCCGGTATATATACACAAAGTACAGGAGACAAATATGCAAAGAACCCCTCATAACAATGGGGAATAACAAACTATACATATATCTCTAACAGCAAGTACCGGCTTTGTGTGAGCGGTACTACCGGTCATCAGAAGTATCAGCATGTGTTGCATGGTACTACCGAATAAGCAGTTCGAACAGCTTTGTGTGAGTGGTCCGTTCGGTCAGCAGAAGTACCGGCTCTGTGTGAGCGGTACTACCGGTAGGCGGAAGTATCGGCATATGTTAGGCGGTACTACCGGACTTCAAAAGTTTTGGATTTTCCTGGAATACATTTTTTTCTGGAGAGACACATGTGTGGTGGTATTCTTCTCCCCACAAGAGCGGTAGTTTTGCATGTGTGGAGCGGTACTTTCGATGATTGGAAGTACTGGAGAATGAACGGCGGAATTTTCGATTTTGACTGTAACAGCTAGTTTTTCTGATAGTTGCGAGGAGAGCGGAAGTACCAACCGTATAATGGCAATAATTCTAATTTCCATGATTTTTCTGGGATTTGGCTCTAACAGCTAGTTTTCTTGTGTGGGGTATAAATACCCCTTGTGGCCGATTGGAGATATAATTGCTTGACCTATTTTTATTCCCTTGAGCTAGTGTGAGGTCCTCCTTACAATTATGCATGTGTTGCACTTTGTGAGTAAGGAGAGTGATCTAGAGTGCATGTGTTGCATCTAGAGTTGGACTTAGTGTCTATTTGAGCTTATGCATTCATTGCATGTAGTGAGAGTCAAGAGAGGGGCTTGACTTATTACTCTTGGAGTTTACTGACTCCTAGACGGCGTTGGAGACGTCGTGCACGGTGAGCTTCTCAAAGAAGATTGTGAGAAGTCCCAACGAATTATGAGTGGTGCGGTGCTCCCCATATCCAGAGTGGAGAAAGAGCAACCTTAGTGGATTGAGGTGTTTTGGCTTAATTCATGGAGCCAGTCCAATTCGTTTGGGATAATCTCAACGTGGACTATGGGAGACCGGCAATTCTCCAAACACCATAGTAAAAATAACCGTATCTTTGTGGTTGGTTTTCTTGTGCCCAATTTACTTTTAAGCAATTTACATTTATAGAATTAAATTGATTGCTTGTCATCCTAGGATTGCAAACCTTTGATGTAGACTTTGGTTATTAATGCACTTAGGTAATCCAATTGATTTAGACTTTGTTTGTGCTAAAACCAATTTGATTTAAGATTCTGCACTATATTCTTGGTTTTAGCCAAATAGCATAAATAGAATTAATTTATGAAGAAATTGTTTAGAAATGACTATTCACCCCCCTCTAGTCGGCCTCCTCGATCTTACACAAGCCTAGTTAGAGTTGTTTAGTTCCAACCTTGATTCATTAGTTAGCTCTTGCTTAGAAAATATTGTTTTAAAATCTCAAATGTACTCAAAATTGCATTTCAACGATTCATTATCATGAAACAGCTTGCAATTGCACTTGGCACAAACTCATGGAGAGTTTTGTATGATCAAGGTCATTCTTTTAAGTGTAGTTCTTGAGTTGATCGACAATAGCTTGAGATGCTGAAAATTGACAAAATTATATTGGTTGAAGCTCAGAAGGCTTTTGTAAATGGCTTCTAGGCTAAAATGTGTTTTATTGAGATAGACCATATATATATGAACTAAAACTTGGTTGAAACTCAAAAGGCTATTGTAGATGACTCAAACTAGGATATGCCTTACTGAGATAGATCATACAATTATGAACTAAAACTGGGTTGACACTTAGAGGGTTGTTGTAAATGGCTCCTAGTCTAGAACTTGCTCTACTAAGGTATATCATGAATCCTTCTTTGTCAAATGCAATGCTCAAATATATCTTGAGCTTAAATGATTTAGTTAGGAGTTTTTAGCATTTTTCATGCTTTATGCAGCTTCTAGTCTCCACTTTGTCATTTTGATCTAGCATGACTCAGCTTGTGATGCCTCTAGCTTTACTAGGGCTTTAAGACAGCCTGACATAAGATAAATCACTATAGTTACCATTGACTAGTTTTTTATTTAATTTGCTATATATGTTTTCATATGATCTTGTAAGCTTCTTTTATAGCATGGTATGGTGATATACATTGTCAATTGATCTGGAAAATTTTCAAAGCTTCTAATATGACTAAATCATCAACAAAATTATCCATGTTGACATGTCTCCTCTTTTAGTTTCTTCCTCAAATATCTTGATGAATTTATTGTCAAAGAGGGATAAACTTGGACAAAAATGCATGTATAGGCTAAGGGGGAGAATTGGGAGACATTTGAAATTTTAAGCGTTTGAGGTTTGCAATAAGGTTCTCTTGAGATTTGACATCATTTTTGTAAATATTTAGTTCTTTTGTGTATTCTCACCATGATCAAGGTCATATAGAATACTTGTTCTTTCTTTTGAACCTCATGTTAGACTTCTCCAAAATTTTTAAGTTTCTTTGGATTTGAGTGGTCTTGATGAAAACTTACTTTCCTTTGCATCAATTCATTTCAGTGCTCTGTTGATCATCCTCATGCTTTGAGTTTATTTCTAGATCAAGGATAGTTTGTCTTTGTAAAACCTCCTTCTCATTTCCAAAAATCAACTCATTTACATTTTTTGAGGTAGTTGTCAATGTGTTCATAAAGGGGGAGATTGAAAGGCCATACGAGTAGATATAAGTCAATTTATGATTAAAAAAAATTAGCAGCTGGGTTGAGCTGAATATAAGGTTTTGCAAAGGGCTTGCGATTTTCTGAAAATTTATGCTGATGTCTGGTTTAGGCGGTAGTACCGACGGGCAAAGGTAGTAGTACTGGCTTGATGTCAGTGGTAGTATCAGCTTGGGTAGCGGTGCTACCGCAGGTGTGGTACAATCAAATTCTAGTTGGCGATAGCTATTTTTCAGAGAGCATCATTTTCTAGTTTGGTTAGGTCCGGTAGTACTGGTGCAAAATCGTGGTACTACCAGAGGAATGGTATGACCGGGTCGTGCATGGTTGAACTACCAGGGCAGTCATACCGCTCTCTTGTTATCGGGAACAGGGTGAGGGCAAGTTGTACCGGTCATTGGTTAGCGGTACGATCATGGTGGTATGACCGACATGGAGAGTGCGGTCATATTGGCAAATGGCAGGTGGTTCAAAAAATTAGGAACTGTGGAAGATTTGGTCATGGGATGATTTTGGAACTACTGTAATGGTTACATTGTGTTGCATGTTGATGCTAACATGGTCTAGTTATGAATAACTTGTGTCAGAAGACGATTTCTTGGTCTTTGGATATTCAGGGAAGATTGGAGGCAACTATGGTCAACAACGGGAGATCGAGACTAGGTCAAGGTGACTTGAGGTCCAAGCGGTCAAGGTGGTCATGTGGGATGGTTAGGCTCAGACATGCAAAGTCAAGGAATATGGTTGAAGGAAGGTTCAAGTAATGGGTTGGATCAAGTTGGCTTCATCAGTTCAAGTAAGGCATGGTCTGATGAGATCCAGAAATAGGAGAGACTTGCTGATGGAGAGAAGCTATTGGTCAACCTACACATGGCATGCTTGGTGGCATGCACAATAAGATAAAGACAGAGTCAAGGGAATGTACCTGAAAGCTTCATCAAGGGCATTGCGAAAAAATATCAAATACTAGACTTGAAGCTTACACCAAAGCCGCGGCACGGGAGACGCAAGAGAAGTGGTTTAGGGTTAGGCTAGGGTCGTTTGTGAAGTGGATCAAACACTCGGGTGTGAGTGGGTTGATCCTTGTAAACACTTTAAAAAGCGTGCACGTGAGTAAAAAACTAGGTATTACGGAGTTGATGGGTTTTCCCAATCCTTAGTGGGTCTAGAAATACTAAGGGAGCCTAGTTCTACCTATATGATGAAGGGTGAGGGGTATTACAGTTCACAAGAAAAATAGGATTGAGTTCAAGGCTTAGGCTAATTCTTCCCTCCCTTCATGGTGTGAGTAAGAGTAGAACTTATGGAAGGTCCTTTGTAAACTAACAAGCTATAAGAATTACTGCTCTTCATGCAATAGATCGAGTTCTTGCAATCCTTATGTTGTTGTCTCTCTTTTCATGAGTTCTTGATCTTGCTTGTGTTGATTTAGTTCTTTCCATGCTCCTCTTGTTTTTGCTGTGATCCATGATGTATAAGAGACACTAGTAGATCATTGAGGTCAATCTATGCTTATTTAGATCACTCTATAGCAAGAATCAAGATCTTACCTGGTTCTTGCCTTGTCTTGACCAAGATTTATGATTTTATGATCGTGACCTTTCTAGCTCAAACCTGTGACTAGATTACCTTGCTAGGATATGTGAGAGACGATATGTAAAGTCTCATGACTTAGATCATCACGAGCAAGAAGTACTTTGGTTTTTAAGGTTTGGTGTGTTCTTGTGACCTAGAACGTAATTCTTTCAAATTGGATGAAATCAAGTCCAAGAACTTTATGCTTCTTGATTTGGTTTCATTCTTGACATCCTTTATTAGGTCCATATCAATTTTATTGGCAATTGGGCAAGGTTTGATCAAGATCCTTAAACTTGGTTTTTGTCCCGAGGGGTTTGTGAACAGGGTAAGCGGTCATACAGGCCTCACTAAAGCAGTAGTACTACAATGGTCATATCGGCCTTATATCTGCGGTAGTACCAGCCTTGCAGACATAACCAAGGGTTTGCTTCTTTTTTGTACTAGATCTCTTTGAATTTTATGTAGAAGGTGTAATCTGAAATTGATAACTCTCGTAGTCATTTTAGGGTAGATTCTGAATACTAGGGGGAATGAAAAGCTTCCGCAATCATTCACCCCTTGATTATCGGTATCGGTCCAAAACACTGAAACTTAGCCTTCCTAGAATCTTTTAATGGGTTCCATATTCATTCTGGTTTTAACACTGTGGCTCTATGCTCAATGGATTGTAATTCTTAAAAGTCATGCTTTCAAAATATAATAGCTGATCATGACTACATTTATTGCTCCATTGGTTATGAATAAGATGTTCCAGGATCTCAAGTAATCACATCTAGACCACGAGTAGACTAGCTGATCGGAGCAATTACTCTCCATCAGGCAAAAGTTTGTGATATGTCTAAGTGACAAGAATAATTACAAATAAATAAAAAAACATATCCAACATACTCCTCTGATTGATAGAAGGATGAACCATCTAGAAATCCATTTCTAATTATGAGTACATGCTCCTTGCTTGTGAAGGACAGAAATTATCATACTCCTTTGGTAGTAGAGGTTTGGGTAAGGAAAATTTTCTCCTAGAGATAATGTCAAAAGCACAATCCTGTTCAATGCTTGGGTCTATGTTGATGTCTAGAATTACTTGTTGACTCCATTCTTATATTCTTGTTGGCTTTGCATAAATGCATACCTAAGTCTATTTCAACATATTTCTTGCTAGCCTGTATTTGGTTGAGGTTCTCTTTGTATGGCTTAGTTTTGCTTCAGTGTTGTGGATAGCTCTTAGCTATTTTACACTGTTTTGCTCATCTATCTTACTTGCATTGTTAAAAAGGGTAGACATTATAAAGGGGGAGAAATTCTTGATTCCTGAATTGCCAAAGGGAGAGAAAACAACTTGTTGATAATCAAAGGGGGGAGAAAGCAAAATGTTGAAATCTTGATTTTCATTTTGTGCTTACAATAAGTGGAGAAAGTAAGGGGATCTTTGTTTTTGAGCTTATTCTTATTCTTTTAGGATCCTTCTTTTATTCTTCTTCTCTAGACACTTGCACTTCACTCACTTAGGTTTTTGTGTCTAGAACCTAAACCTTTTTATTAACAAATATTTTTCTAAGGTTGTCAATTTACTCGTCAAGGGAGATATGATAAGTACCTAGTGTAGGTTCATGTTGTGATGAGTAAATGACAAAGTTTAAGACTTGTTCTTGTGGTAGGTTCATGTTGTGGTCGTTTGGAGTAGTATTGGTTGGAGTGAAGGAGCTCGACCAGTGGTAAGCTTGGTCAACTCAACCAGAGTGCATCGAACAATGTAGCTCAGCTCGACATGCGTAAAGCTCGACCAAGGGGTAAGATTAGTGTTTAACATGTTACAACCAATGTAATGTGTGTTCTTAAGTACATTGCAACATGGATTGCTTTGTCTATGTGTGCAAGTTAATTTGGTGGACAGGAATGCCATGGCGAGAAGAGATGGACATAGAGGCATGGGGCATGCCGTGGAATCCAGTGAAGGTTGAGAACATAATGAGAAGTCAAAGAGACTTGTCGAAGAAGAGAAAACTAGATGTGTGTGACCAATGACCACCTAGGGAGCTGCGCAACCAGCAAGACCAGCTGAGCGACCAGTGTAGCGCAGTATGACCAGTGGGTGCATGTGACGAGCAGTCAACACAGCAATAATTAGTGCTTTAATGGCAAGCTAGAACATTGAGACCAGCAATAGCGACAAGCTGTGAGTGACTGGCTGTAAGTGGCCAACTGCGGAAGATCAGGGTAGGTGTGCTCATGTTGACCAGCATGGGAGCTTGGCAACCAACATGTAGTGCGGAAGTGTTCGAGTGAGCTAGCAACCAATGCTGAGTAGACATGCGACTTGAGTCCAGAGCATAAGTCTGGAAGCATACGTAGATTTGTATACAACGGTGTGACTGGAATTTGATTCAAAAACTGTGTTCATATGCAAACAGGAGTCTAACAAAGAGTTAGTTTCATATACGAGTTGGATAACTATATATATGTGTGTGTATATACATATAGGCTTTGTGGTTGAAAAAAAAGAAAAAAGACAATTAACAAAGGCTAATTAGCGATTGAACTACCCAAAATCTCAAGAAAGATTGCTGAACATATTGCAATCCCAATCGACGCGTATAGCTTCTGTACACACTTGCCATTGTCCATTGCATCATGCATGGATACAGCTGGGCATTAGGCCAGGCCTTACCGGCACGGCACAGGCCCACTATGCTTCGGGCCACGTTGTGTCGTGCCGTTTCAGCCTGGTCACCCCACCGTGTTGTGTCATGCTGGCCTGCCTTGCCTCAGGCTAGGCCCAAACACGGACCAAAGCCCATCATGCCTGCACCATGCTGTGCCTGCCCAAACTCAGCCCTAAGTAACTATAGACAGCGGAGGCGACAATGACACCATCATCATTCCTCTCATGTCCATCTCGTTAAAAACCTAGTTAAATTTCTATATCATTGTCTCATGTCATTCCACCTCCGAACTTGGCCATCTAGTCCAGCGGCATGCATATCTGGGTGCAAATCGGACTATAGCATACGTGGCCATCTAGCCCATCGCCCAGCAAAGGGCTGCCCAGCTGGTCAAATAAAAAATTTCAAGTAGAGTCATGAGTGTAGTTTACTGTAGTTAAGAAATCAATGGGGTGGTTATCTCATCAAATGCTAGAATAAAAAAGGTCGTCGGTGAAGGGAGCTATGTTAGAATAAAAGCGTGTGTAGTAGTAATTTGCTTACATAAAATAAAATCACAATGGGGTAAGCTATATTGTAAAAATTATAAATATATGTTAGAATATGTTGATTTGTAAAGACAAAATTATAAAAGACAAAATAAATGTTAGAATATGTTAATCGCAACATATATGGAACTTGTTTTCATATGATTTTTGGCGATATGGTCAACCTAACTCTCCAATGCGCACGAGGTGGTCTTCCAGTGTGACAAAGTGCTTGGAACCAGACCTTTTAATGCGGAAAATCTATTTGACATATTGAATTAGTTTGATATTCTTCTCCAGTCCTACTAGTTTTACATGAAGAAGCAAGGAAGTTGCAAAGATGCGACCTACGGTTCGGTGGTGGTGACCTAAGGAGGAGCAACGTTGAAAATGCTCATTATTTTTGTATGATGATATTTCTTAAGAAAGAACAACAAAAGACACCTCATATCACATATGCAAAAATGAACTCAGCCTAAATCATAGCATGTCTCAGTCAATTTTTTCAGCCATTGGATTAATATGCAACCATCCTCATCTTTCGCCTCATCTCCTATATATACATCACACCTCCACTCCCAAACCTAACTCATTCCCCACCCGTCCACCCCCACCTGGCCATCCCCTAGCCGCCACCCAAACTCCTTCCTCATTCCCCTAGATGTGGCACAAGAGGTGAGGCGCCAAGGCGGTGCGCTGCACGGGAGCCGAGGCAGCGAGATAAAGTTTGTGCGTAGGAGGCCGAGGTGGGTGGGCGCGCAGGAGGCGACGATGCCTAGGCGGGCGGGCACGTGGGAGGCGGCGAGGCCCAAGGTGGGAGCCATCGAGACGGGCGTGCGGGAGGTGGCTAGGCCGAGGCAGGTGGCCACTTGGGAGGTGGCGAGGTCGAAGTGAGCGATGGCGAGGCCCAAGGCAGGAGGCGGGGGTCGGCGAGGCCCGAGGCAGGAGCCGACGAGGCAGCCGCGGGAGGCGGCGTGGAGGTGCGGAGTGGCGAGGCTGAGGTGGCTACCAGCTCTGGCGTGCCAGTTGTGCCCACCGTGCTCACTGTGCTCACTGTGCCAGGTCGGCCCGAGCATGGCACAGTATACCAAGCCGTGTTGTGTCACCCAACATGTCTGCTTTCCAGCCATAATCTGACTCACCATTTATACCGTACCAACCTGGCACGCCGCGTATCAAATTTGATCGTATTTGGATCATGCTGGGCCGATCGGGCCTCGGACTGACTTAAAAAAACACGGCTCCTCTTTCACCTCTATGCATGCACCCGTTGACTGTGGCTGATCGACAGATTGGTTAGTAGAGCAGACAATTCTAATCCGTACCTACGTGCCATTTCTAGTTTTTGTCCCGACTGAAGTAAATGGGCGTGAGCTAAGCAGAGGGCAGAGCCGGAAGAAAAATATGTACGCTATGCGTAGGAGGCCACCTCCACCGCACGCAGCCGGCTAGCCGTCCGGCCGGGTCAAATCCAAGTACGGACTCGGAGCACATATCCACCGTTTTTCTGTGGTGAAACCGCACCAAACTGGGCCAACGGCCGGCAGGCCGTTTTGGGCTTAATCTCGCTGGTGGCCCGGCGTGTGCTACGTTACGTACTCCGTTCCGCTTGTGGCCCCGCGCTCTTGTACCGGGAGGTGTCGCCAGGACTGACAGCCGAAACGGCTGCTACAGCGTCCGTTCATACGGACTTTCTATTTTTTAAAAAAAATCAAAAGTTAATACAAACATCTGATTTTAACTGTTTCTTTACTTCTATTTTTGTCTTACTCTGAAAATAAGACAGAGATTATAGACATATCATGCATTGTAATCTTCTCGCTCTTATACACATAGCTCTCTCTCACTTTTTCTCCCTGTTTGGCGCATGTGCTCTCTTTCTAAAAGTTATTTTTTTTCAACTATTACTTATTGATTTATAACTTAAAAAACCAATATGAACATATCCATACACTTGCACGGAGTAGTGCATGCAAGCGTGCCGCACACGCGTTGCACAGTTTGGCATTGCCAGTTTTGTTATTTCATCTGCGGTGGTGCTAATGCTATATCTTGTTGATTGCACCGCACGGCTTGCCGGTATTCACAGCAGAAATGTAGGAGGCAGGAACTTGTACCAGTAGCACACACCTTGGGATATGCAGGGACGCTCTTTGCTCAGATAATTAGCACCTTGTGGATGGAGATTTGCGGCCTCACGCAACCATGGGCATGTACTTTTTAACTCAGGTGTACTCGTGTGTCCGTATACGTATAAAGATCTTAATAGATGGTTGTGATCGTTTTGACTTCAGCTTTTAGCTTCCGACTTATTTTTCACTATTCATAAATTTCGTACTCTTCTGACTCCACCGTTTACTAAGAAATGGTTCCCCCATAGTTGTTACTACTGATTTATTATTACTACTACTATTACTATCTATTATATTATTAAAGTAAAAACAAAAAGAGCTGCCTTGTTCGCTCTCAAAGATAAAAATTCTCATATTAATCAAAGAAAAAAAAAAGAGAAAGTTCCATATCATTGATTGTGGTAGGTTCAAATTATAACAATCCAGATCAAAAAATAATCTATATCAAGTACAATCCAAACAATAACTGAAATTCGGGGAAAAAATTAAAATAAAATAAGCAATTTGATTTTCATACGAATTCTGAAGTAAAAAAACCCTAAATAAAAATATTTCATAACCAAAATTAACAATTAGATTTGTACATAAATTCCAACAAAAAATGAAACCAAGATTAAATGAAATAAAATTAGCAATTTAATTTTTATACCAATTACAAAGTAAAAATTTTTAAATAACTATAAATCAAAATAAAAATTAAACAAAAATTAGCATTTGAATTTGCATACAAATTTCAATAAAAAACTGAAATTCAAAATAGAAAATAAAATAAAATTTAAATATGATTTTCATACAATTTCAAAGTAAAAGCATTAAATAACTTAAATTTAGACTAAATTAAATAAAATCAGCAGTTTGGTTTCCATAAGAATTTCTAAGTAAAATCCTTAAATAAATATAATTTATAATAAAAAGTAAAAAAAATATTTAAAAATAATTAAAATTTGGATTAAGAAAATATAATGAAATTAGCAATTCAGTTTCGATACAAATTCCAAATTAAATTATCTAAATAACTAATTCTGAATAAAAAAAAGTAGAATTAGCAATTGTATTTGTGTACAAATTTCATCAAAAAATAAGCAAATTTTAGAGTAAAAACAAAAGAAAATTTGCAATTTGATTCCCATGCAATTGTAAAGTAAAATCCCTAGATAAATAAAATTCAAAATAAATTTAATAAAATTAGCAATTTAATTTGTATATGACTCAATAAAAGCAAACAAAATTTTCAAGAAAAATAATATGAATGGTGTCGGAGGAGACCATGAAAGAGCGTAATGGTGTCGATTTGTTCAACAAGAAGACTTTGACCCACCAGGAAGCGAAGAGCCGAGGTGATAGCGGGAGAGGTGAGAATAATATCATACTACCCACCTTAAACATTCGATAGAGACAATGACGTGCTACTCGCCGAAATCATTGAAGAGAAATACCCAAGTCAAAAGAGCCAAGGGCCACAAGTCCACAACAATAGGTGGTGAGCGCCAGCATTGTTGAAGAAGTCATTATCCTCATAAGCTTGATAATGGGGAAGCTTTGGCAGAGAGGAGATGAAGCTTTGTATTGAAGATGAGTTATAACGATATGTGGCTATTCGGTAGTTAGGAGTGTGCAATCACTAGTGAGGAGGACGACATTATCAACAATGGTGAGAAGATTTTCTATATCGTTAGACAGTAACTAAAGTAGACATGCTGGCATCAATGAAGATGGGAGGTCACCGCGGTTAGTGGAGAAGCCATAACTTTGAGGTGGCCAATGTCAAAGAAGAGTGACACGGGAGAGAGGGACATTGAGCACATATAACATCATACATGTGTACATACATGCATGCATTTGTACAAATAGAAGTACTGGCGTATAAAAGTAAAGGGCAAAGAGCTTGAAGTAGAGATGATGTAACCATAGGGAATAGACTTAGGACAAAGAGAGCGTGACGGGTGTCTCCGGCAAAGATCGATGATGGTTGCATGCGGATGCATGTTTGATATTGCAAATACACATGTTTGATATTGCAACGGTCAGAATTAAGCAATAATTGAAGAGAAGTAAAAAAAAACTATGTGGCGGAGTATTGTTTTGGAATAGGTAGTAGTTGAGATATTGTATTGCAATGGGTAACAACTAAGAGGGATTGATTAAGAATTAGGCGTGTTGATGAAGGTTGAAGTAGAAAAGTTGTAGTAGTAAGAAGAGATAGAAGACACATAGTTCGATGGGGTAGCCGGTGTGTGAGGGATTATAAGTTCAAGATAGATCATCTATAGTGCATCGGTATATGCGTGAGCAGTGTACTCTAATACTATATAAACTAATAAGATAATATGTGGCACATATAATCCACGTATTACTTTGAGATGAAATAGATCTATATGTATACATACATTTTGAAAAATAGTAACTAATAGAGGAAAAATATGGGCATGCAGTTACATAATCTATGCATAATAGACAATGTTTACGTTTTTAAGAGCATCAACAATTTAGTACGCTCAATAATTTTCTTCCATCAAGTTTATACTTCAATTACATTTCTCAAGTTATAGTTTTGTTCGAACTTCTATTGTCATTTATAATATTTATGATGTCTTAAAATCCTAAATAATCTACAAGATACATAAAGATATTCTCAAACATCTATGTCATATTATTTGATATTAAAAATTTTAAAATAAAAGTAGCTGTGCAAATACACCGTGCGGGCCAACTGCTAGTTATTATTATACTAGTTACGTAACCGTGTATTGCAATGGAACTCATTGAATATATAGAGAATCGTGCTATAGAAGAGAGTTGCTCTGATTGATTGAAAAGTAGAGAATGGTGAGAAGTTAAGTGAATAGAGCGGTTAGAGGAGAATGGACGTATAACGACCAACTTGCTCTTTTATAATAGTAATGATGATGTGCTGTAATAGTTGTGGTTGGTTCGGAGTTATATTTATATTGATTTTACTAGACACAGATGCATCTATAAGACTATAACTGCATATACAACTATTAATATACGAACTATGCAAGCATGCCTCTCATGTTTAATCACATTGAGGAACCGTCGCTGGCGACCAGTCCGATCAATTCCTCTGCTTAGAACGAAATGAATCAATCACAGTCACAGAACACAGAATAATAGATTGAAAACACACAGAGAGGTAGAGAGAACTCCTGGTCTTTCTTTATTAATTTCTAATTGCATGTGTACAAAATATGCCGGTACGGCTCCCTATTTATAGTCTTCGGTGAGGTGCCTACTATGGACCAGGACTGCTGGCCCAGGCCTAGATTTCCTTGTTAGGAAACCTGGACTCTATCCAGAGTCCTGATCTAATTGGGCACCCCACCGTAGACTATAAATAGGGACCTAGACCCCCCTCATTATGTACCCCAATGCAATCTAAAGCAATAAAGAAAGACCAGGAGTTCTCTCTACCTCTATGTGTTCAATCTATTATTCTGTGATTCTGTGATTGATCGTTCTTGTTCTAAGCGAGGAATCGCTGACTGGTCTCCGGCGTTGGTTCCTAACACGTTATCGGCACGACTTCGCTCGGTGAGCGAGGTAATCATCGAAGCGATTGATTTTCTAGATCGCTTTTGAATCTGTATTTTCTTTCGCGTTCTAGATTGAATTTCTACGGTGCAAATCCGCCCTAATCTACCGCGAGCAGACTTGAAGTCGCCGGCACAATGTCGATCGGTAGATTGCGAAACGGGGTAGATGTTGATTGCATCGTAGATTGAAAAAAAAATTCTGCATGAATTTATTTGATTATGCACGATCATTGCATGAAAAACGAAAAATTATGCATTAGTTTCCTATTCGGTTACTGTACAAAATTGCATGTTTTCTCGTTGTTCAACCTATGCACAAAGATCGGGCACGATGGCCGCACCCGCATGTGCGCCGCCAAAGCCGCCAATGAAGGCGAGATGCTGGAAGCACCGGCTGGCGTGCCTGGCGCCGCATGCGCATTGTCGAAGCAGGCTAGAAGACCGGCCGCCACTGCCCATGGATGGCACTCGAAGCGCCGACGCTTGGCCTTCTGGCCGGCAGTCCCGAAGACCGCAATGCCCACAGCCACCCGAGGAAGACCGGCCAGCACGTCGCCTCTGGCCGCCGCTGTAGTCGCGCGCCACCGGTTGCCCCTTCGCATCTGCATCTGCATACGGCCGCCGTCGCTTGGGGACCCGACCGCCGCCTGCATGCAGCCCGGCTTGCCGCCGTCCGCCCGAAGCCAACCGGCTGCTCCGGCCTCCACTTGCCTCGCACACGCGCCACCTCCGGCCGCTGCCCGCAGCTGCGTGCCACTCTGAGCCGGCCCGACCCGCATCGAAGTCGGCGCCGCACCTCACATCGTCGATGGCCTCCGCATGTTGGGGTCCCGTGCCTCCACCTAGCGCGTCGCGTCGGCCGCGCCCGCAGCGCCTGCATGCGCGGCACTTGGTCGCCTCACACGCGCCACCCGAAACCGCTGCGAGCCACGCCGCTCGGCTGTCGGCCCGCTCCGCGCCACCCGCCGCCGCGCATGGCGCCGCCACAGACGCCGCCGGCCTCGGCAATCGCCCATGAGCATCCCGCATGATGCGCCGCCTCGGCCTCGTGCGGTCCACCGCCGGCGGCGCCGACCGCCGGCCTCCCGCCACCTTGTACCGCCACGTAGTGCCACCCGGCGCGCCGCCGCCCGCGACGCCGGTTGCGTTGCGTCGCCGCCCTCCCGCCTTGGCTCGCCGAAAGACCGCGCCGCGCCGCGCGCGCTCCGCCATCAGTCCCGCGCGCCCGCTTGGATCGCCGCCCGCACCCCTCTCACCGGTCGCCGCCAAAGGCATCTGGGGGTAGGGGAAACCCTACCCCATCCTTGGTGCCACACGAAATGGGCCGATGGGCTGGTGGGCCGGAGAAAGGCCAAAGGAAAGCTAGGCGAAAGAAAAAAAACGGAGGGGGGAGTGGGCTGGAATTTGGCCCAAACCGGGGGAAAGGGACGGGCCGGTGGGGGGGAACCGGATGGGCCGGTGGGGGGAGGGGTTTTTGTGGTAAAAATTGCACAAAGGGGCCCGAAGTCATGAATATCACCAATGAGCCCTTAAATTTTGCATATGAATCCTGATTTTTGCAGAAAAGGCCTCGTAGCTCCAAAAATTGCGAATAAGCCCTCAAATTTACGAGCGGGTCCAGAATTTTTCAGAAAACCCCTCTGCAAATCAGAAAATTGCGTGAATTTTTCTCTGAATTGAAATTTTGCGTAAACACCCTTTGGAATTGCAGAATTTGCTGAAATTTTATATTTTAGCATAAAAGGCCCTCGGGAATCCGAATTTTGCTTCAATTTTAGCATTTGAAGCTTATTTATTTATGCCATTATTATTCCCTGTATTTTCTGTATTTATTTACTGTTTTGGTTAATTGTACTTGCTGAAAATTGCTTTTAATCACTGAATTAGCAGTAAAATTTATATAAAATGCACAGAAAATTATGAAACATTATGAGAAGCTTTTGTACCATTTATTTACCCGCAGTGAATTATTCCGTGCATGTCTACCAGCAGTAGACTTATACACATTTAGATGACTAGCATCCCGAACTGGGAGTTCGAGGAGCTGGCCCAGCATGGCCAAAACTACCTGATGTTGGCATCCGATGTCAAGACTGTGCTTGGAGCTAGGAAGCTCTGCGCTGCTATTGGGATTGGCGGACTGAATGACGCTCAACCCAAACCTGAGGAGAATGATCAGGCACTTCATTTTCTTAGGCACCACCTCTGCCTCACTCTCAAGAATGAGTATATGACGGAGAAGAGCGCGCTAGCACTCTGGACCGCACTCCAGAAGCGGTTTGAGAGGCTAAAGTACATCATTCTTCCTCAAGCAGAGCGAGAGTGGATCACACTGAGGTTTTGCCGACTTTAAGACGGTCAGGGAATACAATTCTGCCTTGCACAGGATTTGTACCCCAATACAGAAAATTGAGAAAAACCTTTCACCCCAATATAGCACAATCTGCACGCAACTATCGTCAAGATGGCTATGAGGAATACGCCGAATTGACCGATATGATGCAAGTTGCGGAGGCTCGGACAAAGTTCTCCGTAAGAACTACGTCACTCGATCACTGGAGCTCCACGGCCGTGAAGCCAACGCCGGAGCTACAAGGTGCGAAAAGTTCTTAATGAGAGAAGGGAAGGAAGGGTAAGGCCGCGACCGAGAAAGGCGAATCGGATACTCCACGAGAGAATAAGGCCGCAAGCCAAAGCGGGATGGTCAAGGGCGAGATGAAGCCCACTCATCGGTGAGGGGAGAATTTCAGTAGTCGCTGCACCGATGGAAGTTGAAACCATCACGGCAGCAGAATTCCTCTCGACCTAGAAGTAGTTAACACCATGATTTCTCTTGAAGAGAATGTCAACCCCGAGAAAATAGCAGAAGAAGTCTAGTGCACTGAATGCATTTCGACTTTAATTGTCATTTATTTTGTGTGGAAGAATATGTTAGAATTTGCATGGATGGTACTTAAGAATTGTTATTTTCTCGTGATGGTTGGATGATATTTAATGAATTCATTCATTTATTCAGTTTATGATGGCATGATATGTTCTGATATTGGAGTATTTTATCTATGTGTTGATTGCCTTCTCATGCATATTAATAAAACACCCTATATTAGAACAAGTGTAGCGCCCTATAAAGGAAGTGTACTTAGCCAGCAGCAGCACAATTCATACCATCTTAAGAGAGACTAACAAATTCAAGTCGATTCGTAAGAGCACTAGCAGCCTTACGACATTCGCCGGAAGCAATGCATGTATAATTGGTTCCGGAAGAGCCACATGGGCACAACTTTGGTCATTGAAGAAGTCTTATTGTACCCAGAATCGACTAGAACTCTCCTAAGTTTTAAGAATATCCGCAAAATGGTTTCCACGTTGAGATCAAGAAGAGTACGGTAAGAAATACACGCTCATTATGAAGCGCGAAGAGAATGGCAAAAGAATATTAGAAAAACTTCCTTCACTGGGCTATATTATACCAACATTAAAGCGCCTACAGCGTACACTGTTCTGAAAACAGTGTTTAGAAGCTCTTAACTCTTCTGTCTCCGGCATGACAGATTAGGCCACCCAGGTCTTAGGATGATGAGAGACATAATAAATAACCCGCATGGGCATAATATTAATGTGAAGAATTTCCCGAATCATGAAGATTTTGTGTGCCCTGCATGTGCCACCGGGAAACTAATATCTAGACCCTCCACTCTAAAAGTGAAGGATGAAGTCCCTGCATTCCTGGAACGCATCCAGGGAGACATTTGCGGTCCCATTCAGCCCATCTTAGGGTCATTTAAGTATTTCATGGTGCTCATTGACGCTTCTTCGAAGTAGTCGTATGTGGGTTTGTTGTCGACAAGAAACCACGTCTTTGCACAAATTGATCTCGCAGATCATTCGCATCAGAAATGTGTCCCCTGATTATCACATCAAGTCCATCAGAATGGACAACGCCGGAGAATTTACTTCAAAGGCATTTGATGATCATTGTATGGCAATGGGAATTGCAGTTGAGCATTCGGTACCGCATGTCCATACCCAGAATGGTCTGGCAGAGACTTTAATTAAAAGAATTAAATTTATTGCCCGACTCCTTTTGTATAATTGAAATCTAGCGACTACATGTTGAGGACACGCATCCTGCATGCGTGAATCTCATCAACCTTAGACCTTGGCCTACAACATCCATTCACCTATGCAACTAGCGCAATGGTCAAGACCAAGATTTCCCAACATTAGGGGAGGAAATCAACCCTTGATGAAGAATGTCGGGAAATTATGTGGTAAGCCTGGGGAATCCATGTAGATGACCCACGCACCAGAGAAGTCCAGAAGACATTACATGGCAAGCCACAGGAATTCATGCAGATGACCCGCGCATTAGTGAAGCAAATAGAGAAGTCCAAAAGACAATAGAAGTCCAGAAGACAAGAGAAGTCTAGAAGACAATAGATTTGCAAGTATTAGCAAATCAACTGCCTGATCACTTTAGTGATTTGAAGAGCGTGACTAAGTCGTATGTGCCTGCACACACTGCACCGGAGAGGGTTGAAATACCAAAGAAAGCAGAAGGTATCCCTAATCTCGTCCAGAGGCCTCAGAAAAAAAATGAGGACGAGAACTCCGGTTCCTCGAATCCTTAGTAACCGGGGACGCCTGGCGAAAAAGGATAAGCGGGATTTATCACAGCCGATCATTGAAGTCCCCCAGAATGAGAAGGGGAGCCAGTTGAGACCTGGCATGAGTATGACACCTTCAGAAAGGGCATACTGGATCTGAATATCCATGGAAGAAGAAATCGGCATGGATGTGTGCGCACACATCGGAGCCGAAAAACTAAAAGGATTTGCCACCGCAATTAAAAGAAGCGATGCGCAAGGTGAAGCTCCAGAAGAAGCAACTCATGAAGAAATAGCTATAAATTATGTGCACACGGGAGAGTCCCTGAATAGGACAATCGCTAATATCGATATCTACTTCGCAAAGAAAATTGCCTCCATCATTGATCTTGATCCCGAGCCTGCATCGCTCGCTGAATATATCAGATTGGGAAGATTGGAAGAAGGCAATAGCAACTGAATTGTTGTCTCTGAACAAAAGAGAGGAGTTTGAGCCCGTATGCTGCACGCCTCCCCATGTACACCCCATTGGGCACAAGTGGGTATTTGTTCGAAAGAGAAATGAAAAAAAAATGAAGTAGTGAGATATAAAGCAAGGCTCGTAGCCCAAGGTTTCACTCAACGTCATAGAGTTGATTATGAAGAAACCTACTCCCCAGTCATGAGTTTAATTACCTTTAGATACTTGATCTCAATGGCAGTAAACTTGAATTTAGAAATGAAATTGATGGATGTTGTATTGCATACCTTACGGTAATTTGGATTCGAGATTTACATGAGAGTCCTGAAGGAATTCCTCTCCGAACCAAGACAGAGCAAATAAAAATCATGCAGATGTGAAACTCGAAAGTCACTGTATGGATGAAACAATCTGGAAGAATGTGGTATAATCGCTGAGCGACTTTCTCTGCAAGAAAGGCTACGAACAATGAAGACTGTCCTTGTGTATTTATACGGCGATCCTGAATGGATTCAGTATAATCTCTGTGTATGTAGATGATCTGAATATCATCGGGACAGCCGAAGACATAAAAGAAGCAAGCTCCTACTTGGAGTCAGAATTTGAAATGAAAGATTTGGGTAAGACCAAGTTTTGCTTAGGCTTGCAGCTTGAGCATGTCCCTGAAGGAGTCTTGGTACATCAGTCGACCTACACCCAGAAGGTGCTCGAAAGGTTTGGCTTTGAGAAGGCATTTCCCTCGAAAGTACCGATGATCGATAGGTCTTTACAGCAAGAAAAAGATCCTTTCCGACCAAGGGAAGAGGGGGAGGAAGTCCTGGGACCGGAATTCCCATACTTGAGTGCAGTGGGAGCACTCATGTATTTAGCAAACTGCATTAGACCGGACATTGAATTTGCCGTGAACCTGTTAGCAAGGTACAGTGCAGAGCCCACCAAAAGGCATTGGTAGGGCATAAAGGACATTTTCCGATACCTCCAAGGTAGCGAGGACCTCGGATTGTTTTACAGAAAGAATCAAGATCTAAACTTGATTGGCTATGCAGATGCTGGGTATCTGTCGGACCATATACCGCTAAGTCACAAGCAGGCTATGTATTCCTGTGTGGTGGAACTGCAATTTCATGAAAATTGTCTAAGCAAAGCCTGGTAGCTACTTCGACGAACCACTCAGAAATTATAGCACTGAATGAAGCCTCAGGAGAGTGCGCTTGGCTCCGCCGAATGATTCACCACATCCAGCAGTCATGTGGGATGAACATTGTGCAAACCCCCACAATTATCTATGAAGATAATGCAGCTTGCGTTGCACAAGTGCAAACGGGCTATGTGAAGAGTCATCTCACAAAGCATATCAACCCCAAGTTCTTCTATGCACATGAATTGCAAAAGATGGACGAGATTAAAGTACTGCATACTAAGTCATGTGAAAATCTCGCAGATTTATTCACTAAGTCACTCCCCGCATCTAGCTTTGAAAGGTGCGTGCGTGGAATGGAATGATGAGACTTAGAGAAGTGCGAATTCAGGGAGAATTCTCACAAGCCCGCTAATAAATCTTGAACATGAAGATTAAGTACCCAAAAATAAAGTCTTGCAGAACAAATGAATTTGGGTGAATTGTACTCTTTTTCCCTTGACGAGTTTTCCATGAAGTTTCTCGACCAAGGTTTTTAACGAGGCAATTCGTGCATCGCAGCATCACATGTATCATGTACTCTTTCTCCAAATTTTTCCCACTGGGTTTTTATGGAGTTTTGACGAGGCATGAGCATGTTGGGTGAGTGCCCAAGGGGGAGTGTTAGGAAACCTGGACTCTATCCAGAGTTCTGATCTAATTGGGCACCCCACCGTAGACTATAAATAGGGACCTAGACCCCCCTCATTATGTACCCCAATGCAATCTAAAGCAATAAAGAAAGACCAGGGGTTCTCTCTACCTCTATGTGTTCAATCTATTATTCTGTGATTGATTCGTTCTTGTTCTAAGCAGAGGAATCGCTCGGACTGGTCTCCAGTGTCGGTTCCTCAACATTCCTAACAAATCACACTGATATTGATGGGACCGAATCGGACATATGCACTTGCAGTTTCATCTGGACGTCCGCAGGGCATGGTATGGCATTACGGAAGGTGGTGGTTTCGCTCGATCTAAGCCCAGTCTGGATGCACCGTGTGCGCACCTTGCTAGCGTTCTCACCCACGCAAGCAAACGCATCGTGGTGACTGTTAGGCCCTGCTTGAACAAACTCTAGCTCTGATTTCTAGTTTTTTAATTTTATCTTTTTTTATTTTTTAGGTTTTTTATTTGTTTCGTCTTATTTCTTTATATTATCTGTGATATATATTAAAAATTAATTATGCTGAAAAACTAACATCATTTATAATATAATTTCAGCGTTACAGTAAAAAATAGAAACCTGAGTTTATAAACCCGAATAAACACTACGTTAATAAACAACTAATAACAAAAAGAAGCAACCAACAAAGAGGACAGAAGCTGTAGGGTGTGTTTGGTTGGGTAGATGAGGTTGGATGGTATGAGATGTACACGATTTGGCGGGATGGGATGAGATGATCCAATAGCCTGTTTGGTTGGATGAATGGGATGAGTCAATTTTATGTTTGGTTGGTTGAATAAGATGGGTTGAGGTTACCCCGGTAAGAATAAACTTTATTTCATTTTATTTGAGTTTATTTTCTTTTTCTTCTTTTTCTTCTTTTATATTTTTATATTTTTTCCCTTTTTCTTTTCTCCTCTCCTTTTTCTTTTTCTCTCACTAGTCTTCCTCATTCCCACCGGCGCCTCCGGTTCTCCACGCCGCCGCCCCTCTCCGATCCAAAGCGCCGCCACCCCTCTCCGGTTCTCCATGCCGCTGAAGTGTCGACGCCCCTCTCCAGTTCTCCACGCTGTCGAGCCCGACCCGCTGAAGCGTCACTGAGGTCTCCATTCATCCCTTCTTCCTCGTTCCTTGTCCTCGCCTCCTCTCAATCTGGATCTTCGGCAGCGGTGGAAGCAGAAGCCATGCCACGGGGGCCCTTAGGGCGGACCTTGCCACGGTTTGTCGTGGACGCCACCAGCTTGCCCCTACCCTTCACCTTCGGGAGGTGAGCGGAATGACAGCACGGCCATGTTGGATGTTGGATGGCCTCATCTGAAGAATTTCGCCGTATCGCTCCATCTAGCATTCAAAGAGATATTGGTTCCTTATGGATCACCTCGTCCGGGATGACTTCATCCGATCTAACCAACCAAATACTAGGAACAAAAAATTGGATAAAATCATTCTATCCATCCTCTATCTATGGAACAAAACACACCCTTAGTTAGTGTTGGACAATGATTTTTTGGATAAAAAATTAAAGATTGGTGTATGCATGTGAAAGGTATCATCTATGAGAGCAAGTCCAATAATAGTCTTATAACCAAGGTAGTCAGCATTTTTGCTGATGTGGAGGAGAGAAGAGAGGAGAGAGATGAGAGCTTGGCTCTCATGCAAGCAACAAACTGGGCACAGGAACCTATGCAGTGGTGGGATCAGATAATAAATGTATGTGAGGAGGAATATGAAAGAGAATGTGAGACATGATACTACATAATAATAAAAAACCTTTTGAAGACAAATAGAAGACAAATTATTGTATAACTTGGCTCTTATAACTTGACTTATAGCTAAACACTTGGCTCTATTATTGGACTTGCTCTGAGAGCAACCCGAATAGTCAAAAGGAACGGGATGTCCAAAATCCAATCCGTGAAGGATTTCCAAAGGAAAAGCGTAGGAATCTACGAAATACTGTACCACAATTTGATTCGCAGGAATTGGTAGAAGGGATTTCATATGAACAGTGTTCACTCCCTACGGTTTTTGGAGGAATTTCACAGAAAATCAAATATCCACTCGGAGTCGATGGAAACTTTCCTTCGCGGCTAAGCATGCGCGACACTGATTAAAGGAGAAAATGTTGAAAATATGAGTAATATTTTAATTTCGAATTTTACTAGAAGATAAATATCACAAATAACTAATGATGTATAAATCAGTACTAACAACTCATTGTACTTTAAAATATATGCAAAAATAGAATTTAAACAATCGATGGATCACACGAAAGACTTACAGTTGGGTCTGATGAAGAATAGGAAGCAGCGCAGATTTGATACAGTGCAGAATGTAGATGAAGCAACGAAGGAAGCGGTTGCACAGATATGCGCTGCCTAGAAAACTTATTGGTGCCCCCGTGCAAGTTTTCATAGCGGCAACGGTTCAGAGATACCGTTTCCCTTCTTCACGGTGCATGTCAGAAAGAAAAGTTGAACGAGATTCAGACAGCGCAAAAATAACAATATAGGTTTGCAAAGGAAGAAAAGAAATAGAGGATAGAGTGATTCATGTCACTCTACTCTGGACGTCTACATACACACACACATATATACTGTGTGAACTGATATGATTAACCAATCATTTATCAACTGATAATTGATATATTTATCTAGCTATTTATCCACTCGTAATTGTGTGTCATCAACACCTAAGTTATGTGATTTTCCACGTGAAAATACTCAAATACGCACGTGTGTTTAGCAAAAACTCTCTTATGCTATGTGTCTCAAGTTTTTTATAGGATGATAAAAAAATACCACCTTATAAATTGGTCTTCTCTATATTAACTTTGGAATTATTGAAAATAAGTCTTAGCAATTATTGAAAATAAGTCTTAGCGACTATTTCTGACAGAAAAGGCTGATAATATTACAGCTGTAGTCGTCACCGGAGTAAGGTTCTACAGTCAGCACTCTGGTCGCCTCCACATCCGCCTCACCAGCGCCGCTGCGCGCGCTGAACGGCCTCAAGGCCGCCATCCGCATCGTCACAACCCCAATAGTCCTTGAGATGCACTGATTGGTGGGTCCCTTTGCCTAATGACCATATGCCATTAGAAATGCAAATAAAAAATTTTGTATTGTACTGATTAAGCAAATGAGATCACATCCACTCTAAAATTCCCGTGTTCTTCCTCGTCCTACAAATCAAACATCTAACCCTATAAAATTTCTCTGTTTTCTAATCATCTCTTTTATGCATGTATTCCTATATTTTTCTATTTCTATATTTTTAGAATAATGCGAATCAGAGAGGTCTTAAACTACTATCGAATGGGATCTTTGCTAACGAAGTTTCATAGCAGCAATATACCCTATCGAATGGGCCTAGAATCTGGAAGCACACATATCCCGGTGGAATTCAGATTGTCTGTCCGTACGGTGACACTTTCAGTGACCCCCTGCGAATAACCCTATCTGATTCTTACTGTACTTACTCATCAGGAACAAAGAGAATATTCATGGATGTTGGTTTTTGTGCGGAGGACCGAGGATGACGTGCACAAACCACGCAGCATAAAGTGTCTGTACGTACTTGCAATCGATCGCCATTGGAACCTACAACGTGGTGAGCACTCTGCACTTCATTGTAGGTTGTGACAATTTACTTACTTTGAAAGATCAAATTTTAGTTTACTTTCAAAATTTGAGACGCTAAGTATACACCCTTATTTATGGGCCTGTTCTTTTTGACGAAGCTTATAGTTTTTTACTATGGCTTGTGGTTTTTGGACTGTTTGTACGAGAGATTACAGAGTTACAGAAATTCATGTACCGTTTTTGCCGATATAAATAAAGTCGATACAATATGTACTATAATTAACTAGTATACCTATCTTGAAAAGATACTCTGTTTAAAAGCTAGTTACTGCAGAAAAGCTAAAAAGCAGCTTTTAGAAACTGAAAAGAACATGCTCTATATTAAGTTTTGTTTCTGACTTCTGCTTAAGAAAGCTAAAAACTAATATGAACCCTCTTTCTTGGAGTGGCTTTCTTACTTGAGCCCTGGTTCGGTCCACGTAGAGGTGTTGGAGGTGTTAACACCTCCACTGCATCTAGCCGTTAATTATCAAGGGGTATAACTGTACAATTGCTTTGATAGCTTCATGTTTATTGGACAGTTAGTCGGTTACTGAAAAATCAGCCAATCAAGAACCAAAGGAAGTGTTCCCCAAACTCTGATGCTTTGTGTTTCAAATCTCATCGTCAAGATGTGTAGTTGCCGCAAGTAGATTTTGGCTTGGAAAACTCCCAGGATTCCGGCACTGCAGACTGACGCGTCCTCTCTGGCGGCGGCGCCTGCCTCCTGTCGAGGGTCTTGAGGCTACCGCCTGTGCGCAGTTCTCCGCTACCTTCCGAACGGTGCCTGAGGCACGACTTCGCAGAATGGATCACAAGGATGAGTCGCAGAAGCCCGCGCTCTATTCTGCGTTTCCTCCCGCCTGAAAGTGGAGACTTTGTGTGAAGCACAAACACAGACGCACGCAGAATAGCACGCACGCATGCTAGTCGAAAAGCTACCACGAGGTGTTCATTGTAGCATGAGTTCTCAGACAAAATTACTTATTTGCCTATTTCGCTAGCACCATCCCTGCACACCACTCACAAGCACCGGAGGTGTCAAGGCCATGACAACCGTTGGATGGGCTACATTGAACGGCAAAGAACAACTGAATGTACCAAACCATTTCTCTTCTTACTTCTCTCGTTATTGTCTTTTTTTAAGCATAAAGTAAGGGATCATGGGTGCACCACGCACCTCATTTCTCTCCCTTCCGTCACGCGCACACATCAGTCTCTCATTATTTCCATCACTCGCTATCTCCTTCTAAAAACCATTACTATTTATTTTCAATCAGAATCTATTAGTAAAAACTAATACGATCGTCCTCCACATATGCTTCTGGAGTCAGTTTGTGTCTAGCGCTATCCTCCGCGTCGTTGTTGACATGCTCGCCGTTTCAGTTAAGGTATCAAACAATCTTGAAAATTTCTCAAAAATATTTTAGGCATAGCCCTCTAAGCCTTCTTCACCTGCACAAAACCTCTCATTGAACGGCAACTTTATGAAAAAAAGAGAGAATAATTTGGCTTGAACCGGCTTTTGCTCCCCTCCCCAAGACTCGTAGAGAGTTTTCATTAATCAAAGGAATTCAGAAGATAACAAACAATCCATCGAGGGAGGAGGAAAGGAAAACAGGGCTCAGAGAGAGCAACCATCTAGCTGGCTCACCCGAGTACATTTCTCTAGAACAATTTTTTAATTAACTCGCTTTTCAATGTATTTTTATTACTAAATCATCATCTACTTATTTCTAAATATAACCCTTTCGGCCAACACTACCATACCACAGGAAAAGTCTAACTAAATAGCACTTCTTGCCATATCACTGATTGTAGTGTTACCAAACAGCACCGCCACGCCACGGATGGTGGAGTGCAGCATTTGACAACGCCATGATGGCTAGTGTGATAGTGTTATCTTATTACACTATGAGTGACAGCGTGGTAAAAAAGAATCAGAATTAGAGATGAAGTAGACAAAAGTTATTGATAAAATATTTTTTCAAAAAAAAGAATTATTTAATAAAAAGCTCATTTCTGCGTAGCGTTTATTGTTGACTCTTGTCAGTTGAGTGCAGCAAAATCCAACTTTGATTCTTACTGTAGGTACGGTCACCCCGAACGCAGTTGTCGATGGATTTTGGTTTTCTGTGGAGGATGACGTGCACTGATGCAAGTTGCATTACTATAAACTGGCGACCTACCTAGCTAGAATTAGTGAATTACCATTGGAACAATGAGGAATTAACACTAACGCATCATCTGTTCTTTCTTTCTTTGTTTTTTTCCTTTGGGTGTAGATTCCGACATTTATCTATTGTTTATTAAAAGTTCTTGACACGTCTTTCAGAGCTGTTAAAACAGAAATATATTAGAAATCCTAATAAAAAAACAAAACATCTAGCCTTAATATAGTGGACCCTAACTAAGTTAAACTATAGCAACCATTGAATGATATTATTTAAACAAAAATATCTAATCATTCATCTAGTGGTCCAAAGTTATAACGGTTTAGATTAGAAGAAAATGATCATGCCAAGTACAATAAAATAATAATAATAATTTACAATAAAAATGAAAGCATTAGTCATTTGATTTTCGTACGAACTCCAAATTAAAACACGTACATAGCTGAGATTCAGAACAAAAATTGAAAGTTGGATTTATATACAAATTCTAACATAAAATTGAGGTAATAAAATAGTAATAAAATTAACATAAATTTGGAATAAAAATAAAAGTAATTTAGCAATGTGATTTTCATACAAACTCCAAATTAAAACTCCTACATAGCTAAAATTTGAAATAAAAATGAGATAAAATTAGCAGTCGGACTTGTAGACGAATTCTAACCAAAAAATGAAATTCAAAATTAAACAAAAAAACTAACAAGAAAAACATAAATCGAGACTAAAAAAGAAAATTAGCAATTTAATTCCCATATGAACTCCAAATTGAAAGCCCTAAATAGCTGAAATTCAGAATAAAAAGTAGATGAAAATTACACTACTACAAAAGGGGTCATCATAGACGATTCAAAAATGTCATCACAGATGATTTTTTGAATCGTCTGAATTTATGTGTCAGTGATAATCAGAGGTTATCACAAACGGTTTATGAGTAGTTTGTGATAAATACATCATAGACGGTTTGTAACTAGAACCGTCTGTGAATAACACTATCATAGATGGTTCGAACCAAAAACCATCTATGATACTCACAAACCGTCTGTGATAGTTCTTCATAGATGGTTTATAGCACAAATCGTCTGTGATAGCTCATTCTATACCTATTTTTTTTTCTGTTTTTGCCTAGCCTCAACAAAAAAATGTTGGCTATACCCTTTGAAAACAAGCAAATACCGCAGCACATTCCACTAGAATCTACCATTACAGCATCATAAGATAATGAGCAGGTTACCCATCTAACACAGCAAGAACATGGCAAGAACACATTCTTATCCTACGAACCTAACTCTTAAATATAGCATGAACACATCCCATAATCTTATAAACTCAATTCTTAAACATGGCAAGAACACATCTTGTAATCCTATGAATCCATGGCAAAAAATAGAAGAAGAAGAAGAAGAGATCCTAGCAACGTGTGAGCTGGATGTTCTTGACACCGACTTGAGCACCGTTTTGGTAGCTAGTTGCTTCCGCGGTGCCTTGCAGTGAAGGAGATGCGACAGTAGCGTCACCTTTGCATCACGACAGTGAGACTGCATAAGACATTTTTACGATATTTACGAAAAGAGTGTGTTGTGCAGTTGATCGTCGTGTCACAACGGAGGCGCTAGCTCGCAGCGGTAGTTAGGGGTGGAAACGAGCCGAGCCGAGCCAAGCTCGGTCTGGCTCGGGTGAATAGTAGGCTCGGCTCGTTTCCGAAACGAGCTACGCGAGGTGCTCGGCTCGGCTCGCAATGAGGCTCGAGCCGGCTCACAAGCCCAAACAAGCCAAAATGGCTTGAAGACAGAGAGAACGAGCGCGGGCCAAAATGGCTTGAAGACAGAGAGAACGGCTCGCAAGCCCAAACAAGCCAAAATGGCTTGAAGACAGAGAGAACGAGCGCGAGCCAAAATAGCTTGAAGACAGAGAGAACGAGCCAAAATGGCTCGAAGGTAACCGAATGAGCCAAAATGTCTCGAAGTTAACCGAACGAGCCAAAATAGCTCGAACTTAACAGAGGCACATTCACTGACAATTCACAGACAGAGCAGAGAGCATTCAGACAACAGAGAGCATTCAGACAGAAAGCATTAACAACAAGCATTTCACAAGCATTCAGACAGACAGAGAGCATTAACAACAAGCATTTCACAACAACATTCGGCTTCTTCCCTCGAGCACGAGACTCCAAACTCCGTTCGCGGCCCATGCGCGTCGGTTGGAGGAGGCCGCGGCGGATGGAAGGACGCCGCCCTCGCGTGTGGGGACGATGGAGCTTGGGAAGGACGGCACCGCCACCGAGCGCGGGGAAGGACGGAGATCGGGCGCGGGGACGGGCGGCGGCGCGCGTGGAAGGGCGGCGATTGCTCGGGGAAAGACGGCGGCGCGCGTGGGAAGGGCGGCGGCGCGACGCGGGAAAGACGACGCCGGCGGCGAGCGTGGGAAGGACGGCGATCGGCCGATCGCCACGGCGGCCGCGCGAGCGACTGGGTTAGGGTTGGCCCGACCGAGTGTCCGCACTCGCCTCCGAGATCGATCGATTGATCGCTTTTGACTGGGCGACTGGGCCGACCACTGGGCGACTGGGGACTGGGCTGCTCCTACTCGTGGGCCAGCTCGCACGAGCCAACAAGCAGCTCGCGAGCGGCTCGAGCTCGGCTCGTTTTTTCCCCGAGCTACAGACCGGGCTTGGCTCGGCTTGAAAAATGCTCGAGCCCGAGCCGAGCCGGCTCGAGCTCGTTACGAGCCGAGCCGGCTCACGAGCTTCAAGCCAATTGTCCACCCCTAGCGGTAGTCGGCGGCGTCGAGAAACAAGCTAGGAGTGGATGAACTAGCTAAGAGCAGCCAGTAGAACTCACGTATCTCAGAGTGAAAGGGAGAGGAGGAGTAATTAATAAGCGGCAAGAGGTGGGAGGAACCGGTGCCTACTATTCGATACGGAGAGAATGTACAGGTGAGATCAGAATCCTCGGTCGATGCTATGGATCGGTGTCATGGAATTATCAGAGACAGTTTGTTATACGTACCGTCTGTGATAATGTACATATCACAGATGGTTCGTATTAATAACCGCTTGTGAAAATATCACAGATAGTTATTAATATGAATCATCTGTGATGTCTTGCATTATCACAGATAGTTTATACTAACAACCGTCTGTGATATTTTCACAGACGGTTATTAATATGAACCGTCTATGATGTATTGCTTTATCACATACGGTTTGTATAAATAACCGTCTGTGAAAATATCACAGACGGTTGTTAGTATGAACCGTCTGTGATAATTGCAGCACAGACGGTTCATAGGAACCATATGTAATGTAGCCGTCCAGTATAACGTTTTTTGTAGCAGTGTTAGTAGTTGGATTTGTATATGAATTCTAACCTAAAATTAAAACTCTAACTTAAATAAAGACTAAAATTTAGATAAAAAAAAGAATCGATGTCAAGTACAACAGAAGATAACATAAATTCAAAATAAAAAAATAGTAGCTAAATTTATGTATGAATTCCAACCTAAAACTGAAAAAGAAAGTCTATAAGAAGTGCAATGCAAAAATATGCTAATTCGGAATAAAAATAAAAGGAAATTAGCAATTATTTTTTAAATTCCTAACTAAGTGATTTTTTGTTTTATTCATAATTAAAATTCCAAAAATATGCTAATTCAAAAAATAAGTTAAGGAATTTTATTTGTATATATACATTAGGAATCAAAATATATTATATAATAAGAGTAGATGGCAGATGGTTTACAGTCACTAAGAAAAAAAAGACAATATGCTAAAAATTCTCAAAAATGAAATATTTTGACCCTTTATTTGGTGGACCTGCACGAATGGAGTGATTGAGAGGGTGATGCATCGACTGGTGTTCACTTCATTATACCGATATATGTTATGCGATGTGCATTGTGAGTATGCAATACAGACAAACATTGCAATAATGAATGAAAGAGATGATGATGATGATATAAATGGAAAAAAATATTATGTTATCCTATGTTTATTGTTTTACTATGCAAGTATTTGGGGAAGAAAGTTTTGGTCAAAGGTGACAGGTATTGGGAAACAAAATGAGTATTTTCTCTCTTATAATATATATAATACTAAGATATCATAAATAGAGTTCTACACTATCTATTTTCTAAAAAGAAAAATTACACATGCATTGTCAAGTCATTTAAACATACTTTAAGGATGATTTCCGCACAAGTGTGTGAGTCACCTTACTAGTTTACTTTCAAAGTCGAAAAACTGGCACACGTACTTTCAGAATTTGACGTGCTGCCATATAATTCATAATAACCGTTAACACATAGTATAATACCCCATCCGTTCTTTTTTAAGTGACACCCGAGAATCGTGCGATCAAACTTTGCTTTCATAATACTATAATTTTATTAGTATATCATAAGATAAAGTTACAAAGAGTAACAATCAAAGTTATATATCGGAGACCATAAAAAAATGAAAAACGTCAATTAAAAAGAACGAAGGGAATTATACACTTATACACTAGCACCAAAGATTTGGTACTATCATATTTTGCCAGAATGTATATATGATCTTTTTTTTAAAGAAAAATGGAGCGTATGTAGTTACGTACACTTAAGTTTCATCTTTGTTTCGCTAAAAAAGTTTCATCTTTAATATAGGCAGGTTTGGTGAATTACCGTGTCATTGCCTGTTGCTTAATCCTCTTCTCTCCCTACCCCATTTCTTTCCAGCGATGCTTGTATTATTGTATTGACTACTCACAGCCAAGTCAGCGCCGCCCATGTTGAATACAGATGGACTCAAGGACATAGTGGGACGGTAGAGACGAGCCTTTTGCTTAGCTTGATTGGCTTGGATCAGAAGCAGCAGAGCCAGAAAGCAGGGCGGCTGGTTGGGGACGCCGACAATATGCAGGCCAACATGAAGCCTGAAGACGACGGAGAGAGAACATCATCCCGGGTTCTTATCTGTGTGATGAGAATTGAGATGTACGAACCCGGAAATTTCACATCAGGTTCAGGACTTTGCTGGGGTGGTTGACAGATGTATAAGCAGACTACTCTAAGCAAGCTATTTATCCGCTGGGGACGCGGCTCACATGCTGGGGTCCTGCACTTAAGCGCCGTGCAGGGGATGCCCAGTGGGTGACACGTGTTCCAAAAATTCAAAAAAAATTTAGAAAAATTCAAAAATACTCTTGAAAATCCGAAAAATTGTTAAAAGTGCTTTTTTAAGTATAAACAGTATTTTTTAAGTACTTCAAATTTTTTTGATTTTTACACTTATTAAAAAGTATTTGTAAGTACTTAAAAATACATTTTTAATAAAAAAATATTTTTTAAAAATACTTTTAACAATTTTTCGGATTTGTAAGTATACTTTTGAATTTTTCGAAATTTTTAAAATTTTTGGGGACACGTGTCACCCACCGGGCATTCCTGCACGGCGCTAAGTGCAGAGCCCAGCATGTGAGCCGCGTCCATCTGCTGGGCTCGTTTCCGTTGTCTTAAATGAGTATTGAGTACTTCTCTGCTGCCTGCTGAAATGATCTCGGTTCGTGACAGAATCAGAGGTCTTTTCTTTTAATTGTTGTTTGACTCTTTTTGTGCAGGGTGGTTCATATTTGGTGGCATGGAATAAATTTTGTTTGCCTAGACAAACCGTGAGGGCGGCCTGGGCAACAAAGGCAAAAATGTGGCGGAGATTTTTTGTGCAAGTTCTACAATAAGAATCCCATGGCCACGCCATGTAGCTTCTTGTGGCAAAGATATGACAAAAGTTGTACTCCTCATGCTTATATAGTGGAAAAAGCTCCTCCTGATGGAGAGAGGTGTTGAAACGTTTGGATATATCTAGGGCTATTGCATGACAACTAATAGGCAATGGAAAATATATCCTGTACGTGTTTTGGATGATCTATATATGGACAAATTCTGTTCTTAAAAGGGGTTACCGGCGTTCTCATGCTATAAACAATAGCATGCTGCTTTTAGATTTTTTTTTTTTGGCTTTAGATGATAAAGTCCAGGCCTTCTATTTTCCATTATTGAAGCTGCTCTGCATCACTTTTAGGAGTTTCAAATGAGGATTTCCCAATTATATTTGCAAAAGAGGCTTATCTTGTTTTATAGGAAATGCTGAAGTGAGTCTACATCAATGGGTTTGGAGGAACAAGTGCATGCTCAAAGTCTAGAGAATAGCATGTGTTTGACCTCCATTGTCATCTATCTATTATATATTAAAAGCTCATGGCAGATCTTTTAGAGCTACTAAGAAAAAGAGAAATAGGCTAGAAATTCTCACAAAAAGTAAAACATCTGGCCGTTAATCCGGTGGACCTTAACTAAGTTGAACTATAGTAACTATTGGATGTTATTGTTTAAAGAAAAACACATCATCATCCATCTAGCGGACCCGAGTTATAATGACTTAGGTGGAAAGAAAGAGTACATGCCAAGTACAATAAAAAATAATAGAAACTCGGAATAAAAAAAGAAAATCAGCCATTTGGTTTTCATGTGAACTCCAAATTAAAGCCCATATATAGCTAAAATTCAGAATAAAATTTTATGAAAATTAACAGTTGGATATGTATTCGAATTCTAACCTAAAAGTTAGATTTAGAATTAAATAAAAAATAACCAAAAAATGACATAAATTTAGAATGGAAAATAAAAGGAAATTAGCAATATGATTTTCATATGAACTCCAAATTAAAACCCCTGCATAGCTAAAATTATAATAAAAATTAGATAAAAATTAACAATTAGATTTATAAATAATTTGTAACCTAAAACTAAAATCCAAAATTAAATACAAAAT
The DNA here is from genome assembly GCA_036346575.1 of Dendrocalamus sinicus. Taxonomy (NCBI): domain Eukaryota; kingdom Viridiplantae; phylum Streptophyta; class Magnoliopsida; order Poales; family Poaceae; genus Dendrocalamus; species Dendrocalamus sinicus. The sequence continues at coordinate 35,151,523 of CM070642.1, forward strand.
AACAAAAAAATATCTGAAATCTAGATAAAATTAAAAGAAAATTAGCATTTTGATTTCCGTACAAACTCCAAATTAAAACCCCTACGTAGCTAAAATTTAGAATAAAAATTAGATGAAATTAGCAGTTGGATTTTTGTACAAATCTAACCTAAAAGTGAAACTCAAAATTAAATAAAAGTAAATTTTAGATTAAACGAAAGAGTTGATGTCAGGTAATACAAAAAACATAGTATAAATTCAAAATAAAAATTACCAACTAGATTTATGTAAAAATTCCAAACTAAAACTAAAAAGAAAGTCTATAAGAAGTACAATCCATAAATATGCTAATTCAGAATAAAAATCAAAGTAAATTAGCAATTGTTTTTTTAATTCCAAACTAAATGAAAAATAGTAAATTTGGTTTTATTTAGAATTGAAATCCCAAAAATATGCTAATTTGAGAAAAAATAAAATAAGGTAAGTAATTTAATTTGTATATAAATAAAATAGGAATCAAAATCTATTATATAATAATAGCCGATGAGCGCTAAGAAAAAAAGAATATGCTAAAAATTCTAAAAAAATTGGACTATTTATTTGGTGGATCTCCAACAGGATGGAGGGACTGAGAGGGTGATATATCAACGAGTGTTCACTTGACTATACTAATATTAGCTATGCGATTTGCATTATAAGTATGTAGTATAGACAAGTATTGTAGTAATGAAAGAAAGAGATGATGATATAAATGGAAAATGTTATGGTATGCCATGTTTACTATTTTGCTATATAAGTATCTAGGGAGAAAGTTTTAGACACGAGTGACAAGTATTGCGAAACAGAGTGGACATTTTCTCTTATAGTATATAATATTAAAATATCACAGATGAACGATCTATTTTCCAAAAAGCAAAATCATATATGTATTGCCAAATCATTTAAACAAACTTTAAGAATGATTCCCACGACCACCTTACTAGTTCTACAAATGGTACATTAACAAGTGAATGTGGCTGAATTCTTCTTCAAAGTAACTTAACACCAAAGGCAAGGCAAGTGAGAAGAATTGTCCATACCAAGAAGATTCAATCAAGACAGACAAGGGAGGTAGGAACAGGCCAGTGGTCCAGTGGAGGGAGGCTGTTTAACCTCCCCGCTCACTCGGGTCTGAGCTCTAGGACCGACTTGGATGTCTACATACTTCTTTAGTGAATGCTAGAGCTCATAACTATTTTTTTAAAAAAAAAGACAAGTGAGGTCCCACTACTACAGAAAAGGTCATCACAGACGGTTCAAAAATGTCATCACAGACGGTTTTGTGAACCGTCTGAAATTATGGGTCAGTGATAATACGAGGTCATCACGAGCGGTTTTGAACCGTCGTGATGCAAATATCACTGACGGTTTTAACTTGTGATATATAGTTATCACGCACGGTTTTAACTAAAACCGCTCAGCGATTATAATTATCACGAGCGGTTTTTAGTTAAAAACCGTCGTGATATTCCTTTCTATTCCTAAACCTATTTACGCTTTATTGGCTAGCCTCAGAAATGCTAGCCATGTCCTCTGAAACAAGCAGATCAACATGTACATGTATACATCCAATTCACATGTCAATTCATTTCACAAACATAAAACATCAATTTTTATTAAGATTAGAGTATACCATTACAATATCTCAAAACAACGAGCAGGTTACACAACAAGAACAACGAGCAAGTTATACAACAAGAACAACAAGAACAACGAGCAGGTTACACAACAAGCAAAGATCTTGTATGCCTTCTCGCCCCTGATGCAACGTATGAGCTGAATGTCTTTGATGACCACCATCGTCGGCGTTGATTGAGCGTCTGCCCGGTTGGGACGAGCTAGATGCTTCTGCGTCGTCTGCAAGGAGGAGGACAGCAAGGAAGAGGAGACCAGCAAAGAGGCTGGATTTTGGGTATATTTATAGGGGAGGGAGAGGGACGGAGAAGCGGGAATTCAAAATTTTTGGCGCGGGAACGGAAAGGCGGAGCTACGATTCGTGGGGCTGAGGATCGACGGGCCAATGGTCAGATTATCACGAGCGGTTCTATATATAGAACCGTCGTGATGAATGAATATCACAGATGGTTCTATATATAGAACCGTCTGTGAATTGGAGCACAAATTTTATATATCGATGCAATATAAACAACTACTCTGAAAAGATAAAATAGCAAAGGTTTATATAGTTTATATATACTCATTTGAAAGGTTTCGACGAGATCTACAACTTTGCAGTTGAAGAAAAATCCAAATTCCGAAAATAAAACCAAGAAAAAGGGCAAAAACAGAAACCAAAAACTTACGACGCAGGTTTAGGTCCAAAGATGGCCGATTTTCGGGGTCTTGGAGGTCGACTGGCCTAAGCCAGTCGTTTTTTTTGGATCGGGCTCGTCGTTAGCTTTCCAACGAGTACAAGAACGTCGAAAACGGACACCGTATGCAAAAGTTATGCCCGTTTTACTGAAGGTGTCTCAAAACTGAACCATACTCGGACTTAAGCGGGAAAATATGAAAATTTGAGGGATTGCAAGGCGGGAAATGTATCACAGACGGTTTTATAATAAAAACCATCTGCGATATTTCAGATTATCACAGACGGTTTTTATTATAAAACCGTCTGTGATATTCTAGTATCACAGACGGTTCAGCGGTAAGAACCGTCTGTGATACTCATTTTTCCCGCCACAAATACCACAGACGGCCTCCAAATTAAAACCGTCTGTAATAGTGTAAATCACAGACGGTTTCACAAAACCGTCTGTGATTTGGCGTCTACTATTAGGCTTTTTGTAGTAGTGTCCACTACAAAATTGGCCACCTAATAGGATCCAGTTATTTATGCCCTGTTTATATTGGCTTCTAAAATATATTTTTTTATAGTAAATGATTTTTCTACAGTATATAGCTTTCAAACGGAATTTTTTTAAGAAGGAGTCTACTAGTTAATTATAGTACACATTGTAGTAACTTCATTTATATCGACTAAAATCACACGCGAGTGTCTCTCTCTACAAGTTTCTCTATAAATTATCACTATTTATAAATCAAAACCAAAAGTTAAAACTAAAAGGCTATATAAACGGGGGCTTAGTAAGTCTCACAAGTGCTTTTGGTACAAAAGGATGGGAGGCAAAAGCTCTACATATGGAGTTTTGCATGACTTCGAAGAAAAGCTAGTAGTTATGATATAGTAGAAAAATTGGTGATAACTTCACTTTTCACAAAATTGGACTGTTAATGCCTCGATGGTGCTAAAAAAAGCAGGGCATTTGAAAATTCCAGTAAGGAATAAAAATGAATATTGGAAAGTAGCATGTACAATGCTAGAAAAAAGGATGCATCAGATAGCTACCATTGTCACACTGAGACGACGCATGTTTGCACGAACTTTTTTCTGCGACTTTTCCGTACTTCCATGTTGGAGTTCACTGTACTTGGTTACAACTGGAGGGAAAAGGTTGTAGCATGCCGACTTTGCCACGTCAGAGTTCGGTGCGCCAACAATTGTCTTTAGAATGTGCTACAGACGATGATAGATAGCGATGACACGTACTAATCTCCATGGTAACCAACCATGTAGTTTTGTTGTACGGTCTACGACGGTGGATAAGTTTGGTCCTCTGAAGTGACACACGGATATGTGTACGCTTCGAAATATTTTATGAGAACCTTCCATCGATGACCTACTCTGCATGCAAATCTTACAGCGTTTTCTAGTATCATTTGGTCCGAGGATTCATTTTTCGTATTTCTTTTCTTTTCGAAAATCTCGTCCTAGTTAGCGAAAACCAGCCGGTTTTTGGGTGGTGTCCTATTTCCAAAAGTCCACAAATTAAATTTGAGCTTTTCAACATTGATGTTTGGGTCATATATAAGAAGGGAAAATATTATTTCTATTCCAACAAAGAGGGAATCAAGTGGATGGGTTGAGATGGAGGGCACTAAGGAGAAGCAGAAATCTATGAGGTGAAGGGCATCGGCCACAACAACATAGGGGTGAGTGGAATATAAGATCAATCAGTGTAATTGGATACTCCCCACCTCGCCCCGTGAACTTATGCAAATATTTATGAACAGAGACTTGTTTCTAAATCAACCCCAAAACGAGTGAGGAAGCTATGCTAGTTTGTCCTTCCTATTAGTTGCTAGTTCGCCACTAGAGAAGAAGAGCAAAGGGGTGCATCGAAGGGGAGAGGTAACATATGTAGAAAATAGAAACATCGTGTGCTAAGAGAGGTAAGACGTGAAAAGTATTGGTCCCTTTTGTTAGTATTCAGCTGTGCCCCTAAAGAAGTGTCGTGCTCTAAAACATGGAGGAGAGGAAAAACATGATCCACTCTTGTTAGATTTAAGAAGTGTCTCACACTAAAACATAGAGGAGAGGAAAAACATGGTCCACTCTTGTTAGATTTTAACTTGGTTCCAGCCCCAGAGAAGAATTTACACACTAAGGCAGCGAAGAGAGAAAAGATAGTGATCCCCGCTCATGTGGTTTTGGTTCCACCTCAAGATATGTTGTGATGTGCACTGAGAGAGAGAAATATGGTGATCCATCTTTTCCTTTGATAGTTTCGCCCTAGAGAAATATGGTGTTGTACGATATGAGAGGAAAGATAAAGCCACTAGAGAAATGCAGTGTTGTGTGCCAAGAGAAAAAAATGCAATGATCCACTCTCTTTGGTTACTAGGTCTACCCGTGGTGGAAGGCTGTCATTAGGGAAGGGTAGAGTAGAAAGATAATGATCCAAGATATATGGACCGGTTTACGTTTGTCGCTAATCAGAAAGATAATGATCCAAGATATATGGACCGGTTTACTTTGTCGCTAATCAATTGCATCCATTGCACATGTGTTCTTGCTCTTGTTGATCATGCCCATCTGGTGTCCAGGGGATGCACTGGATAGGGGTGTGTGCTAGGAGTAGGAGAGGGTATACAGCAGCATCACCGGCTTCAAGTTCACTCATGCAGAAGAGTTACACTAGAAAGGGAAGAGAGAAAAGATGGTGGTCCCAATCTATAGTTTGTAAGCGCATTTTTCGTCATCCATCGGCACCCACTAAGTATGTTTGGGCTCCATGTATCACACCCAACCAATTGTCATTGTGCTCGCAATCGATGTTAGTTGTTGCCACCTCGATGCCGTCTAGGTAGTGGACGTACTTAATAGACTGCCCTTTTGATTTTTTTATTTTCATTTTCTTGTGATTGGGAGGGATTTTTACCCATGTCTCGTGTCCCCAAATGATGATAGGGTCCAAGGATTATTGTCCTTGATAACCAAACAAGCCCTGAGAGTGAAAAGAGGATAGACATCAATGTTAGTTTCAAGTTTCACTCATGGAGAAGCGTTATACTAAGAAAGAGAAGAGAGGAAAGATGGTGGTCTCAATCTATGGTTTGTAACCGCATTTCCCTCGTCCATCGACGCCCACTACACATGTCTGGGCTCCCATGTATTGCACCCATCCAAGTGTCATTGCGCTCGCACTCGCTGCTAGTTGTCGCCACCGCGATGGCACCTAGATAGCGGATATACTTGACGGGCTGTCCCTTTTGAATATTTTTATTTTTTATTTCTTGTGATTGGGAGGGATTTTCACCCACGTTGCATGTCCCCAAATGATGACAATTTTATTTTACACTAGGTTTTCTTGTCCTATGGATTATTGCCCCTAATACCCAAACAAGCCCTAAGAGTGAAGAGAGCATAGACAACAATGTCGCTAGTTTCAAGTTCCACTCATGCAGAAGCGTTACACTACGAAAGGGAAGAGAGAAAAGACGGTGGTCCCAATCTATGTTTGTTTGCGCATTTGCCCTCATTCATCAGCGCCCACTACATGTGTCTAGGCTATCATGGATTGCACCTAGCCAAGTGTCATTGCGCTCGCACCTACTGCTAGTTGTCGCTACCACGATGGCGCCTTGGTAGTGGACATACTCGATGGACTGCCCCTTTTGAATTTTGAATTTATCATTTCTTGTGATTGGGAGGGATTTTCACTCACATCTCATGCCCTCAAACGATGGTAGGGTTAATTATCGCACTAGGTTTCCTTTTCCCAGAGATTATTGTACTTGATACCCAAGAAAGCCCTAAGAGTGAAGAGAGGATAGACAACAACGTCAATAGTTTCAGGTTCCACTCATGGAGAAGCGTTACACTAAGAAAGGAAAGAAAGACTGGTGGTCCCAATCTACGGTTTGTTCACGCATTTTCCCTCATCCATCAGTTCCCACTACAGGTGTCCAGGCTCTCATGGATCGCACCTAGCCAAGTGTCATTGCACTCGCACACACCTCTAGTTGTCGCCACCACAATGTCGCCTTGGTAACGAACGTACTTGATGGACCGACTCTTTTGAATTTTCAATTTTTCATTTGTTGTGATTGGGAGGATTTTCACCGACGTCTCATGTCCCTAAACTTATCACACTAGGTCACATCCCATGGGAATCCCTATGGACCATAAAAATCCTCTTGGGCTTTATTTTCCTAGGGATTATTGTCCTTGCTAATGACACCCAAACAAGCCTTAAGAGTGGAAGAGAGAATAGGTAGCATAGTCGCCACTTAGTTTCACTCATGGAGAAGCGTTACACTAAGAAAGGGAAGAAAGGAAAGACGATGATCCCAATCTATGGTTTGTTCGCTCATTTGCCCTCATCCATCAGCAACCACTACATGTGTCTAGGCTCTCATGGATCGCACATAGCCAAGTGTCATTGCACTGACACCTGCCGCTAGTTGTCACCCCATGACATCGCCTAGGTAGCTGGCATATTTAACAAACTGCCCCTTTTGATTTTACTGATTTTTCATTTGTTGTGATTGAGAGGATTTTCACCCATGTCCCCAAATGATGACAGGATTAATTACACTAGGTTACATCCTACAGGGATCCTTATTGACCATAAAAATCCCTTGGGCTTTACTTTCCTAGGAATTATTGTCAAACAAGCCCTAATAGCGGAAAAGAGGATAGACAACAACGTCGTTAGTTTCAAGTTTCACTTATGGAGAAGCGTTATACTAAGAAAGAGAAGAGAAGAAAGATGGTGGTCCCAATCTATGGCTTTTTCATGCATTTGCCCTCAACCATTAGTGCCCACTACACGTGTTTAGGCTCTTATGGATCGCACACAGCCAAGTGTCATTGCGCTCGCATGTGCCGCTAGTTGTTGCCACCGCGACAGCGCCTAGGTAGCGGACATGCTTGATGGACTACCCCTTTTGAATTTTTCGATTTTTATTTCTTGTGATTGGGAGGGATTTTCACCCATCTCTCATGTACCCAAAAGATGATAGGGTTAATTGTCACACTAGGTTACATCCCACAGGGATGTCTATTGACCATAAAAATCACTCTTATCATTCATTTTTCCAGGGATTATTGTCGTGATACCCAAATAAACCCTAAGAGTGAAAAGGATGATAGACAACAGGATCACCAGTTTCAAGTTCTACTCATGGTGAAGCATTACACTAAGAAAGGGAAGAGATAAAAGACAGTGGTTCCAATCTGTGGTTTGTCCACGCATTTGCGCACGTCCATTGATGCCCATCACACGTGTCTGGGCTCTCCTGGATATCATTGCTCCTGTCAATCGCATGCATTACAATGTGACCTACTGTTAGCACGCTATTGACGTTCAGTTAGATCATACTCGTATACCGATGTTACCTAAGGTGTATAAAAATTACATAAATCAGATCTTGCAATACTAAAACCAAGCTCGAAACAGGTAACAAAACCCAGCCGCCAATCGGCACCACAGGTCCACAACTCAAGCCCGGCAGTGTCACCACCCATCTTTGCCGAATCCGCCTAGGCAAACGGCGTCCCAACCAGCCACGCTCCGTAACGCCGACTCGTGGTCTCCACGCAAACGGCGTCCCAACCAGCGGCGCTCCGTAACGCTGACTTGCCGACGACGCGTGGTCTCCACGGCACCGAACCGACCCCCCATTCCCACCCGATCCCCTCTACAAATAAATACCAGCCCCGTCGCCCCCACCCTCTTCAGTCTTCAGTGTGGCTTTATCGCCTCCGAATCCGCTCCTCGCCCAGCCCAGTCCCAGAGTTGCATGCCTCTGTTCGTAGTCGAGCGCACGCGCGTGAGGCGGCGGTAGGTGACGACGCAGAGACATGGAGCACGGGAGCCTCTTGGCGTCGGCCATAGGCGTGGGCGTGGGCGTGGGCGTGGGCCTCGTCCTCGTGTCGGCGCGGCTGACCGCGCCGATTCCAGGCGGCGGCGGCGGCGGCGCCTCGGTCGCGGAGGTGGAGTCAGAGCTGCGTCGGCTGGTGGTCGACGGACGCGAGAGCGGCGTCTCCTTCGACGACTTCCCGTACTACCTCAGGTCCGTGGGGAAACCCCATCCAATGAGAAAAAAATCGTTTTTTTTCCTCCCGTCTTTTGACTTGTAGTAAAAGCGACAAGCGATTACTATATATGACTTTGCTGGCATGCTGTGGGTAGGATCGGGGGCGATTTCTTTAGTGATCGCATCAACACGAGTCGTGTTCTAGGTGCTGTTCCGTCAATAGAAATTAGAATGTGTTTGTTGAGCTGAAACTAACAATTAAGCATGTGCTCCATGGCTTGTTTGCAGGGAGCAGATGAAGCTGGCGCTCACGAGCGCGGCGTACTCCTACCTCACCCAGGCGAACTTGCCCAAGCACATCAGGGTCCTCTCCGCCGCCAGCCGCACCATACTGCTCTGCGGCACCTCAGGTTCGCGTCGCATCAGTGATCAGTACTTTCACAATGTGAATCCTTTGGATTGCAAGGATCATCTTTTGACAGGCGCGGCTTTTTGTTGCAGAGCTGTACCTGCAGTCGCTCGCCAAGGCTCTGGCGCACCAGTTCAATGCTCGCCTGCTGCCGCTCCATGTCGCCGAATTCTCGCGCCGGGTCAGTTAGAAACTATTCGGGCAATTGTAATTTTGCTGTCACCCTGTTCTGCTATGTTCCTGAACTCTTTGTCGTTGAATGCCATTGCAGATCCAGCACAAGTACGGCAGCCCAAGCAATACTCTGGTTGGTATCCTAATTCCGCCTTATGCATATAGATGGTAGTTTCATTTTGTATGGTACATTCGGTTGATATTTTGAGGGGAAGGCAAAATTCAGGATTTTCAGTACTGTTCATCAGTTAATTGTGTGGACCTGCAAATGTTTTCTTCAGTACATTGAGGGCCTCTGTATCGCCGCCTTTCCACGATCAGGTTTTTGGCCATTTTTTTCCTTCAGGAAACAAAACTTGAATGTGAAACGGGTTGTCCTCGAATGAAACCATGGGCTCCTTGAGTAAGGACAGCACTAGCATGTCCACATTGAACGATTCGAGAAAGTAGAGATCCTGAATGTACAATTTTTACAGCATAGGAGCATTTGTTGCGTCTACTATTTTGTAAAACTGGCCTTGCTATGAAAGATCTGATTATTTGTTCTTGATGCAGGTCCATAAAAGATCCGAAACTAGGACAGCCTTGGATACAGTGTCTGGTTTGGTTGGATCTTTCAACTGGTTTCGCAAGAAGGATAAACCAAGAGGTTTCAAAGCATTAATCAGTTTCTTTTTTAGAACAATTTAATATTTTTTCTTTGTAAGTCCATCTTTATGCAAGCCCTGCTGTTTGCTCTTTTTTGTTTTCGCATGGCTTCTGCCTATCAACTTTCAGGCTTGTTACTTGAGTCTTCTTTCCCTTAATCATGCATGTGATGCAACGCCCTTGCTACAATATCTGTGGTGTTCTGATTGTGTTTTCATAAAACACTAATGCAGGATCACTGGATCGTGAAATGGGCCTTCTGGATTTAAGGACGAGGTAACATATATATCTGTGAGGATATTAAGCTTCGGATAAAGATATTCTATTGAGCCTCTAATAATTTTTTTCAACCACTTCTTCAGCGATTGTTGTACTAACAACACACCTTCAGTTCGGGTTCAGGTATCTTTATTACCTGGTGCGAAGGACTGTGACTCAGAATCTTCTGAAGAATTTGGTGAGTTATTTCTGTTCAACAAGATTCTCGTTCACTTATGCCACAATTTCTCGTGTGCGTTGATCAAATGTAAGGCATAGTTGCCAGCTTCGACTAGGTTCAGACAACCCAGCATCCTCATTGTCCAGTAAATTAAAATGTGTCTGTTCATATTGGTTCATCCAGCTGAAATTCGGAAGCTAAATTAAAATGTGCTTGTCCTAGTCTATTTAGCTATTTGTGGGCCAACCTTGTCTCTTCTTTTGCACAGATTTATAGTGCAGGCACAAAGTCACAATTTTGCATGTGCAAGTTACTTACGGGTCCTCTTCTGATGCAGATTCATGTAGACAAAGCTGGAATTTAGATGAGAAAATTCTCATACGGTCCCTTTACAAGGTAATTCAGGCATTCAGCTGCTTGATCGAATTTGACGTGCATTACTTGTATTGTGATCTGATATTGGAATCATTTTTGCAGATCATAGCTTCCATTTCTGAATGCAATCCAGTTATTCTTTACATAAGGGATGTCAACCAATTCCTTGCTAGTTCAGAGAGAGCATATTCTATGTTCCAGAAAATGTTGAACAAACTATCTGGACGAGTGTTGATAATTGGTTCATACTTCCTTGAATCTGATGAAGATAGCGACGATGTTGATGAGGGTGTCAGTGCTCTATTCCCATATATTCTGGAGACTAAGCCTCCCAAAGAGGAGACCCATCTTGAGAAATGGAAAACCCAAATGGAAGAAGATATGATGAAAATCCAGAGTCAAGAAGTTAGAAACCACATTGCAGAGGTGCTCTCAGCAAACAATCTGGAGTGTGATGATTTGAACTCAATCAATGCAGATAATGATTTTAAAGTTATTGCAAATTACATAGAAGAAATTATGGCCCCAGCGGTCTCTTACCATTTGATGAATGACATGGACCCTGAATACAGAAACGGGAAACTCATTATTTCTTCAAAGAGGTTAGCTAATTTATCATGACGATCCATTGTTAGCTCTATCTCCAGCTTTTGCTAACATGATTATTTCACAGCTTATCTCAGGGATTAAGCATTTTCCAAGAGAGCAACGTTGGGAAAGATACAGTGGAAGCAAAGGATGAGGCAAAGAAGGTAACCCATATTTTCAACTAGCAACATGTTATCTTTAGCAGTTTACCAATGTAATTACTTATTATTTACAGTTTTGCCATCTCAACTTACAGGATATTCCAGACAACGAATACGAAAAGCGGATTAGACAGTCGGTTATACCCGCCAGTGATATAGGAGTGACATTTGATGACATTGGAGCACTGGCTGATATCAAAGAGTCACTTCAGGAGCTTGTCATGCTCCCACTTCAGCGGCCTGACCTCTTCAAAGGTGGTCTCCTGAAGCAATGCAGGGGAATTTTACTATTTGGACCACCTGGAACCGGGAAAACGATGCTTGCTAAGGCTATAGCAAATGAAGCCGGTGCTAGCTTCTTGAACATCTCTATGTCCACCATCACGTCGAAATGGTATGGAGAGACCGAGAAGAGCATCCGGGCTTTGTTCAGTCTGGCTGCTAAAATTGCACCGGCCATCGTTTTCGTGGACGAGGTGGACAGCATGTTAGGGAGTCGTGATCATCCCAACGAAAATGAGGTGTCGCGGAAAATCAAGAATGAGTTCATGACTCACTGGGATGGACTCTTGTCGAAGTCCAACGAAGGGATTCTTGTCCTTGCTGCAACAAACAGACCGTTTGACCTTGACGAAGCGATTATAAGGAGGTTTGAGCACAGGT